>CAKAJA020000347.1:2534887-3802331 GCA_916610235.2 Lasioglossum morio
TACCGCAAAACGCATAACGCATAACGCATAACGCATAACGCATAACGCATAACTCATAACGCATAACGCATAACGCATAACGCATAACGCATAACGCATAACGCATAACACATAACGCATAACGCATAACGCATAACGCATAACGCATAACGCATAAAGCATAACGCATAACGCATAACGCATAACGCATATCGCATAACGCATAATACTTAACGTATAACGCACAACGCATAACGCATAACGCATAACGCATAACGCATAACGCATAACGCATAACGCATAACGCATAACGCATAACGCATAACGCATATCGCATAACGAATAACGCATAACGCATAACGCATAACGCAAACGTATAACGCACAACGCATAACGCATAACGCATAACGCATAACATATAACGCATAACGCATAACGCATAACGCATAACGCATATCGCATAACGCATAACCCATAACGTATAACGCATAACGCACACCGTATAACGCATAACGCATAACGCATAACGCAAACGTATAACGCACAACGCATAACGCATAACGCATAACGCATAACATATAACGCATAACGCATAACGCATAACGCATAACGCATAACTCATAACGCATAACGCATAACGCAAACTTATAGCGCACAACGCATAGAGCATAACGCATAACGCATAACGCATAACGCATAACGCATAACGCATAACGCATAACGCATAACGCATAACGCATAACGCATAACGCATAACGCATAACGCATAACGGATCACGCATAACGCATAACATATAACGCATAACGCATAACGCATAACGCATAACGCATAACGCATAACGCATAAAGCATAACGCATAACGCATAACGCATAACGCAAACGTATAACGCACAACGCATAACGCATAACGCATAACTCATAACGCATAACGTATAACGCATAACGCATAACGCATAACGCATAACGCATAACGCATAACGCATAACGCATAACGCATAACGCACAACGCATAACCATAACGCATAACGCATAACCCATAACGCATAACGCACAACGCATAACGTATAACGCATAACGCATAACGCATACCGTATAACGCATAATGCATAACGCATAAAGCATAACGCATAACGCATAACGCATAACGCATAACGCATAACGCATAACGCATAACGCATAACGCATAACGCATAACGCACAACGCATAACGCATAACGCATAACGCATAACGCATAACGCATAACGCATAACGCATAAAGCATAACGCATAACGCATAACGCATAACACATAAAGCATAACGCATAACGCATAACGCATAACGCATAACGCATAACGCATAACGCATAACGCATAACGCATAACGCATAACGCATAACGGATCACGCATAACGCATAACGCATAACGCATAACGCATAACGCATAACGCATAACGCATAAAGCATAACGCATAACGCATAACGCATAACGCATAAAGCATAACGCATAACGCATAACGCATAACACATAACGCATAACGCATAACGCATAACGCATAACGCATAACGCATAACGCATAACGCATAACGCATAACGCATAACGCATAACGCATAACGCATAACGCATAACGCATAACGCATAACGCATAACGCATAACGCATAAAGCATAACGCATAACGCAAACGTATAACGCACAACGCATAACGCATAACGCATAACGCATAACGCATAACGCATACCGTATAACGCATAACGCATAACGCATAACGCATAACGCATAACGCATAACACATAACGCAGAACGCATAACGCATAACGCATAACGTATAACGCACAACGCATAACGCATAACGCATAACGCATAACGCATAACGCATAACGCATAACGCATAACGCATAACGCATATCGCATACCGTATAACGCATAACGCATAACGCATAACGCAAACGTATAACGCACAACGCATAACGCATAACGCATAACGCATAACATATAACGCATAACGCATAACGCATAACGCATAACGCATAACGCATATCGCATAACGCATAACCCATAACGTATAACGCATAACGCACACCGTATAACGCATAACGCATAACGCATAACGCATAACGCAAACGTATAACGCACAACGCATAACGCATAACGCATAACGCATAACATATAACGCATAACGCATAACGCATAACGCATAACGCATAACGCATAACGCATAAAGCATAACGCATAACGCATAACGCATAACGCATAACGCATAACGCATAACTCATAACGCATAACGCATAAAGCATAACGCATAACGCATAACGCAAACGTATAACGCACAACGCATAACGCATAACGCATTACTCATAACGCATAACGTATAACGCATAACGCATAACGCATAACGCATAACGCATAACGCATAACGCATAACGCATAAAGCATAACGCAAAACGCATAACGTTAACGCATAACCCATAACGCATAACGTTAACGCATAACCCATAACGCATAAGGCTTGATGCATGGCGCATATCGCATATCGCATAACGCATAAGGCTTGATGCATGACGCATATCGCATAACGCATAAGGCATAACGCATAATACATAACGTATAACGCATTATGCATAACGCATAACGCATAATGCATAAAGCATAACGCATAACCCATAACCCTTAACGCATAACGCAAAACGCATAATGCACAACGCTTAACGAATACCGCAAATCGCATAACGCCTAACGCATAACGGATCACGCATGACGCATAAAGCATAACGCATAACGCATAACGCATAACGCATAACTCATAACGCATAACGCATAACGCATAACGCACACCGTATAACGCATAACGCATAACGCATAACGCATAAAGCATAACGCATAACGCATAACGCATAATGCAAACGTATAACGTCCAACGCATAAAGCATAACGAACAACCCATAACGCATAATCCATAACGCATAACTCATAACGCATAAATCATAACGCATAAAGTATAACTCATAACGCATAACGCATAACGCAAACTTATAGCGCACAACGCATAGCGCATAACGCATAACGCATAACGCATAACGCATAACGCATAACGCATAACGCATAACGCATAACGCATAACGGATCACGCATAACGCATAACGCATAACGCATAACGCATAACGCATAACGCATAAAGCATAACGCATAACGCATAACACATAACGCATAAAGCATAACGCATAACGCATAACGCATAACGCATAACGTGTAACGCATAACGCATAACGCATAACGCATAACGCATAACGCATAACGCATAACTCATAAAGCATAACGCATAACGCATAACGCATAACGCATAACGCATAACGCATAACGCATAACGCATAACGCATAACGCATAACGCATAACGCATAACGCATAACGCATAGCGCATAAAGCATAACGCATAACGCATAACGCAAACGTATAACGCACAACGCATAACGCATAACGCATAACGCATAACGCATAACGCATAACGCATAACGCATACCGTATAACGCATAACGCATAAAGCATAACGCATAACGCATAACGCAAACGTATAACGCACAACGCATAACGCATAACGCATAACGCATAACGCATAACGCATACCGTATAACGCATAACGCATAACGCATAACGCATAACGCATAACGCATAACACATAACGCAGAACGCATAACGCATAACGCATAACGCATAACGCATAACGCATAACGCATAACACATAACGCATAACGCATAACGCATAACGCATAACGCATAACGCATAACGTGTAACTCATAACGCATAACGCATAAAGCATAACGCATAACGCATAACGCATAACGCATATCGCATAACGCATAATACTTAACGTATAACGCACAACGCATAACGCATAACGCATAACGCATAACGCATAACGCATAACGCATAACGCATATCGCATACCGTATAACGTATAACGCATAACGCATAACGCAAACGTATAACGCACAACGCATAACGCATAACGCATAACGCATAACATATAACGCATAACGCATAACGCATAACGCATAACGCATATCGCATAACGCATAACCCATAACGTATAACGCATAACGCACACCGTATAACGCATAACGCATAACGCATAACGCATAACGCAAACGTATAACGCACAACGCATAACGCATAACGCATAACGCATAACATATAACGCATAACGCATAACGCATAACGCATAACGCATAACGCATAACGCATAAAGCATAACGCATAACGCATAACGCATAACGCATAACGCATAACGCATAACTCATAACGCATAACGCATAAAGCATAACGCATAACGCATAACGCAAACGTATAACGCACAACGCATAACGCATAACGCATTACTCATAACGCATAACGTATAACGCATAACGCATAACGCATAACGCATAACGCATAACGCATAACGCATAAAGCATAACGCAAAACGCATAACGTTAACGCATAACCCATAACGCATAAGGCTTGATGCATGGCGCATATCGCATATCGCATAACGCATAAGGCTTGATGCATGACGCACATCGCATAACGCATAAGGCATAACGCATAATACATAACGTTTAACGCATTATGCATAACGCATAACGCATAATGCATAAAGCATAACGCATAACCCATAACCCTTAACGCATAACGCATAACGCATAATGCACAACGCTTAACGAATACCGCAAATCGCATAACGCCTAACGCATAACGGATCACGCATGACGCATAAAGCATAACGCATAACGCATAACGCATAACGCATAACTCATAACGCATAACGCATAACGCATAACGCATAACGCACACCGTATAACGCATAACGCATAACGCATAACGCATAAAGCATAACGCATAACGCATAACGCATAATGCAAACGTATAACGTCCAACGCATAAAGCATAACGAACAACCCATAACGCATAATCCATAACGCATAACTCATAACGCATAAATCATAACGCATAAAGTATAACTCATAACGCATAACGCATAACGCAAACTTATAGCGCACAACGCATAGCGCATAACGCATAACGCATAACGCATAACGCATAACGCATAACGCATAACGCATAACGCATAACGCATAACGCATAACGGATCACGCATAACGCATAACGCATAACGCATAACGCATAACGCATAACGCATAAAGCATAACGCATAACGCATAACACATAACGCATAAAGCATAACGCATAACGCATAACGCATAACGCATAACGTGTAACGCATAACGCATAACGCATAACGCATAACGCATAACGCATAACGCATAACGCATAACACATAAAGCATAACGCATAACGCATAACGCATAACGCATAACGCATAACGCATAACGCATAACGCATAACGCATAACGCATAACGCATAACGCATAACGCATAGCGCATAAAGCATAACGCATAACGCATAACGCAAACGTATAACGCACAACGCATAACGCATAACGCATAACGCATAACGCATAACGCATAACGCATAACGCATAACGCATACCGTATAACGCATAACGCATAACGCATAACGCACAACGCATAACGCATAACGCATAACGCATAACATATAACGCATAACGCATAACGCATAACGCATAACGCATAACGCATAACGCATAACGCATAACGCATAACGCATAACGCATAACGCATATCGCACAACGCATAACGCATAACGTATAACGCATAACGCATACCGTGTAACGCATAACGCATAACGCATAACGCATAACGCATAACGCATAACACATAAAGCATAACGCATAACGCATAACGCATAACGCATAACGCATAACGTATAACGCATAACGCATAACGCATAAAGCATAACGCATAACGTATAACGCAAACGTATAACGCACAACGCATAACGCATACCGTATAACGCATAATGCATAACGCATAACGCATAACGCATAACGCATAACGCATAACGTATAACGCATAACGCATACCGTATAACGCATAACGCATAACGAACACCGGAAAACCCATAACGCCTAACGAATAACGGATCACGAATAACGCATAATGCATAACGCATAAAGCATAACGCATAACGCATAACGCATAACCCATAACGCATAACGCATAACGCATAACGCATAACGCATAACGCATAACGCATAACGCATAACGCATAACGCATAACGCATAACGCATAACGCATAAAGCATAACGCATAACGCATAACGCATAACGCATAACGCATAACGCAAAACGCATAACGTTAACGCATAACCCATAACGCATAAGGCTTGATGCATGACGCATATCGCATATCGCATAACGCATAAGGCTTGATGCATGACGCATATCGCATAACGCATAAGGCATAACGCATAATACATAACGTATAACGCATTATGCATAACGCATAACGCATAACGCATAACGCATAACGCATAACGCATAACGCATAACGCATATCGCATAACACATACGCATAACGCATAAGGCATAACGCATTACGCATAACTTTTAACTCATAACTCATAACGAATAATGCATAACGCAAAATGAATAACGCATAAAGCATAACGCATAACCCATAACCCTTAACGCATAACGCATAACGCATAATGCACAACGCTTAACGAATACCGCAAATCGCATAACGCCTAACGCATAACGGATCACGCATGACGCATAAAGCATAACGCATAACGCATAACGCATAACGCATAACGCATATCGCCTAACGCATAAATCATAACCCATAACGCACAACGCATAACGCATAATGCACAACGCATAACGAATACCGCAAAACGCATAACGCATAACGCATAACGCATAACGCATAACTCATAACGCATAACGCATAACGCATAACGCATAACGCATAACACATAACGCATAACGCATAACGCATAACGCATAACGCATAACGCATAACGCATAACGCATAACGTGTAACTCATAACGCATAACGCATAATGCATAACGCATAACGCATAACGCATAACGCATATCGCATAACGCATAATACATAACGTATAACGCATAACGCATACCGTATAACGCATAACGCATAACGCATAACGCATAACGCATAACGCATAACGCATAACGCATAACGTATAACGCATAACGCATAACGCATAACGCATAACGCATAACGCATAACGCATAACGTATAACGCATAACGCATACCGTGTAACGCATAACGCATAACGCAAAACGCATAACGCATAACACATAAAGCATAACGCATAACGCATAACGCATAACGCATAACGCATAACGCATAATGCATAACGCATAACGCATAACGCATAACGCATAACGCATAACGCACAACGCATAACGCATAACGCATAAAGCATAACGCATAACGCATAACGCAAACGTATAACGCACAACGCATAACGCATAACGCATAACGCATAACGCATAACGCATAACGCATACCGTATAACGCATAACGCATAACGCATAACGCATAACGCAGAACGCATAACGCATAACGCATAACGCATAACGCAAAACGCATAACGTTAACGCATAACCCATAACGCATAAGGCTTGATGCATGACGCATATCGCATATCGCATAACGCATAAGGCTTGATGCATGACGCATATCGCATAACGCATAAGGCATAACGCATAATACATAACGTATAACGCATTATGCATAACGCATAACGCATAACGCATAACGCATAACGCATAACGCATAACGCATATCGCATAACACATACGTATAACGCATAAGGCATAACGCATTACGCATAACTTTTAACTCATAACGAATAATGCATAACGCAAAATGAATAACGCATAAAGCATAACGCATAACCCTTAACCCTTAACGCATAACGCATAACGCATAATGCACAACGCTTAACGAATACCGCAAATCGCATAACGCCTAACGCATAACGGATCACGCATGACGCATAAAGCATAACGCATAACGCATAACGCATAACGCATATCGCCTAACGCATAAATCATAACCCATAACGCATATCGCATAACGCAAAATACATAACGTATAACGCATAACGCATACCGTATAACGCATAACGCATAACGCATAACGCATAACGCATAACGCATAACATATAACGCATAACGCATAACGCATAACGCATAACGCATAACGCATAACGCATAACGCATAACGCACAACGCATAACGCATAACGCATAACGCATAACATATAACGCATAACGCATAACACATAACGCATAACTCATAACGCATAACGCATATCGCACAACGCATAACGCATAACGTATAACGCATAACGCATACCGTATAACGCATAACGCATAACGCAAACGTATAAGGCACAACGCATAACGCAAACGTATAAGGCACAACGCATAACGCATAACGCATAACGCACAACGCATAACGCATAACGCATAACGCATAACATATAACGCATAACGCATAACGCATAACGCATAACGCATAACGCATAACGCATAACGCATAACGCATAACGCATAACGCATAACGCATAACGCATAACGCATAACGCATAACGCATAACGCATAACGCATAACGCATAACTTTTAACTCATAACGAATAATGCATAACGCAAAATGAATAACGCATAAAGCATAACGCATAACCCTTAACCCTTAACGCATAACGCATAACGCATAATGCACAACGCTTAACGAATACCGCAAATCGCATAACGCCTAACGCATAACGGATCACGCATGACGCATAAAGCATAACGCATAACGCATAACGCATAACGCATATCGCCTAACGCATAAATCATAACCCATAACGCATATCGCATAACGCAAAATACATAACGTATAACGCATAACGCATACCGTATAACGCATAACGCATAACGCATAACGCATAACGCATAACGCATAACATATAACGCATAACGCATAACGCATAACGCATAACGCATAACGCATAACGCATAACGCATAACGCACAACGCATAACGCATAACGCATAACGCATAACATATAACGCATAACGCATAACACATAACGCATAACGCATAACGCATAACGCATATCGCACAACGCATAACGCATAACGTATAACGCATAACGCATACCGTATAACGCATAACGCATAACGCAAACGTATAAGGCACAACGCATAACGCAAACGTATAAGGCACAACGCATAACGCATAACGCATAACGCACAACGCATAACGCATAACGCATAACGCATAACATATAACGCATAACGCATAACGCATAACGCATAACGCATAACGCATAACGCATAACGCATAACGCATAACGCATAACGCATAACGCATAACGCATAACGCATAACGCATAACGCATAACGCATAACGCATAACGCATATCGCACAACGCATAACGCATAACGTATAACGCATAACGCATACCGTGTAACGCATAACGCATAACGCATAACGCATAACACATAAAGCATAAAGCATTACGCATAACGCATAACGCATAACGCATAACGCATAACGCATAACGCATAACGCATAACGCATAACGCATAACGCATAACGCATAAAGCATAACGCATAACGCATAACGCAAACGTATAACGCACAACGCATAACGCATAACGCATAACGCATAACGCATAACGCATAACGCATAACGCATACCGTATAACGCATAACGCATAACGCATAACGCATAACGCAGAACGCATAACGCATAACGCATAACGCATAACGCATAACGCATAACGCATAACACATAACGCATAACGCATAACGCATAACGCATAACGCATAACGCATAACGCATAACGCATAACGCATAACGCATAACGCATAACGCATAACGCATAACGCATAACGCATATCGCACAACGCATAACGCATAACGTATAACGCATAACGCATACCGTGTAACGCATAACGCATAACGCATAACGCATAACACATAAAGCATAAAGCATTACGCATAACGCATAACGCATAACGCATAACGCATAACGCATAACGCATAACGCATAACGCATATCGCACAACGCATAACGCATAACGTATAACGCATAACGCATACCGTGTAACGCATAACGCATAACGCATAACGCATAACACATAAAGCATAAAGCATTACGCATAACGCATAACGCATAACGCATAACGCATAACGCATAACGCATAACCATAACGCATAACGCATAACCTATAACGCATAACGCACAACGCATAACGTATAACGCATAACGCATAACGCATACCGTATAACGCATAATGCATAACGCATAAAGCATAACGCATAACGCATAACGCATAACGCATAACGCATAACGCATAACGCATAACGCATAACGCATAACGCATAACGCATAACGCACAACGCATAACGCATAACGCATAACGCATAACGCATAACGCATAACGCATAACGCATAACGCATAAAGCAAAACGCATAACGCAAACGTATAACGCACAACGCATAACGCATAACGCATAACGCATAACGCATAACGTATAACGCATAACGCATAACGCATAACGCATAACGCATAACGCATAACCATAACGCATAACGCATAACCCATAACGCATAACGCATAACGCATAACGTATAACGCATAACGCATACCGTATAACGCATAATGCATAACACATAACACATAACGCATAACGCATAACGCATAACGTATAACGCATAACGCATACCGTATAACGCATAACGCATAACGAACACCGGAAAACCCATAACGCCTAACGCATAACGGATCACGAATAACGCATAATGCATAACGCATAAAGCATAACGCATAACGCATAACGCATAACGCCTAACGCATAACGGATCACGCATGACGCATAAAGCATAACGCATAACGCATAACGCATAACGCATAACGCATAACGCATAACGCATAACGCATAACGCATAACGCATAACGCATAACGCATAACGCATAACGCATAACGCATAACGCATAAGGCATAACGCATAACGCATAACGCATAACGCATAACGCATAACGCATAACGCATAACGCATAACGCATAACGCATAACGCATAACGCATAACGCATAACGCATAACGCATAACGCATAACGCATAACGCAAAACGCATAACGTTAACGCATAACCCATAACGCATAAGGCTTGATGCATGACGCATATCGCATATCGCATAACGCATAAGGCTTGATGCATGACGCATATCGCATAACGCATAAGGCATAACGCATAATACATAACGTATAACGCATTATGCATAACGCATAACGCATAACGCATATCGCATAACACATACGCATAACGCATAAGGCATAACGCATTACGCATAACTTTTAACTCATAACTCATAACGAATAATGCATAACGCAAAATGAATAACGCATAAAGCATAACGCATAACCCATAACCCTTAACGCATAACGCATAACGCATAATGCACAACGCTTAACGAATACCGCAAATCGCATAACGCCTAACGCATAACGGATCATACATGACGCATAAAGCATAACGCATAACGCATAACGCATAACGCATAACGCATATCGCATAACGCATAAATCATAACCCATAACGCACAACGCATAACGCAAAATGCACAACGCATAACGAATACCGCAAAACGCATAACGCATAACGCATAACGCATAACTCATAACGCATGACGCATAACGCATAACGCATAACGCATAACGCATAACACATAACGCATAACGCATAACGCATAACGCATAACGCATAACGCATGACGTGTAACTCATAACGCATAACGCATAATGCATAACGCATAACGCATAACGCATAACGCATATCGCATAACGCATAATACATAACGTATAACGCATAACGCATACCGTATAACGCATAACGCATAACGCATAACGCATAACGCATAACATATAACGCATAACGCATAACGCATAACGCATAACGCATAACGCATAACGCATAACGCACAACGCATAACGCATAACGCATAACGCATAACATATAACGCATAACGCATAACACATAACGCATAACGCATAACGCATAACGCATATCGCACAACGCATAACGCATAACGTATAACGCATAACGCATACCGTATAATGCATAACGCATAACGCATAACGCAAACGTATAAGGCACAACGCATAACGCAAACGTATAAGGCACAACGCATAACGCATAACGCATAATATATAACGCATAACGCATAACGCATAACGCATAACGCACAACGCATAACGCATAACGCATAACGCATAACATATAACGCATAACGCATACCGTGTAACGCATAACGCATAACGCATAACGCATAACGCATAACACATAAAGCATAACGCATAACGCATAACGCATAACGCATAACGCATAACGCATAACGCATAACGCATAACGCATAACGCATAACGCATAACGCATAACGCATAACGCATAACGCATAAAGCATAACGCGTAACGCATAACGCAAACGTATAACGCACAACGCATAACGCATAACGCATAACGCATAACGCATAACGCATACCGTATAACGCATAACGCATAACGCATAACGCATAACGCATAACGCATAACACATAACGCAGAACGCATAACGCATAACGCATAACGCATAACGCATAACGCATAACGCATAACACATAACGCATAACGCATAACGCATAACGCATAACGCATAACGCATAACGTGTAACTCATAACGCATAACGCATAACGCATAACGCATAACGCATAACGCATAACGCATAACGCATAACCATAACGCATAACGCATAACCCATAACGCATAACGCACAACGCATAACGTATAACGCATAACGCATAACGCATACCGTATAACGCATAATGCATAACGCATAAAGCATAACGCATAACGCATAACGCATAACGCATAACGCATAACGCATAACGCATAACGCATAACGCATAACGCATAAAGCAAAACGCATAACGCACAACGCATAACGCATAACGCATAACGCATAACGCATAACGCATAACGCATAACGCATAACGCATAACGCATAAAGCAAAACGCATTACGCAAACGTATAACGCACAACGCATAACGCATAACGCATAACGCATAACGCATAACACATAACGCATAACGTATAACGCATAACGCATAACGCATAACGCATAACGCATAACGCATAACGCATAACGCATAACGCATAACGCATAACGCATAACCATAACGCATAACGCATAACCCATAACGCATAACGCACAACGCATAACGCATAACGCATAATGCATAACGCATAACGCATAACGCATAACGCATAACGCATATCGCATAACGCATAATACATAACGTATAACGCATAACGCATACCGTATAACGCATAACGCATAACGCATAACGCATAACGCATAACGCATAACATATAACGCATAACGCATAACGCATAACGCATAACGCATAACGCATAACGCATAACGCATAACGCACAACGCATAACGCATAACGCATAACGCATAACATATAACGCATAACGCATAACACATAACGCATAACGCATAACGCATAACGCATAACGCATATCGCACAACGCATAACGCATAACGTATAACGCATAACGCATACCGTATAACGCATAACGCATAACGCATAACGCAAACGTATAAGGCACAACGCATAACGCAAACGTATAAGGCACAACGCATAACGCATAACGCATAATATATAACGCATAACGCATAACGCATAACGCACAACGCATAACGCATAACGCATAACGCATAACATATAACGCATAACGCATACCGTGTAACGCATAACGCATAACGCATAACGCATAACGCATAACACATAAAGCATAACGCATAACGCATAACGCAAAACGCATAACGCATAACGCATAACGCATAACGCATAACGCATAACGCATAAAGCATAACGCATAACGCATAACGCAAACGTATAACGCACAACGCATAACGCATAACGCATAACGCATAACGCATAACGCATACCGTATAACGCATAACGCATAACGCATAACGCATAACGCATATCGCATAACACATAACGCAGAACGCATAACGCATAACGCATAACGCATAACGTGTAACTCATAACGCATAACGCATAACGCATAAAGCATAACGCATAACGCATAACGCATAACGCATATCGCATAACGCATAATACTTAACGTATAACGCACAACGCATAACGCATAACGCATAACGCATAACGCACAACGCATAACGCATAACGCATAACGCATAACGCATAACGCATATCGCATACCGTATAACGCATAACGATTAACGCATAACGCAAACGTATAACGCACAACGCATAACGCATAACGCATAACGCATAACGCATAACATATAACGCGTAACGCATAACGCATAACGCATAACGCATAACGCATAACGCATAACGCATAACGCATAAAGCATAACGCGTAACGCATAACGCATAACGCATAACGCATAACGCATAACGCATAACGCATAACGCATAACATATAACGCATAACGCATAACGCATAACGCATAACGCATAACGCATAACGCATAACGCATAACGTGTAACTCATAACGCATAACGCATAATGCATAACGCATAACGCATAACGCATAACGCATATCGCATAACGCATAATACATAACGTATAACGCATAACGCATACCGTATAACGCATAACGCATAACGCATAACGCATAACATATAACGCATAACGCATAGCGCATAACGCATAACGCATAACGCATAACGCATAACGCATAACGCATAACGCACAACGCATAACGCATAACGCATAACGCATAACATATAACGCATAACGCATAACACATAACGCATAACGCATAACGCATAACGCATATCGCACAACGCATAACGTATAACGCATAACGCATACCGTATAATGCATAACGCATAACGCATAACGCAAACGTATAAGGCACAACGCATAACGCAAACGTATAAGGCACAACACATAACGCATAACGCATAATATATAACGCATAACGCATAACGCATAACGCACAACGCATAACGCATAACGCATAACGCATAACGCATAACGCATAACGCATAACGCATAAAGCATAACGCGTAACGCATAACGCAAACGTATAACGCACAACGCATAACGCATAATAGCATAACGCATAACGCATAACGCATACCGTATAACGCATAACGCATAACGCATAACGCATAACGCATAACACATAACGCAGAACGCATAACGCATAACGCATAACTCATAACGCATAACGCATAACACATAACGCATAACGCATAACGCATAACGCATAACGCATAACGTGTAACTCATAACGCATAACGCATAACGCATAACGCATAACGCATAACGCATAACGCATAACCATAATGCATAACGCATAACCCATAACGCATAACGCACAACGCATAACGTATAACGCATAACGCATAACGCATACCGTATAACGCATAATGCATAACGCATAAAGCATAACGCTATACGCATAACGCATAACGCATAACGCATAACGCATAACGCATAACGCATAACGCATAACGCACAACGCATAACGCATAACGCATAACGCATAACGCATAACGCATAACGCATAACGCATAAAGCAAAACGCATTACGCAAACGTATAACGCACAACGCATAACGCATAACGCATAACGCATAACGCATAACACATAACGCATAACGTATAACGCATAACGCATAACGCATAACGCATAACGCATAACGCATAACGCATAACGCATAACGCATAACGCATAACGCATAACCATAACGCATAACGCATAACCCATAACGCATAACGCACAACGCATAAAGCATAACGCATAACGCATAACGCAAACGTATAACGCACAACGCATAACGCATAACGCATAACGCATAACGCACAACGCATAACGCATAACGCATAACGCATAACGCATAACACATAACGCATAACGTATAACGCATAACGCATAACGCATAACGCATAACGCATAACGCATAACGCATAACGCATAACGCATAACGCATAACGCATAACGCATAACGCATAACGCATAACGCATAAAGCATAACGCGTAACGCATAACGCAAACGTATAACGCACAACGCATAACGCATAACGCATAACGCATAACGCATAACGCATAACGCATACCGTATAACGCATAACGCATAACGCATAACGCATAACGCATAACGCATAACACATAACGCAGAACGCATAACGCATAACGCATAACGCATAACGCATAACGCATAACACATAACGCATAACGCATTGCATAACGCATAACGCATAACGCATAACGTGTAACTCATAACGCATAACGCATAACGCATAACGCATAACGCATAACGCATAACGCATAACGCATAACGCATAACGCATAACGCATAACGCATAACCATAACGCATAACGCATAACCCATAACGCATAACGCACAACGCATAACGTATAACGCATAACGCATAACGCATACCGTATAACGCATAATGCATAACGCATAAAGCATAACGCATAACGCATAACGCATAACGCATAACGCATAACGCATAACGCATAACGCATAACGCATAACGCACAACGCATAACGCATAACGCATAACGCATAACGCATAACGCATAACGCATAACGCATAACGCATAACGCATAACGCATAAAGCAAAACGCATTACGCAAACGTATAACGCACAACGCATAACGCATAACGCATAACGCATAACGCATAACACATAACGCATAACGTATAACGCATAACGCATAACGCATAACGCATAACGCATAACGCATAACGCATAACGCATAACGCATAACGCATAACGCATAACGCATAACGCATAACCATAACGCATAACGCATAACCCATAACGCATAACGCACAACGCATAACGCATAACGCATAATGCATAACGCATAACGCATAACGCATAACGCATATCGCATAACGCATAATACATAACGTATAACGCATAACGCATACCGTATAACGCATAACGCATAACGCATAACGCATAACGCATAACGCATAACGCATAACGCATAACGCATAACATATAACGCATAACGCATAACGCATAACGCATAACGCATAACGCATAACGCATAACGCATAACGTGTAACTCATAACGCATAACGCATAATGCATAACGCATAACGCATAACGCATAACGCATATCGCATAACGCATAATACATAACGTATAACGCATAACGCATACCGTATAACGCATAACGCATAACGCATAACGCATAACATATAACGCATAACGCATAGCGCATAACGCATAACGCATAACGCATAACGCATAACGCATAACGCACAACGCATAACGCATAACGCATAACGCATAACATATAACGCATAACGCATAACACATAACGCATAACGCATAACGCATAACGCATATCGCACAACGCATAACGTATAACGCATAACGCATACCGTATAATGCATAACGCATAACGCATAACGCAAACGTATAAGGCACAACGCATAACGCAAACGTATAAGGCACAACACATAACGCATAACGCATAATATATAACGCATAACGCATAACGCATAACGCACAACGCATAACGCATAACGCATAACGCATAACATATAACGCATAACGCATACCGTGTAACGCATAACGCATAACGCATAACGCATAACGCATAACACATAAAGCATAACGCATAACGCATAACGCATAACGCATAACGCATAACGCATAACGCATAACGCATAACGCATAACGCATAACGCATAACGCATAACGCATAAAGCATAACGCGTAACGCATAACGCAAACGTATAACGCACAACGCATAACGCATAATAGCATAACGCATAACGCATAACGCATACCGTATAACGCATAACGCATAACGCATAACGCATAACGCATAACACATAACGCAGAACGCATAACGCATAACGCATAACTCATAACGCATAACGCATAACACATAACGCATAACGCATAACGCATAACGCATAACGCATAACGTGTAACTCATAACGCATAACGCATAACGCATAACGCATAACGCATAACGCATAACGCATAACCATAATGCATAACGCATAACCCATAACGCATAACGCACAACGCATAACGTATAACGCATAACGCATAACGCATACCGTATAACGCATAATGCATAACGCATAAAGCATAACGCTATACGCATAACGCATAACGCATAACGCATAACGCATAACGCATAACGCATAACGCATAACGCATAACGCATAACGCATAACGCATAACGCATAACGCATAACGCATAACGCATAACGCATAACGCATAACGCATAAAGCAAAACGCATTACGCAAACGTATAACGCACAACGCATAACGCATAACGCATAACGCATAACGCATAACACATAACGCATAACGCATAACGCATAACGCATAACGCATAACGCATAACGCATAACGCATAACGCATAACGCATAACGCATAACGCATAACGCATAACCATAACGCATAACGCATAACCCATAACGCATAACGCACAACGCATAAAGCATAACGCATAACGCATAACGCAAACGTATAACGCACAACGCATAACGCATAACGCATAACGCATAACGCACAACGCATAACGCATAACGCATAACGCATAACGCATAACACATAACGCATAACGTATAACGCATAACGCATAACGCATAACGCATAACGCATAACGCATAACGCATAACGCATAACGCATAACGCATAACGCATAACGCATAACGCATAACGCATAACGCATAACGCATAAAGCATAACGCGTAACGCATAACGCAAACGTATAACGCACAACGCATAACGCATAACGCATAACGCATAACGCATAACGCATAACGCATACCGTATAACGCATAACGCATAACGCATAACGCATAACGCATAACGCATAACACATAACGCAGAACGCATAACGCATAACGCATAACGCATAACGCATAACGCATAACACATAACGCATAACGCATTGCATAACGCATAACGCATAACGCATAACGTGTAACTCATAACGCATAACGCATAACGCATAACGCATAACGCATAACGCATAACGCATAACGCATAACGCATAACGCATAACGCATAACGCATAACCATAACGCAAAACGCATAACCCATAACGCATAACGCACAACGCATAACGTATAACGCATAACGCATAACGCATACCGTATAACGCATAATGCATAACGCATAAAGCATAACGCATAACGCATAACGCATAACGCATAACGCATAACGCATAACGCATAACGCATAACGCATAACGCACAACGCATAACGCATAACGCATAACGCATAACGCATAACGCATAACGCATAACGCATAACGCATAACGCATAACGCATAAAGCAAAACGCATTACGCAAACGTATAACGCACAACGCATAACGCATAACGCATAACGCATAACGCATAACACATAACGCATAACGTATAACGCATAACGCATAACGCATAACGCATAACGCATAACGCATAACGCATAACGCATAACGCATAACGCATAACGCATAACGCATAACGCATAACCATAACGCATAACGCATAACCCATAACGCATAACGCACAACGCATAACGCATAACGCATAAAGCATAACGCATAACGCATAACGCATAACGCATATCGCATAACGCATAATACATAACGTATAACGCATAACGCATACCGTATAACGCATAACGCATAACGCATAACGCATAACGCATAACATATAACGCATAACGCATAACGCATAACGCATAACGCATAACGCATAACGCATAACGCATAACGCACA
The DNA here is from genome assembly GCA_916610235.2 of Lasioglossum morio. Taxonomy (NCBI): domain Eukaryota; kingdom Metazoa; phylum Arthropoda; class Insecta; order Hymenoptera; family Halictidae; genus Lasioglossum; species Lasioglossum morio. The sequence goes on from CAKAJA020000347.1 coordinate 2,554,572, forward strand.
ACGCATAACGCATAACGCATAACGCATAACATATAACGCATAACGCATAACACATAACGCATAACGCATAACGCATAACGCATATCGCACAACGCATAACGCATAACGTATAACGCATAACGCATACCGTATAACGCATAACGCATAACGCATAACGCAAACGTATAAGGCACAACGCATCACGCAAACGTATAAGGCACAACGCATAACGCATAACGCATAATATTTAACGCATAACGCATAACGCATAACGCACAACGCATAACGCATAACGCATAACGCATAACATATAACGCATAACGCATAACGCATACCGTGTAACGCATAACGCATAACGCATAACGCATAACGCATAACACATAAAGCATAACGCATAACGCATAACGCATAACGCATAACGCATAACGCATAACGCATAACGCATAACGCATAACGCATAACGCATAACGCATAACGCATAACGCATAAAGCATAACGCATAAAGCATAACGCATAACGCATAACGCATAACGCATAACGCATAACGCATAACGCATAACGCATAACGCATAAAGCATAACGCATAAAGCATAACGCATAACGCATAACGCATAACGCATAACGCATAACGCATAACGCATAACGCATAACGCATAACGCATAACGCATAACGCATAACGCATAACGCATAACGCATAACGCATAACGCATAAAGCATAACGCGTAACGCATAACGCAAACGTATAACGCACAACGCATAACGCATAACGCATAACGCATAACGCATAACGCATACCGTATAACGCATAACGCATAACGCATAACGCATAACGCATAACGCATAACACATAACGCAGAACGCATAACGCATAACGCATAACGCATAACGCATAACGCATAACGCATAACACATAACGCATAACGCATTGCATAACGCATAACGCATAACGCATAACGTGTAACTCATAACGCATAACGCATAACGCATAACGCATAACGCATAACGCATAACGCATAACGCATAACGCATAACGCATAACCATAACGCATAACGCATAACCCATAACGCATAACGCACAACGCATAACGTATAACGCATAACGCATAACGCATACCGTATAACGCATAATGCATAACGCATAAAGCATAACGCATAACGCATAACGCATAACGCATAACGCATAACGCATAACGCATAACGCATAACGCATAACGCATAACGCACAACGCATAACGCATAACGCATAACGCATAACGCATAACGCATAACGCATAACGCATAACGCATAAAGCAAAACGCATTACGCAAACGTATAACGCACAACGCATAACGCATAACGCATAACGCATAACGCATAACGCATAACACATAACGCATAACGTATAACGCATAACGCATAACGCATAACGCATAACGCATAACGCATAACGCATAACGCATAACGCATAACGCATAACGCATAACGCATAACGCATAACGCATAACCATAACGCATAACGCATAACCCATAACGCATAACGCACAACGCACAACGCATAACGCATAACGCATAACGCATAACGCATAACGCATAACGCATATCGCATAACGCATAATACATAACGTATAACGCATAACGCATACCGTATAACGCATAACGCATAACGCATAACGCATAACGCATAACATATAACGCATAACGCATAACGCATAACGCATAACGCATAACGCATAACGCATAACGCATAACGCATAACGCACAACGCATACCGTATAACGCATAACGCATAACGCATAACGCATAACGCATAACATATAACGCATAACGCATAACGCATAACGCATAACGCATAACGCATAACGCATAACGCATAACGCATAACGCACAACGCATAACGCATAACGCATAACGCATAACATATAACGCATAACGCATAACGCATAACGCATAACGCATAACGCATAACGCATAACGCATAACCATAACGCATAACGCATAACCCATAACGCATAACGCACAACGCACAACGCATAACGCATAATGCATAACGCATAACGCATAACGCATAACGCATATCGCATAACGCATAATACATAACGTATAACGCATAACGCATACCGTATAATGCATAACGCATAACGCATAACGCATAACGCATAACGCATAACGTATAACGCATAACGCATACCGTATAACGCATAACGCATAACGAACACCGGAAAACCCATAACGCCTAACGAATAACGGATCACGAATAACGCATAATGCATAACGCATAAAGCATAACGCATAACGCATAACGCATAACCCATAACGCATAACGCATAACGCATAACGCATAACGCATAACGCATAACGCATAACGCATAACGCATAACGCATAACGCATAACGCATAACGCATAAAGCATAACGCATAACGCATAACGCATAACGCATAACGCATAACGCAAAACGCATAACGTTAACGCATAACCCATAACGCATAAGGCTTGATGCATGACGCATATCGCATATCGCATAACGCATAAGGCTTGATGCATGACGCATATCGCATAACGCATAAGGCATAACGCATAATACATAACGTATAACGCATTATGCATAACGCATAACGCATAACGCATAACGCATAACGCATAACGCATAACGCATATCGCATAACACATACGCATAACGCATAAGGCATAACGCATTACGCATAACTTTTAACTCATAACTCATAACGAATAATGCATAACGCAAAATGAATAACGCATAAAGCATAACGCATAACCCATAACCCTTAACGCATAACGCATAACGCATAATGCACAACGCTTAACGAATACCGCAAATCGCATAACGCCTAACGCATAACGGATCACGCATGACGCATAAAGCATAACGCATAACGCATAACGCATAACGCATAACGCATATCGCCTAACGCATAAATCATAACCCATAACGCACAACGCATAACGCATAATGCACAACGCATAACGAATACCGCAAAACGCATAACGCATAACGCATAACGCATAACGCATAACTCATAACGCATAACGCATAACGCATAACGCATAACGCATAACACATAACGCATAACGCATAACGCATAACGCATAACGCATAACGCATAACGCATAACGCATAACGTGTAACTCATAACGCATAACGCATAATGCATAACGCATAACGCATAACGCATAACGCATATCGCATAACGCATAATACATAACGTATAACGCATAACGCATACCGTATAACGCATAACGCATAACGCATAACGCATAACGCATAACGCATAACGCATAACGCATAACGTATAACGCATAACGCATAACGCATAACGCATATCGCACAACGCATAACGCATAACGTATAACGCATAACGCATACCGTGTAACGCATAACGCATAACGCAAAACGCATAACGCATAACACATAAAGCATAACGCATAACGCATAACGCATAACGCATAACGCATAACGCATAATGCATAACGCATAACGCATAACGCATAACGCATAACGCATAACGCACAACGCATAACGCATAACGCATAAAGCATAACGCATAACGCATAACGCAAACGTATAACGCACAACGCATAACGCATAACGCATAACGCATAACGCATAACGCATAACGCATACCGTATAACGCATAACGCATAACGCATAACGCATAACGCAGAACGCATAACGCATAACGCATAACGCATAACGCAAAACGCATAACGTTAACGCATAACCCATAACGCATAAGGCTTGATGCATGACGCATATCGCATATCGCATAACGCATAAGGCTTGATGCATGACGCATATCGCATAACGCATAAGGCATAACGCATAATACATAACGTATAACGCATTATGCATAACGCATAACGCATAACGCATAACGCATAACGCATAACGCATAACGCATATCGCATAACACATACGTATAACGCATAAGGCATAACGCATTACGCATAACTTTTAACTCATAACGAATAATGCATAACGCAAAATGAATAACGCATAAAGCATAACGCATAACCCTTAACCCTTAACGCATAACGCATAACGCATAATGCACAACGCTTAACGAATACCGCAAATCGCATAACGCCTAACGCATAACGGATCACGCATGACGCATAAAGCATAACGCATAACGCATAACGCATAACGCATATCGCCTAACGCATAAATCATAACCCATAACGCATATCGCATAACGCAAAATACATAACGTATAACGCATAACGCATACCGTATAACGCATAACGCATAACGCATAACGCATAACGCATAACGCATAACATATAACGCATAACGCATAACGCATAACGCATAACGCATAACGCATAACGCATAACGCACAACGCATAACGCATAACGCATAACGCATAACATATAACGCATAACGCATAACACATAACGCATAACTCATAACGCATAACGCATATCGCACAACGCATAACGCATAACGTATAACGCATAACGCATACCGTATAACGCATAACGCATAACGCAAACGTATAAGGCACAACGCATAACGCAAACGTATAAGGCACAACGCATAACGCATAACGCATAACGCACAACGCATAACGCATAACGCATAACGCATAACATATAACGCATAACGCATAACGCATAACGCATAACGCATAACGCATAACGCATAACGCATAACGCATAACGCATAACGCATAACGCATAACGCATAACGCATAACGCATAACGCATAACGCACAACGCATAACGCATAACTTTTAACTCATAACGAATAATGCATAACGCAAAATGAATAACGCATAAAGCATAACGCATAACCCTTAACCCTTAACGCATAACGCATAACGCATAATGCACAACGCTTAACGAATACCGCAAATCGCATAACGCCTAACGCATAACGGATCACGCATGACGCATAAAGCATAACGCATAACGCATAACGCATAACGCATATCGCCTAACGCATAAATCATAACCCATAACGCATATCGCATAACGCAAAATACATAACGTATAACGCATAACGCATACCGTATAACGCATAACGCATAACGCATAACGCATAACGCATAACGCATAACATATAACGCATAACGCATAACGCATAACGCATAACGCATAACGCATAACGCATAACGCATAACGCACAACGCATAACGCATAACGCATAACGCATAACATATAACGCATAACGCATAACACATAACGCATAACTCATAACGCATAACGCATATCGCACAACGCATAACGCATAACGCATAACGCATAACGCATACCGTATAACGCATAACGCATAACGCAAACGTATAAGGCACAACGCATAACGCAAACGTATAAGGCACAACGCATAACGCATAACGCATAACGCACAACGCATAACGCATAACGCATAACGCATAACATATAACGCATAACGCATAACGCATAACGCATAACGCATAACGCATAACGCATAACGCATAACGCATAACGCATAACGCATAACGCATAACGCATAACGCATAACGCATAACGCATAACGCATATCGCACAACGCATAACGCATAACGTATAACGCATAACGCATACCGTGTAACGCATAACGCATAACGCATAACGCATAACACATAAAGCATAAAGCATTACGCATAACGCATAACGCATAACGCATAACGCATAACGCATAACGCATAACGCATAACGCATAACGCATAACGCATAACGCATAAAGCATAACGCATAACGCATAACGCAAACGTATAACGCACAACGCATAACGCATAACGCATAACGCATAACGCATAACGCATAACGCATAACGCATACCGTATAACGCATAACGCATAACGCATAACGCATAACGCAGAACGCATAACGCATAACGCATAACGCATAACGCATAACGCATAACGCATAACACATAACGCATAACGCATAACGCATAACGCATAACGCATAACGCATAACGCATAACGCATAACGCATAACGCATAACGCATAACGCATAACGCATAACGCATAACGCATATCGCACAACGCATAACGCATAACGTATAACGCATAACGCATACCGTGTAACGCATAACGCATAACGCATAACGCATAACTCATAAAGCATAAAGCATTACGCATAACGCATAACGCATAACGCATAACGCATAACGCATAACGCATAACGCATAACGCATAACGCACAACGCATAACGCATAACGTATAACGCATAACGCATACCGTGTAACGCATAACGCATAACGCATAACGCATAACACATAAAGCATAAAGCATTACGCATAACGCATAACGCATAACGCATAACGCATAACGCATAACGCATAACGCATAACCATAACGCATAACGCATAACCTATAACGCATAACGCACAACGCATAACGTATAACGCATAACGCATAACGCATACCGTATAACGCATAATGCATAACGCATAAAGCATAACGCATAACGCATAACGCATAACGCATAACGCATAACGCATAACGCATAACGCATAACGCATAACGCATAACGCATAACGCACAACGCATAACGCATAACGCATAACGCATAACGCATAACGCATAACGCATAACGCATAACGCATAAAGCAAAACGCATAACGCAAACGTATAACGCACAACGCATAACGCATAACGCATAACGCATAACGCATAACGTATAACGCATAACGCATAACGCATAACGCATAACGCATAACGCATAACCATAACGCATAACGCATAACCCATAACGCATAACGCATAACGCATAACGTATAACGCATAACGCATACCGTATAACGCATAATGCATAACACATAACACATAACGCATAACGCATAACGCATAACGTATAACGCATAACGCATACCGTATAACGCATAACGCATAACGAACACCGGAAAACCCATAACGCCTAACGCATAACGGATCACGAATAACGCATAATGCATAACGCATAAAGCATAACGCATAACGCATAACGCATAACGCCTAACGCATAACGGATCACGCATGACGCATAAAGCATAACGCATAACGCATAACGCATAACGCATAACGCATAACGCATAACGCATAACGCATAACGCATTGTAACAGACCTGCGAGTACCAGGCCTGTTACCTCGCGAAACGCGCGACGAAACTCCCGAGCTACGCCGAAAACGACCGACGCCGACCGAACCGTACCGATTCGCGAAACGCCGAGAAACTTCGGCGATACACCCCGCACCGCACCGAGGGGAGATAAAAGCCCACGAGACACGGGACGGGGCCTTCTACGTACGCGATCCGTGAACGATTCCAGACCGACTACGTTAGTTACGTGCGACTTTACAATCACCGCCCGAGTACCTCCCTCGTAACGAGCCACAGGCACCCGGACAGGATTGTAAGTATCACCGATCCGTAACTAGCAACCCGAATCCTCCGCGAGTCCCGTGAGATACGTTGTAACAACGCGCGATGGGACACGCTTCCGAGACGATCCTCCGCCCACGTGTTCCGTTGTAACAACGGCCACGTCTCTTTCCTGTCTCGCAGCCCGACCCGGTCCGCCTGGCCCCAGGGAACGTCGTGTCGACGATTCCCGGTGTCGGTGATCGAGGATCACCGACCCAAGGAGACCATTTCCTTGGTATTGTGGAAGGCGGAGACCGAGAGTCCGTACGGGCAGTCCTAGTCGAGACGACTGGATGTGTTGAGACCCCCTGATCCGACCCTCGTACGTGGGAGCTGTCGAAACGACACGCGTCGAGACGACGGCCGTCGAAGAGACGGTCAACCGCTAGAGACCTGCTTGTCGAAACGACACCGGTCGCAACGACCACGCCGAAAACCGAGGCCGGTACGCGCCGCGAAACGCCGACCGACACGACCGATCCGCGGACGACCGCGTGACGCGTTTTAGTTAAATCCGAAGGGAAACCGTAACCAGTGAGCGAGCGTGTCCGGTGAGAGTGAAACCTAGCTGCCAGTGTGTCGTTTGTGTCACCCGCGACGACCTCCGACCCGTCCTCGTGTTTCCCGTCACGAACCCTGGTCCGGCGAGCAATATTCGGCCGCGAGGAACCGTTGCAACGAGCCGCCGGTAAAACGGACTCGTTACATGGCGCCCGAACAGGGACCTGTGAAAAGTGCATAGTTACAAGTGCATAGTGAAACGTGCGGATATAGCCGAGACCGGCCACGTGGCAAAAGTCGGCCATTGTAGGTTAACCGTGCGCGAACGAAAAGAAGCGCGCGCGACGCCATCTTGCGGTCCACACGCGACGGAGTGCCGGTACACGAACGCCGCCGAGCGGCGGCGCCGCGAAACAACGGGGTAAACAGAGAAACGTCAACGAACGAACGAACTACGTTCACCGCGTACCGCGATCGCGTTTTCCGAGAAACCGGAGAGAAAACTGTGTGGGAGTGACAGGTACGGCCGCAACCGAATGGACGAATGAAGCGGATTAAGCTAACCAAGGAACAGTTAATCGCCGAACTCCAACGCAGCGACCTGCCGACGACGGGCACGGTGGACGAGCTGAGGAAAAGGCTAACGGAGTATATACAACTACAAACCGAAGATCCCGACACCATGACGGACCCTAAGGACGGCACGGTCACCCGAAGCATGGCCAGCAACGACAAAGTGACAGTCGTCAGCGAGAAAGCCGACCCGAGTCGCAACATCGACCGACTCCGAAAGTCGGGTTGCGTCACCGACGGCAAAGACCCGTTCGCGTTCCTCGAGAGAGTGGCCGAGCTGAAGCGATCCTTCGCTATCACCGACGATGAATTATTACGGGGCGCGCCAGAAATGCTGCAAGGACAGGCCCAGGCATGGTACCGCAACGAACGAGAGGATATTAAAACCTGGGAACAGTTCGCGGAGAAATTTCTAGCCGTCCATACACCGAAACGGTCGCGTTTTCAACGGATGCAAGCAGTGCGAGATCGGGTACAACGCCGAGGGGAATCGTTCGTCGAATACATGACGGCCGTGACGACACTCATGCGACGGGCTCAAATGCCCATGACCGATCGCCTGGAGATGCTGCACGAGAACATGCGGCCCGACCATCGACGTCATATACAGTTACAAGACGTACACGATGTGCAGGACCTGATCGACCGCGCCAGACACATCGAGGAATGCGATGAGAAAGACGAGCGTGCGTCAGGCCCCGCGAGACCAGTCCACGAAATCGCAACCGCGACGAACCGCGTCGATCGGAGCGACCAAGCGACGACGCGCCTCGAGCCGATAGCGACCCGTTTGTCCCGTCTGAGTCTCACACCAGCCAGCCCACCGACTCGCCGACCGGGGCCCGAGGAATACAACCCAGAGACACACTGCTGGCGATGCAAGCAGAGGGGTCATAGGCGTTTTGAGTGTCGAAACGCGTACCGAAAGTTTTGTTCGCGATGCGGCCGCGACGGTACGCTGACGCAGGACTGCCACCCGCCGGGAAACGGACGATTGGGCCCGCCGTCGGCGGACGACAGCCGGGCCCCACAATAGAACCCTCGGAGGGGATCCGTTACACGCCTCGACCGCTATTACCGATCCGAATCATGGGGCGCGAGATCGACGCCCTGCTCGATACGGGCGCGCAGCTCTCTTGCATCAACGGAGAGGTACTCGCGTGGGCCCACGCGCAGGGGTTCCGACCGGATGCGAACACCAACCGGGTCAGCCTAGCCGATGGATCGGATACCTACCCAACCGGACGGATACGACTACCGTTCCAGACGGGGGGCGAAGACTGGACCGCGACCTTCACCATATTACCGAAGATGGGGATACCGGTACTCCTCGGTATCCAGGCGATTGCCACGCTCCGGCTTACCGTCCGGCCACCCCACGAGGTCGCCGCCTGGCCAGAGATATGTCATGCCACGCCCTGCCTGCAACTCGGATTACGGAAGTTACCGGAAGCCGACCGCTCCCCGTTTGAAACGTTCCTGAACGCCGAAATGCGGCTGTTCGACTCCGTATCGGGGCGGACCACACTCGTGCAGCACCGTATTAAACTGATCGATGAGACTCCGATTAAGCAACGCTACCGACCCCGTAACCCCGCGATGCAAGCAGTCATCGACGAGGAAGTCACGAAGATGCTGCACGATGGAGTCATTGAACCCTCGAACAGTCCATGGAGCTCCCCGGTGGTGGTCGTGAGGAAGAAGGACGGCCGACACAGATTCTGCGTGGACTTCCGCAAAGTGAACGAGCGGACGGAGAAGGACGCGTACCCGCTACCGCACATCCAAGCCACCCTTGACAAGCTCCGAGGGGCCAGATTTCTCACGACTCTCGACCTAAAGAATGGCTATTGGCAGGTGCCACTAGAGGAAACCAGCCGACCGCTCACCGCCTTCACCGTGCCCGGGAGGGGACTCTTTCAATTCACGGTCATGCCATTCGGACTCCACTCCGCCCCCGCGACCTTCCAGCGGCTACTAGACCGGGTCATCGGCCCCGAGATGGAACCGCACGCGTTCGCGTACCTGGACGACATCATCGTCGTCAGCAGAACGATCGACGACCACCGCCGCCATCTCCGGGACGTGTTCCACCGGCTACGCAGCGCTGGCCTGCGGCTGAACCCGGATAAATGCCGCTTCTGCGTCGATCACCTCCGATACCTGGGTCACATAGTAGACCAACAAGGGATCCGGACCGACCCCGAGAAGACAGAGGCCATCGCGCAGATCCCGGTACCCAAGACGATTCGGGAGGTGCGCCGATTTCATGGCATGGCCTCCTGGTATCGGCGGTTCGTACCAAATTTCGCAGAAGTAATGGAACCCCTGACCCGCCTGACCAGAAAAAACGCGAAATGGGTATGGACCCCAGTGGAGGAGGACGCGTTTCAAACCATGAAGGCCCGGCTAGTTGACGCACCGATACTCGCTTGCCCAGACTTCGCGCAACCGTTTACCCTCCAAACGGACGCCAGCGACAACGGGCTGGGGGTGGTGCTGACACAGGGCGACGGAGACAACGAACGGGTCATCTCCTACGCCAGCCACACACTGAGCGGAACCGAACGCAGGTACAGCGCGACCGAAAAGGAATGCCTCGCCGTGGTGTGGGGCATTAGGAAAATGAAGCCGTACCTCGAGGGCTATCGGTTCACCGTCGTCACCGACCACCAAGCACTGAGATGGCTCCGGCAGATGGACAACCCGACGGGACGCCTCGCACGGTGGGCCCTTGAACTGCAACAGTATGACTTCGAGGTCAGGTATAGGCCCGGCAAAATGAACCACGTGGCGGACGCGCTATCCAGGAGCGCACCCCCACCGGAAATAAGCTTGCTCCGCCCTAAGCGGGGCACTAGTGACTGGTACGCAAAGAAACTGCAGGCGGTCCGGGACGACCCAATCTCCGAACCAGAATTCCAGTTGCGGAATGACCGACTGTATCGTTACCTACCGCACCAGTTAGATTATAACGAATCGGACCCGGAGGGCGCGTGGAAGCTATGCGTGGCCGCGACCGACCGAAGTAACATATTGAAACGTTATCACGACGACCCGACCGCGGGCCACCTTGGAGTTGCCAAGACGATTGTACGGCTGGCACAACGCTTCTACTGGCCGGGAATGTTCCGGGACGCGGCCCGCTATGTCCGCAGTTGTAACAACTGCCAACAGTACAAGAATGCACAACAGTTACCGCCCGGACACATGTACGCGAATCCGGGTACAACGGCATGGCACACGGTCTCCGTCGACCTGATAGGCCCACTACCGCGATCTCGCGGCGGCCACAACTGGTTACTGGTCGCAATGGACCGGTTCTCAAAGTGGGTCGAACTGGCACCGCTCCGGAAGGCGACCAGCGCCGCTGTCGCCGCGGCCCTTCGACGCGACGTGATATTGCGCCACGGTGCCCCACATATCCTAATATCGGATAACGGACGGCAGTTCATCGGGGAACCACTCACTACACTACTGCGGACGTCAGGGATAGAGCACCGCCGTACGCCACCGTATGCCCCGCAATGCAACCCCGTCGAGAGGGCGAATAAGGTCGTCAAGACCATGCTCGCGCAATATACCGGCAGCCGCCATGACCGATGGGACGAACACCTGGATGAGATACGGTTCGCAATAAACACGGCAAGACACGAGGCAACCGGATACAGCCCCGCCTATGTCAACCAGGGCCGGGAACTCCGCACCCCGGGGGACGAGAAACCGACCGATACGGTCACGTCACCACACCGCCGTTGGAAGAATTTACACGAGGCGCAAGAATTAGCGAGAATACACCTGACACAGGCGTTCAACCGCCAAGCCGGTTATTACAACCTACGGCGACGCGATTGGAGGCCGAGGATCGGAGAACGAGTGTGGAAAAGGGACCACGTCCTATCGAGCAAAGCGAAGAGCGTGAACGCCAAGCTCGCACCGAAATTCACGGGCCCGTTTACCGTCGGCCGAGTCGTCTCCCCGGTGATAGTAGACCTACGCGACGAACGAAACAAGTGGGTCCGCCACATACACGTGCGGGACCTGAAACCCGACAACACGTCCACAGACAACCCGACTACACCCCCGGAGACCTCGGCGGACGCGTCGCAACCGCCTTCCCTTATGGAGGGTGCCACGAACGCCACGACCACCCCCACCACCCAACCGTTATCTCGCCGGCGGGGCCGCCCAAGAAAAACTAACCGTTCTGTTCACGTTTGTACTAGATCCGAAGACTACAGCATACCGGTTGCCATGGACGCCGACCAGGAGTGGGACCTGAGCACCCTATTCGAGGAGCCCGACCTCAGCAAACGGCCGATCACTCCCGACATCACGCCGATGAGAACTGGAGAACCGCCGACGGCCACCCCACCAGAGGACGCCGGCGCGACAACGGCGCCTCCGGACCGTACGCCACCGACCATACCACCCGGGGCACCGCCGACTCAGACGGAGAACACGCGACCGACGGCGTCACCCGCCCCACCAAGTCCGGAGAACCAGCCGACACCCACCGTGATGGACATCACGGTGGCACAAGTGACGCAGGCGCTAGCGCGGGCCTACTCATGGGATAAACTCCCGGGCCTGAACGAGATGGGCCTGGGCGAATCCCTGGGAGCGAACCGACCACCCCCACCGAGACCGCGCTCTCCGTCAATGTGGTGGAGCGGCCCGATACCTCCTCCCACCAGACGCGGCAAGCGCCGACAACGAACGAGACACCGGAGACGGGAACCGCAACGACAGGGGCCATCAACGGGCCGGACCGCACCGGCAACCAAGGGCACGCGGGGACGCACGGATATGTCGCATTGGAGCGACCCACTGCCAGAAGTGACAGCGGCGTACAAACCGGACGACCCGACGCCGTCCGCGGGGCAGACATCCCGACCAAATGACGCCGAACTACCGCGGAACGCACCCCCGCCGTGGTACCACACACCGAACTTCCCGATGGGACCACCGGCATACAACGCAGGCGAATACGAGCCAACGCCTACCGGACCTCCCACACCACCGAGAGACAGCCCGCCGGCGGAATTGCTAGTGTCAGCCAGGATCGACTATAGCAAACTGCCGAAATGGGAACCGCAAACGCCGGCCCTGCAGGTGATGGGCATACTGGGGACTCCACGCCCGAGAGACGGACACGCCAGACGACGCAACCGCCTAGCGTCCGTACCAATCGGTGAACGGCCAGGCAACGACGGCAAACCGGTCACCCCGGACCCGCACGGCACCTACTTCCTCGAACCGCTGGCGTACACAGGCAGGTTCCGACCCTGCGTGTGCCTGTGGTACGAGCTACCCACAGGCAGGCTAGTGGAGGTGCCCATACGGCTCGTCAACGAGCGAAGGGTGTATACCGCGCGTCCGGATGGAACTGAGAGGTGGACGCTCCTGTTCGACGAGGGAGGAGTGCTACGCCGGTGCAAACACCGCCCTGACGCTCCACCCGCCACCGAGGGACGTACGTGAGCGGACACAGTGAACAGTGCGACCGACGTCGAAACGACGACCAAACCGTAGTATGCTAAGTTTAGTTTGTAGACGAAGACCCCACCTCGTGACGAGCATGGGGCACCAACCAGTCCGCAATATGGTACACGGTACCCGCCCTCCCCTCGTAACGAGCACGAGAGGGCACCGCGACACCGAGGGGAACGGATTGAAGAGAGCAATCGCGCCCGTATTTTCTTTTGTTATTACTATTTTTACCCGATTGGTAATCAACCCCAGGTGGGCAAGGAAGATTTTTTTTTAGTTCGTTACCGTTTTCGCCTATCTTCATGACGTTCCCCTCGACCGACCCGACCGGCGACAAGCGGGGTACACACTTAGGTGTTAAAATCATCTTACGCCCGTTTTCTTTTATTTTTTTTTTCCCTTTTCTCTTTCCAGTTTGTTCTACTCTTTTCGTTTCCGACGCCCCGCTAATACTGTCGTTTTGCCCGGTACAGGGTCGCGTCCGATTTAACCCGCGCAGGGCACGGTAGCCCACGGGGGCATGACCGCGGGATACGATAAGACTGAATAGTTTACATTTTGTACCACCACGTGTTCTCTGATATGATGAATAAATGGTTCTCGCCCGGACACGCTCGCCACCGTAAAGAAGGAGGGGGGTGTAACAGACCTGCGAGTACCAGGCCTGTTACCTCGCGAAACGCGCGACGAAACTCCCGAGCTACGCCGAAAACGACCGACGCCGACCGAACCGTACCGATTCGCGAAACGCCGAGAAACTTCGGCGATACACCCCGCACCGCACCGAGGGGAGATAAAAGCCCACGAGACACGGGACGGGGCCTTCTACGTACGCGATCCGTGAACGATTCCAGACCGACTACGTTAGTTACGTGCGACTTTACAATCACCGCCCGAGTACCTCCCTCGTAACGAGCCACAGGCACCCGGACAGGATTGTAAGTATCACCGATCCGTAACTAGCAACCCGAATCCTCCGCGAGTCCCGTGAGATACGTTGTAACAACGCGCGATGGGACACGCTTCCGAGACGATCCTCCGCCCACGTGTTCCGTTGTAACAACGGCCACGTCTCTTTCCTGTCTCGCAGCCCGACCCGGTCCGCCTGGCCCCAGGGAACGTCGTGTCGACGATTCCCGGTGTCGGTGATCGAGGATCACCGACCCAAGGAGACCATTTCCTTGGTATTGTGGAAGGCGGAGACCGAGAGTCCGTACGGGCAGTCCTAGTCGAGACGACTGGATGTGTTGAGACCCCCTGATCCGACCCTCGTACGTGGGAGCTGTCGAAACGACACGCGTCGAGACGACGGCCGTCGAAGAGACGGTCAACCGCTAGAGACCTGCTTGTCGAAACGACACCGGTCGCAACGACCACGCCGAAAACCGAGGCCGGTACGCGCCGCGAAACGCCGACCGACACGACCGATCCGCGGACGACCGCGTGACGCGTTTTAGTTAAATCCAAAGGGAAACCGTAACCAGTGAGCGAGCGTGTCCGGTGAGAGTGAAACCTAGCTGCCAGTGTGTCGTTTGTGTCACCCGCGACGACCTCCGACCCGTCCTCGTGTTTCCCGTCACGAACCCTGGTCCGGCGAGCAATATTCGGCCGCGAGGAACCGTTGCAACGAGCCGCCGGTAAAACGGACTCGTTACAGCATAACGCATAACGCATAACGCATAACGCATAACGCATAACGCATAACGCATAAGGCATAACGCATAACGCATAACGCATAACGCATAACGCATAACGCATAACGCATAACGCATAACGCATAACGCATAACGCATAACGCATAACGCATAACGCATAACGCATAACGCATAACGCATAACGCATAACGCATAACGCAAAACGCATAACGTTAACGCATAACCCATAACGCATAAGGCTTGATGCATGACGCATATCGCATATCGCATAACGCATAAGGCTTGATGCATGACGCATATCGCATAACGCATAAGGCATAACGCATAATACATAACGTATAACGCATTATGCATAACGCATAACGCATAACGCATATCGCATAACACATACGCATAACGCATAAGGCATAACGCATTACGCATAACTTTTAACTCATAACTCATAACGAATAATGCATAACGCAAAATGAATAACGCATAAAGCATAACGCATAACCCATAACCCTTAACGCATAACGCATAATGCATAATGCACAACGCTTAACGAATACCGCAAATCGCATAACGCCTAACGCATAACGGATCACGCATGACGCATAAAGCATAACGCATAACGCATAACGCATAACGCATAACGCATATCGCATAACGCATAAATCATAACCCATAACGCACAACGCATAACGCAAAATGCACAACGCATAACGAATACCGCAAAACGCATAACGCATAACGCATAACGCATAACTCATAACGCATGACGCATAACGCATAACGCATAACGCATAACGCATAACACATAACGCATAACGCATAACGCATAACGCATAACGCATAACGCATGACGTGTAACTCATAACGCATAACGCATAATGCATAACGCATAACGCATAACGCATAACGCATATCGCATAACGCATAATACATAACGTATAACGCATAACGCATACCGTATAACGCATAACGCATAACGCATAACGCATAACGCATAACATATAACGCATAACGCATAACGCATAACGCATAACGCATAACGCATAACGCATAACGCACAACGCATAACGCATAACGCATAACGCATAACATATAACGCATAACGCATAACACATAACGCATAACGCATAACGCATAACGCATATCGCACAACACATAACGCATAACGTATAACGCATAACGCATACCGTATAATGCATAACGCATAACGCATAACGCAAACGTATAAGGCACAACGCATAACGCAAACGTATAAGGCACAACGCATAACGCATAACGCATAATATATAACGCATAACGCATAACGCATAACGCACAACGCATAACGCATAACGCATAACGCATAACATATAACGCATAACGCATACCGTGTAACGCATAACGCATAACGCATAACGCATAACGCATAACACATAAAGCATAACGCATAACGCATAACGCATAACGCATAACGCATAACGCATAACGCATAACGCATAACGCATAACGCATAACGCATAACGCATAACGCATAACGCATAACGCATAAAGCATAACGCGTAACGCATAACGCAAACGTATAACGCACAACGCATAACGCATAACGCATAACGCATAACGCATAACGCATACCGTATAACGCATAACGCATAACGCATAACGCATAACGCATAACGCATAACACATAACGCATAACGCATAACGCATAACGCATAACGCATAACGCATAACGCATAACGCATAACACATAACGCATAACGCATAACGCATAACGCATAACGCATAACGCATAACGTGTAACTCATAACGCATAACGCATAACGCATAACGCATAACGCATAACGCATAACGCATAACGCATAACCATAACGCATAACGCATAACCCATAACGCATAACGCACAACGCATAACGTATAACGCATAACGCATAACGCATACCGTATAACGCATAATGCATAACGCATAAAGCATAACGCATAACGCATAACGCATAACGCATAACGCATAACGCATAACGCATAACGCATAACGCATAAAGCAAAACGCATAACGCACAACGCATAACGCATAACGCATAACGCATAACGCATAACGCATAACGCATAACGCATAACGCATAACGCATAAAGCAAAACGCATTACGCAAACGTATAACGCACAACGCATAACGCATAACGCATAACGCATAACGCATAACACATAACGCATAACGTATAACGCATAACGCATAACGCATAACGCATAACGCATAACGCATAACGCATAACGCATAACGCATAACGCATAACGCATAACCATAACGCATAACGCATAACCCATAACGCATAACGCACAACGCATAACGCATAACGCATAATGCATAACGCATAACGCATAACGCATAACGCATATCGCATAACGCATAATACATAACGTATAACGCATAACGCATACCGTATAACGCATAACGCATAACGCATAACGCATAACGCATAACGCATAACATATAACGCATAACGCATAACGCATAACGCATAACGCATAACGCATAACGCATAACGCATAACGCACAACGCATAACGCATAACGCATAACGCATAACATATAACGCATAACGCATAACACATAACGCATAACGCATAACGCATAACGCATAACGCATATCGCACAACGCATAACGCATAACGTATAACGCATAACGCATACCGTATAACGCATAACGCATAACGCATAACGCAAACGTATAAGGCACAACGCATAACGCAAACGTATAAGGCACAACGCATAACGCATAACGCATAATATATAACGCATAACGCATAACGCATAACGCACAACGCATAACGCATAACGCATAACGCATAACATATAACGCATAACGCATACCGTGTAACGCATAACGCATAACGCATAACGCATAACGCATAACGTGTAACTCATAACGCATAACGCATAACGCATAAAGCATAACGCATAACGCATAACGCATAACGCATATCGCATAACGCATAATACTTAACGTATAACGCACAACGCATAACGCATAACGCATAACGCATACCGTATAACGCATAACGCATAACGCATAACGCAAACGTATAAGGCACAACGCATAACGCAAACGTATAAGGCACAACGCATAACGCATAACGCATAATATATAACGCATAACGCATAACGCATAACGCACAACGCATAACGCATAACGCATAACGCATAACATATAACGCATAACGCATACCGTGTAACGCATAACGCATAACGCATAACGCATAACGCATAACGCATAACGCATAACGCATAACGCATAACGCATAACGCATAACGCATAACGCATAACGCATAAAGCATAACGCATAACGCATAACGCAAACGTATAACGCACAACGCATAACGCATAACGCATAACGCATAACGCATAACGCATACCGTATAACGCATAACGCATAACGCATAACGCATAACGCATATCGCATAACACATAACGCAGAACGCATAACGCATAACGCATAACGCATAACGTGTAACTCATAACGCATAACGCATAACGCATAAAGCATAACGCATAACGCATAACGCATAACGCATATCGCATAACGCATAATACTTAACGTATAACGCACAACGCATAACGCATAACGCATAACGCATAACGCACAACGCATAACGCATAACGCATAACGCATAACGCATAACGCATATCGCATACCGTATAACGCATAACGATTAACGCATAACGCAAACGTATAACGCACAACGCATAACGCATAACGCATAACGCATAACGCATAACATATAACGCGTAACGCATAACGCATAACGCATAACGCATAACGCATAACGCATAACGCATAACGCATAAAGCATAACGCGTAACGCATAACGCATAACGCATAACGCATAACGCATAACGCATAACGCATAACGCATAACATATAACGCATAACGCATAACGCATAACGCATAACGCATAACGCATAACGCATAACGCATAACGTATAACTCATAACGCATAACGCATAATGCATAACGCATAACGCATAACGCATAACGCATATCGCATAACGCATAATACATAACGTATAACGCATAACGCATACCGTATAACGCATAACGCATAACGCATAACGCATAACATATAACGCATAACGCATAGCGCATAACGCATAACGCATAACGCATAACGCATAACGCATAACGCACAACGCATAACGCATAACGCATAACGCATAACATATAACGCATAACGCATAACACATAACGCATAACGCATAACGCATAACGCATATCGCACAACGCATAACGTATAACGCATAACGCATACCGTATAATGCATAACGCATAACGCATAACGCAAACGTATAAGGCACAACGCATAACGCAAACGTATAAGGCACAACACATAACGCATAACGCATAATATATAACGCATAACGCATAACGCATAACGCACAACGCATAACGCATAACGCATAACGCATAACGCATAACATATAACGCATAACGCATACCGTGTAACGCATAACGCATAACGCATAACGCATAACGCATAACACATAAAGCATAACGCATAACGCATAACGCATAACGCATAACGCATAACGCATAACGCATAACGCATAACGCATAACGCATAACGCATAACGCATAACGCATAACGCATAAAGCATAACGCGTAACGCATAACGCAAACGTATAACGCACAACGCATAACGCATAATAGCATAACGCATAACGCATAACGCAAACGTATAACGCACAACGCATAACGCATAACGCATAACGCATAACGCACAACGCATAACGCATAACGCATAACGCATAACGCATAACACATAACGCATAACGTATAACGCATAACGCATAACGCATAACGCATAACGCATAACGCATAACGCATAACGCATAACGCATAACGCATAACGCATAACGCATAACGCATAACGCATAAAGCATAACGCGTAACGCATAACGCAAACGTATAACGCACAACGCATAACGCATAACGCATAACGCATAACGCATAACGCATAACGCATACCGTATAACGCATAACGCATAACGCATAACGCATAACGCATAACGCATAACACATAACGCAGAACGCATAACGCATAACGCATAACGCATAACGCATAACGCATAACACATAACGCATAACGCATTGCATAACGCATAACGCATAACGCATAACGTGTAACTCATAACGCATAACGCATAACGCATAACGCATAACGCATAACGCATAACGCATAACGCATAACGCATAACGCATAACGCATAACGCATAACCATAACGCAAAACGCACAACGCATAACGCATAACGCACAACGCATAACGTATAACGCATAACGCATAACGCATACCGTATAACGCATAATGCATAACGCATAAAGCATAACGCATAACGCATAACGCATAACGCATAACGCATAACGCATAACGCATAACGCATAACGCATAACGCACAACGCATAACGCATAACGCATAACGCATAACGCATAACGCATAACGCATAACGCATAACGCATAACGCATAAAGCAAAACGCATTACGCAAACGTATAACGCACAACGCATAACGCATAACGCATAACGCATAACGCATAACACATAACGCATAACGTATAACGCATAACGCATAACGCATAACGCATAACGCATAACGCATAACGCATAACGCATAACGCATAACGCATAACGCATAACGCATAACGCATAACCATAACGCATAACGCATAACCCATAACGCATAACGCACAACGCATAACGCATAACGCATAATGCATAACGCATAACGCATAACGCATAACGCATATCGCATAACGCATAATACATAACGTATAACGCATAACGCATACCGTATAACGCATAACGCATAACGCATAACGCATAACGCATAACATATAACGCATAACGCATAACGCATAACGCATAACGCATAACGCATAACGCATAACGCATAACGCACAACGCATAACGCATAACGCATAACGCATAACATATAACGCATAACGCATAACACATAACGCATAACGCATAACGCATAACCATAACGCATAACGCATAACCCATAACGCATAACGCACAACGCATACCGTATAACGCATAACGCATAACGCATAACGCAAACGTATAAGGCACAACGCATAACGCAAACGTATAAGGCACAACGCATAACGCATAACGCATAATATTTAACGCATAACGCATAACGCATAACGCACAACGCATAACGCATAACGCATAACGCATAACATATAACGCATAACGCATAACGCATACCGTGTAACGCATAACGCATAACGCATAACGCATAACGCATAACACATAAAGCATAACGCATAACGCATAACGCATAACGCATAACGCATAACGCATAACGCATAACGCATAACGCATAACGCATAACGCATAACGCATAAAGCATAACGCATAAAGCATAACGCATAACGCATAACGCATAACGCATAACGCATAACGCATAACGCATAACGCATAACGCATAAAGCATAACGCATAAAGCATAACGCATAACGCATAACGCATAACGCATAACGCATAACGCATAACGCATAACGCATAACGCATAACGCATAACGCATAACGCATAACGCATAACGCATAACGCATAACGCATAACGCATAAAGCATAACGCGTAACGCATAACGCAAACGTATAACGCACAACGCATAACGCATAACGCATAACGCATAACGCATACCGTATAACGCATAACGCATAACGCATAACGCATAACGCATAACGCATAACACATAACGCAGAACGCATAACGCATAACGCATAACGCATAACGCATAACGCATAACGCATAACACATAACGCATAACGCATTGCATAACGCATAACGCATAACGCATAACGTGTAACTCATAACGCATAACGCATAACGCATAACGCATAACGCATAACGCATAACGCATAACGCATAACGCATAACGCATAACCATAACGCATAACGCATAACCCATAACGCATAACGCACAACGCATAACGTATAACGCATAACGCATAACGCATACCGTATAACGCATAATGCATAACGCATAAAGCATAACGCATAACGCATAACGCATAACGCATAACGCATAACGCATAACGCATAACGCATAACGCATAACGCATAACGCACAACGCATAACGCATAACGCATAACGCATAACGCATAACGCATAACGCATAACGCATAACGCATAAAGCAAAACGCATTACGCATAACGCATAACCATAACGCATAACGCATAACCCATAACGCATAACGCACAACGCACAACGCATAACGCATAATGCATAACGCATAACGCATAACGCATAACGCATATCGCATAACGCATAATACATAACGTATAACGCATAACGCATACCGTATAACGCATAACGCATAACGCATAACGCATAACGCATAACATATAACGCATAACGCATAACGCATAACGCATAACGCATAACGCATAACGCATAACGCATAACGCATAACGCACAACGCATAACGCATAACGCATAACGCATAACATATAACGCATAACGCATAACACATAACGCATAACGCATAACGCATAACGCATATCGCACAACGCATAACGCATAACGTATAACGCATAACGCATACCGTATAACGCATAACGCATAACGCATAACGCAAACGTATAAGGCACAACGCATAACGCAAACGTATAAGGCACAACGCATAACGCATAACGCATAATATTTAACGCATAACGCATAACGCATAACGCATAACGCATAACGCATAACGCATAACGCATAACATATAACGCATAACGCATACCGTGTAACGCATAACGCATAACGCATAACGCATAACGCATAACACATAAAGCATAACGCATAACGCATAACGCATAACGCATAACGCATAACGCATAACGCATAACGCATAACGCATAACGCATAACGCATAAAGCATAACGCATAACGCATAACGCAAACGTATAACGCACAACGCATAACGCATAACGCATAACGCATAACGCATACCGTATAACGCATAACGCATAACGCATAACGCATATCGCATAACACATAACGCAGAACGCATAACGCATAACGCATAACGCATAACGCATAACGCATAACACATAACGCATAACGCATAACGCATAACGCATAACGCATAACGTGTAACTCATAACGCATAACGCATAACGCATAAAGCATAACGCATAACGCATAACGCATAACGCATATCGCATAACGCATAATACTTAACGTATAACGCACAACGCATAACGCATAACGCATAACGCATAACGCACAACGCATAACGCATAACGCATAACGCATAACGCATAACGCATATCGCATACCGTATAACGCATAACGATTAACGCATAACGCAAACGTATAACGCACAACGCATAACGCATAACGCATAACGCATAACATATAACGCGTAACGCATAACGCATAACGCATATCGCATAACGCATAACCCATAACGTATAACGCATAACGCACACCGTATAACGCATAACGCATAACGCATAACGCATAACGCATAAAGCAAAACGCATAACGCAAACGTATAACGCACAACGCATAACGCATAACGCATAACGCATAACGCATAACGCATAACGCATAACGTATAACGCATAACGTATAACGCATAACGCATACCGTATAACACATAATGCATAACGCATAACGCATAACGCATAACGCATAACGCATAACGTATAACGCATAACGCATACCGTATAACGCATAACGCATAACGAACACCGGAAAACCCATAACGCCTAACGCATAACGGATCACGAATAACGCATAATGCATAACGCATAAAGCATAACGCATAACGCATAACGCATAACGCATAACGCATAACGCATAACGCATAACGCATAACGCATAACGCATAACGCATAACGCATAACGCATAACGCATAACGCATAACGCATAACGCATAACGCATAACGCATAACGCATAACGCATAACGTATAACGCATAACGTATAACGCATAACGCATACCGTATAACGCATAATGCATAACGCATAACGCATAACGCATAACACATAACGCATACCGTATAACGCATAACGATTAACGCATAACGCAAACGTATAACGCACAACGCATAACGCATAACGCATAACGCATAACACATAACGCGTAACGCATAACGCATAACGCATATCGCATAACGCATAACCCATAACGTATAACGCATAACGCACACCGTATAACGCATAACGCATAACGCATAACGCATAACGCATAAAGCAAAACGCATAACGCAAACGTATAACGCACAACGCATAACGCATAACGCATAACGCATAACGCATAACGCATAACGCATAACGCATAACGTATAACGCATAACGTATAACGCATAACGCATACCGTATAACGCATAATGCATAACGCATAACGCATAACGCATAACGCATAACGCATAACGTATAACGCATAACGCATACCGTATAACGCATAACGCATAACGAACACCGGAAAACCCATAACGCCTAACGCATAACGGATCACGAATAACGCATAATGCATAACGCATAAAGCATATCGCATAACGCATAACGCATAACGCATAACGCATAACGCATAACGCCTAACGCATAAAGGATCACGAATAACGCATAATGCATAACGCATAAAGCATAACGCATAACGCATAACGCATAACGCATAACGCATAACGCATAACGCATAACGCATAACGCATAACGCATAACGCATAACGCATAACGCATAACGCATAACGCATAACGCATAACGCATAACGCATAACGCATAACGCATAACGCATAACGCATAACGCATAACGCATAACGCATAAAGCATAACGCATAACGCATAACCATAACGCATAACGCATAACCCATAACGCATAACGCATAACGCATAACGTATAACGCATAACGCATACCGTATAACGCATAATGCATAACGCATAACGCATAACGCATAACGCATAACGTATAACGCATAACGCATACCGTATAACGCATAACGCATAACGCATAACGCAAACGTATAACGCACAACGCATAACGCATAACGCACACCGTATAACGCATAACGCATAACGCATAACGCATAACGCACAAAGCAAAACGCATAACGCAAACGTATAACGCACAACGCATAACGCATAACGCATAACCATAACGCATAACGCATAACCCATAACGCATAACGCATAACGCATAACGTATAACGCATAACGCATAACGCATAACACATAAAGCATAACGCATAACGCATAACGCATAACGCATAACGCATAACGCATAACGCATAACGTATAACGCATAACGCATAACGCATAACGAACACCGGAAAACCCATAACGCCTAACGCATAACGGATCACGAATAACGCATAATGCATAACGCATAAAGCATAACGCATAACGCATAACGCATAACGCATAACGCATAACGCATAACGCATAACGCATAACGCATAACGCATAACGCATAACGCATAACGCATAACGCATAACGCATAACGCATAACGCATAACGCATAACGCATAACGCATAACGCATAACGCATAACGCATAACGCATAACGCAAAACGCATAACGTTAACGCATAACCCATAACGCATAAGGCTTGATGCATGACGCATACCGCATATCGCATAACGCATAACGCATAACGCATATCGCATAAAACATACGCATAACGCATAAGGCATAACGCATTACGCATAACTTTTAACTCATAACTCATAACGAATAATGCATAACGCAAAATGAATAACGCATAACGCATAACGCATAACGCATAACGCATAACGCATAACGCATAACGCATATCGCACAACGCATAACGCATAACGCATAACGCTTAACGCATAACGCATAACGCATAACCATAACGCATAACGCATAACCCATAACGCATAACGCATAACGCATAACGTATAACGCATAACGCATACCGTATAACGCATAATGCATAACGCATAACGCATAACGCATAACGCATAACGTATAACGCATAACGCATACCGTATAACGCATAACGCATAACGCATAACGCAAACGTATAACGCACAACGCATAACGCATAACGCATAACGCATAACGCATAACGCATAACGCATAACGCATAACGTATAACGCATAACGCATAACGCATAACGCATAACGCATAACGCATAACCATAACGCATAACGCATAACCCATAACGCATAACGCATAACGCATAACGTATAACGCTTAACGCATAACGCATAACACATAAAGCATAACGCATAACGCATAACGCATAACGCATAACGCATAACGTATAACGCTTAACGCATACCGTATAACGCATAACGCATAACGAACACCGGAAAACCCATAACGCCTAACGCATAACGGATCACGAATAACGCATAATGCATAACGCATAAAGCATAACGCATAACGCATAACGCATAACGCATAACGCATAACGCATAACGCATAACGCATAACGCATAACGCATAACGCATAACGCATAACGCATAACGCATAACGCATAACGCATAACGCATAACGCATAACGCATAACGCATAACGCATAACGCATAACGCATAACGCAAAACGCATAACGTTAACGCATAACCCATAACGCATAAGGCTTGATGCATGACGCATATCGCATATCGCATAACGCATAACGCATAACGCATATCGCATAACACATACGCATAACGCATAAGGCATAACGCATTACGCATAACTTTTAACTCATAACTCATAACGAATAATGCATAACGCAAAATGAATAACGCATAACGCATAACGCATAACGCATAACGCATAACGCATAACGCATAACGCATATCGCACAACGCATAACGCATAACGTATAACGCATAACGCATACCGTGTAACGCATAACGCATAACGCATAACGCATAACGCATAACACATAAAGCATAACGCATAACGCATAACGCATAACGCATAACGCATAACGCATAACGCATACCGTATAACGCATAACGCATAACGCATAACGCATAACGCATAACGCATAACACATAACGCAGAACGCATAACGCATAACGCATAACGCATAACGCATAACGCATAACACATAACGCATAACGCATAACGCATAACGCATAACGCATAACGTGTAACTCATAACGCATAACGCATAACGCATAAAGCATAACGCATAACGCATAACGCATAACGCATATCGCATAACGCATAATACTTAACGTATAACGCACAACGCATAACGCATAACGCATAACGCATAACGCATAACGCACAACGCATAACGCATAACGCATAACGCATAACGCATATCGCATACCGTATAACGCATAACGCATAACGCATAACGCAAACGTATAACGCACAACGCATAACGCATAACGCATAACGCATAACATATAACGCATAACGCATAACGCATAACGCATAACGCATATCGCATAACGCATAACCCATAACGTATAACGCATAACGCACACCGTATAACGCATAACGCATAACGCATAACGCATAACGCAAACGTATAACGCACAACGCATAACGCATAACGCATAACGCATAACATACAACGCATAACGCATAACGCATAACGCATAACGCATAACGCATAACGCATAACGCATAACGCATATCGCATAACGCATAATACTTAACGTATAACGCACAAAGCATAACGCATAACGCATAACGCATAACGCATAACGCACAACGCATAACGCATAACGCATAACGCATAACGCATAACGCATAACGCATAACGCATAACGCATAACGCATAACGCATAACGCATAACGCATAACGCATAACGCATAACGCATAACGCATAACGCATAACGCATAACGCAAAACGCATAACGCATAACGCATAACGCATAACGCATAACGCATAACGCATAACGCATAACGCATAACGCATAACGCATAACGCATAACGCATAACGCATAACGCATAACGCATAACGCATAACGCATAACGCATAACGCATAACGCAAAACGCATAACGTTAACGCATAACCCATAACGCATAAGGCTTGATGCATGACGCATATCGCATATCGCATAACGCATAACGCATAACGCATATCGCATAAAACATACGCATAACGCATAAGGCATAACGCATTACGCATAACTTTTAACTCATAACTCATAACGAATAATGCATAACGCAAAATGAATAACGCATAACGCATAACGCATAACGCATAACGCATAACGCATAACGCATAACGCATATCGCACAACGCATAACGCATAACGCATAACGCTTAACGCATAACGCATAACGCATAACCATAACGCATAACGCATAACCCATAACGCATAACGCATAACGCATAACGTATAACGCATAACGCATACCGTATAACGCATAATGCATAACGCATAACGCATAACGCATAACGCATAACGTATAACGCATAACGCATACCGTATAACGCATAACGCATAACGCATAACGCAAACGTATAGCGCACAACTCATAATGCATAAACCATAATCCTTACTTCATAAAGCATAACGCATAATGCACAACGCATAACGAACACCGGAAAACCCATAACGCCTAACGCATAAAGGATCACGAATAACGCATAATGCATAACGCATAAAGCATAACGCATAACGCATAACGCATAACGCATAACGCATAACGCATAACGCATAACGCATAACGCATAACGCATAACGCATAACGCATAACGCATAACGCATAACGCATAACGCATAACGCATAACGCATAACGCATAAAGCATAACGCATAACGCATAACGCAAACGTATAACGCACAACGCATAACGCATAACGCACACCGTATAACGCATAACGCATAACGCATAACGCATAACGCACAAAGCAAAACGCATAACGCAAACGTATAACGCACAACGCATAACGCATAACGCATAACGCATAACGCATAACGCATAACGCATAACGTATAACGCATAACGCATAACGCATAACGCATAACGCATAACGCATAACGCATAACCATAACGCATAACGCATAACCCATAACGCATAACGCATAACGCATAACGTATAACGCATAACGCATAACGCATAACACATAAAGCATAACGCATAACGCATAACGCATAACGCATAACGCATAACGTATAACGCATAACGCATACCGTATAACGCATAACGCATAACGAACACCGGAAATCCCATAACGCCTAACGCATAACGGATCACGAATAACGCATAATGCATAACGCATAAAGCATAACGCATAACGCATAACGCATAGCGCATAACGCATAACGCATAACGCATAACGCATAACGCATAACGCATAACGCATAACGCATAACGCATAACGCATAACGCATAACGCATAACGCATAACGCATAACGCATAACGCATAACGCATAACGCATAACGCATAACGCATAACGCAAAACGCATAACGTTAACGCATAACCCATAACGCATAAGGCTTGATGCATGACGCATATCGCATATCGCATAACGCATAACGCATAACGCATATCGCATAAAACATACGCATAACGCATAAGGCATAACGCATTACGCATAACTTTTAACTCATAACTCATAACGAATAATGCATAACGCAAAATGAATAACGCATAACGCATAACGCATAACGCATAACGCATAACGCATAACGCATAACGCATATCGCACAACGCATAACGCATAACGTATAACGCATAACGCATACCGTGTAACGCATAACGCATAACGCATAACGCATAACGCATAACACATAAAGCATAACGCATAACGCATAACGCATAACGCATAACGCATAACGCATAACGCATAACGCATAACGCATAACGCATAACGCATAACGCATAACGCATAACGCATAACGCATAACGCATAACGCATAAAGCATAACGCATAACGCATAACGCAAACGTATAACGCACAACGCATAACGCATAACGCATAACGCATAACGCATAACGCATAACGCATACCGTATAACGCATAACGCATAACGCATAACGCATAACGCATAACGCTTAACGCATAACGCATAACGCATAACCATAACGCATAACGCATAACCCATAACGCATAACGCATAACGCATAACGTATAACGCATAACGCATACCGTATAACGCATAATGCATAACGCATAACGCATAACGCATAACACATAACGCATAACGTATAACGCATAACGCATACCGTATAACGCATAACGCATAACGCATAACGCAAACGTATAGCGCACAACTCATAATGCATAAACCATAATCCTTACTTCATAAAGCATAACGCATAATGCACAACGCATAACGAACACCGGAAAACCCATAACGCCTAACGCATAAAGGATCACGAATAACGCATAATGCATAACGCATAAAGCATAACGCATAACGCATAACGCATAACGCATAACGCATAACGCATAACGCATAACGCATAACGCATAACGCATAACGCATAAAGCATAACGCATAACGCATAACGCAAACGTATAACGCACAACGCATAACGCATAACGCATAACGCATAACGCATAACGCATAACGCATAACTCATAACGCATAACGCATAACGCATAACGCACACCGTATAACGCATAACGCACAACGCATAACGCATAACGCATAACGCATAACGCATAACGCATAACGCTTAACGCATAACGCATAACGCATAACGCATAACGCATAACGCATAACGCATAACGCAAATCGCATAACGCATAAATCATAACCCATAACGCACAACGCATAACGCATAATGCACAACGCATAACGAATACCGCAAAACGCATAACGCATAACGCATAACGCATAACTCATAACGCATAACGCATAACGCATAACGCATAACGCACACCGTATAACGCATAACGCATAACGCATAACGCATAACGCATAAAGCATAACGCATAACGCATAACGCATAATGCAAACGTATAACGTCCAACGCATAAAGCATAACGAACAACGCATAACTTATAACTCATTGCTCATAACGAATAACGCATAACGCATAACGCATACCGTATAACGCATAACGCATAACGCATAACGCAAACGTATAGCGCACAACGCATAATGCATAAACCATAACCTTTACTTCATAACGCATAACGCATAATGCACAACGCATAACGAACACCGGAAAACCCATAACGCCTAACGCATAACGGATCACGAATAACGCATAATGCATAACGCATAAAGCATAACGCATAACGCATAACGCATAACGCATAACGCATAACGCATAACGCATAACGCATAACGCATAACGCATAACGCATAACGCATAACGCATAACGCATAACGCATAACGCATAACGTATAACGCATAACGCATAACGCATAACGCTTAACGCATAACGCATAACGCATAACCATAACGCATAACGCATAACCCATAACGCATAACGCATAACGCATAACGTATAACGCATAACGCATACCGTATAACGCATAATGCATAACGCATAACGCATAACGCATAACGTATAACGCATAACGCATACCGTATAACGCATAACGCATAACGCATAACGCAAACGTATAGCGCACAACTCATAATGCATAAACCATAATCCTTACTTCATAAAGCATAACGCATAATGCACAACGCATAACGAACACCGGAAAACCCATAACGCCTAACGCATAAAGGATCACGAATAACGCATAATGCATAACGCATAAAGCATAACGCATAACGCATAACGCATAACGCATAACGCATAACGCATAACGCATAACGCATAACGCATAACGCATAACGCATAACGCATAACGCATAACGCATAACGCATAACGCATAACGCATAAAGCATAACGCATAACGCATAACGCAAACGTATAACGCACAACGCATAACGCATAACGCATAACGCATAACGCATAACGCATAACGCATAACGCATAACGCAAAACGCATAACGTTAACGCATAACCCATAACGCATAAGGCTTGATGCATGACGCATATCGCATATCGCATAACGCATAACGCATAACGCATATCGCATAAAACATACGCATAACGCATAAGGCATAACGCATTACGCATAACTTTTAACTCATAACTCATAACGAATAATGCATAACGCAAAATGAATAACGCATAAAGCATAACGCATAACCCATAACCCTTAACGCATAACGCATAACGCATAATGCACAACGCTTAACGAATACGGCAAATCGCATAACGCCTAACGCATAACGGATCACGCATGACGCATAAAGCATAACGCATAACGCATAACGCATAACGCATAACGCATAACGCATATCGCATAACGCATAAATCATAACCCATAACGCACAACGCATAACGCATAATGCACAACGCATAACGAATACCGCAAAACGCATAACGCATAACGCATAACTCATAACGCATAACGCATAACGCATAACACATAAAGCATAACGCATAACGCATAACGCATAACGCATAACGCATAACGCATATCGCATAACGCATAACGCATAACGCATAACGCATAAAGCATAACGCATAACGCATAACGCAAACGTATAACGCACAACGCATAACGCATAACGCATAACGCATAACGCATAACGCATAACGCATACCGTATAACGCATAACGCATAACGCATAACGCATAACGCAGAACGCATAACGCATAACGCATAACGCATAACGCATAACGCATAACGCATAACACATAACGCATAACGCATAACGCATAACGCATAACGCATAACGCATAACGCATAACGCATAACGCATAACGCATAACGCATAACGCATAACGCATAACGCATAACCATAACGCATAACGCATAACCCATAACGCATAACGCACAACGCATAACGTATAACGCATAACGCATAACGCATACCGTATAACGCATAATGCATAACGCATAAACCATAAAGCATAACGCATAACGCATAACGCATAACGCATAACGCATAACGCATAACGCATAACGCATAACGCATAACGCACAACGCATAACGCATAACGCATAACGCATAACGCATAACGCATAACGCATAACGCATAACGCATAAAGCAAAACGCATTACGCAAACGTATAACGCACAACGCATAACGCATAACGCATACCGCATAACGCATAACCATAACGCATAACGCATAACCCATAACGCATAACGCACAACGCATAACGTATAACGCATAACGCATAACCATAACGCATAACGCATAACCCATAACGCATAACGCATAACGCATAACGTATAACGCATAACTCATACCGTATAACGCATAATGCATAACGCATAACGCATAACGCATAACGCATAACGCATAACGCATAACGCATAACGCATAACGCATAACGCATAACGCATAACGCATAACGCATAACGCATAACGCATAACGCATAACGCATAACGCAAAACGCATAACGTTAACGCATAACCCATAACGCATAAAGCAAAACGCATAACGCAAACGTATAACGCACAACGCATAACGCATAACGCATAACGCATAACGCATAACGCATAACGTATAACGCATAACGCATAACGCATAACGCATAACGTATAACGCATAACGCATACCGTATAACGCATAACGCATAACGAACACCGGAAAACCCATAACGCCTAACGCATAACGGATCACGAATAACGCATAATGCATAACGCATAAAGCATAACGCATAACGCATAACGCATAACGCATAACGCATAACGCATAACGCATAACGCATAACGCATAACGCATAACGCATAACGCATAACGCATAACGCATAACGCATAACGCATAACGCATAACGCATAACGCATAACGCATAACGCATAACGCAAAACGCATAACGTTAACGCATAACCCATAACGCATAAGGCTTGATGCATGACGCATATCGCATATCGCATAACGCATAACGCATAACGCATATCGCATAAAACATACGCATAACGCATAAGGCATAACGCATTACGCATAACTTTTAACTCATAACTCATAACGAATAATGCATAACGCAAAATGAATAACGCATAAAGCATAACGCATAACCCATAACCCTTAACGCATAACGCATAACGCATAATGCACAACGCTTAACGAATACCGCAAATCGCATAACGCCTAACGCATAACGGATCACGCATGACGCATAAAGCATAACGCATAACGCATAACGCATAACGCATAACGCATATCGCATAACGCATAAATCATAACCCATAACGCACAACGCATAACGCATAATGCACAACGCATAACGAATACCGCAAAACGCATAACGCATAACGCATAACTCATAACGCATAACGCATACCGCATAACACATAAAGCATAACGCATAACGCATAACGCATAACGCATAACGCATAACGCATAAAGCAAAACGCATTACGCAAACGTATAACGCACAACGCATAACGCATAACGCATACCGCATAACGCATAACCATAACGCATAACGCATAACCCATAACGCATAACGCACAACGCATAACGTATAACGCATAACGCATAACGCATAACCATAACGCATAACGCATAACCCATAACGCATAACGCATAACGCATAACGCATAACGCATAACGCATAAAGCATAACGCATAACGCATAACGCAAACGTATAACGCACAACGCATAACGCATAACGCATAACGCATAACGCATAACGCATAACGCATACCGTATAACGCATAACGCATAACGCATAACGCATAACGCAGAACGCATAACGCATAACGCATAACGCATAACGCATAACGCATAACGCATAACACATAACGCATAACGCATAACGCATAACGCATAACGTATAACGCATAACTCATACCGTATAACGCATAATGCATAACGCATAACGCATAACGCATAACGCATAACGCATAACGTATAACGCATAACGCATACCGTATAACGCATAACGCATAACGAACACCGGAAAACCCATAACGCCTAACGCATAACGGATCACGAATAACGCATAATGCATAACGCATAAAGCATAACGCATAACGCATAACGCATAACGCATAACGCATAACGCATAACGCATAACGCATAAGGCATAACGCATAACGCATAACGCATAACGCATAACGCATAACACATAACGCATAACGCATAACGCATAACGCATAACGCATAACGCAAAACGCATAACGTTAACGCATAACCCATAACGCATAAGGCTTGATGCATGACGCATATCGCATATCGCATAGCGCATAAGGCTTGATGCATGACGCATATCGCATAACGCATAAGGCATAACGCATAATACATAACGTATAACGCATTATGCATAACGCATAACGCATAACGCATAACGCATAACGCATATCGCATAACACATACGCATAACGCATAAGGCATAACGCATTACGCATAACTTTTAACTCATAACTCATAACGAATAATGCATAACGCAAAATGAATAACGCATAAAGCATAACGCATAACCCATAACCCTTAACGCATAACGCATAACGCATAATGCACAACGCTTAACGAATACCGCAAATCGCATAAAGCATAACGCATAACGCATAACGCATAACGCATAACGCATAACGCATAACGCATAACGCATAAGGCATAACGCATAACGCATAACGCATAACGCATAACGCATAACGCATAACGCATAACGCATAACGCATAACGCAAACGTATAACGCACAACGCATAACGCATAACGCATAACGCATAACGCATAACGCATAACGCATAACGCATAACGCATAACGCATAACATATAACGCATAACGCATAACGCATAACGCATAACGCATAACATATAACGCATAACGCATACCGTGTAACGCATAACGCATAACGCATAACGCATAACGCATAACACATAAAGCATAACGCATAACGCATAACGCATAACGCATAACGCATAACGCATAACGCATAACGCATAACGCATAACGCATAACGCATAAGGCATAACGCATAACGCATAACGCATAACGCATAACGCATAACGCATAACGCATAACGCATAACGCATAACGCATAAGGCATAACGCATAACGCATAACGCATAACGCATAACGCATAACGCATAACGCATGACGCATAACGCAAACGTATAACGCACAACACATAAAGCATAACGCATAACGCATAACGCATAACGCATAACGCATAACGCATAAAGCAAAACGCATTACGCAAACGTATAACGCACAACGCATAACGCATAACGCATACCGCATAACGCATAACCATAACGCATAACGCATAACCCATAACGCATAACGCACAACGCATAACGTATAACGCATAACGCATAACGCATAACCATAACGCATAACGCATAACCCATAACGCATAACGCATAACGCATAACGCATAACGCATAACGCATAAAGCATAACGCATAACGCATAACGCAAACGTATAACGCACAACGCATAACGCATAACGCATAACGCATAACGCATAACGCATATCGCATACCGTATAACGCATAACGCATAACGCATAACGCATAACGCAGAACGCATAACGCATAACGCATAACGCATAACGCATAACGCATAACGCATAACACATAACGCATAACGCATAACGCATAACGCATAACGTATAACGCATAACTCATACCGTATAACGCATAATGCATAACGCATAACGCATAACGCATAACGCATAACGCATAACGTATAACGCATAACGCATACCGTATAACGCATAACGCATAACGAACACCGGAAAACCCATAACGCCTAACGCATAACGGATCACGAATAACGCATAATGCATAACGCATAAAGCATAACGCATAACGCATAACGCATAACGCATAACGCATAACGCATAACGCATAACGCATAAGGCATAACGCATAACGCATAACGCATAACGCATAACGCATAACGCATAACGCATAACGCATAACGCATAACGCATAACGCATAACGCATAACGCATAACGCAAAACGCATAACGTTAACGCATAACCCATAACGCATAAGGCTTGATGCATGACGCATATCGCATATCGCATAGCGCATAAGGCTTGATGCATGACGCATATCGCATAACGCATAAGGCATAACGCATAATACATAACGTATAACGCATTATGCATAACGCATAACGCATAACGCATAACGCATAACGCATATCGCATAACACATACGCATAACGCATAAGGCATAACGCATTACGCATAACTTTTAACTCATAACTCATAACGAATAATGCATAACGCAAAATGAATAACGCATAAAGCATAACGCATAACCCATAACCCTTAACGCATAACGCATAACGCATAATGCACAACGCTTAACGAATACCGCAAATCGCATAAAGCATAACGCATAACGCATAACGCATAACGCATAACGCATAACGCATAACGCATAACGCATAAGGCATAACGCATAACGCATAACGCATAACGCATAACGCATAACGCATAACGCATAACGCAAACGTATAACGCACAACGCATAACGCATAACGCATAACGCATAACGCATAACGCATAACGCATACCGTATAACGCATAACGCATAACGCATAACGCAGAACGCATAACGCATAACGCATAACGCATAACGCATAACGCATAACGCATAAGGCATAACGCATAACGCATAACGTGTAACGCATAATGCATAACGCATAACGCATAACGCATAACGCATATCGCATAACGCATAATACATAACGTATAACGCATAACGCATACCGTATAACGCATAACGCATAACGCATAACGCATAACGCATAACGCATAACGCATAACGCATAACGCATAACGCATAAAGCATAACGCATAACGCATAACGCAAACGTATAACGCACAACGCATAACGCATAACGCATAACGCATAACGCATAACGCATAACGCATACCGTATAACGCATAACGCATAACGCATAACGCATAACGCATAACGCATAACACATAACGCAGAACGCATAACGCATAACGCATAACGCATAACGCATAACGCATAACGCATAACACATAACGCATAACGCATAACGCATAACGCATAACGCATAACGCATAACGTGTAACTCATAACGCATAACGCATAACGCATAAAGCATAACGCATAACGCAT
Organism: Lasioglossum morio; assembly: GCA_916610235.2. Lineage (NCBI taxonomy): Eukaryota > Metazoa > Arthropoda > Insecta > Hymenoptera > Halictidae > Lasioglossum > Lasioglossum morio. The sequence goes on from CAKAJA020000347.1 coordinate 2,593,132, forward strand.
AACGCATAACGCATATCGCATAACGCATAATACTTAACGTATAACGCACAACGCATAACGCATAACGCATAACGCATAACGCACAACGCATAACGCATAACGCATAACGCATAACGCATAACGCATAACGCATATCGCATACCGTATAACGCATAACGCATAACGCAAAACGCAAACGTATAACGCACAACGCATAACGCATAACGCATAACGCATAACATATAACGCGTAACGCATAACGCATAACGCATATCGCATAACGCATAACCCATAACGTATAACGCATAACGCACACCGTATAACGCATAACGCATAACGCATAACGCATAACGCATAACGCATAAAGCAAAACGCATAACGCAAACGTATAACGCACAACGCATAACGCATAACGCATAACGCATAACGCATAACGCATAACGTATAACGCATAACGCATAACGCATAACGCATAACGCATAACGCATAACGCATAACGCATAACCATAACGCATAACGCATAACCCATAACGCATAACGCATAACGCATAACGTATAACGCATAACGCATACCGTATAACGCATAATGCATAACGCATAACGCATAACGCATAACGCATAACGCATAACGCATAACGCAAAACGCATAACGTTAACGCATAACCCATAACGCATAAGGCTTGATGCATGACGCATATCGCATATCGCATAACGCATAAGGCTTGATGCATGACGCATATCGCATAACGCATAAGGCATAACGCATAATACATAACGTATAACGCATTATGCATAACGCATAACGCATAACGCATAAAGCATAACGCATAACCCATAACCCTTAACGCATAACGCATATCGCATAATGCACAACGCTTAACGAATACCGCAAATCGCATAACGCCTAACGCATAAAGGATCACGCATGACGCATAAAGCATAACGCATAACGCATAACGCATAACGCAAATCGCATAACGCATAAATCATAACCCATAACGCACAACGCATAACGCATAACGCATAACGCATAACGCATAACGCATAACGCATAACGCATAACGCATAAAGCATAACGCAAAACGCATAACGTTAACGCATAACCCATAACGCATAAGGCTTGATGCATGGCGCATATCGCATATCGCATAACGCATAAGGCTTGATGCATGACGCATATCGCATAACGCATAAGGCATAACGCATAATACATAACGTATAACGCATTATGCATAACGCATAACGCATAATGCATAAAGCATAACGCATAACCCATAACCCTTAACGCATAACGCATAACGCATAATGCACAACGCTTAACGAATACCGCAAATCGCATAACGCCTAACGCATAACGGATCACGCATGACGCATAAAGCATAACGCATAACGCATAACGCATAACGCATAACTCATAACGCATAACGCATAACGCATAACGCACACCGTATAACGCATAACGCATAACGCATAACGCATAAAGCATAACGCATAACGCATAACGCATAATGCAAACGTATAACGTCCAACGCATAAAGCATAACGAACAACCCATAACGCATAATCCATAACGCATAACGCATAACGCATAACGCATAACGCATAACGCATAAAGTATAACTCATAACGCATAACGCATAACGCAAACTTATAGCGCACAACGCATAGCGCATAACGCATAACGCATAACGCATAACGCATAACGCATAACGCATAACGCATAACGCATAACGCATAACGCATAACGCATAACGCATAACGCATAAGGCATAACGCATAACGGATCACGCATAACGCATAACGCATAACGCATAACGCATAACGCATAACGCATAAAGCATAACGCATAACGCATAACGCATAACGCATAAAGCATAACGCATAACGCATAACGCTTAACGTGTAACGCATAACGCATAACGCATAACGCATAACGCATAACGCATAACGCATAAAGCATAACGCATAACGCATAACGCATAACGCATAACGCATAACGCATAACGCATAACGCATAACGCATAACGCATAACGCATAACGCATAACGCATAACGCATAACGCATAACGCATAACGCATAACGCATAACGCATAACGCATAACGCATAAAGCATAACGCATAACGCATAACGCAAACGTATACCGCACAACGCATAACGCATAACGCATAACGCATAACGCATAACGCATAACGCATAACGCATAACGTATAACGCATAACGCATAACGCATAACGCATAACGCATAACGCATAACACATAACGCATAACGCATAACGCATAACGCATAACGCATAACGCATAACGCATAACGCATAACACATAACGCATAACGCATAACGCATAACGCATAACGCATAATGTGTAACTCATAACGCATAACGCATAAAGCATAACGCATAACGCATAACGCATAACGCATATCGCATAACGCATAATACTTAACGTATAACGCACAACGCATAACGCATAACGCATAACGCATAACGCATAACGCATAACGCATATCGCATACCGTATAACGCATAACGCATAACGCATAACGCAAACGTATAACGCACAACGCATAACGCATAACGCATAACGCATAACATATAACGCATAACGCATAACGCATAACGCATAACGCATATCGCATAACGCATAACCCATAACGTATAACGCATAACGCACACCGTATAACGCATAACGCATAACGCATAACGCATAACGCATAACGCAAACGTATAACGCACAACGCATAACGCATAACGCATAACGCATAACATATAACGCATAACGCATAACGCATAACGCATAACGCATAACGCATAACGCATAAAGCATAACGCATAACGCATAACGCATAACGCATAACGCATAACGCATAACGCATAACTCATAACGCATAACGCATAAAGCATAACGCATAACGCATAACGCAAACGTATAACGCACAACGCATAACGCATAACGCATTACTCATAACGCATAACGTATAACGCATAACGCATAACGCATAACGCATAACGCATAACGCATAAAGCATAACGCAAAACGCATAACGTTAACGCATAACCCATAACGCATAAGGCTTGATGCATGACGCATATCGCATATCGCATAACGCATAAGGCTTGATGCATGACGCATATCGCATAACGCATAAGGCATAACGCATAATACATAACGTATAACGCATTATGCATAACGCATAACGCATAATGCATAAAGCATAACGCATAACCCATAACCCTTAACGCATAACGCATAACGCATAATGCACAACGCTTAACGAATACCGCAAATCGCATAACGCCTAACGCATAACGGATCACGCATGACGCATAAAGCATAACGCATAACGCATAACGCATAACGCATAACTCATAACGCATAACGCATAACGCATAACGCACACCGTATAACGCATAACGCATAACGCATAACGCATAAAGCATAACGCATAACGCATAACGCATAATGCAAACGTATAACGTCCAACGCATAAAGCATAACGAACAACCCATAACGCATAATCCATAACGCATAACGCATAACGCATAACGCATAACGCATAAAGTATAACTCATAACGCATAACGCATAACGCAAACTTATAGCGCACAACGCATAGCGCATAACGCATAACGCATAACGCATAACGCATAACGCATAACGCATAACGCATAAATCATAACGCATAACGCATAACGCATAACGCATAACGCATAACGCATAACGGATCACGCATAACGCATAACGCATAACGCATAACGCATAACGCATAACGCATAAAGCATAACGCATAACGCATAACACATAACGCATAAAGCATAACGCATAACGCATAACGCATAACGTGTAACGCATAACGCATAACGCATAACGCATAACGCATAACGCATAACACATAACGCATAACGCATAACGCATAACGCATAACGCATAACGCATAACGCATAACGCATAACGCATAACGCATAACGCATAACGCATAACGCATAACGCATAACGCATAACGCATAACGCATAAAGCATAACGCATAACGCATAACGCAAACGTATAACGCACAACGCATAACGCATAACGCATAACGCATAACGTGTAACTCATAACGCATAACGCATAACGCATAACGCATAACGCATAACGCATAACGCATATCGCATAACGCATAATACATAACGTATAACGCATAACGCATACCGTATAACGCATAACGCATAACGCATAACGCATAACGCATAACGCATAACATATAACGCATAACGCATAACGCATAACGCATAACGCATAACGCATAACGCATAACGCATAACGCACAATGCATAACGCATAACGCATAACGCATAACATATAACGCATAACGCATAACACATAACGCATAACGCATAACGCATAACGCATATCGCACAACGCATAACGCATAACGCATAACGCATAACGCATAACGCATAACGCATAACGCATAACGCATAACGCAAACGTATAAGGCACAACGCATAACGCATAACGCATAATATATAACGCATAACGCATAACGCATAACGCACAACGCATAACGCATAACGCATAACGCATAACATATAACGCATAACGCATAACGCATAACGCATAACGCATAACGCATAACGCATAACGCATATCGCACAACGCATAACGCATAACGTATAACGCATAACGCATACCGTGTAACGCATAACGCATAACGCATAACGCATAACGCATAACACATAAAGCATAACGCATAACGCATAACGCATAACGCATAACGCATAACGCATAACGCATAACGCATAACGCATAACGCATAACACATAACGCATAACGCATAACGCACAACGCATAACGCATAACGTGTAACTCATAACGCATAACGCATAACGCATAAAGCATAACGCATAACGCATAACGCATAACGCATATCGCATAACGCATAACGCATAATACTTAACGTATAACGCACAACGCATAACGCATAACGCATAACGCATAACGCACAACGCATAACGCATAACGCATAACGCATAACGTATAACGCATATCGCATACCGTATAACGCATAACGCATAACGCATAACGCAAACGTATAACGCACAACGCATAACGCATAACGCATAACGCATAACATATAACGCATAACGCATAACGCATAACGCATAACGCATAACGCATATCGCATAACGCATAACCCATAACGTATAACGCATAACGCACACCGTATAACGCATAACGCATAACGCATAACGCATAACGCATAACATACAAAGCATAACGCATAACGCATAACGCATAACGCATAACGCATAACGCATAACGCATAACGCATAAAGCATAACGCATAACGCATAACGCATAACGCATAACGCATAACGCATAACGCATAACGCATAACGCATAACGCATAACTCATAACGCATAACGCATAAAGCATAACGCATAACGCATAACGCAAACGTATAACGCACAACGCATAACGCATAACGCATAACTCATAACGCATAACGTATAACGCATAACGCATAACGCATAACGCATAACGCATAACGCATAACGCGTAACGCATAACGCATAACACATAACGCTAACGCATAACGCATAACGTATAACGCATAACGCATACCGTATAACGCATAACGCATAACGAACACCGGAAAACCCATAACGCCTAACGCATAACGGATCACGAATAACGCATAATGCATAACGCATAAAGCATGTCGCATAACGCATAACGCATAACGCATAACGCATAACGCATAACGCATAACGCATAACGCATAACGCATAACGCATAACGCATAACGCATAACGCATAACGCTTAACGCATAACGCATAACGCATAACGCATAACGCATAACGCATAACGCATAACGCATAACGCAAAACGCATAACGTTAACGCATAACCCATAACGCATAAGGCTTGATGCATGACGCATATCGCATATCGCATAACGCATAAGGCTTGATGCATGACGCATATCGCATAACGCATAAGGCATAACGCATAATACATAACGTATAACGCATTATGCATAACGCATAACGCATAACGCATAACGCATAACGCATAACGCATATCGCATAACACATACGCATAACGCATAAGGCATAACGCATTACGCATAACTTTTAACTCATAACTCATAACGAATAACGCATAACGCAAAATGAATAACGCATAAAGCATAACGCATAACCCATAACCCTTAACGCATAACGCATAACGCATAACGCATAATGCACAACGCTTAACGAATACCGCAAATCGCTTAACGCCTAACGCATAACGGATCACGCATGACGCATAAAGCATAACGCATAACGCATAACGCATAACGCATAACGCATAACGCATAACGCATAACGCATATCGCATAACGCATAAATCATAACCCATAACGCACAACGCATAACGCATAACGCATAACGCATAACGCATAACGCATAACATATAACGCATAACGCATAACGCATAACGCATAACGCATAACGCATAACGCATAACGCATAACGCATAACGCATAACGCATAAAGCATAACGCATAACGCATAACGCAAACGTATAACGCACAACGCATAACGCATAACGCATAACGCATAACGCATAACGCATAACGCATAACGCATACCGTATAACGCATAACGCATAACGCATAACGCATAACGCAGAACGCATAACGCATAACGCATAACGCATAACGCATAACGCATAACGCATAACACATAACGCATAACGCATAACGCATAACGCATAACGCATAACGCATAACGCATAACGCATAACGCATAACGCATAACCATAACGCATAACGCATAACCCATAACGCATAACGCATAACGCATAACGTATAACGCATAACGCATACCGTATAACGCATAATGCATAACGCATAACGCATAACGCATAACGCATAACGCATAACGTATAACGCATAACGCATAACGCATAACGCATAACGCATAACGAACACCGGAAAACCCATAACGCCTAACGAATAACGGATCACGAATAACGCATAATGCATAACGCATAAAGCATAACGCATAACGCATAACGCATAACGCATTTCGCATAACGCATAACGCATAACGCATAACGCATAACGCATAACGCATAACGCATAACGCATAACGCATAACGCATAACGCATAACGCATAACGCATAACGCATAACGCATAACGCATAACGCATAACGCATAACGCAAAACGCATAACGTTAACGCATAACCCATAACGCATAAGGCTTGATGCATGACGCATATCGCATATCGCATAACGCATAAGGCTTGATGCATGACGCATATCGCATAACGCATAAGGCATAACGCATAATACATAACGTATAACGCATTATGCATAACGCATAACGCATAACGCATAACGCATAACGCATAACGCATATCGCATAACGCCTAACGCATAACGGATCACGCATAACGCATAACGCATAACGCATATCGCACAACGCATAACGCATAACGTATAACGCATAACGCATACCGTGTAACGCATAACGCATAACGCATAACGCATAATGCACAACGCTTAACGAATACCGCAAATCGCATAACGCCTAACGCATAACGGATCACGCATGACGCATAAAGCATAACGCATAACGCATAACGCATAACGCATAACGCATAACGCATAACGCATATCGCCTAACGCATAAATCATAACCCATAACGCACAACGCATAACGCATAATGCACAACGCATAACGCATAACGCATAACGCATAACGCATAACGCATAACGCATAACGCATAACGCATAACGCATAACGCATAACGCATATCGCACAACGCATAACGCATAACGTATAACGCATAACGCATACCGTGTAACGCATAACGCATAACGCATAACGCATAACGCATAACACATAAAGCATAACGCATAACGCATAACGCATAACGCATAACGCATAACGCATAACGCATAACGCATAACGCATAACGCATAACGCATAACGCATAACGCATAACGCATAACGCATAAAGCATAACGCATAACGCATAACGCAAACGTATAACGCACAACGCTTAACGCATAACGCATAACGCATAACGCATAACGCATAACGCATAACGCTTAACGCATAACGCATAACGCATAACGCATAACGCATAACGCATAACGCATAACGCATAACGCATAACGCATAACGCAAAACGCATAACGTTAACGCATAACCCATAACGCATAAGGCTTGATGCATGACGCATATCGCATATCGCATAACGCATAAGGCTTGATGCATGACGCATATCGCATAACGCATAAGGCATAACGCATAATACATAACGTATAACGCATTATGCATAACGCATAACGCATAACGCATAACGCATAACGCATAACGCATATCGCATAACACATACGCATAACGCATAAGGCATAACGCATTACGCATAACTTTTAACTCATAACTCATAACGAATAACGCATAACGCAAAATGAATAACGCATAAAGCATAACGCATAACCCATAACCCTTAACGCATAACGCATAACGCATAACGCATAATGCACAACGCTTAACGAATACCGCAAATCGCTTAACGCCTAACGCATAACGGATCACGCATGACGCATAAAGCATAACGCATAACGCATAACGCATAACGCATAACGCATAACGCATAACGCATATCGCATAACGCATAAATCATAACCCATAACGCACAACGCATAACGCATAACGCATAACGCATAACGCATAACGCATAACATATAACGCATAACGCATAACGCATAACGCATAACGCATAACGCATAACGCATAACGCATAACGCATAACGCATAAAGCATAACGCATAACGCATAACGCAAACGTATAACGCACAACGCATAACGCATAACGCATAACGCATAACGCATAACGCATACCGTATAACGCATAACGCATAACGCATAACGCATAACGCAGAACGCATAACGCATAACGCATAACGCATAACGCATAACGCATAACGCATAACACATAACGCATAACGCATAACGCATAACGCATAACGCATAACGCATAACGCATAACGCATAACGCATAACGCATAACGCATAACGCATAACCATAACGCATAACGCATAACCCATAACGTATAACGCATAACGCATAACGTATAACGCATAACGCATACCGTATAACGCATAATGCATAACGCATAACGCATAACGCATAACGCATAACGCATAACGTATAACGCATAACGCATACCGTATAACGCATAACGCATAACGAACACCGGAAAACCCATAACGCCTAACGAATAACGGATCACGAATAACGCATAATGCATAACGCATAAAGCATAACGCATAACGCATAACGCATTTCGCATAACGCATAACGCATAACGCATAACGCATAACGCATAACGCATAACGCATAACGCATAACGCATAACGCATAACGCATAACGCATAACGCATAACGCATAACGCATAACGCATAACGCATAACGCATAACGCATAACGCATAACGCATAACATATAACGCATAACGCATACCGTGTAACGCATAACGCATACCGTATAACGCATAACGCATAACGCATAACGCATAACGCATATCGCATAACACATAACGCATAACGCATAACGCATAAAGCATAACGCATAACGCATAACGCATAACGCATATCGCATAACGCATAATACTTAACGTATAACGCACAACGCATAACGCATAACGCATAACGCATAACGCATAACGCATAACGCATAACGCATATCGCATAACGCATAAATCATAACCCATAACGCACAACGCATAACGCAAAATGCACAACGCATAACGAATACCGCAAAACGCATAACGCATAACGCATAACGCATAACTCATAACGCATAACGCATAACGCATAACGCATAACGCATAACGCATAACACATAACGCATAACGCATAACGCATAACGCATAACGCATAACGTGTAACTCATAACGCATAACGCATAATGCATAACGCATAACGCATAACGCATAACGCATATCGCATAACGCATAATACATAACGTATAACGCATAACGCATACCGTATAACGCATAACGCATAACGCATAACATATAACGCATAACGCATAACGCATAACGCATAACCCATAACCCTTAACGCATAACGCATAACGCATAATGCACAACGCTTAACGAATACCGCAAATCGCATAAAGCATAACGCATAACGCATAACGCATAACGCATAACGCATAACGCATAACGCATAACGCATAAGGCATAACGCATAACGCATAACGCATAACGCATAACGCATAACGCATAACGCATAACGCAAACGTATAACGCACAACGCATAACGCATAACGCATAACGCATAACGCATAACGCATAACGCATACCGTATAACGCATAACGCATAACGCATAACGCAGAACGCATAACGCATAACGCATAACGCATAACGCATAACGCATAACGCATAAGGCATAACGCATAACGCATAACGTGTAACGCATAATGCATAACGCATAACGCATAACGCATAACGCATATCGCATAACGCATAATACAAAACGTATAACGCATAACGCATACCGTATAACGCATAACGCATAACGCATAACGCATAACGCATAACGCATAACGCATAACGCATAACGCATAAAGCATAACGCATAACGCATAACGCAAACGTATAACGCACAACGCATAACGCATAACGCATAACGCATAACGCATAACGCATAACGCATACCGTATAACGCATAACGCATAACGCATAACGCATAACGCATAACGCATAACACATAACGCAGAACGCATAACGCATAACGCATAACGCATAACGCATAACGCATAACGCATAACACATAACGCATAACGCATAACGCATAACGCATAACGCATAACGCATAACGTGTAACTCATAACGCATAACGCATAACGCATAAAGCATAACGCATAACGCATAACGCATAACGCATATCGCATAACGCATAATACTTAACGTATAACGCACAACGCATAACGCATAACGCATAACGCATAACGCACAACGCATAACGCATAACGCATAACGCATAACGCATAACGCATAACGCATAACGCATATCGCATACCGTATAACGCATAACGCATAACGCAAAACGCAAACGTATAACGCACAACGCATAACGCATAACGCATAACGCATAACATATAACGCGTAACGCATAACGCATAACGCATATCGCATAACGCATAACCCATAACGTATAACGCATAACGCACACCGTATAACGCATAACGCATAACGCATAACGCATAACGCATAACGCATAAAGCAAAACGCATAACGCAAACGTATAACGCACAACGCATAACGCATAACGCATAACGCATAACGCATAACGCATAACGTATAACGCATAACGCATAACGCATAACGCATAACGCATAACGCATAACGCATAACGCATAACCATAACGCATAACGCATAACCCATAACGCATAACGCATAACGCATAACGTATAACGCATAACGCATACCGTATAACGCATAATGCATAACGCATAACGCATAACGCATAACGCATAACGCATAACGCATAACGCAAAACGCATAACGTTAACGCATAAGGCTTGATGCATGACGCATATCGCATATCGCATAACGCATAAGGCTTGATGCATGACGCATATCGCATAACGCATAAGGCATAACGCATAATACATAACGTATAACGCATTATGCATAACGCATAACGCATAACGCATAAAGCATAACGCATAACCCATAACCCTTAACGCATAACGCATATCGCATAATGCACAACGCTTAACGAATACCGCAAATCGCATAACGCCTAACGCATAAAGGATCACGCATGACGCATAAAGCATAACGCATAACGCATAACGCATAACGCAAATCGCATAACGCATAAATCATAACCCATAACGCACAACGCATAACGCATAACGCATAACGCATAACGCATAACGCATAACGCATAACGCATAACGCATAAAGCATAACGCAAAACGCATAACGTTAACGCATAACCCATAACGCATAAGGCTTGATGCATGGCGCATATCGCATATCGCATAACGCATAAGGCTTGATGCATGACGCATATCGCATAACGCATAAGGCATAACGCATAATACATAACGTATAACGCATTATGCATAACGCATAACGCATAATGCATAAAGCATAACGCATAACCCATAACCCTTAACGCATAACGCATAACGCATAATGCACAACGCTTAACGAATACCGCAAATCGCATAACGCCTAACGCATAACGGATCACGCATGACGCATAAAGCATAACGCATAACGCATAACGCATAACGCATAACTCATAACGCATAACGCATAACGCATAACGCACACCGTATAACGCATAACGCATAACGCATAACGCATAAAGCATAACGCATAACGCATAACGCATAATGCAAACGTATAACGTCCAACGCATAAAGCATAACGAACAACCCATAACGCATAATCCATAACGCATAACGCATAACGCATAACGCATAACGCATAACGCATAAAGTATAACTCATAACGCATAACGCATAACGCAAACTTATAGCGCACAACGCATAGCGCATAACGCATAACGCATAACGCATAACGCATAACGCATAACGCATAACGCATAACGCATAACGCATAACGCATAACGCATAACGCATAAGGCATAACGCATAACGGATCACGCATAACGCATAACGCATAACGCATAACGCATAACGCATAACGCATAAAGCATAACGCATAACGCATAACGCATAACGCATAAAGCATAACGCATAACGCATAACGCTTAACGTGTAACGCATAACGCATAACGCATAACGCATAACGCATAACGCATAACGCATAAAGCATAACGCATAACGCATAACGCATAACGCATAACGCATAACGCATAACGCATAACGCATAACGCATAACGCATAACGCATAACGCATAACGCATAACGCATAACGCATAACGCATAACGCATAACGCATAACGCATAACGCATAACGCATAACGCATAACGCATAACGCATAACGCATAAAGCATAACGCATAACGCATAACGCAAACGTATACCGCACAACGCATAACGCATAACGCATAACGCATAACGCATAACGCATAACGCATAACGCATACCGTATAACGCATAACGCATAACGCATAACGCATAACGCATAACGCATAACACATAACGCAGAACGCATAACGCATAACGCATAACGCATAACGCATAACGCATAACGCATAACACATAACGCATAACGCATAACGCATAACGCATAACGCATAATGTGTAACTCATAACGCATAACGCATAAAGCATAACGCATAACGCATAACGCATAACGCATATCGCATAACGCATAATACTTAACGTATAACGCACAACGCATAACGCATAACGCATAACGCATAACGCATAACGCATAACGCATATCGCATACCGTATAACGCATAACGCATAACGCATAACGCAAACGTATAACGCACAACGCATAACGCATAACGCATAACGCATAACATATAACGCATAACGCATAACGCATAACGCATAACGCATATCGCATAACGCATAACCCATAACGTATAACGCATAACGCACACCGTATAACGCATAACGCATAACGCATAACGCATAACGCATAACGCAAACGTATAACGCACAACGCATAACGCATAACGCATAACGCATAACATATAACGCATAACGCATAACGCATAACGCATAACGCATAACGCATAACGCATAACGCATAACGCATAACGCATAACGCATAACGCATAACGCATAACGCATAACGCATAACTCATAACGCATAACGCATAAAGCATAACGCATAACGCATAACGCAAACGTATAACGCACAACGCATAACGCATAACGCATTACTCATAACGCATAACGTATAACGCATAACGCATAACGCATAACGCATAACGCATAACGCATAAAGCATAACGCAAAACGCATAACGTTAACGCATAACCCATAACGCATAAGGCTTGATGCATGGCGCATATCGCATATCGCATAACGCATAAGGCTTGATGCATGACGCATATCGCATAACGCATAAGGCATAACGCATAATACATAACGTATAACGCATTATGCATAACGCATAACGCATAATGCATAAAGCATAACGCATAACCCATAACCCTTAACGCATAACGCATAACGCATAATGCACAACGCTTAACGAATACCGCAAATCGCATAACGCCTAACGCATAACGGATCACGCATGACGCATAAAGCATAACGCATAACGCATAACGCATAACGCATAACTCATAACGCATAACGCATAACGCATAACGCACACCGTATAACGCATAACGCATAACGCATAACGCATAAAGCATAACGCATAACGCATAACGCATAATGCAAACGTATAACGTCCAACGCATAAAGCATAACGAACAACCCATAACGCATAATCCATAACGCATAACGCATAACGCATAACGCATAACGCATAAAGTATAACTCATAACGCATAACGCATAACGCAAACTTATAGCGCACAACGCATAGCGCATAACGCATAACGCATAACGCATAACGCATAACGCATAACGCATAACGCATAAATCATAACGCATAACGCATAACGCATAACGCATAACGCATAACGCATAACGGATCACGCATAACGCATAACGCATAACGCATAACGCATAACGCATAACGCATAACGCATAACGCATAACGCATAACACATAACGCATAAAGCATAACGCATAACGCATAACGCATAACGAATAACGCATAACGCATAACGCATAACGCATAACGCATAACGCATAACACATAAAGCATAACGCATAACGCATAACGCATAACGCATAACGCATAACGCATAACGCATAACGCATAACGCATAACGCATAACGCATAACGCATAACGCATAACGCATAACGCATAACGCATAAAGCATAACGCATAACGCATAACGCAAACGTATAACGCACAACGCATAACGCATAACGCATAACGCATAACGTGTAACTCATAACGCATAACGCATAATGCATAACGCATAACGCATAACGCATAACGCATATCGCATAACGCATAATACATAACGTATAACGCATAACGCATACCGTATAACGCATAACGCATAACGCATAACGCATAACGCATAACGCATAACATATAACGCATAACGCATAACGCATAACGCATAACGCATAACGCATAACGCATAACGCATAACGCACAATGCATAACGCATAACGCATAACGCATAACATATAACGCATAACGCATAACACATAACGCATAACGCATAACGCATAACGCATATCGCACAACGCATAACGCATAACGTATAACGCATAACGCATACCGTATAACGCATAACGCATAACGCATAACGCAAACGTATAAGGCACAACGCATAACGCATAACGCATAATATATAACGCATAACGCATAACGCATAACGCACAACGCATAACGCATAACGCATAACGCATAACATATAACGCATAACGCATAACGCATAACGCATAACGCATAACATATAACGCATAACGCATAACGCATATCGCACAACGCATAACGCATAACGTATAACGCATAACGCATACCGTGTAACGCATAACGCATAACGCATAACGCATAACGCATAACACATAAAGCATAACGCATAACGCATAACGCATAACGCATAACGCATAACGCATAACGCATAACGCATAACGCATAACGCATAACGCATAACGCATAACGCATAACGCATAACGCATAACGCATAACGCATAGCACATAAAGCATAACGCATAACGCATAACGCAAACGTATAACGCACAACGCATAACGAATAACGCATAACGCATAACGCATAACGCATAACGCATACCGTATAACGCATAACGCATAACGCATAACGCATAACGCATAACGCATAACACATAACGCAGAACGCATAACGCATAACGCATAACGCATAACGCATAACGCATAACGCATAACACATAACGCATAACGCATAACGCACAACGCATAACGCATAACGTGTAACTCATAACGCATAACGCATAACGCATAAAGCATAACGCATAACGCATAACGCATAACGCATATCGCATAACGCATAATACTTAACGTATAACGCACAACGCATAACGCATAACGCATAACGCATAACGCACAACGCATAACGCATAACGCATAACGCATAACGTATAACGCATATCGCATACCGTATAACGCATAACGCATAACGCATAACGCAAACGTATAACGCACAACGCATAACGCATAACGCATAACGCATAACATATAACGCATAACGCATAACGCATAACGCATAACGCATAACGCATATCGCATAACGCATAACCCATAACGTATAACGCATAACGCACACCGTATAACGCATAACGCATAACGCATAACGCATAACGCATAACATACAAAGCATAACGCATAACGCATAACGCATAACGCATAACGCATAACGCATAACGCATAACGCATAAAGCATAACGCATAACGCATAACGCATAACGCATAACGCATAACGCATAACGCATAACGCATAACGCATAACGCATAACTCATAACGCATAACGCATAAAGCATAACGCATAACGCATAACGCAAACGTATAACGCACAACGCATAACGCATAACGCATAACTCATAACGCATAACGTATAACGCATAACGCATAACGCATAACGCATAACGCATAACGCATAACGCGTAACGCATAACGCATAACACATAACGCTAACGCATAACGCATAACGTATAACGCATAACGCATACCGTATAACGCATAACGCATAACGAACACCGGAAAACCCATAACGCCTAACGCATAACGGATCACGAATAACGCATAATGCATAACGCATAAAGCATGTCGCATAACGCATAACGCATAACGCATAACGCATAACGCATAACGCATAACGCATAACGCATAACGCATAACGCATAACGCATAACGCATAACGCATAACGCTTAACGCATAACGCATAACGCATAACGCATAACGCATAACGCATAACGCATAACGCATAACGCAAAACGCATAACGTTAACGCATAACCCATAACGCATAAGGCTTGATGCATGACGCATATCGCATATCGCATAACGCATAAGGCTTGATGCATGACGCATATCGCATAACGCATAAGGCATAACGCATAATACATAACGTATAACGCATTATGCATAACGCATAACGCATAACGCATAACGCATAACGCATAACGCATATCGCATAACACATACGCATAACGCATAAGGCATAACGCATTACGCATAACTTTTAACTCATAACTCATAACGAATAACGCATAACGCAAAATGAATAACGCATAAAGCATAACGCATAACCCATAACCCTTAACGCATAACGCATAACGCATAACGCATAATGCACAACGCTTAACGAATACCGCAAATCGCTTAACGCCTAACGCATAACGGATCACGCATGACGCATAAAGCATAACGCATAACGCATAACGCATAACGCATAACGCATAACGCATAACGCATAACGCATATCGCATAACGCATAAATCATAACCCATAACGCACAACGCATAACGCATAACGCATAACGCATAACGCATAACGCATAACATATAACGCATAACGCATAACGCATAACGCATAACGCATAACGCATAACGCATAACGCATAACGCATAACGCATAACGCATAACGCATAACGCATAAAGCATAACGCATAACGCATAACGCAAACGTATAACGCACAACGCATAACGCATAACGCATAACGCATAACGCATAACGCATAACGCATAACGCATACCGTATAACGCATAACGCATAACGCATAACGCATAACGCAGAACGCATAACGCATAACGCATAACGCATAACGCATAACGCATAACGCATAACACATAACGCATAACGCATAACGCATAACGCATAACGCATAACGCATAACGCATAACGCATAACGCATAACGCATAACGCATAACCATAACGCATAACGCATAACCCATAACGCATAACGCATAACGCATAACGTATAACGCATAACGCATACCGTATAACGCATAATGCATAACGCATAACGCATAACGCATAACGCATAACGCATAACGTATAACGCATAACGCATACCGTATAACGCATAACGCATAACGAACACCGGAAAACCCATAACGCCTAACGAATAACGGATCACGAATAACGCATAATGCATAACGCATAAAGCATAACGCATAACGCATAACGCATAACGCATTTCGCATAACGCATAACGCATAACGCATAACGCATAACGCATAACGCATAACGCATAACGCATAACGCATAACGCATAACGCATAACGCATAACGCATAACGCATAACGCATAACGCATAACGCATAACGCATAACGCAAAACGCATAACGTTAACGCATAACCCATAACGCATAAGGCTTGATGCATGACGCATATCGCATATCGCATAACGCATAAGGCTTGATGCATGACGCATATCGCATAACGCATAAGGCATAACGCATAATACATAACGTATAACGCATTATGCATAACGCATAACGCATAACGCATAACGCATAACGCATAACGCATATCGCATAACGCCTAACGCATAACGGATCACGCATAACGTATAACGCATAACGCATATCGCACAACGCATAACGCATAACGTATAACGCATAACGCATACCGTGTAACGCATAACGCATAACGCATAACGCATAATGCACAACGCTTAACGAATACCGCAAATCGCATAACGCCTAACGCATAACGGATCACGCATGACGCATAAAGCATAACGCATAACGCATAACGCATAACGCATAACGCATAACGCATAACGCATATCGCCTAACGCATAAATCATAACCCATAACGCACAACGCATAACGCATAATGCACAACGCATAACGCATAACGCATAACGCATAACGCATAACGCATAACGCATAACGCATAACGCATAACGCATAACGCATAACGCATATCGCACAACGCATAACGCATAACGTATAACGCATAACGCATACCGTGTAACGCATAACGCATAACGCATAACGCATAACGCATAACACATAAAGCATAACGCATAACGCATAACGCATAACGCATAACGCATAACGCATAACGCATAACGCATAACGCATAACGCATAACGCATAACGCATAACGCATAACGCATAACGCATAAAGCATAACGCATAACGCATAACGCAAACGTATAACGCACAACGCTTAACGCATAACGCATAACGCATAACGCATAACGCATAACGCATAACGCTTAACGCATAACGCATAACGCATAACGCATAACGCATAACGCATAACGCATAACGCATAACGCATAACGCATAACGCAAAACGCATAACGTTAACGCATAACCCATAACGCATAAGGCTTGATGCATGACGCATATCGCATATCGCATAACGCATAAGGCTTGATGCATGACGCATATCGCATAACGCATAAGGCATAACGCATAATACATAACGTATAACGCATTATGCATAACGCATAACGCATAACGCATAACGCATAACGCATAACGCATATCGCATAACACATACGCATAACGCATAAGGCATAACGCATTACGCATAACTTTTAACTCATAACTCATAACGAATAACGCATAACGCAAAATGAATAACGCATAAAGCATAACGCATAACCCATAACCCTTAACGCATAACGCATAACGCATAACGCATAATGCACAACGCTTAACGAATACCGCAAATCGCTTAACGCCTAACGCATAACGGATCACGCATGACGCATAAAGCATAACGCATAACGCATAACGCATAACGCATAACGCATAACGCATAACGCATATCGCATAACGCATAAATCATAACCCATAACGCACAACGCATAACGCATAACGCATAACGCATAACGCATAACGCATAACATATAACGCATAACGCATAACGCATAACGCATAACGCATAACGCATAACGCATAACGCATAACGCATAACGCATAAAGCATAACGCATAACGCATAACGCAAACGTATAACGCACAACGCATAACGCATAACGCATAACGCATAACGCATAACGCATACCGTATAACGCATAACGCATAACGCATAACGCATAACGCAGAACGCATAACGCATAACGCATAACGCATAACGCATAACGCATAACGCATAACACATAACGCATAACGCATAACGCATAACGCATAACGCATAACGCATAACGCATAACGCATAACGCATAACGCATAACGCATAACGCATAACCATAACGCATAACGCATAACCCATAACGTATAACGCATAACGCATAACGTATAACGCATAACGCATACCGTATAACGCATAATGCATAACGCATAACGCATAACGCATAACGCATAACGCATAACGTATAACGCATAACGCATAACGTATAACGCATAACGCATAACGAACACCGGAAAACCCATAACGCCTAACGAATAACGGATCACGAATAACGCATAATGCATAACGCATAAAGCATAACGCATAACGCATAACGCATTTCGCATAACGCATAACGCATAACGCATAACGCATAACGCATAACGCATAACGCATAACGCATAACGCATAACGCATAACGCATAACGCATAACGCATAACGCATAACGCATAACGCATAACGCATAACGCATAACGCATAACGCATAACGCATAACATATAACGCATAACGCATACCGTGTAACGCATAACGCATACCGTATAACGCATAACGCATAACGCATAACGCATAACGCATATCGCATAACGCATAACGCATAACGCATAACGCATAAAGCATAACGCATAACGCATAACGCATAACGCATATCGCATAACGCATAATACTTAACGTATAACGCACAACGCATAACGCATAACGCATAACGCATAACGCATAACGCATAACGCATAACGCATATCGCATAACGCATAAATCATAACCCATAACGCACAACGCATAACGCAAAATGCACAACGCATAACGAATACCGCAAAACGCATAACGCATAACGCATAACGCATAACTCATAACGCATAACGCATAACGCATAACGCATAACGCATAACGCATAACACATAACGCATAACGCATAACGCATAACGCATAACGCATAACGTGTAACTCATAACGCATAACGCATAATGCATAACGCATAACGCATAACGCATAACGCATATCGCATAACGCATAATACATAACGTATAACGCATAACGCATACCGTATAACGCATAACGCATAACGCATAACATATAACGCATAACGCATAACGCATAACGCATAACGCATAACGCATAACGCATAACGCATAACGCACAACGCATAACGCATAACGCATAACGCATAACATATAACGCATAACGCATAACACATAACGCATAACGCATAACGCATAACGCATATCGCACAACGCATAACGCATAACGTATAACGCATAACGCATACCGTATAATGCATAACGCATAACGCATAACGCAAACGTATAAGGCACAACGCATAACGCAAACGTATAAGGCACAACGCATAACGCATAACGCATAATATATAACGCATAACGCATAACGCACAACGCATAACGCATAACGCATAACGCATAACATATAACGCATAACGCATACCGTGTAACGCATAACGCATAACGCATAACGCATAACGCATAACGCATAACACATAAAGCATAACGCATAACGCATAACGCATAACGCATAACGCATAACGCATAACGCATAACGCATAACGCATAACGCATAACGCATAACGCATAACGCATAAAGCATTACGCGTAACGCATAACGCAAACGTATAACGCACAACGCATAACGCATAACGCATAACGCATAACGCATAACGCATACCGTATAACGCATAACGCATAACGCATAACGCATAACGCATAACGCATAACACATAACGCAGAACGCATAACGCATAACGCATAACGCATAACGCATAACGCATAACGCATAACACATAACGCATAACGCATAACGCATAACGCATAACGCATAACGCATAACGTGTAACTCATAACGCATAACGCATAACGCATAACGCATAACGCATAACGCATAACGCATAACGCATAACGCATAACCATAACGCATAACGCATAACCCATAACGCATAACGCACAACGCATAACGTATAACGCATAACGCATAACGCATACCGTATAACGCATAATGCATAACGCATAAAGCATAACGCATAACGCATAACGCATAACGCATAACGCATAACGCATAACGCATAACGCATAACGCACAACGCATAACGCATAACGCACAACGCATAACGCATAACGCATAACGCATAACGCATAACGCATAACGCATAACGCATAAAGCAAAACGCATTACGCAAACGTATAACGCACAACGCATAACGCATAACGCATAACGCATAACACATAACGCATAACGTATAACGCATAACGCATAACGCATAACGCATAACGCATAACGCATAACGCATAACGCATAACGCATAACGCATAACGCATAACGCATAACGCATAACGCATAACCATAACGCATAACGCATAACCCATAACGCATAACGCACAACGCATAACGCATAACGCATAATGCATAACGCATAACGCATAACGCATAACGCATAACGCATATCGCATAACGCATAATACATAACCTATAACGCATAACGCATACCGTATAACGCATAACGCATAACGCATAACGCATAACGCATAACGCATAACGCATAACATATAACGCATAACGCATAACGCATAACGCATAACGCATAACGCATAACGCATAACGCATAACGCATAACGCACAACGCATAACGCATAACGCATAACGCATAACATATAACGCATAACGCATAACACATAACGCATAACGCATAACGCATAACGCATATCGCACAACGCATAACGCATAACGTATAACGCATAACGCATACCGTATAACGCATAACGCATAACGCATAACGCAAACGTATAAGGCACAACGCATAACGCAAACGTATAAGGCACAACGCATAACGCATAACGCATAATATATAACGCATAACGCATAACGCATAACGCACAACGCATAACGCATAACGCATAACGCATAACATATAACGCATAACGCATACCGTGTAACGCATAACGCATAACGCATAACGCATAACGCATAACACATAAAGCATAACGCATAACGCATAACGCATAACGCATAACGCATAACGCATAACGCATAACGCATAACGCATAACGCATAACGCATAAAGCATAACGCATAACGCATAACGCAAACGTATAACGCACAACGCATAACGCATAACGCATAACGCATAACGCATAACGCATACCGTATAACGCATAACGCATAACGCATAACGCATAACGCATATCGCATAACACATAACGCATAACGCATAACGCATAAAGCATAACGCATAACGCATAACGCATAACATATAACGCATGACGCATAACACATAACGCATAACGCATAACGCATAACGCATATCGCACAACGCATAACGCATAACGTATAACGCATAACGCATACCGTATAACGCATAACGCATAACGCATAACGCAAACGTATAAGGCACAACGCATAACGCAAACGTATAAGGCACAACGCATAACGCATAACGCATAATATATAACGCATAACGCATAACGCATAACGCACAACGCATAACGCATAACGCATAACGCATAACATATAACGCATAACGCATACCGTGTGACGCATAACGCATAACGCATAACGCATAACGCATAACACATAAAGCATAACGCATAACGCATAACGCATAACGCATAACGCATAACATATAACTCATAACGCATAACACATAACGCATAACGCATAACGCATAACGCATATCGCACAACGCATAACGCATAACGTATAACGCATAACGCATACCGTATAACGCATAACGCATAACGCATAACGCAAACGTATAAGGCACAACGCATAACGCATAACGCATAATATATAACGCATAACGCATAACGCATAACGCATAACGCACAACGCATAACGCATAACGCATAACGCATAACATATAACGCATAACGCATAACGCATAACGCATAACGCATAACGCATAACGCATAACGCATAAAGCATAACGCATAACGCATAACGCATATCGCACAACGCATAACGCATAACGTATAACGCATAACGCATACCGTGTAACGCATAACGCATAACGCATAACGCATAACGCATAACACATAAAGCATAACGCATAACGCATAACGCATAACGCATAACGCATAACGCATAACGCATAACGCATAACGCATAACGCATAAAGCATAACGCATAACGCATAACGCAAATGTATAACGCACAACGCATAACGCATAACGCATAACGCATAACGCATAACGCATACCGTATAACGCATAACGCATAACGCATAACGCATAACGCATAACGCATAACACATAACGCAGAACGCATAACGCATAACGCATAACGCATAACGCATAACGCATAACGCATAACGCATAACACATAACGCATAACGCATAACGCATAACGCATAACGCATAATGCACAACGCATAACGAATAACGCAAAACGCATAACGCATAACGCATAACTCATAACGCATAACGCATAACGCATAACGCATAACGCATAACGCATAACACATAACGCATAACGCATAACGCATAACGCATAACGTGTAACTCATAACGCATAACGCATAATGCATAACGCATAACGCATAACGCATAACGCATATCGCATAACGCATAGTACATAACGAATAACGCATAACGCATACCGTATAACGCATAACGCATAACGCATAACGCATAACGCATAACGCATAACATATACCGCATAACGCATAACGCATAACGCATAACGCATAACGTATAACGCATAACGCATAACGCACAACGCATAACGCATAACGCATAACGCATAACATATAACGCATAACGCATAACACATAACGCATAACGCATAACGCATAACGCATATCGCACAACGCATAACGCATAACGTATAACGCATAACGCATACCGTATAACGCATAACGCATAACGCATAACGCAAACGAATAAGGCACAACGCATAACGCATAACGCATAATATATAACGCATAACGCATAACGCATAACGCACAACGCATAACGCATAACGCATAACGCATAACGCATAACTCATAACGCATAACGCATAACGCATAACGCATAACGCATAACGCATAACACATAACGCATAACGCATAACGCATAACGCATAACGTGTAACTCATAACGCATAACGCATAATGCATAACGCATAACGCATAACGCATAACGCATAACGCATAACGCATAACGCATAACGCATAACGCATAACGCATATCGCACAACGCATAACGCATAACGTATAACGCATAACGCATACCGTGTAACGCATAACGCATAACGCATAACGCATAACGCATAACACATAAAGCATAACGCATAACGCATAACGCATAACGCATAACGCATAACGCATAACGCATAACGCATAACGCATAACGCATAACGCATAACGCATAACGCATAACGCATAACGCATAACGCATAACACATAAAGCATAACGCATAACGCATAACGCAAACGTATAACGCACAACGCATAACGAATAACGCATAACGCATAACGCATGACGCATAACGCATACCGTATAACGCATAACGCATAACGCATAACGCATAACGCATAACGCATAACACATAACGCAGAACGCATAACGCATAACGCATAACGCATAACGCATAACGCATAACACATAACGCATAACGCATAACGCATAACGCATAACGCATAACGTGTAACTCATAACGCATAACGCATAACGCATAAAGCATAACGCATAACGCATAACGCATAACGCATATCGCATAACGCATAATACTTAACGTATAACGCACAACGCATAACGCATAACGCATAACGCATAACGCATAACGCATAACGCACAACGCATAACGCATAACGCATAACGCATAACGCATAACGCATATCGCATACCGTATAACGCATAACGCATAACGCATAACGCAAACGTATAACGCACAACGCATAACGCATAACGCATAACGCATAACATAAAACGCATAACGCATAACGCATAACGCATAACGCATAACGCATAACGCATAACCCATAACGTATAACGCATAACGCACACCGTATAACGCATAACGCATAACGCATAACGCATAACGCATAACATACAACGCATAACGCATAAGGAATAACGCATAACATACAACGCATAACGCATAACGCATAACGCATAACGCATAACATACAACGCATAACGCATAACGCATAACGCATAACGCATAACGCATAACGCATAACGCATAACGCATAAAGCATAACGCATAACGCATAACGCATAACGCATAACGCATAACGCATAACGCATAACGCATAACGCATAACTCATAACGCATAACGCATAAAGCATAACGCATAACGCATAACGCAAACGTATAACGCACAACGCATAACGCATAACGCATAACTCATAACGCATAACGTATAACGCATAACGCATAACGCATAACGCATAACGCATAACGCATAACGCATAACGCATAATGCATAACGCATAACGCTAACGCATAACGCATAACGTATAACGCATAACGCATACCGTATAACGTATAACGCATAACGAACACCGGAAAACCCATAACGCCTAACGCATAACGGATCACGAATAACGCATAATGCATAACGCATAAAGCATGTCGCATAACGCATAACGCATAACGCATAACGCATAACGCATAACGCATAACGCATAACGCATAACGCATAACGCATAACGCATAACGCATAACGCATAACGCATAACGCATAACGCTTAACGCATAACGCATAACGCATAACGCATAACGCATAACGCATAACGCATAACGCATAACGCATAACGCATATCGCACAACGCATAACGCATAACGTATAACGCATAACGCATACCGTGTAACGCATAACGCATAACGCATAACGCATAACGCATAACACATAAAGCATAACGCATAACGCATAACGCATAACGCATAACGCATAACGCATAACGCATAACGCATAACGCATAACGCATAACGCATAACGCATAACGCATAACGCATAACGCATAACGCATAACACATAAAGCATAACGCATAACGCATAACGCAAACGTATAACGCACAACGCATAACGAATAACGCATAACGCATAACGCATGACGCATAACGCATACCGTATAACGCATAACGCATAACGCATAACGCATAACGCATAACGCATAACACATAACGCAGAACGCATAACGCATAACGCATAACGCATAACGCATAACGCATAACGCATAACACATAACGCATAACGCATAACGCATAACGCATAACGCATAACGTGTAACTCATAACGCATAACGCATAACGCATAAAGCATAACGCATAACGCATAACGCATAACGCATATCGCATAAGGCATAATACTTAACGTATAACGCACAACGCATAACGCATAACGCATAACGCATAACGCATAACGCATAACGCACAACGCATAACGCATAACGCATAACGCATAACGCATAACGCATATCGCATACCGTATAACGCATAACGCATAACGCATAACGCAAACGTATAACGCACAACGCATAACGCATAACGCATAACGCATAACATATAACGCATAACGCATAACGCATAACGCATAACGCATATCGCATAACGCATAACCCATAACGTATAACGCATAACGCACACCGTATAACGCATAACGCATAACGCATAACGCATAACGCAAACGTATAACGCACAACGCATAACGCATAACGCATAACGCATAACATACAACGCATAACGCATAACGCATAACGCATAACGCATAACATACAACGCATAACGCATAACGCATAACGCATAACGCATAACGCATAACGCATAACGCATAACGCATAAAGCATAACGCATAACGCATAACGCATAACGCATAACGCATAACGCATAACGCATAACGCATAACGCATAACTCATAACGCATAACGCATAAAGCATAACGCATAACGCATAACGCAAACGTATAACGCACAACGCATAACGCATAACGCATAACTCATAACGCATAACGTATAACGCATAACGCATAACGCATAACGCATAACGCATAACGCATAACGCATAACGCATAACGCATAACGCATAACGCATAACGCATAACGCATAACGCATAACGCATAACGCATACCGTATAACGCATAACGAACACCGGAAAACCCATAACGCCTAACGCATAACGGATCACGAATAACGCATAATGCATAACGCATAAAGCATGTCGCATAACGCATAACGCATAACGCATAACGCATAACGCATAACGCATAACGCATAACGCATAACGCATAACGCATAACGCATAACGCATAACGCATAACGCATAACGCATAACGCTTAACGCATAACGCATAACGCATAACGCATAACGCATAACGCATAACGCATAACGCATAACGCAAAACGCATAACGTTAACGCATAACCCATAACGCATAAGGCTTGATGCATGACGCATATCGCATATCGCATAACGCATAAGGCTTGATGCATGACGCATATCGCATAACGCATAAGGCATAACGCATAATACATAACGTATAACGCATTATGCATAACGCATAACGCATAACGCATAACGCATAACGCATAACGCATATCGCATAACACATACGCATAACGCATAAGGCATAACGCATTACGCATAACTTTTAACTCATAACTCATAACGAATAACGCATAACGCAAAATGAATAACGCATAAAGCATAACGCATAACCCATAACCCTTAACGCATAACGCATAACGCATAACGCATAATGCACAACGCTTAACGAATACCGCAAATCGCTTAACGCCTAACGCATAACGGATCACGCATGACGCATAAAGCATAACGCATAACGCATAACGCATAACGCATAACGCATAACGCATAACGCATATCGCATAACGCATAAATCATAACCCATAACGCACAACGCATAACGCATAAGGCATAACGCATAACGCATAACGCATAACATATAACGCATAACGCATAACGCATAACGCATAACGCATAACGCATAACGCATAACGCATAACGCACAACGCATAACGCATAACGCATAACGCATAACATATAACGCATAACGCATAACACATAACGCATAACGCATAACGCATAACGCATATCGCACAACGCATAACGCATAACGTATAACGCATAACGCATACCGTATAACGCATAACGCATAACGCATAACGCAAACGTATAAGGCACAACGCATAACGCATAACGCATAATATATAACGCATAACGCATAACGCATAACGCACAACGCATAACGCATAACGCATAACGCATAACATATAACGCATAACGCATAACGCATAACGCATAACGCATAACGCATAACGCATAACGCATATCGCACAACGCATAACGCATAACGTATAACGCATAACGCATACCGTGTAACGCATAACGCATAACGCATAACGCATAACGCATAACACATAAAGCATAACGCATAACGCATAACGCATAACGCATAACGCATAACGCATAACGCATAACGCATAACGCATAACGCATAACGCATAAAGCATAACGCATAACGCATAACGCAAACGTATAACGCACAACGCATAGCGCATAACGCATAACGCATAACGCATACCGTATAACGCATAACGCATAACGCATAACGCATAACGCATAACGCATAACACATAACGCAGAACGCATAACGCATAACGCATAACGCATAACGCATAACGCATAACACATAACGCATAACGCATAACGCATAACGCATAACGCATAACGCATAACGCATAACACATAACGCATAACGCATAACGCATAACGCATAACGCATAACGCATAACGCATAACGCATAACGCATAACGCATAACGCATAACGCATAACGCATAACGCATAACGTTAACGCATAACCCATAACGCATAAGGCTTGATGCATGACGCATATCGCATATCGCATAACGCATAAGGCTTGATGCATGACGCATATCGCATAACGCATAAGGAATAACGCATAATACATAACGTATAACGCATTATGCATAACGCATAACGCATAACGCATAACGCATAACGCATATCGCATAACTTTTAACTCATAACTCATAACGAATAATGCATAACGCAAAATGAATAACGCATAAAGCATAACGCATAACCCATAACCCTTAACGCATAACGCATAACGCATAATGCACAACGCTTAACGAATACCGCAAATCGCATAACGCCTAACGCATAACGGATCACGCATGACGCATAAAGCATAACGCATAACGCATAACGCATAACGCATAACGCATAACGCATATCGCATAACGCATAAATCATAACCCATAACGCACAACGCATAACGCATAATGCACAACGCATAACGAATTCCGCAAAACGCATAACGCATAACGCATAACTCATAACGCATAACGCATAACGCATAACGCATAACGCATAACGCATAACGCATAACACATAACGCATAACGCATAACGCATAACGCATAACGTGTAACTCATAACGCATAACGCATAATGCATAACGCATAACGCATAACGCATAACGCATAACGCATATCGCATAACGCATAATACATAACGTATAACGCATAACGCATACCGTATAACGCATAACGCATAACGCATAACGCATAACGCATAACATATAACGCATAACGCATAACGCATAACGCATAACGCATAACGCATAACGCATAACGCACAACGCATAACGCATAACGCATAACGCATAACATATAACGCATAACGCATAACACATAACGCATAACGCATAACGCATATCGCACAACGCATAACGCATAACGTATAACGCATAACGCATACCGTATAACGCATAACGCATAACGCATAACGCAAACGTATAAGGCACAACGCATAACGCATAACGCATAATATATAACGCATAACGCATAACGCATAACGCACAACGCATAACGCATAACGCATAACGCATAACATATAACGCATAACGCATAACGCATAACGCATAACGCATAACGCATAACGCATAACGCATATCGCACAACGCATAACGCATAACGTATAACGCATAACGCATACCGTGTAACGCATAACGCATAACGCATAACGCATAACGCATAACGCATAACGCATAACATATAACGCATAACGCATAACGCATAACGCATAACGCATATCGCATAACGCATAACCCATAACGTATAACGCATAACGCACACCGTATAACGCATAACGCATAACGCATAACGCATAACGCAAACGTATAACGCACAACGCATAACGCATAACGCATAACGCATAACGCATAAAGCATAACGCATAACGCATAACGCATAACGCATAACGCATAACGCATAACGCATAACGCATAACGCATAACGCATAACTCATAACGCATAACGCATAAAGCATAACGCATAACGCATAACGCAAACGTATAACGCACAACGCATAACGCATAACGCATAACTCATAACGCATAACGTATAACGCATAACGCATAACGCATAACGCATAACGCATAACGCATAACGCATAACGCATAACGTATAACGCATAACGCATACCGTATAACGCATAACGCATAACGAACACCGGAAAACCCATAACGCCTAACGCATAACGGATCACGAATAACGCATAATGCATAACGCATAAAGCATGTCGCATAACGCATAACGCATAACGCATAACGCATAACGCATAACGCATAACGCATAACGCATAACGCATAACGCATAACGCATAACGCATAACGCATAACGCACAACGCATAACGCTTAACGCATAACGCTTAACGCATAACGCATAACGCATAACGCATAACGCATTAGGCATAACGCATAACGCATAACGCATAACGCATAACGCATAACGCATAACGCATAACGCATAACGCATAACGCATAACGCATAACGCATAACGCATAACGCATAACGCATAACGCATAACATATAACGCATAACGCATAACGCATAACGCATATCGCATATCGCATAACGCATAAGGCTTGATGCATGACGCATATCGCATAACGCATAAGGCATAACGCATAATACATAACGTATAACGCATTATGCATAACGCATAACGCATAACGCATAACGCATAACGCATAACGCATAACGCATAACGCATAACGCATAACGCATAACGCATATCGCATAACACATACGCATAACGCATAACGCAGAACGCATAACGCATAATATATAACGCATAACGCATAACGCATAGCCCATAACGCATAACGCACAACGCATAACGCATAACGTATAACGCATAACGCATACCGTGTAACGCATAACGCATAACGCTTAACGCATAACGCATAACGCATAACGCATAACGCATAACGCATAACGCATAACGCATAACGCATAACGCATAACGCATAACGCATAACGCATAACGCATAACGCATAAAGCATAACGCATAACGCATAACGCAAACGTATAACGCACAACGCATAACGCATAACGCATAACGCATAACGCATACCGTATAACGCATAACGCATAACGCATAACGCATAACGCATAACGCATAACACATAACGCAGAACGCATAACGCATAACGCATAACGCATAACGCATAACGCATAACACATAACGCATAACGCATAACGCATAACGCATAACGCATAACGCATAACGCATAACACATAACGCATAACGCATAACGCATAACGCATAACGCATAACGCATAACGCATAACGCATAACGCATAACGCATAACGCATAACGCATAACGTTAACGCATAACCCATAACGCATAAGGCTTGATGCATGACGCATATCGCATATCGCATAACGCATAAGGCTTGATGCATGACGCATATCGCATAACGCATAAGGAATAACGCATAATACATAACGTATAACGCATTATGCATAACGCATAACGCATAACGCATAACGCATAACGCATAACGCATAAAACATACGCATAACGCATAAGGCATAACGCATTACGCATAACATTTAACTCATAACTCATAACGAATAATGCATAGCAAAATGAATAACGCATAAAGCATAACGCATAACCCATAACCCTTAACGCATAACGCATAACGCATAATGCACAACGCTTAACGAATACCGCAAATCGCATAACGCCTAACGCATAACGGATCACGCATGACGCATAAAGCATAACGCATAACGCATAACGCATAACGCATAACGCATAACGCATATCGCATAACGCATAAATCATAACCCATAACGCACAACGCATAACGCATAATGCACAACGCATAACGAACACCGGAAAACCCATAACGCCTAACGCATAACGGATCACGAATAACGCATAATGCATAACGCATAAATCATAACGCATAACGCATAACGCATAACGCATAACGCATAACGCATAACGCATAACGCATAACGCATAACGCATAACGCATAACGCATAACGCATAACGCAAAACGCATAACGTTAACGCATAACCCATAACGCATAAGGCTTGATGCATGACGCATATCGCATATCGCATAACGCATAAGGCTTGATGCATGACGCATATCGCATAACGCATAAGGCATAACGCATAAGGCATAACGCATAATACATAACGTATAACGCATTATGCATAACGCATAACGCATAACGCATAACGCATAACGCATATCGCATAACACATACGCATAACGCATAAGGCATAACGCATTACGCATAACTTATAACTCATAACGAATAACGCATAACGCAAAATGAATCACGCATAAAGCATAACGCATAACCCATAACCCTTAACGCATAACGCATAACGCATAATGCACAACGCTTGACGAATACCGCAAATCGCATAACGCCTAACGCATAACGGATCACGCATGACGCATAAAGCATAACGCATAACGCATAACGCATAACGCATAACGCATAACGCATAACGCATAACGCATAAAGCATAACGCATAACGCATAACGCAAAATGCAAACGTATAACGCCCAACGCATAAAGCATAACGAACAACCCATAACGCATAATCCATAGCGCATAACGCATAACGCATAACGAATAACGCATAACGCATAACGCATAACGCATAACGCATAACGCATAACGCATAACGCATAACGCATAACGCATATCGCACAACGCATAACGCATAACGTATAACGCATAACGCATACCGTATAACGCATAACGCATAACGCATAACGCAAACGTATAAGGCACAACGCATAACGCATAACGCATAACATATAACGCATAACGCATAACGCATAACGCATAACGCATAACGCATAACGCATAACGCATAACGCATAACGCATAACGCATAACGCATAACGCATAACGCATAACGCATAACGCGTAACGCATAACGCATAACGCATAACGCATAACGCATAACGCATAACGCATAACGCATAACGTATAACGCATAACGCATAACGCATAACGCATAACGCATAACGCATAACGCAAACGTATAGCGCACAACGCATAATGCATAAACCATAACCCTTACTTCATAACGCATAACGCATAATGCACAACGCATAACGAACACCGGAAAACCCATAACGTCTAACGCATAACGGATCACGAATAACGCATAACGCATAACGCATAACGCATAACGCATAACGCATAACGCAAAACGCATAACGTTAACGCATAACCCATAACGCATAAGGCTTGATGCATGACGCATATCGCATATCGCATAACGCATAAGGCTTGATGCATGACGCATATCGCATATCGCATAACGCATAAGGCTTGATGCATGACGCATATCGCATAACGCATAAGGCATAACGCATAAGGCATAACGCATAATACATAACGTATAACGCATTATGCATAACGCATAACGCATAACGCATAACGCATATCGCATAACACATACGCATAACGCATAAGGCATAACGCATTACGCATAACTTATAACTCATAACGAATAACGCATAACGCAAAATGAATAACGCATAAAGCATAACGCATAACCCATAACCCTTAACGCATAACGCATAACGCATAATGCACAACGCTTAACGAATACCGCAAATCGCATAACGCCTAACGCATAACGGATCACGCATGACGCATAAAGCATAACGCATAACGCATAACGCATAACGCATAACGCATAACGCATAACGCATAACGCATAACGCATAACGCATATCGCATAACGCATAAATCATAACCCATAACGCACAACGCATAAGGCATAATGCACAACGCATAACGAATACCGCAAAACGCATAACGCATAACGCATAACGCATAACTCATAACGCATAACGCATAACGCATATCGCACACCGTATAACGCATAACGCATAACGCATAACGCATAAAGCATAACGCATAACACATAACGCAAAATGCAAACGTATAACGCCCAACGAATAAAGCATAACGAACAACCCATAACGCATAATCCATAGCGCATAACGCATAACGCATAACGAATAACGCATAACTCATAACGCATAACGCATAACGCATATCGCACACCGTATAACGCATAACGCATAACGCATAACGCATAAAGCATAACGCACAACGCATAACGCATAACTCATAACGCATAACGCATAACGCATATCGCACACCGTATAACGCATAACGCATAACGCATAACGCATAACGCATAACATATAACGCATAACGCATAACGCATAACGCATAACATATAACGCATAACGCATAACGCATAACGCATAACGCATAACGCATAACGCATAACGCATAACGCATAACGCATATCGCATAACGCATAATACATAACGTATAACGCATAACGCATACCGTATAACGCATAACGCATAACGCATAACGCAAACGTATAACGCACAACGCCTAACACATAACGCATAACGCATAACGCACAACGCATAACGCATAACGCATAACGCATAACGCATAACGCATACCGTATAACGCATAACGCATAACGCATAACGCATAACGCAAACGTATAACGCACAACGCATATCGCATAACGCATAACGCATAACATATAACGCATAACGAATAACGCATAACGCATAACGCATAACGCATAACGCATAACGCATAACGCATAACGCATAACCCATAACGTATAACGCATAACGCACACCGTATAACGCATAACGCATAACGCATAACGCAAACGTATAACGCACAACGCATAACGCATAACGCATAACGCATAACATATAACGCATAACGCATAACGCATAACGCATAACGCATAACGCATAACGCATAACGCATAACGCATAACGCATAACGCATAACTCATAACGCATAACGCATAAAGCATAACGCATAACGCATAACGCAAACGTATAACGCACAACGCATAACGCATAAGGCATAACGCATAACGCATAACGTATAACGCATAACGCATAACGCATAACGCATAACGCATAACCCATAACGCATAACGCATAACGCATAACCATAACGCATAACGCATAACCCATAACGCATAACGCACAACGCATAACGTATAACGCATAACGCATACCGTATAACGCATAAAGCATAACGCATAAAGCATAACGCATAACGCATAACGCATAACCCATAACGCATAACGCATAACGCATAACGCATAACGCATAACGCATAACGCATAACGCATAACGCATAACGCATAACGTATAACGCATAACGCATAACGCATAACGCATAACGCATAACGCATAACGCAAACGTATAGCGCACAACGCATAATGCATAAACCATAACCCTTACTTCATAACGCATAACGCATAATGCACAACGCATAACGAACACCGGAAAACCCATAACGTCTAACGCATAACGCATAACGCATAACGCATAACGCATAACGCATAACGCAAAACGCATAACGCATAACGCATAACGCATAACGCATAACGCATAACGCATAACGCAAAACGCATAACGTTAACGCATAACCCATAACGCATAAGGCTTGATGCATGACGCATATCGCATATCGCATAACGCATAAGGCTTGATGCATGACGCATATCGCATTATGCATAACGCATAACGCATAACGCATAACGCATAACGCATATAACATAACACATACGAATAACGCATAAGGCATAACGCATTACGCATAACTTATAACTCATAACGAATAACGCATAACGCAAAATGAATAACGCATAAAGCATAACGCATAACCCATAACCCTTAACGCATAACGCATAACGCATAATGCACAATGCTTAACGAATACCGCAAATCGCATAACGCCTAACGCATAACGGATCACGCATGACGCATAAAGCATAACGCATGACGCATTACGCATAACGCATAACGCATAACGCATAACGCATAACGCATAACGCATAACGCATAACGCATATCGCATAACGCATAAATCATAACCCATAACGCACAACGCATAAGGCATAATGCACAACGCATAACGAATACCGCAAAACGCATAACGCATAACGCATAACTCATAACGCATAACGCATAACGCATATCGCACACCGTATAACGCATAACGCATAACGCATAACGCATAAAGCATAACGCATAACGCAAAATGCAAACGTATAACGCCCAACGCATAAAGCATAACGAACAACCCATAACGCATAATCCATAGCGCATAACGCATAACGCATAACGAATAACGCATAACTCATAACGCATAACGCATAAAGCATAATGCACAACGCATAACGCATAACGCATAACGTATAACGCATAACGCATAACGCATAACGCATAACGCATAACGCAAACGTATAGCGCACAACGCATAATGCATAAACCATAACCCTTACTTCATAACGCATAACGCATAATGCACAACGCATAAAACATAACGCATAACGTATAAGGCATAACGCATACCGTATAACGCATAATGCATAACGCATAACGCATAACGTATAACGCATAACGCATAACGCATAACGCATAACGCATAACGCAAACGTATAGCGCACAACGCATAATGCATAAACCATAACCCTTACTTCATAACGCATAACGCATAATGCACAACGCATAAAACATAACGCATAACGTATAAGGCATAACGCATACCGTATAACGCATAATGCATAACGCATAACGCATAACGCATAACGCATAACGCATAACGCATAACGCATAACGCATAACGCATAACGTATAACGCATAACGCATGCCGTATAACGCATAACGCATAACGGATAACGCAAACGCTATATCGCACAACTCATAATGCATAAACCATAACCCTTACTTCATAACGCATAACGCATAATGCACAACGCATAACGAACACCGGAAAACCCGTAACGCCTAACGCATAACGGATCACGAATAAAGTATAACGCATAACGCATAACGCATAACGCATAACGCATAACGCATAACGCATAACGCATAACGCATAACGCAAAACGCATAACGCATAACGCATACTGCACAACGCTTAACGAATACCGCAAATCGCATAACGCCTAACGCATAACGGATCACGCATGACGCATAAAGCATAACGCATAACGCATAACGCATAACGCATAACGCATAACGCATAACGCATAACGCATATCGCATAACGCATAAATCATAACCCATAACGCACAACGCATAAGGCATAATGCACAACGCATAACGAATACCGCAAAACGCATAACGCATAACGCATAACGCATAACGGATCACGCATAACGCATAACGCATAACGCATAACGCATAACGCATAACACATAACGCAGAACGCATAACGCATAACGCATAACGCATAACCATAACGCATAACGCATAACCCATAACGCATAACGCATAACGCATAACGCATAACGCATTACGGATCACGCATAACGCATAACGCATAACACATAAAGCATAACGCATAACGCATAACGCATAACGCATTACGCATAACGCATACCGTATAACGCATAACGCATAACGCATAACGCATAACGCATAACGCATAACGCAAACGTATAACGCACAACGCATAACGCATAACGCATAACGCATAACGCATAACGCATAACGCATACCGTATAACGCATAACGCATAACGCATAACGCAAACGTATAACGCACAACGCATAACGCATAACGCATAACGCATAACATATAACGCATAACGCATAACGCATAACGCATAACGCATTTCGCATAACGCATAACGCATAACGTATAACGCATAACGCATACCGTATAACACATAACGCATAACGCAAACGTATAACGCACAACGCATAACGCATAACGCATAACGCATAACATATAACGCATAACGCATAACGCATAACGCATAACATATAACGCATAACGCATGACGCATAACGCATAACGCATAACGCATATAGCATAACGCATAACGCATAACGCATAACGCATAACGCATAACGCATAACGCATAACGCATAACGCATAAAGCATAACGCATAACGCATAACGCAAACGTATAACGCACAACGCATAACGCATAACGCATAACGCATAACGCATAACGCATAACGCATAACGCATAACGCATAACGCATAACGTATAACGCATAACGCATAACGCATAACGCATAACGCATAACGCATAACGCATAACGCATAACATATAACGCATAACGCATGACGCATAACGCATAACGCATAACGCATATAGCATAACGCATAACGCATAACGCATAACGCATAACGCATAACGCATAACGCATAACGCATAACGCATAAAGCATAACGCATAACGCATAACGCAAACGTATAACGCACAACGCATAACGCATAACGCATAACGCATAACGCATAACGCATAACGCATAACGCATAACGCATACCGTATAACGCATAATGCATAACGCATAAAGCATAACGCATAACGCATAACGCATAACGCATAACGCATAACGCATAACGCATAACGCATAACGCATAACGCATAACGCATAACGCATAACGCATAACGCATAACGCATAACGCATAACGCATAACGCATAAAGCAAACGTATAACGCACAACGCATAACGCATAACGCATAACGCATAACGCATAACGCATAACGCATAACGCATAACGCATAACGCATAACGCACAACGCATAACGCATAACGCATAACGCATAACGCATAACGCATAACGTATAACGCATAACGCATAACGCATAACGCATAACG
This sequence comes from Lasioglossum morio, assembly GCA_916610235.2. Classification (NCBI taxonomy): domain Eukaryota; kingdom Metazoa; phylum Arthropoda; class Insecta; order Hymenoptera; family Halictidae; genus Lasioglossum; species Lasioglossum morio. The sequence goes on from CAKAJA020000347.1 coordinate 2,633,298, forward strand.
CATAACGCATACCGCATAACGCATAACGCATAAAGCAAAACGCATAACGCATAACGCATAACCGTAACGCATAGCGCATAACGCATAACGCATAACGCATAACGCATAACGCATAACGTAAAACGCATAACGTTAACGCATAACCCATAACGCATAAGGCTTGATGCATGACGCATATCGCATATCGCATAACGCATAACGCATAACGCATAAAGCAAACGTATAACGCACAACGCATAACGCATAACGAATAACGCATAACGCATAACGCATAACGTATAACGCATAACGCATAACGCATAACGCATAACGCATAACGCATAACGCATAACGCATAACGCATAACGCATACCGCATAACGCATAACGCATAAAGCAAAACGCATAACGCATAACCATAATGCATAACGCATAACCCATAACGCATAACGCATAACGCATAACGTATAACGCATAACGCATACCGTATAACGCATAATGCATAACGCATTACGCATAACGCATAACGCATAACGCATAACGCATAACGCATAACGTATAACGCATAACGCATACCGTATAACGCATAACGCATAACGCATAACGCAAACGTATAGCGCACAACGCATAATGCATAAACCATAACCCTTACTACATAACGCATAACGCATAATGCACAACGCATAACGAACACCGGAAAACCCATAACGCCTAACGCATAACGTATCACGAATAACGCATAATGCATAACGCATAAAGCATAACGCATAACGCATAACGCATAACGCACAACGCATAACGCATAACGCATAACGCATAACGCATAACGCATAACGCATAACGCATAACGCATAACGCATAACGCATAACGCATAACGCATAACGCATAACGCATAACGCATAACGCATAACGCATAAAGCAAAACGCATAACGCAAACGTGTAACGCACAACGCATAACGCATAACGCATAACGCATAACGCATAACGCATAACGTATAACGCATAACGCATAACGCATAACGCATAACGCATAACGCATAACGCATAACGCATACCGCATAACGCATAACGCATAAAGCAAAACGCATAACGCATAACGCAAAACGCATAACCATAACGCATAACGCATAACCCATAACGCATAACGCATAACGCATAACGCATAACGCATTACGGATCACGCATAACGCATAACGCATAACACATAAAGCATAACGCATAACGCATAACGCATAACGCATAACGCATAACGCATAACGCATACCGTATAACGCATAACGCATAACGCATAACGCATAACGCATAACGCATAACGCAAACGTATAACGCACAACGCATAACGCATAACGCATAACGCATAACGCATAACGCATAACGCATACCGTATAACGCATAACGCATAACGCATAACGCAAACGTATAACGCACAACGCATAACGCATAACGCATAACGCATAACATATAACGCATAACGCATAACGCATAACGCATAACGCATAACGCATTTCGCATAACGCATAACGCATAACGTATAACGCATAACGCATACCGTATAACACATAACGCATAACGCAAACGTATAACGCACAACGCATAACGCATAACGCATAACGCATAACATATAACGCATAACGCATAACGCATAACGCATAACGCATAACGCATAACATATAACGCATAACGCATGACGCATAACGCATAACGCATAACGCATAAAGCATAACGCATAACGCATAACGCATAACGCATAACGCATAACGCATAACGCATAACGCATAACGCAAAACGCATAACGCATAACGCATAACGCATAACGCATAACGCATAACGCATAAAGCATAACGCATAACGCATAACGCAAACGTATAACGCACAACGCATAACGCATAACGCATAACGCATAACGCATAACGCATAACGTATAACGCATAACGCATAACGCATAACGCATAACACATAACGCATAACGCATAACGCATAACCATAACGCATAACGCATAACCCATAACGCATAACGCATAACGCATAACGTATAACGCATAACGCATACCGTATAACGCATAATGCATAACGCATAAAGCATAACGCATAACGCATAACGCATAACGCATAACGCATAACGCATAACGCATAACGCATAACGCATAACGCATAACGCATAACGCATAACGCATAAAGCAAACGTATAACGCACAACGCATAACGCATAACGCATAACGCATAACGCATAACGCATAACGCATAACGCATAACGCATAACGCATAACGCATAACGCATAACGCATAACGCATAACGCATAACGCATAACGCATAACGCATAACGCATAACGCATAACGCATAACGCATAACGCATAACGCATAACGCATAACGCATAAAGCAAAACGCATAACGCAAACGTGTAACGCACAACGCATAACGCATAACGCATAACGCATAACGCATAACGCATAACGTATAACGCATAACGCATAACGCATAACGCATAACGCATAACGCATAACGCATAACGCATACCGCATAACGCATAACGCATAAAGCAAAACGCATAACGCATAACGCATAACCGTAACGCATAGCGCATAACGCATAACGCATAACGCATAACGCATAACGCATAACGCATAACGCATAACGCATAACGCAAAACGCATAACGCATAACGCATAACGCATAACGCATAACGCATAACGCATAAAGCATAACGCATAACGCATAACGCAAACGTATAACGCACAACGCATAACGCATAACGCATAACGCATAACGCATAACGCATAACGCATAACGTATAACGCATAACGCATAACGCATAACGCATAACACATAACGCATAACGCATAACGCATAACCATAACGCATAACGCATAACCCATAACGCATAACGCATAACGCATAACGTATAACGCATAACGCATACCGTATAACGCATAATGCATAACGCATAAAGCATAACGCATAACGCATAACGCATAACGCATAACGCATAACGCATAACGCATAACGCATAACGCATAACGCATAAAGCAAACGTATAACGCACAACGCATAACGCATAACGCATAACGCATAACGCATAACGCATAACGCATAACGCATAACGCATAACGCATAACGCATAACGCATAACGCATAACGCATAACGCATAACGCATAACGCATAACGCATAACGCATAACGCATAAAGCAAAACGCATAACGCAAACGTGTAACGCACAACGCATAACGCATAACGCATAACGCATAACGCATAACGTATAACGCATAACGCATAACGCATAACGCATAACGCATAACGCATAACGCATACCGCATAACGCATAACGCATAAAGCAAAACGCATAACGCATAACGCATAACCGTAACGCATAGCGCATAACGCATAACGCATAACGCATAACGCATAACGCATAACGTAAAACGCATAACGTTAACGCATAACCCATAACGCATAAGGCTTGATGCATGACGCAAATCGCATAACGCATAAGGCTTGATGCATGACGCATATCGCATAACGCATACCGTATAACGCATAACGCATAACGCATAACGCATAACGCATAACGCATAACGCATAACGCAAACGTATAACGCACAACGCATAACGCATAACGCATAACGCATAACGCATAACGCATAACGCATACCGTATAACGCATAACGCATAACGCATAACGCAAACGTATAACGCACAACGCATAACGCATAACGCATAACGCATAACATATAACGCATAACGCATAACGCATAACGCATAACGCATAACGCATTTCGCATAACGCATAACGCATAACGTATAACGCATAACGCATACCGTATAACACATAACTCATAACGCAAACGTATAACGCACAACGCATAACGCATAACGCATAACGCATAACATATAACGCATAACGCATAACGCATAACGCATAACGCATAACATATAACGCATAACGCATAACGCATAACGCATAACGCATAACGCATAAAGCATAACGCATAACGCATAACGCATAACGCATAACGCATAACGCATAACGCATAACGCATAACGCATAACGCATAACGCATAACGCATAACGCATAAAGCATAACGCATAACGCATAACGCAAACGTATAACGCACAACGCATAACGCATAACGCATAACGCATAACGCATAACGCATAACGCATAACGCATAACGTATAACGCATAACGCATAACGCATAACGCATAACACATAACGCATAACGCATAACGCATAACCATAACGCATAACGCATAACCCATAACGCATAACGCATAACGCATAACGCATAACGCATACCGTATAACGCATAATGCATAACGCATAAAGCATAACGCATAACGCATAACGCATAACGCATAACGCATAACGCATAACGCATAACGCATAACGCATAACGCATAACGCATAACGCATAACGCATAACGCATAACGCATAACGCATAACGCATAAAGTAAACGTATAACGCACAACGCATAACGCATAACGCATAACGCATAACGCATAACGCATAACGCATAACGCATAACGCATAACGCATAACGCATAACGCATAACGCATAACGCATAACGCGTAACGCATAACGTAAAACGCATAACGTTAACGCATAACCCATAACGCATAAGGCTTGATGCATGACGCATATCGCATATCGCAAAACGCATAAGGCTTGATGCATGACGCATATCGCATAACGCATAACGCATAACGCATAACGCATAACGCATAACGCATAACGCATAACGCATATCGCATAACACATACGCATAACGCATAACGCATAACGCATAAAGCATAACGCATAACCCATAACCCTTAACGCATAACGCATAACGCATAATGCACAACGCTTAACGAATACCGCAAATCGTATAACGCCTAACGCATATCGCATAACGCATAAATCATAACCCATAACGCACAACGCATAAGGCATAATGCACAACGCATAACGAATACCGCAAAACGCATAACGCATAACGCATAACGCATAACGCATTACTCATAATGCATAACGCATAACGCACACCGTATAACGCATATCGCATAACGCATAACGCATAAAGCATAACGCATAACGCATACCGTATAACGCATAACGCATAACGCATAACGCATAACGCAAACGTATAACGCACAACGCATAACGCATAACGCATAACGCATAACATATAACGCATAACGCATAACGCATAACGCATAACGCATAACTCATAAAGCATATCGCATAACGCATAAATCATAACCCATAACGCACAACGCATAAGGCATAATGCACAACGCATAACGAATACCGCAAAACGCATAACGCATAACGCATAACGCATAACGCATAACGCATAACTCATAACGCATAACGCATAACGCACACCGTATAACGCATAACGCACACCGTATAACGCATAACGCATAACGCATAACGCATAACGCATAACGCATACCGCATAACGCATAACGCATAAAGCAAAACGCATAACGCATAACGCATAACCGTAACGCATAGCGCATAACGCATAACGCATAACGCATAACGCATAACGCATAACATAAAACGCATAACGTTAACGCATAACCCATAACGCATAAGGCTTGATGCATGACGCATATCGCATATCGCATAACGCATAAGGCTGGATGCATGACGCATATCGCATAACGCATACCGTATAACGCATAACGCATAACGCATAACGCAGAACGCATAACGCATAACGCATAACGCAAACGTATAACGCACAACGCATAACGCATAACGCATAACGCATAACGCATAACGCATAACGCATACCGTATAACGCATAACGCATAACGCATAACGCAAACGTATAACGCACAACGCATAACGCATAACGCATAACGCATAACATATAACGCATAACGCATAACGCATAACGCATAACGCATTTCGCATAACGCATAACGCATAACGTATAACGCATAACGCATACCGTATAACACATAACGCATAACGCAAACGTATAACGCACAACGCATAACGCATAACGCATAACGCATAACGTATAACGCATAACGCATAACGCATAACGCATAACGCATAACATATAACGCATAACGCATAACGCATAACGCATAACGCATAACGCATAAAGCATAACGCATAACGCATAACGCATAACGCATAACGCATAACGCATAACGCATAACGCATAACGCATAACGCATAACGCATAACGCATAAAGCATAACGCATAACGCATAACGCAAACGTATAACGCACAACGCATAACGCATAACGCATAACGCATAACGCATAACGCATAACGCATAACGCATAACGTATAACGCATAACGCATAACGCATAACGCATAACACATAACGCATAACGCATAACGCATAACCATAACGCATAACGCATAACCCATAACGCATAACGCATAACGCATAACGCATAACGCATAACGCATAACGCATAACGCATAACGCATAACGCATAAAGCAAACGTATAACGCACAACGCATAACGCATAACGCATAACGCATAACGCATAACGCATAACGCATAACGCATAACGCATAACGCATAACGCATAACGCATAACGCATAACGCATAACGCATAACGCGTAACGCATAACGCATAAAGCAAAACGCATAACGCAAACGTGTAACGCACAACGCATAACGCATAACGCATAACGCATAACGCATAACGCATAACGCATAACGCATAACGCATAACGTATAACGCATAACGCATAACGCATAACGCATAACGCATAACGCATAACGCGTAACGCATACCGCATAACGCATAACGCATAAAGCAAAACGCATAACGCATAACGCATAACCGTAACGCATAGCGCATAACGCATAACGCATAACGCATAACGCATAACGCATAACGTAAAACGCATAACGTTAACGCATAACCCATAACGCATAAGGCTTGATGCATGACGCATATCGCATATCGCAAAACGCATAAGGCTTGATGCATGACGCATATCGCATAACGCATAACGCATAACGCATAACGCATAACGCATAACGCATAACGCATAACGCATAACGCATATCGCATAACACATACGCATAACGCATAACGCATAACGCATAAAGCATAAAGCATAACGCATAACCCATAACCCTTAACGCATAACGCATAACGCATAATGCACAACGCTTAACGAATACCGCAAATCGCATAACGCCTAACGCATATCGCATAACGCATAAATCATAACCCATAACGCACAACGCATAAGGCATAATGCACAACGCATAACGAATACCGCAAAACGCATAACGCATAACGCATAACGCATAACGCATTACTCATAACGCATAACGCATAACGCACACCGTATAACGCATAACGCATAACGCATAACGCATAAAGCATAAAGCATAACGCATAACGCATACCGTATAACGCATAACGCATAACGCATAACGCAAACGTATAACGCACAACGCATAACGCATAACGCATAACGCATAACATATAACGCATAACGCATAACGCATAACGCATAACGCATAACTCATAAAGCATATCGCATAACGCATAAATCATAACCCATAACGCACAACGCATAAGGCATAATGCACAACGCATAACGAATACCGCAAAACGCATAACGCATAACGCATAACGCATAACGCATAACTCATAACGCATAACGCATAACGCACACCGTATAACGCATAACGCACACCGTATAACGCATAACGCATAACGCATAACGCATAAAGCATAACGCATAACGCATACCGTATAACGCATAACGCATAACGCATAACGCAAACGTATAACGCACAACGCATAACTCATAACGCATAACGCATAACATATAACGCAAAACGCATAACGCATAACGCATAACGCATAAAGCATTACTCATAACGCATAACGCATAACGCACACCGTATAACGCATAACGCATAACGCATAACGCATAAAGCATAACGCATAACGCATACCGTATAACGCATAACGCATAACGCATAACGCATAACGCATAACGCATAACGCATAACGCATAACGCATAACGCATAACGCATAACGCATAACGCATAAAGCAAAACGCATAACGCAAACGTGTAACGCACAACGCATAACGCATAACGCATAACGCATAACGCATAACGCATAACGTATAACGCATAACGCATAACGCATAACGCATAACGCATTTCGCATAACGCATAACGCATAACGTATAACGCATAAGGCATACCGTATAACACATAACGCATAACGCAAACGTATAACGCACAACGCATAACGCATAACGCATAACATATAACGCATAACGCATAACGCATAACGCAAACGTATAACGCACAACGCATAACGCATAACGCATAACGCATAACGCATAACGCATAACGCATAACGCATAACGCATAACGTATAACGCATAACGCATACCGTATAACGCATAATCCATAACGCATAAAGCATAACGCATAACGCATAACGCATAACGCATAACGCATAACGCATAACGCATAACGCATAACGCATAACGCATAACGCATAACGCATAACGCATAACGCATAACGCATAACGCATAACGCATAACGCATAACGCATAAAGCAAACGTATAACGCACAACGCATAACGCATAACGCATAACGCATAACGCATAACGCATAACGCATAACGCATAACGCATAACGCATAACGCATAACGCATAACGCATAACGCATAACGCATAACGCATAAAGCAAAACGCATAACGCAAACGTGTAACGCACAACGCATAACGCATAACGCATAACGCATAACGCATAACGCATAACGCATAACGTATAACGCATAACGCATAACGCATAACGCATAACGCATAACGCATAACGCATAACGCATACCGCATAACGCATAACGCATAAAGCAAAACGCATAACGCATAACGCATAACCGTAACGCATAGCGCATAACGCATAACGCATAACGCATAACGCATAACGCATAACGCATAACGTAAAACGCATAACGTTAACGCATAACCCATAACGCATAAGGCTTGATGCATGACGCATATCGCATATCGCATAACGCATAAGGCTTGATGCATGACGCATATCGCATAACGCATAACGCATAACGCATAACGCATAACGCATAACGCATAACGCATAACGCATATCGCATAACACATACGCATAACGCATAACGCATAACGCATAACGCATAACACATAACGCCTAACGCATATCGCATAACGCATAAATCATAACCCATAACGCACAACGCATAAGGCATAATGCACAACGCATAACGAATACCGCAAAACGCATAACGCATAACGCATAACGCATAACGCATTACTCATAACGCATAACGCATAACGCACACCGTATAACGCATAACGCATAACGCATAACGCATAAAGCATAACGCATAACGCATACCGTATAACGCATAACGCATAACGCATAACGCATAACGCAAACGTATAACGCACAACGCATAACGCATAACGCATAACGCATAACGCATAACATATAACGCATAACGCATAACGCATAACGCATAACTCATAAAGCATATCGCATAACGCATAAATCATAACCCATAACGCACAACGCATAAGGCATAATGCACAACGCATAACGAATACCGCAAAACGCATAACGCATAACGCATAACGCATAACGCATAACTCATAACGCATAACGCATAACGCACACCGTATAACGCATAACGCACACCGTATAACGCATAACGCATAACGCATAACGCATAAAGCATAACGCATAACGCATACCGTATAACGCATAACGCATAACGCATAACGCAAACGCATAACGCATAACGCATAACGCATAACGCATAACGCATAACATATAACGCATAACGCATAACGCATAACGGATAACGCATAAAGCATAACGTATAAGGCATAACGCATAACGCATAACGCATAACGCATAACGCATAACGCATAACGCATAACGCACAACGCATAACGCATAACTTATAACGCATAACGCATAAAGCACAACGCATAACGAATACCGCAAAACGCATAACGCATAACGCATAACGCAAACGTATAACGCACAACGCATAACGCATAACGCATAACGCATAACGCATAACGCATAACGCATAACGCATAACGCATAACGTATAACGCATAACGCATACCGTATAACGCATAATGCATAACGCATAAAGCATAACGCATAACGCATAACGCATAACGCATAACTCATAACGCATAACGCATAAAGCATAACGCATAACGCATAACGCAAACGTATAACGCATAACGCATAACGCAAACGTATAGCGCACAACGCATAATGCATAAACCATAACCCTTACTTCATAACGCATAACGCATAATGCACAACGCATAACGAACACCGGAAAACCCATAACGCATAACGCATAACGCATAACGCATAACGCATAACGCATAACGCATAACGCATAACGCATAACGCATAACGCATAACGCATAAAGCAAAACGCATAACGCAAACGTGTAACGCACAACGCATAACGCATAACGCATAACGCATAACGCATAACGCATAACGCATAACGTATAACGCATAACGCATAACGCATAACGCATAACGCATAACGCATAACGCATAACGCATACCGCATAACGCATAACGCATAAAGCAAAACGCATAACGCATAACGCATAACCGTAACGCATAGCGCATAACGCATAACGCATAACGCATAACGCATAACGCATAACGTAAAACGCATAACGTTAACGCATAACCCATAACGCATAAGGCTTGATGCATGACGCATATCGCATATCGCATAACGCATAAGGCTTGATGCATGACGCATATCGCATAACGCATAACGCATAACGCATAACGCATAACGCATAACGCATAACGCATATCGCATAACACATACGCATAACGCATAACGCATAACGCATAACGCATAAAGCATAACGCATAACCCATAACCCTTAACGCATAACGCATAACGCATAATGCACAACGCTTAACGAATACCGCAAATCGCATAACGCCTAACGCATATCGCATAACGCATAAATCATAACCCATAACGCACAACGCATAAGGCATAATGCACAACGCATAACGAATACCGCAAAACGCATAACGCATAACGCATAACGCATAACGCATTACTCATAACGCATAACGCATAACGCACACCGTATAACGCATAACGCATAACGCATAACGCATAAAGCATAACGCATAACGCATACCGTATAACGCATAACGCATAACGCATAACGCATAACGCAAACGTATAACGCACAACGCATAACGCATAACGCATAACGCATAACGCATAACATATAACGCATAACGCATAACGCATAACGCATAACTCATAAAGCATATCGCATAACGCATAAATCATAACCCATAACGCACAACGCATAAGGCATAATGCACAACGCATAACGAATACCGCAAAACGCATAACGCATAACGCATAACGCATAACGCATAACTCATAACGCATAACGCATAACGCACACCGTATAACGCATAACGCACACCGTATAACGCATAACGCATAACGCATAACGCATAAAGCATAACGCATAACGCATACCGTATAACGCATAACGCATAAAGCATAACGCATAACGCATAACGCAAACGTATAACGCATAACGCATAACGCAAACGTATAGCGCACAACGCATAATGCATAAACCATAACCCTTACTTCATAACGCATAACGCATAATGCACAACGCATAACGAACACCGGAAAACCCATAACGCCTAACGCATAACGGATCACGAATAACGCATAATGCATAACGCATAAAGCATAACGCATAACGCATAACGCATAACGCATAACGCATAACGCATAACGCATAATTCATAACGCATAACGCATAACGCATAACGCATAACGCCTAACGCATAACGCATAACGCATAACGCATAACGCATAACGCATAACGCATAACGCAAAACGCATAACGTTAACGCACAACCCATACCGCATAAGGCTTGATGCATGACGCATATCGCATATCGCATAACGCATAAGGCTTGATGCATGACGCATATCGCATAACGCATAAGGCGTAACGCATAATACTTAACGTATAACGCATTATGCATAACGCATAACGCATAACGCATAACGCATAACCCATAACCCTTAACGCATAACGCATAACGCATAATGCACAACGCTTAACGAATACCGCAAATCGCATAACGCCTAACGCATAACGGATCACGCATGACGCATAAAGCATAACGAATAACGCATAACGCATAACGCATAACGCATAACGCATAACGCATAACGCATAAAGCATAACGCATAACGCATAACGCAAACGTATAACGCACAACGCATAACGCATAACGCATAACGCATAACGCATAACGCATAACGTATAACGCATAACGCATAACGCATAACGCATAACGCATAACACATAACGCATAACGCATAACGCATAACGCATAACCATAACGCATAACGCATAACCCATAACGCATAACGCATAACGCATAACGTATAACGCATAACGCATACCGTATAACGCATAATGCATAACGCATAAAGCATTACGCATAACGCATAACGCATAACGCATAACGCATAACGCATAACGCATAACGCATAACGCATAACGCCTAACGCATAACGGATCACGAATAACGCATAATGCATAACGCATAAAGCATAACGCATAACGCATAACGCATAACGCATAACGCATAACGCATAACGCATAACGCATAACGCATAACGCATAACGCATAACGCATAACGCATAACGCATAACGCATAACGCATAACACATAACCCATAACGCATAACGCATAACGCATAACGCATAACGCATAAAGCAAAACGCATAACGCAAACGTGTAACGCACAACGCATAACGCATAACGCATAACGCATAACGCATAACGCATAACGCATAACGCATAACGTATAACGCATAACGCATAACGCATAACGCATAACGCATAACGCGTACCGCATAACGCATAACGCATAAAGCAAAACGCATAACGCATAACGCATAACCATAACGCATAACGCATAACCCATAACGCATAACGCATAACGCATAACGTATAACGCATAGCGCATACTGTATAACGCATAATGCATAACGCATAACCCACAACGCATAGCGCATAACGCATAACGCATAACGCATAACGCATAACGCATAACGCATAACGCATAACGCAAAACGCATAACGTTAACGCATAACCCATAACGCATAAGGCTTGATGCATGACGCATATCGCATATCGCATAACGCAAACGTATAACGCACAACGCATAACGCATAACGCATAACGCATAACATATAACGCATAACGCATAACGCATAACGCATAACGCATAACGCATAACGCATAAAGCATAACGTATAAGGCATAACGCATAACGCATAACGCATAACGCATAACGCATAACGCATGACGCACAACGCATAACGCATAACTCATAACGCATAATGCATAACGCATAAAGCATAACGCATAACGCATAACGCATAACGCATAACGCATATCTCATAACGCATAACGCATAACGCACACCGTATAACGCATAACGCATAACGCATAACGCATAAAGCATAACGCATAACGCATACCGTATAACGCATAACGCATAACGCATAACGCAAACGTATAACGCACAACGCATAACGCATAACGCATAACGCATAACATATAACGCATAACGCATAACGCATAACGCATAACGCATAACGCATAACGCATAACGCATAAAGCATAACGCATAAGGCATAACGCATAACGCATAACGCATAACGCATAACGCATGACGCACAACGCATAACGCATAACTCATAACGCATAACGCATAAAGCATAACGCATAACGCATAACGCAAACGTATAACGCACAACGCATAACGCATAACGCATAACGCATAACGCATAACGCATAACGCATAACGCATAACGCATAACGTATAACGCATAACGCATAACGCATAACGCATAAAGCATAACGCATAACGCATACCGTATAACGCATAATGCATAACGCATAAAGCATAACGCATAACGCATAACGCATAACGCATAACGCATAACGTATAACGCATAACGCATAAAGCATAACGCATAACGCATACCGTATAACGCATAACGCATAACGCATAACGCAAACGTATAACGCACAACGCATAACGCATAACGCATAACGCATAACATATAACGCATAACGCATAACGCATAACGCATAACGCATAACGTATAACGCATAACGCATAAAGCATAACGCATAAGGCATAACGCATAACGCATAACGCATAACGCATAACGCATAACGCATAACGCACAACGCATAACGCATAACTCATAACGCATAACGCATAACGCATAATGCATAACGCATAACGCATAACGCATAAGGCTTGATGCATGACGCATATCGCATAACGCATAAGGCATAACGCATAATACATAACGTATAACGCATTATGCAGAACGCATAACGCATAACGCATAACGCATGACGCATAACGCATATCGCATAACACATACGCATAGCGCATAAGGCATAACGCATTACGCATAACTTATAACTCATAACTCATAACGAATAACGCATAACGCAAAATGAATAACGCATAAAGCATAACGCATAACCCATAACGCACAACGCATAAGGCATAATGCACAACGCATAACGAATATCGCAAAACACATAACGCATAACGCGTAACTCATAACGCATAACGCATAACGCACACCGTATAACGCATAACGCATAACGCATAACGCATAAAGCATAACGCATAACGCATAACGCATAATGCAAACGTATAACGCCCAACGCATAAAGCATAACGAACAACCCATAACGCATAATCCATAACGCATAACGCATAACGCATAACGCATAAAGCATAACGCATAACGCATAACGCATAACGCATAACGCATAAAGCATAACGCATAACGCATAACGCATAACGCATAACCATAACGCATAACGCATAACCCATAACGCATAACGCATAACGCATAACGTATAACGCATAACGCATACCGTATAACGCATAATGCACAACGCATAACGCATAACGCATAACGCATAACGCATAACACATAACGTATAACGCATAACGCATACCGTATAACGCATAACGCATAACGCATATCGCATAACACATACGCATAACGCATAACGCATAACGCATAAAGCATAACGCATAACCCATAACCCTTAACGCATAACGCATAACGCATAATGCACAACGCTTAACGAATACCGCAAATCGCATAACGCCTAACGCATAACGGATCACGCATGACGCATAAAGCATAACGCATAACGCATAACGCATAACGCATAACGCATAACGCATAACGCATAACGCATAACGCATAAAGCATAACGCATAACGCATAACGCAAACGTATAACGCACAACGCATAACGCATAACGCATAACGCATAACGCATAACGCATAACGTATAACGCATAACGCATAACGCATAACGCATAACACATAACGCATAACGCATAACGCATAACGCATAACCATAACGCATAACGCATAACCCATAACGCATAACGCATAACGCATAACGTATAACGCATAACGCATACCGTATAACGCATAATGCATAACGCATAAAGCATAACGCATAACGCATAACGCATAACGCATAACGCATAACGCATAACGTATAACGCATAACGCATACCGTATAACGCATAATGCATAACGCATAACGCATAACGCATAACGCATAACGCATAACGCATAACGCATAACGCATAACACATAACGTATAACGCATAACGCATACCGTATAACGCATAACGCATAACGCATAACGCATATCGCATAACACATACGCATTACGCATAACGCATAAAACATAACGCATAACCCATAACCCTTAACGCATAACGCATAACGCATAATGCACAACGCTTAACGAATACCGCAAATCGCATAACGCCTAACGCATAACGGATCACGCATGACGCATAAGGCATAACGCATAACGCATAACGCATAACGCATAACGCATAACGCATAACGCATAACGCATAACGCATAACGCATAACGCATAAAGCATAACGCATAACGCATAACGCAAACGTATAACGCACAACGCATAACGCATAACGCATAACGCATAACGCATAACGCATAACGTATAACGCATAACGCATAACGCATAACGCATAACACATAACGCATAACGCATAACGCATAACGCATAACCATAACGCATAACCCATAACGCATAACGCATAACGCATAACGTATAACGCATAACGCATACCGTATAACGCATAATGCATAACGCATAAAGCATAACGCATAACGCATAACGCATAACGCATAACGCATAACGCATAACGCATAACGCATAACGCATAACGCATAACGCATAACGCATAACGCATAACGCATAACGAATAACGCATAACGCATAAAGCAAACGTATAACGCACAACGCATAACGCATAACGCATAACGCATAACGCATAACGCATAACGCATAACGCATAACGCATAACGTATACCGCATAACGCATAACGCATAAAGCAAAACGCATAACGCATAACCATAACGCATAACGCATAACCCATAACGCATAACGCATAACGCATAACGTATAACGCATAACGCATACCGTATAACCCATAACGCATAACGCATAACGCATAACGTATAACGCATAACGCATACCGTATAACGCATAATGCATAACGCATAACGCATAACGCATAACGCATAACGCATAACGCATAACGTATAACGCATAACGCATACCGTATAACGCATAACGCATAACGCATAACGCAAACGTATAGCGCACAACGCATAATGCATAAACCATAACCCTTACTTCATAACGCATAACGCATAATGCACAACGCATAACGAACACCGGAAAACCCATAACGCCTAACGCATAACGGATCACGAATAACGCATAATGCATAACGCATAAAGCATAACGCATAACGCATAACGCATAACGCATAACGCATAACGCATAACGCATAACGCATAACGCATAACGCATAACGCATAACGCATAACGCATAACGCATAACGCATAACGCATAACGCATAACGCATAACGCAAAACGCATAAGGCATAACGCATAACGCATAATGCATAACGCATAACGCATAAAGCAAAACGCATAACGCAAACGTGTAACGCACAACGCATAACGCATAACGCATAACGCATAACGCATAACGCATAACGCATAACGCATAACGTATAACGCATAACGCATAACGCATAACGCATAACGCATAACGCATAACGCATACCGCATAACGCATAACGCATAAAGCAAAACGCATAACGCATAACGCATAACCATAACGCATAACGCATAACCCATAACGCATAACGCATAACGCATAACGTATAACGCATAACGCATACTGTATAACGCATAATGCATAACGCATAACGCATAACGCATAACGCATAACGCAAAACGCATAACGTTAACGCATAACCCATAACGCATAAGGCTTGATGCATGACGCATATCGCATATCGCATAACGCATAAGGCTTGATGCATGACGCATATCGCATAACGCATAAGGCATAACGCATAATTAATAACGTATAACGCATTATGCATAACGCATAACGCATAACGCATAACGCATAACGCATAACGCATAACGCATATCGCATAACACATACGCATAACGCATAACGCATAACGCATAAAGCATAACGCATAACCCATAACCCTTAACGCATAACGCATAACGCATAATGCACAACGCTTAACGAATACCGCAAATCGCATAACGCCTAACGCATATCGCATAACGCATAAATCATAACCCATAACGCTCAACGCATAAGGCATATGCACAACGCATAACGAATACCGCAAAACGCATAACGCATAACGCATAACGCATAACTCATAACGCATAACGCATAACGGATCACGCATGACGCATAAAGCATAACGCATAACGCATAACGCATAACGCATAACGCATAACGCATAACGCATAACGCATAACGCATAAAGCATAACGCATAACGCATAACGCAAACGTATAACGCACAACGCATAACGCATAACGCATAACGCATAACGCATAACGCATAACGCATAACGTATAACGCATAACGCATAACGCATAACGCATAACCCTTAACGCATAACGCATAACGCATAATGCACAACGCTTAACGAATACCGCAAATCGCATAACGCCTAACGCATAACGGATCACGCATGACGCATAAAGCATAACGCATAACGCATAACGCATAACGCATAACGCATAACGCATAACGCATAACGCATAACGCATAAAGCATAACGCATAACGCATAACGCAAACGTATAACGCACAACGCATAACGCATAACGCATAACGCATAACGCATAACGCATAACGTATAACGCATAACGCATAACGCATAACGCATAACACATAACGCATAACGCATAACGCATAACGCATAACCATAACGCATAACCCATAACGCATAACGCATAACGCATAACGTATAACGCATAACGCATACCGTATAACGCATAATGCATAACGCATAAAGCATAACGCATAACGCATAACGCATAACGCATAACGCATAACGCATAACGCATAACGCATAACGCATAACGCATAACGCATAACGCATAACGCATAACGAATAACGCATAACGCATAAAGCAAACGTATAACGCACAACGCATAACGCATAACGCATAACGCATAACGCATAACGCATAACGCATAACGCATAACGCATAACGCATAACGCATAACGTATACCGCATAACGCATAACGCATAAAGCAAAACGCATAACGCATAACCATAACGCATAACGCATAACCCATAACGCATAACGCATAACGCATAACGTATAACGCATAACGCATACCGTATAACCCATAACGCATAACGCATAACGCATAACGTATAACGCATAACGCATACCGTATAACGCATAATGCATAACGCATAACGCATAACGCATAACGCATAACGCATAACGCATAACGTATAACGCATAACGCATACCGTATAACGCATAACGCATAACGCATAACGCAAACGTATAGCGCACAACGCATAATGCATAAACCATAACCCTTACTTCATAACGCATAACGCATAATGCACAACGCATAACGAACACCGGAAAACCCATAACGCCTAACGCATAACGGATCACGAATAACGCATAATGCATAACGCATAAAGCATAACGCATAACGCATAACGCATAACGCATAACGCATAACGCATAACGCATAACGCATAACGCATAACGCATAACGCATAACGCATAACGCATAACGCATAACGCATAACGCATAACGCATAACGCATAACGCATAACGCATAACGCATAACGCATAACGCATAACGCATAACGCATAACGCAAAACGCATAAGGCATAACGCATAACGCATAATGCATAACGCATAACGCATATAGCAAAACGCATAACGCAAACGTGTAACGCACAACGCATAACGCATAACGCATAACGCATAACGCATAACGCATAACGTATAACGCATAACGCATAACGCATAACGCATAACGCATAACGCATAACGCATACCGCATAACGCATAACGCATAAAGCAAAACGCATAACGCATAACGCATAACCATAACGCATAACGCATAACCCATAACGCATAACGCATAACGCATAACGTATAACGCATAACGCATACTGTATAACGCATAATGCATAACGCATAACGCATAACGCATAACGCATAACGCAAAACGCATAACGTTAACGCATAACCCATAACGCATAAGGCTTGATGCATGACGCATATCGCATATCGCATAACGCATAAGGCTTGATGCATGACGCATATCGCATAACGCATAAGGCATAACGCATAATTCATAACGTATAACGCATTATGCATAACGCATAACGCATAACGCATAACGCATAACGCATAACGCATAACGCATAACGCATATCGCATAACACATACGCATAACGCATAACGCATAACGCATAAAGCATAACGCATAACCCATAACCCTTAACGCATAACGCATAACGCATAATGCACAACGCTTAACGAATACCGCAAATCGCATAACGCCTAACGCATATCGCATAACGCATAAATCATAACCCATAACGCTCAACGCATAAGGCATATGCACAACGCATAACGAATACCGCAAAACGCATAACGCATAACGCATAACGCATAACTCATAACGCATAACGCATAACGCACACCGTATAACGCATAACGCATAACGCATAACGCATAAAGCATAACGCATAACGCATACCGTATAACGCATAACGCATAACGCATAACGCAAACGTATAACGCACAACGCATAACGCATAACGCATAACGCATAACATATAACGCATAACGCATAACGCATAACGCATAACGCATAACGCATAACGCATAACGCATAAAGCATATCGCATAACGCATAAATCATAACCCATAACGCACAACGCATAAGGCATAATGCACAACGCATAACGAATACCGCAAAACGCATAACGCATAACGCATAACGCATAACGCATAACGCATAACGCATAACTCATAACGCATAACGCATAACGCACACCGTATAACGCATAACGCATAACGCATAACGCATAAAGCATAACGCATAACGCATACCGTATAACGCATAACGCATAACGCATAACGCATAACGCAAACGTATAACGCACAACGCATAACGCATAACGCATAACGCATAACATATAACGCATAACGCATAACGCATAACGCATAACGCATAACGCATAACGCATAACGCATAAAGCATAACGCATAAGGCATAACGCATAACGCATAACGCATAACGCATAACGCATAACGCATAACGCATAACGCATAACGCACAACGCATAACGCATAACTCATAACGCATAACGCATAAAGCATAACGCATAACGCATAACGCAAGCGTATAACGCACAACGCATAACGCAAAACGCATAACGCATAACGCATAACGCATAACGCATAACGCATAACGCATAACGCATAACGCATAACGCATAACGCATAACGCAAACGTATAACGCACAACGCATAACTCATAACGCATAACGCATAACGCACACCGTATAACGCATACCGCATAACGCATAACGCATAAAGCATAACGCATAACGCATACCGTATAACGCATAACGCATAACGCATAACGCAAACGTATAACGCACAACGCATAACGCATAACGCATAACGCATAACATATAACGCATAACGCATAACGCATAACGCATAACGCATAACGCATAACGCATAAAGCATAACGCATAAGGCATAACGCATAACGCATAACGCATAACGCATAACGCATAACGCACAACGCATAACGCATAACTCATAACGCATAACGCATAAAGCATAAAGCATAACGCATAACGCATAACGCAAACGTATAACGCACAACGCATAACGCATAACGCATAACGCATAACGCATAACGCATAACGCATAACGCATAACGCATAACGTATAACGCATAACGCATAACGCATAACGCATAAAGCATAACGCATAAGGCATAACGCATAACGCATAACACATAACGCATAACGCATAACGCATAACGCACAACGCATAACGCATAACTCATAACGCATAACGCATAAAGCATAACGCATAACGCATAACGCAAACGTATAACGCACAACGCATAACGCATAACGCATAACGCATAACGCATAACGCATAACCCATAACGCATAACGCATAACGCATAACGCATAACGCATAAAGCAAAACGCATAACGCATAACGCATAACGCATAACGCATAACGCATAACGCATAACGCATAACGCATAAAGCATAACGCATAAGGCATAACGCATAACGCATGACGCATAACGCATAACGCATAACGCACAACGCATAACGCATAACTCATAACGCATAACGCATAAAGCATAAAGCATAACGCATAACGCATAACGCACAACGCATAACGCATAACTCATAACGCATAACGCATAAAGCATAAAGCATAACGCATAACGCATAACGCAAACGTATAACGCACAACGCATAACGCATAACGCATAACGCATAACGCATAACGCATAACGCATAACGCATAACGCATAACGCATAACGTATAACGCATAACGCATAACGCATAACGCATAAAGCATAACGCATAAGGCATAACGCATAACGCATAACGCATAACGCATAACGCATAACGCATAACGCATAACGCATAACGCATAACGCATAACGCATAACGCATAACGCATAACGCATAACGCATAACGCATAACGCATAACGCATAACGCATAACGCATAACGCATAAAGCAAAACGCATAACGCATAACGCATAACGCATAACGCATAACGCATAACCATAACGCATAACGCATAACCCATAACGCATAACGCATAACGCATAACGTATAACGCATAACGCATACCGTATAACGCATAATGCATAACGCATAACGCATAACGCATAACGCATAACGCATAACGTATAACGCATAACGCATACCGTATAACGCATAACGCATAACGCATAACGCAAACGTATAGCGCACAACGCATAATGCATAAACCATAACCCTTACTTCATAACGCATAACGCATAATGCACAACGCATAACGAACACCGGAAAACCCATAACGCCTAACGCATAACGGATCACGAATAACGCATAATGCATAACGCATAAAGCATAACGCATAACGCATAACGCATAACGCATAACGCATAACGCATAACGCATAACGCATAACGCATAACGCATAACGCATAACGCATAACGCATAACGCATAACGCATAACGCATGACGCATAACGCATAACGCATAACGCATAACGCATAACGCATAACGCATAACGTATAACGCATAACGCATAACGCATAACGCAAAACGCATAACGTTAACGCACAACCCATAACGCATAAGGCTTGATGCATGACGCATATCGCATATCGCATAACGCATAAGGCTTGATGCATGACGCATATCGCATAACGCATAAGGCATAACGCATAATACATAACGTATAACGCATTATGCAGAACGCATAACGCATAACGCATAACGCATAACGCATAACGCATATCGCATAACACATACGCATAACGCATAAGGCATAACGCATTACGCATAACTTATAACTCATAACTCATAACGAATAACGCATAACGCAAAATGAATAACGCATAAAGCATAACGCATAACCCATAACCCATAACGCACAACGCATAAGGCATAATGCACAACGCATAACGAATACCGCAAAACGCATAACGCATAACGCGCCTAACTCATAACGCATAACGCATAACGCATAACGCACACCGTATAACGCATAACGCATAACGCATAACGCATAACGCATAACGCATAAAGCATAACGCATAACGCATAATGCAAACGTATAACGCCCAACGCATAAAGCATAACGAACAACCCATAACGCATAATCCATATCGCATAACGCATAACGCATAACGCATAAAGTATAACGCATAACGCATAACGCAAACTTATAACGCACAACGCATAGCGCATAACGCATAACGCATAACGCATAACGCATAACGCATAACGCATGACGCATAACGCATAACGCATAACGCATAACGCAAAACGCATAACGTTAACGCATAACCCATAACGCATAAGGCTTGATGCAAGACGCATATCGCATATCGCATAACGCATAAGGCTTGATGCATGACGCATATCGCATAACGCATAAGGCATAACGCATAATACATAACGTATAACGCATTATGCATAACGCATAACGCATAACGCATAACGGATCACGCATGACGCATAAAGCATAACGCATAACGCATAACGCATAACGCATAACGCATAACGCATAACGCATATCGCATAACTCATAAATCATAACCCATAACGCACAACGCATAAGGCATAATGCACAACGCATAACGAATACCGCAAAACGCATAACGCATAACGCATAACGCATAACGCATAACGCATAACGCATAACTCATAACGCATAACGCATAACGCACACCGTATAACGCATAACGCATAACGCATAACGCATAAAGCAAAACGCATAACGCATACCGTATAACGCATAACGCATAACGCATAACGCAAACGTATAACGCACAACGCAAAACCCATAACGCATAACATATAACGCATAACGCATAACCCATAACGCATAACGCATAACGCATAAAGCATAACGCATAACGCATAACGCATAACGCATAACGCATAACGCATAACGCATAACGCATAACGCATATCGCATAACACATACGCATAACGCATAAGGCATAACGCATAACGCATAACGCATAACGCATAACGCATAACGCAAAACGCATAACGTTAACGCACAACCCATAACGCATAAGGCTTGATGCATGAGGCATATTGCATATCGCATAACGCATACGGCTTGATGCATGACGCATATCGCATAACGCATAAGGCATAACGCATAATACATAACGTATAACGCATTATGCAGAACGCATAACGCATAACGCATAACGCATAACGCATAACGCATAACGCATAACGCATATCGCAGAACACATACGCATAACGCATAAGGCATAACGCATTACGCATAACTTATAACTCATAACTCATAACGAATAACGCATAACGCAAAATGAATAACGCATAAAGCATAACGCATAACCCATAACCCATAACGCACAACGCATAAGGCATAATGCACAACGCATAACGAATACCGCAAAACGCATAACGCATAACGCGTAACTCATAACGCATAACGCATAACGCATAACGCACACCGTATAACGCATAACACATAACGCATAACGCATAAAGCATAATGCATAACGCATAACGCATAATGCAAACGTATAACGCCCAACGCATAAAGCATAACGAACAACCCATAACGCATAATCCATAACGCATAACGCATAACGCATAACGCATAAAGTATAACGCATAACGCATAACGCATAACGCAAACTTATAACGCACAACGCATAGCGCATAACGCATAACGCATAACGCATAACGCATAACGCATAACGCATAACGCATAACGCATAACGCATAACGCATAACGCATAACGCATAACGCATAACGCATAACGCATAACGCATAACGCATAACGGATCACGCATAACGCACAACGCATAGCGCATAACGCATAACGCATAACGCATAACGCATAACGCATAACGCATAACGCATAACGCATAACGCATAACGCATAACGCATAACGCATAACGCATAACGCATAACGCATACCGCATAACGCATAACGCATAACGCATAACGCATAACGCATAACGCATAACGCATAACGCATATCGCATAACACATACGCATAACGCATAAGGCATAACGCATTACGCATAACTTATAACTCATAACTCATAACGAATAACGCATAACGCAAAATGAATAACGCATAAAGCATAACGCATAACCCATAACCCATATCGCACAACGCATAAGGCATAATGCACAACGCATAACGAATACCGCAAAACGCATAACGCATAACGCATAACGCATAACGCATAACGTATAACGCATAACGCATACCGTATAACGCATAACGCATAACGCATAACGCATAACGCATAACGCATAACGCATAACGCATAACGCATAACGCATAACGCATAACCATAACGCATAACGCATAACCCATAACGCATAACGCATAACGCATAACGTATAACGCATAACGCATACCGTATAACGCATAATGCATAACGCATGACGCATAACGCATAACGCATAACGCATAACGCATAACGCATAACGCATAACGCATAACGCATAACGCATAACGCATAACGCATAACCATAACGCATAACGCATAACCCATAACGCATAACGCATAACGCATAACGTATAACGCATAACGCATACCGTATAACGCATAATGCATAACGCATAACGCATAACGCATAACGCAATCGTATAACGCACAACGCATAACCCATAACGCATAACATATAACGCATAACGCATAACCCATAACGCATAACGCATAACGCATAACGCATAAAGCATAACGCATAACGCATAACGCATAACGCATAACGCATAACGCATAACGCATATCGCATAACACATACGCATAACGCATAAGGCATAACGCATAACGCATAACGCATAACGCATAACGCATAACGCATAACGCAAAACGCATAACGTTAACGCACAACCCATAACGCATAAGGCTTGATGCATGAAGCATATCGCATATCGCATAACGCATAAGGCTTGATGCATGACGCATATCGCATAACGCATAAGGCATAACGCATAATACATAACGTATAACGCATTATGCAGAACGCATAACGCATAACGCATAACGCATAACGCATAACGCATAACGCATATCGCAGAACACATACGCATAACGCATAAGGCATAACGCATTACGCATAACTTATAACTCATAACTCATAACGAATAACGCATAACGCAAAATGAATAACGCATAAAGCATAACGCATAACCCATAACCCATAACGCACAACGCATAAGGCATAATGCACAACGCATAACGAATACCGCAAAACGCATAACGCATAACGCGTAACTCATAACGCATAACGCATAACGCATAACGCACACCGTATAACGCATAACGCATAACGCATAACGCATAAAGCATAATGCATAACGCATAACGCATAATGCAAACGTATAACGCCCAACGCATAAAGCATAACGAACAACCCATAACGCATAATCCATAACGCATAACGCATAACGCATAACGCATAAAGTATAACGCATAACGCATAACGCATAACGCAAACTTATAACGCACAACGCATAGCGCATAACGCATAACGCATAACGCATAACGCATAACGCATAACGCATAACGCATAACGCATAACGCATAACGCATAACGGATCACGCATAACGCACAACGCATAGCGCATAACGCATAACGCATAACGCATAACGCATAACGCATAACGCATAACGCATAACGCATAACGCATAACGCATAACGCATAACGCATAACGCATAACGCATACCGCATAACGCATAACGCATAACGCATAACGCATAACGCATAACGCATAACGCATAACGCATATCGCATAACAGATACGCATAACGCATAAGGCATAACGCATTACGCATAACTTATAACTCATAACTCATAACGAATAACGCATAACGCAAAATGAATAACGCATAAAGCATAACGCATAACCCATAACCCATATCGCACAACGCATAAGGCATAATGCACAACGCATAACGAATACCGCAAAACGCATAACGCATAACGCATAACGCATAACGCATAACGTATAACGCATAATGCATACCGTATAACGCATAACGCATAACGCATAACGCATAACGCATAACGCATAACGCATAACGCATAACGCATAACGCATAACGCATAACGCATAACGCATAACCATAACGCATAACGCATAACCCATAACGCATAACGCATAACGCATAACGTATAACGCATAACGCATACCGTATAACGCATAATGCATAACGCATAACGCATAACGCATAACGCATAACGCATAACGCATAACGCATAACGCATAACGTATAACGCATAACGCATACCGTATAACGCATAACGCATAACGCATAACGCATAACGCATAACGCATAACGCATAACGTATAACGCATAACGCATACCGTATAACGCATAACGCATAACGCATAACGCAAACGTATAGCGCACAACGCATAATGCATAAACCATAACCCTTACTTCATAACGCATAACGCATAATGCACAACGCATAACGAACACCGGAAAACCCATAACGCCTAACGCATAACGGATCACGAATAACGCATAAAGCATAACGCATAACGCATAACGCATAACGCATAACGCATAACGCATAACCATAACGCATAACGCATAACCCATAACGCATAACGCATAACGCATAACGTATAACGCATAACGCATACCGTATAACGCATAATGCATAACGCATAACGCATGACGCATAACGCATAACAAATAACGCATAACGTATAACGCATAACGCATACCGTATAACGCATAACGCATAACGCATAACGCAAACGTATAGCGCACAACGCATAATGCATAAACCATAACCCTTACTTCATAACGCATAACGCATAATGCACAACGCATAACGAACACCGGAAAACCCATAACGCCTAACGCATAACGGATCACGAATAACGCATAAAGCATAACGCATAACGCATAACGCATAACGCAAACGTATAGCGCACAACGCATAATGCATAAACCATAAACCTTACTTCATAACGCATAACGCATAATGCACAACGCATAACGAACACCGGAAAACCCATAACGCCTAACGCATAACGGATCACGAATAACGCATAAAGCATAACGCATAACGCATAACGCATAACGCATAACGCATAACGTATAACGCATAATGCATACCGTATAACGCATAACGCATAACGCATAACGCATAACGCATAACGCATAACGCATAACGCATAACGCATAACGCATAACGCATAACGCATAACCATAACGCATAACGCATAACCCATAACGCATAACGCATAACGCATAACGTATAACGCATAACGCATACCGTATAACGCATAATGCATAACGCATAACGCATAACGCATAACGCATAACGCATAACGCATAACGCATAACGCATAATGCACAACGCATAACGAACACCGGAAAACCCATAACGCCTAACGCATAACGGATCACGAATAACGCATAAAGCATAACGCATAACGCATAACGCATAACGCATAACGCATAACGCATAACGCATAACGCATAACGCATAACGCATAACGCATAACGCATAACGTATAACGCATAACGCATACCGTATAACGCATAACGCATAACGCATAACGCAAACGTATAGCGCACAACGCATAATGCATAAACCATAACCCTTACTTCATAACGCATAACGCATAATGCACAACGCATAACGAACACCGGAAAACCCATAACGCCTAACGCATAACGGATCACGAATAACGCATAAAGCATAACGCATAACGCATAACGCATAACGCATAACGCATAACGCACAACCATAACGCATAACGCATAACCCATAACGCATAACGCATAACGCATAACGTATAACGCATAACGCATACCGTATAACGCATAATGCATAACGCATAACGCATGACGCATAACGCATAACAAATAACGCATAACGTATAACGCATAACGCATACCGTATAACGCATAACGCATAACGCATAACGCAAACGTATAGCGCACAACGCATAATGCATAAACCATAACCCTTACTTCATAACGCATAACGCATAATGCACAACGCATAACGAACACCGGAAAACCCATAACGCCTAACGCATAACGGATCACGAATAACGCATAAAGCATAACGCATAACGCATAACGCATAACGCAAACGTATAGCGCACAACGCATAATGCATAAACCATAAACCTTACTTCATAACGCATAACGCATAATGCACAACGCATAACGAACACCGGAAAACCCATAACGCCTAACGCATAACGGATCACGAATAACGCATAAAGCATAACGCATAACGCATAACGCATAACGCATAACGCATAACGCATAACGCATAACGCATAACGCATAACGCATAACGCATAACGCATAACGCATAACGCATAACGCATAACGCATAACGCATAACGCATAACGCATAACGCATAACGCATAACGCAAAACGCATAACGTTAACGCATAACCCATAACGCATAAGGCTTGATGCATGACGCATATCGCATATCGCATAACGCATAAGGCTTGATGCATGACGCATATCGCATAACGCATAAGGCATAACGCATAATACATAACGTATAACGCATTATGCATAACGCATAACGCATAACGCATAACGCATAACGCATAACGCATAACGCATAACGCATATCGCATAACACATACGCATAACGCATAACGCATAACGCATAAAGCATAACGCATAACCCATAACCCTTAACGCATAACGCATAACGCATAATGCACAACGCTTAACGAATACCGCAAATCGCATAACGCCTAACGCATAACGGATCACGCATGACGCATAAAGCATAACGCATAACGCATAACGCATAACGCATAACGCATAACGCATAACGCATAACGCATAACGCATAACGCATATCGCATAACGCATAAATCATAACCCATAACGCACAACGCATAAGGGTTAATGCACAACGCAAAACGAATACCGCAAAACACATAACGCATAACGCATAACGCATAACGCATAACGCATAACGCATAACTCATAACGCATAACGCACACCGTATAACGCATAACGCATAACGCATAACGCATAAAGCATAACGCATAACGCATAACGCATAACGCAAAACGCATAACGTTAACGCACAACCCATAACGCATAAGGCTTGATGCATGACGCATATCGCATATCGCATAACGCATAAGGCTTGATGCATGACGCATATCGCATAACGCATAAGGCATAACGCATAATACATAACGTATAACGCATTATGCAGAACGCATAACGCATAACGCATAACGCATAACGCATAACGCATAACGCATATCGCAGAACACATACGCATAACGCATAAGGCATAACGCATTACGCATAACTTATAACTCATAACTCATAACGAATAACGCATAACGCAAAATGAATAACGCATAAAGCATAACGCATAACCCATAACCCATAACGCACAACGCATAAGGCATAATGCACAACGCATAACGAATACCGCAAAACGCATAACGCATAACGCGTAACTCATAACGCATAACGCATAACGCATAACGCACACCGTATAACGCATAACGCATAACGCATAACGCATAACGCATAAAGTATAACGCATAACGCATAACGCATAACGCAAACTTATAACGCACAACGCATAGCGCATAACGCATAACGCATAACGCATAACGCATAACGCATAACGCATAACGCATAACGCATAACGCATAACGCATAACGCATAACGCATAACGCATAACGCATAACGCATAACGCATAATGCATAACGGATCACGCATAACGCACAACGCATAGCGCATAACGCATAACGCATAACGCATAACGCATAACGCATAACGCATAACGCATAACGCATAACGCATAACGCATAACGCATACCGCATAACGCATAACGCATAACGCATAACGCATAACGCATAACGCATAACGCATAACGCATATCGCATAACACATACGCATAACGCATAAGGCATAACGCATTACGCATAACTTATAACTCATAACTCATAACGAATAACGCATAACGCAAAATGAATAACGCATAAAGCATAACGCATAACCCATAACCCATATCGCACAACGCATAAGGCATAATGCACAACGCATAACGAATACCGCAAAACGCATAACGCATAACGCATAACGCATAACGCATAACGTATAACGCATAATGCATACCGTATAACGCATAACGCATAACGCATAACGCATAACGCATAACGCATAACGCATAACGCATAACGCATAACGCATAACCATAACGCATAACGCATAACCCATAACGCATAACGCATAACGCATAACGTATAACGCATAACGCATACCGTATAACGCATAATGCATAACGCATAACGCATAACGCATAACGCATAACGCATAACGCATAACGCATAACGCATAACGCATAACGTATAACGCATAACGCATACCGTATAACGCATAACGCATAACGCATAACGCATAACGCATAACGCATAACGCATAACGCATAACGTATAACGCATAACGCATACCGTATAACGCATAACGCATAACGCATAACGCAAACGTATAGCGCACAACGCATAATGCATAAACCATAACCCTTCTTCATAACGCATAACGCATAATGCACAACGCATAACGAACACCGGAAAACCCATAACGCCTAACGCATAACGGATCACGAATAACGCATAAAGCATAACGCATAACGCATAACGCATAACGCATAACGCATAACGCATAACCATAACGCATAACGCATAACCCATAACGCATAACGCATAACGCATAACGTATAACGCATAACGCATACCGTATAACGCATAATGCATAACGCATAACGCACGACGCATAACGCATAACAAATAACGCATAACGTATAACGCATAACGCATACCGTATAACGCATAACGCATAACGCATAACGCAAACGTATAGCGCACAACGCATAATGCATAAACCATAACCCTTACTTCATAACGCATAACGCATAATGCACAACGCATAACGAACACCGGAAAACCCATAACGCCTAACGCATAACGGATCACGAATAACGCATAAAGCATAACGCATAACGCATAACGCATAACGCATAACGCATAACGTATAACGCATAACGCATACCGTATAACGCATAACGCATAACGCATAACGCAAACGTATAGCGCACAACGCATAATGCATAAACCATAACCCTTACTTCATAACGCAAAACGCATAACGTTAACGCATAACCCATAACGCATAAGGCTTGATGCATGACGCATATTGCATATCGCATAACGCATAAGGCTTGATGCATGACGCATATCGCATAACGCATAAGGCATAACGCATAATACATAACGTATAACGCATTATGCATAACGCATAACGCATAACGCATAACGCATAACGCATAACGCATAACGCATAACGCATAACGCATAACGCATATCGCATAACACATACGCATAACGCATAACGCATAACGCATAAAGCATAACGCATAACCCATAACCCTTAACGCATAACGCATAACGCATAATGCACAACGCTTAACGAATACCGCAAATCGCATAACGCCTAACGCATAACGGATCACGCATGACGCATAAAGCATAACGCATAACGCATAACGCACAACGCATAACGCATAACGCATAACGCATAACGCATAACGCATAACGCATAATGCATAACGCATAAGGCATAACGCATTACGCATAACGCATAATGCACAACGCTTAACGAATACCGCAAATCGCATAACGCCTAACGCATAACGGATCACGCATGACGCATAAAGCATAACGCATAACGCATAACGCATAACGCATAACGCATAACGCATAACGCATAACGCATATCGCATAACGCATAAATCATAACCCATAACGCACAACGCATAAGGCATAATGCACAACGCATAACGAATACCGCAAAACGCATAACGCATAACGCATAACGCATAACGCATAACGCATAACTCATAACGCATAACGCATAACGCACACCGTATAACGCATAACGCATAAAGCATAACGCATAACGCATAACGCATAACGCATAACGCATAACGCACAACGCATAACGCATAACGCATAACGCATAACATATAACGCATAACGCATAACGCATAACGCATAACGCATAACGCATAACGCATAAAGCATAACGCATAACGCATAACGCATAACGCATAACGCATAACGCACAACGCATAACGCATAACTCATAACGCATAACGCATAAAGCATATCGCATAACGCATAACGCAAACGTATAACGCATAACGCATAAAGCATAACGCATAACGCATAACGCATAAAGCAAAACGCATAACGCATAACGCATAACGCATACCGTATAACGCATAACGCATAACGCATAACGCATAACGCAAAAGTATAACGCACAACGCATAACGCATAACGCATAACGAATAACATATAACGCATAACGCATAACGCATAACGCATAACGCATAACGCATAACGCATAACGTATAACGCATAACGCATACCGTATAACGCAAAACGCATAACGCAAACGTATAACGCACAACGCATAACGCATAACGCATAACGCATAACGCATAACATATAACGCATAACGCATAACGCATAACGCACAACATATAACGCATATCGCATAACGCATAACGCATAACGCATAAAGCATAACGCATAACGCATAAAGCATAACGCATAACGCATAACGCAAACGTATAACGCGCAACGCATAACGCATAACGCATAACGCATAACGCATAACGTATAACGCATAACGCATAACGCATAAAGCAAACGTATAACGCACAACGCATAATGCATAACGCATAACCATAACGCATAACGCATAACCCATAACGCATAACGCATAACGCATAACGCGTAACGCATAACGCATAACGCATAAAGCATAACGCATAACGCATAACGCATAAAGCAAAACGCATAACGCATAACGCATATCGCATAACGCATAACGCATAACGCATAACGCATAACGCATAACGCATAACGTATAACGCATAACGCATACCGTATAACGCAAAACGCATAACGCAAACGTATAACGCACAACGCATAACGCATAACGCATAACGCATAACGCATAACGCATAACGCATAACGCATAACGCATAACGCACAACATATAACGCATATCGCATAACGCATAACGCATAACGCATAAAACATAACGCATAACGCATAACGCATAACGCATAACGCATAACGCATAACGCATAAAGCATAACGCATAACGTATAACGCATAACGCATAACGCATAACGCATAAAGCAAACGTATAACGCACAACGCATAACGCATAACGCATAACGCATAACGCATAACGCATAATGCATAACGCATAAGGCATAACGCATTACGCATAACTTATAACTCATAACTCATAACGAATAACGCATAACGCAAAGTGAATAACGCATAAAGCATAACGCATAACCCATAACCCTTAACGCATAACGCATAACGCATAATGCACAACGCTTAACGAATACCGCAAATCGCATAACGCCTAACGCATAACGGATCACGCATGACGCATAAAGCATAACGCATAACGCATAACGCATAACGCATAACGCATAACGCATAACGCAATTCGCATAACGCATAAATCATAACCCATAACGCACAACGCATAACCCATAATGCACAAAGCATAACGAATACCGCAAGACGCATAACGCATAACGCATAACGCATAACTCATAACGCATAACGCATAACGCACACCGTATAACGCATAACGCATAACGCATAACGCATAACGCATAACGCATAACGCATAACGCATAACGCATAACGCATAACGGATCACGCATAACGCATAACGCATAACACATAAAGCATAACGCATAACGCATAACGCATAACGCATAACGCATAACGCATAACGCATACCGTATAACGCATAACGCATAACGCATAACGCAAACGTATAACGCACAACGCATAACGCATAACGCATAACGCATAAATCATAACCCATAACGCACAACGCATAACGCATAATGCACAAAGCATAACGAATACCGCAAGACGCATATCGCATAACGCATAACGCATAACGCATAACGCATAACGCATAACGCATAACGCATAACGCATACCGTATAACGCATGACGCATAACGCATAACGCAAACGTATAACGCACAACGCATAACGCATAACGCATAACGCATAACATATAACGCATAACGCATAACGCATAACGCATAACGCATAACGCATATCGCATAACGCATAACGCATAACGTATAACGTATAACGCATAACGCATAACGCATAACGCATAACGCATAACGCATAACCATAACGCATAACGCATAACCCATAACGCATAACGCATAACGCATAACGTATAACGCATAACGCATACCGTATAACGCATAATGCATAACGCATAACGCATAACGCATAACACATAACGCATTACGCATAACGTATAACGCATAACGCATACCGTATAACGCATAACGCATAACGCAAACGTATAGCGCACAACGCATAATGCATAAACCATAACCCTTACTTGATAACGCATAACGCATAATGCACAACGCATAACGAACACCGGAAAACCCATAACGCCTAACGCATAACGGATCACGAATAACGCATAAAGCATAACGCATAACGCATAACGCATAACGCATAACGCATAACGCATAACGCATAACGCATAACGCATAACGCATAACGCATAACGCATAACGCATAACGCATAACGCAAAACGCATAACGTTAACGCATAACCCATAACGCATACGGCTTGATGCATGACGCATATCGCATATCGCATAACGCATAAGGCTTGATGCATGACGCATATCGCATAACGCATAAGGCATAACGCATAATACGTAACGTATAACGCATTATGCATAACGCATAACGCATAACGCATAACGCATAACGCATAACGCATAACGCATAACGCATAACGCATAACGCATATCGCATAACACATACGCATAACGCATAACGCATAACGCATAAAGCATAACGCATAACCCATAACCCTTAACGCATAACGCATAACGCATAATGCACAACGCTTAACGAATACCGCAAATCGCATAACGCCTAACGCATAACGCATAACGTATAACGCATAACGCATACCGTATAACGCATAACGCATAACGCATAACGCATAACGCATAACGCATAACGCATAACGCATAACGCATAACGTATAACGCATAACGCATACCGTATAACGCATAATGCATAACGCATAACGCATAACGCATAACGCATAACGCATAACGTATAACGCATAACGCATACCGTATAACGCATAACGCATAACGCATAACGCAAACGTATAGCGCACAACGCATAATGCATAAACCATAACCCTTACTTAATAACGCATAACGCATAATGCACAACGCATAACGAACACCGGAAAACCCATAACGCCTAACGCATAACGGATCACGAATAACGCATAAAGCATAACGCATAACGCATAACGCATAACGCATAACGCATAACGCATAACGCATAACGCATAACGCATAACGCATAACGCATAACGCATAACGCATAACGCATAACGCATAACGCATAACGCATAACGCATAACGCAAAACGCATAACGTTAACGCATAACGCATAACGCATAAGGCTTGATGCATGACGCATATCGCATAACGCATAAGGCTTGATGCATGACGCATATCGCATAACGCATAAGGCATAACGCATAATACATAACGTATAACGCATTATGCATAACGCATAACCCATAACGCATAACGCATAACGCAAACGTATAGCGCACAACGCATAATGCATAAACCATAACCCTTACTTAATAACGCATAACGCATAATGCACAACGCATAACGAACACCGGAAAACCCATAACGCCTAACGCATAACGGATCACGAATAACGCATAAAGCATAACGCATAACGCATAACGCATAACTCATAACGCATAACGCATAACCCATAACGCATAACGCATAACGCATAACGCATAACGCATAACGCATAACGCATAACGCATAACGCATAACGCATAACGCATAACGCAAAACGCATAACGCATAACGCATAACCATAACGCATAACCCATAACGCATAACGCATAACGCATAACGCATAACGTATAACGCATAACGCATATCGCATAACACATACGCATATCGCATAAGGCATAACGCATTACGCATAACTTATAACTCATAACTCATAACGAATAACGCATAACGCAAAATGAATAACGCATAAAGCATAACGCATAACCCATAACCCATAACGCACAACGCATAAGGCATAATGCACAACGCATAACGAATACCGCAAAACGCATAACGCATAACGCGTAACTCATAACACATAACGCATAACGCATAACGCACACCGTATAACGCATAACGCATAACGCATAACGCATAATGCACAACGCATAACGAACACCGGAATAACGGATCACGAATAACGCATAAAGCATAACGCATAACGCATAACGCATAACGCATAACGCATAACGCATAACGCATAACGCATAATGCAAACGTATAACGCCCAACGCATAAAGCATAACGAACAACCCATAACGCATAATCCATAACGCATAACGCATAACGCACAAAGTATAACGCATAACGCATAACGCATAACGCAAACTTATAACGCACAACGCCTAGCGCATAACGCATAACGCATAACGCATAACGCATAACGCATAACGCATAACGCAAACGTATAGCGCACAACGCATAATGCATAAACCATAACCCTTACTTAATAACGCATAACGCATAATGCACAACGCATAACGAACACCGGCATAACGGATCACGAATAACGCATAAAGCATAACGCATAACGCATAACGCATAACGCATAACGCATAACGCATAACGCATAACGCATAACGCATAACGCATAACGCATAACGCATAACGCATAACGCATAACGCATAACGCAAAACGCATAACGTTAACGCATAACCCATAACGCATAAGGCTTGATGCATGACGCATATCGCATATCGCATAACGCATAAGGCTTGATGCATGACGCATATCGCATAACGCATAAGGCATAACGCATAATACATAACGTATAACGCATTATGCATAACGCATAACGCATAACGCATAACGCATATCGCATAACACATACGCATAACGCATAACGCATAACGCATAACGCATAACGCATAACCATAACGCATAACGCATAACCCATAACGCATAACGCATAACGCATAACGTATAACGCATAACGCATATCGCATAACACATACGCATATCGCATAAGGCATAACGCATTACGCATAACTTATAACTCATAACTCATAACGAATAACGCATAACGCAAAATGAATAACGCATAAAGCATAACGCATAACCCATAACCCATAACGCACAACGCATAAGGCATAATGCACAACGCATAACGAATACCGCAAAACGCATAACGCATAACGCGTAACGCATAACGCATAACGCATAATGCAAACGTATAACACCCAACGCATAAAGCATAACGAACAACCCATAACGCATATCGCATAACGCATAACGCATAACGCATAAAGTATAACGCATAACGCATAACGCATAACGCAAACTTATAACGCACAACGCCTAGCGCATAACGCATAACGCATAACGCATAACGCATAACGCATAACGCATAACGCATAACGCATAACGCATAACGCATAACGCATAACGCATAACGGATCACGCATAACGCACAACGCATAGCGCATAACGCATAACGCATAACGCATAACGCATAACGCATAACGCATAACGCATAACGCATAACGCATAACGCATAACGCATAACGCATATCGCATAACGCATAAGGCTTGATGCATGACGCATATCGCATAACGCATAAGGCATAACGCATAATACATAACGTATAACGCATTATGCATAACGCATAACGCATAACGCATAACGCATAACGCATAACGAATAACGCATAACGCATAACGCATAACGCATAACGCATAACGCATAACGCATAACGCATAACGCATAACGCATAACGCATAACGCATAACGCATAACGCATAAAGCATAACGCATAACGCATAACGCATAACGCATAACGCATAACGCATAACGCACAACGCATAACGCATAACTCATAACGCATAACGCATAAAGCATATCGCATAACGCATAACGCAAACGTATAACGCATAACGCATAAAGCATAACGCATAACGCATAACGCATAAAGCAAAACGCATAACGCATAACGCATAACGCATACCGTATAACGCATAACGCATAACGCATAACGCATAACGCAAAAGTATAACGCACAACGCATAACGCATAACGCATAACGAATAACATATAACGCATAACGCATAACGCATAACGCATAACGCATAACGCATAACGCATAACGCATAACGTATAACGCATAACGCATACCGTATAACGCAAACGTATAACGCACAACGCATAACGCATAACGCATAACGCATAACGCATAACATATAACGCATAACGCATAACGCATAACGCACAACATATAACGCATATCGCATAACGCATAACGCATAACGCATAAAGCATAACGCATAACGCATAACGCATAACGCATAACGCATAACGCATAACGCATAAAGCATAACGCATAACGCATAACGCAAACGTATAACGCGCAACGCATAACGCATAACGCATAACGCATAACGCATAACGTATAACGCATAACGCATAACGCATAAAGCAAACGTATAACGCACAACGCATAATGCATAACGCATAACCATAACGCATAACGCATAACCCATAACGCATAACGCATAACGCATAACGCGTAACGCATAACGCATAACGCATAAAGCATAACGCATAACGCATAACGCATAAAGCAAAACGCATAACGCATAACGCATAACGCATAACGCATAACGCATAACGCATAACGCATAACGCATAACGCATAACGTATAACGCATAACGCATACCGTATAACGCAAAACGCATAACGCAAACGTATAACGCACAACGCATAACGCATAACGCATAACGCATAACGCATAACATATAACGCATAACGCATAACGCATAACGCACAACATATAACGCATATCGCATAACGCATAACGCATAACGCATAAAACATAACGCATAACGCATAACGCATAACGCATAACGCATAACGCATAACGCATAAAGCATAACGCATAACGTATAACGCATAACGCATAACGCATAACGCATAAAGCAAACGTATAACGCACAACGCATAACGCATAACGCATAACGCATAACGCATAACGCATAACGCATAATGCATAACGCATAAGGCATAACGCATTACGCATAACTTATAACTCATAACTCATAACGAATAACGCATAACGCAAAGTGAATAACGCATAAAGCATAACGCATAACCCATAACCCTTAACGCATAACGCATAACGCATAATGCACAACGCTTAACGAATACCGCAAATCGCATAACGCCTAACGCATAACGGATCACGCATGACGCATAAAGCAAAACGCATAACGCATAACGCATAACGGTTCACGCATAACGCATAACGCATAACGCAATTCGCATAACGCATAAATCATAACCCATAACGCACAACGCATAACCCATAATGCACAAAGCATAACGAATACCGCAAGACGCATAACGCATAACGCATAACGCATAACTCATAACGCATAACGCATAACGCACACCGTATAACGCATAACGCATAACGCATAACGCATAACGCATAACGCATAACGCATAACGCATAACGCATAACGCATAACGGATCACGCATAACGCATAACGCATAACACATAAAGCATAACGCATAACGCATAACGCATAACGCATAACGCATAACGCATAACGCATACCGTATAACGCATAACGCATAACGCATAACGCAAACGTATAACGCACAACGCATAACGCATATCGCATAACGCATAAATCATAACCCATAACGCACAACGCATAACGCATAATGCACAAAGCATAACGAATACCGCAAGACGCATATCGCATAACGCATAACGCATAACGCATAACGCATAACGCATAACGCATAACGCATACCGTATAACGCATGACGCATAACGCATAACGCAAACGTATAACGCACAACGCATAACGCATAACGCATAACGCATAACATATAACGCATAACGCATAACGCATAACGCATAACGCATAACGCATATCGCATAACGCATAACGCATAACGTATAACGTATAACGCATAACGCATAACGCATAACGCATAACGCATAACGCATAACCATAACGCATAACGCATAACCCATAACGCATAACGCATAACGCATAACGTATAACGCATAACGCATACCGTATAACGCATAATGCATAACGCATAACGCATAACGCATAACACATAACGCATTACGCATAACGTATAACGCATAACGCATACCGTATAACGCATAACGCATAACGCAAACGTATAGCGCACAACGCATAATGCATAAACCATAACCCTTACTTGATAACGCATAACGCATAATGCACAACGCATAACGAACACCGGAAAACCCATAACGCCTAACGCATAACGGATCACGAATAACGCATAAAGCATAACGCATAACGCATAACGCATAACGCATAACGCATAACGCATAACGCATAACGCATAACGCATAACGCATAACGCATAACGCATAACGCATAACGCATAACGCATAACGCATAACGCATAACGCAAAACGCATAACGTTAACGCATAACCCATAACGCATACGGCTTGATGCATGACGCATATCGCATATCGCATAACGCATAAGGCTTGATGCATGACGCATATCGCATAACGCATAAGGCATAACGCATAATACGTAACGTATAACGCATTATGCATAACGCATAACGCATAACGCATAACGCATAACGCATAACGCATAACGCATAACGCATAACGCATATCGCATAACACATACGCATAACGCATAACGCATAACGCATAAAGCATAACGCATAACCCATAACCCTTAACGCATAACGCATAACGCATAATGCACAACGCTTAACGAATACCGCAAATCGCATAACGCCTAACGCATAACGCATAACGCATAACGCATAACGCATACCGTATAACGCATAACGCATAACCATAACGCATAACGCATAACCCATAACGCATAACGCATAACGCATAACGTATAACGCATAACGCATACCGTATAACGCATAATGCATAACGCATAACGCATAACGCATAACGCATAACGCATAACGTATAACGCATAACGCATACCGTATAACGCATAACGCATAACGCATAACGCAAACGTATAGCGCACAACGCATAATGCATAAACCATAACCCTTACTTAATAACGCATAACGCATAATGCACAACGCATAACGAACACCGGAAAACCCATAACGCCTAACGCATAACGGATCACGAATAACGCATAAAGCATAACGCATAACGCATAACGCATAACGCATAACGCATAACGCATAACGCATAACGCATAACGCATAACGCATAACGCATAACGCATAACGCATAACGCATAACGCATAACGCATAACGCATAACGCAAAACGCATAACGTTAACGCATAACGCATAACGCATAAGGCTTGATGCATGACGCATATCGCATATCGCATAACGCATAAGGCTTGATGCATGACGCATATCGCATAACGCATAAGGCATAACGCATAATACATAACGTATAACGCATTATGCATAACGCATAACCCATAACGCATAACGCATAACGCAAACGTATAGCGCACAACGCATAATGCATAAACCATAACCCTTACTTAATAACGCATAACGCATAATGCACAACGCATAACGAACACCGGAAAACCCATAACGCCTAACGCATAACGGATCACGAATAACGCATAAAGCATAACGCATAACGCATAACGCATAACTCATAACGCATAACGCATAACCCATAACGCATAACGCATAACGCATAACGCATAACGCATAACGCATAACGCATAACGCATAACGCATAACGCATAACGCATAACGCATAACGCAAAACGCATAACGTTAACGCATAACCCATAACGCATAAGGCTTGATGCATGACGCATATCGCATATCGCATAACGCATAAGGCTTGATGCATGACGCATATCGCATAACGCATAAGGCATAACGCATAATACATAACGTATAACGCATTATGCATAACGCATAACGCATAACGCATAACGCATATCGCATAACACATACGCATAACGCATAACGCATAACGCATAACGCATAACCATAACGCATAACCCATAACGCATAACGCATAACGCATAACGCATAACGTATAACGCATAACGCATATCGCATAACACATACGCATATCGCATAAGGCAT
This sequence comes from Lasioglossum morio, assembly GCA_916610235.2. Taxonomy (NCBI): domain Eukaryota; kingdom Metazoa; phylum Arthropoda; class Insecta; order Hymenoptera; family Halictidae; genus Lasioglossum; species Lasioglossum morio. The sequence goes on from CAKAJA020000347.1 coordinate 2,676,939, forward strand.
AACGCATTACGCATAACTTATAACTCATAACTCATAACGAATAACGCATAACGCAAAATGAATAACGCATAAAGCATAACGCATAACCCATAACCCATAACGCACAACGCATAAGGCATAATGCACAACGCATAACGAATACCGCAAAACGCATAACGCATAACGCGTAACTCATAACACATAACGCATAACGCATAACGCACACCGTATAACGCATAACGCATAACGCATAACGCATAATGCACAACGCATAACGAACACCGGAATAACGGATCACGAATAACGCATAAAGCATAACGCATAACGCATAACGCATAACGCATAACGCATAACGCATAACGCATAATGCAAACGTATAACGCCCAACGCATAAAGCATAACGAACAACCCATAACGCATAATCCATAACGCATAACGCATAACGCACAAAGTATAACGCATAACGCATAACGCATAACGCAAACTTATAACGCACAACGCCTAGCGCATAACGCATAACGCATAACGCATAACGCATAACGCATAACGCATAACGCAAACGTATAGCGCACAACGCATAATGCATAAACCATAACCCTTACTTAATAACGCATAACGCATAATGCACAACGCATAACGAACACCGGCATAACGGATCACGAATAACGCATAAAGCATAACGCATAACGCATAACGCATAACGCATAACGCATAACGCATAACGCATAACGCATAACGCATAACGCATAACGCATAACGCATAACGCAAAACGCATAACGTTAACGCATAACCCATAACGCATAAGGCTTGATGCATGACGCATATCGCATATCGCATAACGCATAAGGCTTGATGCATGACGCATATCGCATAACGCATAAGGCATAACGCATAATACATAACGTATAACGCATTATGCATAACGCATAACGCATAACGCATAACGCATATCGCTTAACACATACGCATAACGCATAACGCATAACGCATAACGCATAACGCATAACCATAACGCATAACGCATAACCCATAACGCATAACGCATAACGCATAACGTATAACGCATAACGCATATCGCATAACACATACGCATATCGCATAAGGCATAACGCATTACGCATAACTTATAACTCATAACTCATAACGAATAACGCATAACGCAAAATGAATAACGCATAAAGCATAACGCATAACCCATAACCCATAACGCACAACGCATAAGGCATAATGCACAACGCATAACGAATACCGCAAAACGCATAACGCATAACGCGTAACGCATAACGCATAACGCATAATGCAAACGTATAACACCCAACGCATAAAGCATAACGAACAACCCATAACGCATAATCCATAACGCATAACGCATAACGCATAAAGTATAACGCATAACGCATAACGCATAACGCAAACTTATAACGCACAACGCCTAGCGCATAACGCATAACGCATAACGCATAACGCATAACGCATAACGCATAACGCATAACGCATAACGCATAACGCATAACGCATAACGCATAACGGATCACGCATAACGCACAACGCATAGCGCATAACGCATAACGCATAACGCATAACGCATAACGCATAACGCATAACGCATAACGCATAACGCATAACGCATATCGCATAACGCATAAGGCTTGATGCATGACGCATATCGCATAACGCATAAGGCATAACGCATAATACATAACGTATAACGCATTATGCATAACGCATAACGCATAACGCATAACGCATACGCATAACGCATAACGCATAACGCATAACGCATAACGCATAACCATAACGCATAACGCATAACCCATAACGCATAACGCATAACGCATAACGTATAATGCATAACGCATACCGTATAACGCATAATGCATAACGCATAAAGCATAACGCATAACGCATAACGCATAACGCATAACGCATAACGCATAACGCATAACGCATAACGCATAACGAATAACGCATAACGCATAACGCATAATGCATAACGCATAACGCATAACGCATAACGCATAACGCATAACGCATAACGCATAACGCATAACGCATAACGCATAACGCATAACGCATATCGCATAACACATACGCATAACGCATAAGATATAACCCATTACGCATAACTTATAACTCATAACTCATAACGAATAACGCATAACGCAAAATGAATAACGCATAAAGCATAACGCAAAACCCATAAACCATAACGCACAACGCATAAGGCATAATGCACAACGCATAACGAATACCGCAAAACGCATAACGCATAACGCATAACGCATAACGCATAACGCATAACGCGTAACTCATAACGCATAACGCATAACGCATAACGCACACCGTATAATGCATAACGCATAACGCATAACGCAAACGTATAGCGCACAACGCATAACGCATAACGCATAACGCATAACGCATAACGCATAACGCAAAACGCATAAGGCTTGATGCATGACGCATATCGCATAACGCATAAGGCATAACGCATAATACATAACGTATAACGCATTATGCATAACGCATAACGCATAACGCATATCGCATAACACATACGCATAACGCATAACGCATAACGCATAAAGCATAACGCATAACCATAACGCATAACGCATAACCCATAACGCATAACGCATAACGCATAACGTATAACGCATAACGCATATCGCATAACACATACGCATATCGCATAAGGCATAACGCATTACGCATAACTTATAACTCATAACTCATAACGAATAACGCATAACGCAAAATGAATAACGCATAAAGCATAACGCATAACCCATAACCCATAACGCACAACGCATAAGGCATAATGCACAACGCATAACGAATACCGCAAAACGCATAACGCATAACGCGTAACTCATAACACATAACGCATAACGCATAACGCACACCGTATAACGCATAACGCATAACGCATAACGCATAAAGCATAACGCATAACGCATAACGCATAATGCAAACGTATAACGCCCAACGCATAAAGCATAACGAACAACCCATAACGCATAATCCATAACGCATAACGCATAACGCATAACGCATAAAGTATAACGCATAACGCATAACGCATAACGCAAACTTATAACGCACAACGCATAGCCCACAACGCATAGCGCATAACGCATAACGCATAACGCATAACGCATAACGCATAACGCATAACGCATAACGCATAACGGATCACGCATAACGCACAACGCATAGCGCATAACGCATAACGCATAACGCATAACGCATAACGCATAACGCATAACGCATAACGCATAACGCATAACGCATAACGCATAACGCATAACGCATAACGCATAACGCATAACGCATAACGCATAACGCATAACGCATAACGCATAACGCATAACGCATAACGCATAACGCATAACGCATAACGCATAACGCATATCGCATAACACATACGCATAACGCATAAGGCATAACGCATTACGCATAACTTATAACTCATAACTCATAACGAATAACGCATAACGCAAAATGAATAACGCATAAAGCATAACGCACAACCCATAACCCATAACGCACAACGCATAAGGCATAATGCACAACGCATAACGAATACCGCAAAACGCATAACGCATAACGCATAACGCATAACGCGTAACTCATAACGCATAACGCATAACGCATAACGCACACCGTATAACGCATAACGCATAACGCATAACGCATAACGCATACCGTATAACGCATAACGCATAACGCATAACGCATAACGCATAACGCATAACGCATAACGCCAAACGCATAACGTTAACGCACAACCCATAACGCATAAGGCTTGATGCATGACGCATATCACATATCGCATAACGCATAAGGCTTGATGCATGACGCATATCGCATAACGCATAAGGCATAACGCAAAATACATAACGTATAACGCATTATGCAGAACGCATAACGCATAACGCATAACGCATAACGCATATCGCATAACACATACGCATAACGCATAAGGCATAACGCATAATGCAAACGTATAACGCCCAACGCATAAAGCATAAGGAACAACCCATAACGCATAATCCATAACGCATAACGCATAACGCATAACGCATAAAGTATAACGCATAACGCATAACGCATAACGCAAACTTATAACGCACAACGCATAGCGCATAACGCATAACGCATAACCCATAACGCATAACGCATAACGCATAACGCATAACGCATAACGCATAACGCATAACGCATAACGCATAACGCATAACGCATAACGGATCACGCATAACGCACAACGCATAGCGCATAACGCATAACGCATAACGCATAACGCATAACGCATAACGCATAACGCATAACGCATAACGCATAACGCATAACGCATAACGCATAACGCATAACGCATAACGCATAACGCATAACGCATAACGCATAACGCATAACGCATAACGCATAACGCATAACGCATAACGCATAACGCATACGCATAACGCATAAGGCATAACGCATTACGCATAACTTATAACTAATTACTCATAACGAATAACGCATAACGCAAAATGAATATCGCATAAAGCATAACGCATAACGCATAACGCATAACGCATAACGCAAACGTATAGCGCACAACGCATAATGCATAAACCATAACCCTTACTTAATAACGCATAACGCATAATGCACAACGCATAACGAACACCGGCATAACGGATCACGAATAACGCATAAAGCATAACGCATAACGCATAACGCATAACGCATAACGCATAACGCATAACGCATAACGCATAACGCATAACGCATAACGCATAACGCATAACGCATAACGCATAACGCATAACGCATAACGCATAACGCAAAACGCATAACGTTAACGCATAACCCATAACGCATAAGGCTTGATGCATGACGCATATCGCATATCGCATAACGCATAAGGCTTGATGCATGACGCATATCGCATAACGCATAAGGCATAACGCATAATACATAACGTATAACGCATTACGCATAACGCATAACGCATAACGCATAACGCATATCGCATAACACATACGCATAACGCATAACGCATAACGCATAACGCATAACGCATAACCATAACGCATAACGCATAACCCATAACGCATAACGCATAACGCATAACGTATAACGCATAACGCATATCGCATAACACATACGCATATCGCATAAGGCATAACGCATTACGCATAACTTATAACTCATAACTCATAACGAATAACGCATAACGCAAAATGAATAACGCATAAAGCATAACGCATAACCCATAACCCATAACGCACAACGCATAAGGCATAATGCACAACGCATAACGAATACCGCAAAACGCATAACGCATAACGCATAACGCATAACGCATAACGCATAATGCAAACGTATAACACCCAACGCATAAAGCATAACGAACAACCCATAACGCATAATCCATAACGCATAACGCATAACGCATAAAGTATAACGCATAACGCATAACGCATAACGCAAACTTATAACGCACAACGCCTAGCGCATAACGCATAACGCATAACGCATAACGCATAACGCATAACGCATAACGCATAACGCATAACGCATAACGCATAACGCATAACGGATCACGCATAACGCACAACGCATAGCGCATAACGCATAACGCATAACGCATAACGCATAACGCATAACGCATAACGCATAACGCATAACGCATAACGCATATCGCATAACGCATAAGGCTTGATGCATGACGCATATCGCATAACGCATAAGGCATAACGCATAATACATAACGTATAACGCATTATGCATAACGCATAACGCATAACGCATAACGCATAACGCATACGCATAACGCATAACGCATAACGCATAACGCATAACGCATAACCATAACGCATAACGCATAACCCATAACGCATAACGCATAACGCATAACGTATAACGCATAACGCATACCGTATAACGCATAATGCATAACGCATAAAGCATAACGCATAACGCATAACGCATAACGCATAACGCATAACGCATAACGCATAACGCATAACGCATAACGAATAACGCATAACGCATAACGCATAATGCATAACGCATAACGCATAACGCATAACGCATAACGCATAACGCATAACGCATAACGCATAACGCATAACGCATAACGCATAACGCATATCGCATAACACATACGCATAACGCATAAGATATAACCCATTACGCATAACTTATAACTCATAACTCATAACGAATAACGCATAACGCAAAATGAATAACGCATAAAGCATAACGCAAAACCCATAAACCATAACGCACAACGCATAAGGCATAATGCACAACGCATAACGAATACCGCAAAACGCATAACGCATAACGCATAACGCATAACGCATAACGCATAACGCGTAACTCATAACGCATAACGCATAACGCATAACGCACACCGTATAATGCATAACGCATAACGCATAACGCAAACGTATAGCGCACAACGCATAACGCATAACGCATAACGCATAACGCATAACGCATAACGCAAAACGCATAAGGCTTGATGTATGACGCATATCGCATAACGCATAAGGCATAACGCATAATACATAACGTATAACGCATTATGCATAACGCATAACGCATAACGCATATCGCATAACACATACGCATAACGCATAACGCATAACGCATAAAGCATAACGCATAACCATAACGCATAACGCATAACCCATAACGCATAACGCATAACGCATAACGTATAACGCATAACGCATATCGCATAACACATACGCATATCGCATAAGGCATAACGCATTACGCATAACTTATAACTCATAACTCATAACGAATAACGCATAACGCAAAATGAATAACGCATAAAGCATAACGCATAACCCATAACCCATAACGCACAACGCATAAGGCATAATGCACAACGCATAACGAATACCGCAAAACGCATAACGCATAACGCGTAACTCATAACACATAACGCATAACGCATAACGCACACCGTATAACGCATAACGCATAACGCATAACGCATAAAGCATAACGCATAACGCATAACGCATAATGCAAACGTATAACGCCCAACGCATAAAGCATAACGAACAACCCATAACGCATAATCCATAACGCATAACGCATAACGCATAACGCATAAAGTATAACGCATAACGCATAACGCATAACGCAAACTTATAACGCACAACGCATAGCCCACAACGCATAGCGCATAACGCATAACGCATAACGCATAACGCATAACGCATAACGCATAACGCATAACGCATAACGGATCACGCATAACGCACAACGCATAGCGCATAACGCATAACGCATAACGCATAACGCATAACGCATAACGCATAACGCATAACGCATAACGCATAACGCATAACGCATAACGCATAACGCATAACGCATAACGCATAACGCATAACGCATAACGCATAACGCATAACGCATAACGCATAACGCATAACGCATAACGCATAACGCATAACGCATATCGCATAACACATACGCATAACGCATAAGGCATAACGCATTACGCATAACTTATAACTCATAACTCATAACGAATAACGCATAACGCAAAATGAATAACGCATAAAGCATAACGCACAACCCATAACCCATAACGCACAACGCATAAGGCATAATGCACAACGCATAACGAATACCGCAAAACGCATAACGCATAACGCATAACGCATAACGCGTAACTCATAACGCATAACGCATAACGCATAACGCACACCGTATAACGCATAACGCATAACGCATAACGCATAACGCATACCGTATAACGCATAACGCATAACGCATAACGCATAACGCATAACGCATAACGCCAAACGCATAACGTTAACGCACAACCCATAACGCATAAGGCTTGATGCATGACGCATATCACATATCGCATAACGCATAAGGCTTGATGCATGACGCATATCGCATAACGCATAAGGCATAACGCAAAATACATAACGTATAACGCATTATGCAGAACGCATAACGCATAACGCATAACGCATAACGCATATCGCATAACACATACGCATAACGCATAAGGCATAACGCATAATGCAAACGTATAACGCCCAACGCATAAAGCATAAGGAACAACCCATAACGCATAATCCATAACGCATAACGCATAACGCATAACGCATAAAGTATAACGCATAACGCATAACGCATAACGCAAACTTATAACGCACAACGCATAGCGCATAACGCATAACGCATAACCCATAACGCATAACGCATAACGCATAACGCATAACGCATAACGCATAACGCATAACGCATAACGCATAACGCATAACGCATAACGGATCACGCATAACGCACAACGCATAGCGCATAACGCATAACGCATAACGCATAACGCATAACGCATAACGCATAACGCATAACGCATAACGCATAACGCATAACGCATAACGCATAACGCATAACGCATAACGCATAACGCATAACGCATAACGCATAACGCATAACGCATAACGCATAACGCATAACGCATAACGCATAACGCATAACGCATAACGCATAACGCATACGCATAACGCATAAGGCATAACGCATTACGCATAACTTATAACTAATTACTCATAACGAATAACGCATAACGCAAAATGAATATCGCATAAAGCATAACGCATAACGCATAACGCATAACGCATAAAGCATAACGCATAACACATACGCATAACGCATAAGGCATAACGCATTACGCATAACTTATAACTCATAACTCATAACGAATAACGCATAACGCAAAATGAATAACGCATAAAGCATAACGCATAACCCATAACCCATAACGCACAACGCATAAGGCATAATGCACAACGCATAACGAATACCGCAAAACGCATAACGCATAACGCGTAACTCATAACACATAACGCATAACGCATAACGCACACCGTATAACGCATAACGCATAACGCATAACGCATAAAGCATAACGCATAACGCATAACGCATAACGCATAATGCAAACGTATAACGCCCAACGCATAAAGCATAACGAACAACCCATAACGCATAATCCATAACGCATAACGCATAACGCATAACGCATAAAGTATAACGCATAACGCATAACGCATAACGCATACTTATAACGCACAACGCCTAGCGCATAACGCATAACGCATAACGCATAACGCATAACGCATAACGCATAACGCATAACGGATCACACATAACGCACAACGCATAGCGCATAACGCATAACGCATAACGCATAACGCATAACGCATAACGCATAACGCAAAATGAATAACGCATAAAACATAACGCATAACGCATATCGCATAACGCATACGCATAACGCATAAGGCATAACGCATTACGCATAACTTATAACTCATAACTCATAACGAATAACGCATAACGCAAAATGAATAACGCATAAAGCATAACGCACAACCCATAACCCATAACGCACAACGCATAAGGCATAATGCACAACGCATAACGAATACCGCAAAACGCATAACGCATAACGCATAACGCATAACGTATAACGCATAACGCATACCGTATAACGCATAACGCATAACCATAACGCATAACGCATAACCCATAACGCATAACGCATAACGCATAACGTATAACGCATAACGCATACCGTATAACGCATAATGCATAACGCATAACGCATAACGCATAACGCATAAAGCATAACGTATAACGCATAACGCATACCGTATAACGCATAACGCATAACGCATAACGCAAACGTATAGCGCACAACGCATAATGCATAAACCATAACCCTTACTTAATAACGCATAACGCATAATGCACAACGCATAACGAACACCGGAAAACCCATAACGCCTAACGCATAACGGATCACGAATAACGCATAAAGCATAACGCATAACGCAAAATGAATAACGCATAAAGCATAACGCATAACCCATAACCCATAACGCACAACGCATAAGGCATAATGCACAACGCATAACGAATACCGCAAAACGCATAACGCATAACGCGTAACTCATAACACATAACGCATAACGCATAACGCACACCGTATAACGCATAACGCATAACGCATAAAGCATAACGCATAACGCATAACGCATAACGCATAATGCAAACGTATAACGCCCAACGCATAAAGCATAACGAACAACCCATAACGCATAATCCATAACGCATAACGCATAACGCATAACGCATAAAGTATAACGCATAACGCATAACGCATAACGCATACTTATAACGCACAACGCCTAGCGCATAACGCATAACGCATAACGCATAACGCATAACGCATAATGCATAACGCATAACGCATAACGCATAACGCATAACGCATAACGCATATCGCATAACACATACGCATAACGCATAAGGCATAACGCATTACGCATAACTTATAACTCATAACTCATAACGAATAACGCATAACGCAAAATGAATAACGCATAAAGCATAACGCACAACCCATAACCCATAACGCACAACGCATAAGGCATAATGCACAACGCATAACGAATACCGCAAAACGCATAACGCATAACGCATAACGCGTAACGTATAACGCATAACGCATACCGTATAACGCATAACGCATAACCATAACGCATAACGCATAACCCATAACGCATAACGCATAACGCATAACGCATAACGCATAACGCATAACGCATAACGCATAACGCATAACGCATAACGCATAACGCATAACGCATATCGCATAACACATACGCATAACGCATAAGATATAACCCATTACGCATAACTTATAACTCATAACTCATAACGAATAACGCAAAACGCATAACGCATAACGCATAACGCATAACGCATAACGCGTAACTCATAACGCATAACGCATAACGCATAACGCACACAGTATAATGCATAACGCATAACGCATAACGCAAACGTATAGCGCACAACGCATAACGCATAACGCATAACGCATAACGCATAACGCATAACGCAAAACGCATAACGTTAACGCATATCCCATAACGCATAAGGCTTGATGCATGACGCATATCGCATATCGCATAACGCATAAGGCTTGATGCATGACGCATATCGCATAACGCATTATTCATAACGCATAATACATAACGTATAACGCATTATGCATAACGCATAACGCATAACGCATATCGCATAACACATACGCATAACGCATAACGCATAACGCATAACGCATAACGCATAACCATAACGCATAACGCATAACCCATAACGCATAACGCATAACGCATAACGTATAACGCATAACGCATATCGCATAACACATACGCATATCGCATAAGGCATAACGCATTACGCATAACTTATAACTCATAACTCATAACGAATAACGCATAACGCAAAATGAATAACGCATAAAGCATAACGCATAACCCATAACCCATAACGCACAACGCATAAGGCATAATGCACAACGCATAACGAATACCGCAAAACGCATAACGCATAACGCGAAACTCATAACACATAACGCATAACGCATAACGCACACCGTATAACGCATAACGCATAACGCATAACGCATAAAGCATAACGCATAACGCATAACGCATAATGCAAACGTATAACGCCCAACGCATAAAGCATAACGAACAACCCATAACGCATAATCCATAACGCATAACGCATAACGCATAACGCATAAAGTATAACGCATAACGCATAACGCATAACGCAAACTTATAACGCACAACGCATAGCGCACAACGCATAGCGCATAACGCATAACGCATAACGCATAACGCATAACGCATAACGCATAACGCATAACGGATCACGCATAACGCACAACGCATAGCGCATAACGCATAACGCATAACGCATAACGCATAACGCATAACGCATAACGCATAACGCATAACGCATAACGCATAACGCATAACGCATAACGCATAACGCATAACGCATAACGCATAACGCATAACGCATAACGCATAACGCATAACGCATAACGCATAACGTTAACGCATATCCCATAACGCATAAGGCTTGATGCATGACGCATATCGCATATCGCATAACGCATAAGGCTTGATGCATGACGCATATCGCATAACGCATAAGGCATAACGCATAATACATAACGTATAACGCATAATGCAAACGTATAACGCCCAACGCATAAAGCATAACGAACAACCCATAACGCATAATCCATAACGCATAACGCATAACGCATAACGCATAAAGTATAACGCATAACGCATAACGCATAACGCAAACTTATAACGCACAACGCATAGCGCACAACGCATAGCGCATAACGCATAACGCATAGCGCATAACGCATAACGCATAACGCATAACGCATAACGCATAACGCATAACGCATAACGCATAACGCATAACGCATAACGCATAACGCATAACGCATAACGCATAACGCATAACGCATAACGCATAACGCATAACGCATAACGCATAACGCATAACGCATAACGCATAACGCATAACGCATATCGCATAACACATACGCATAACGCATAAGGCATAACGCATTACGCATAACTTATAACTCATAACTCATAACGAATAACGCATAACGCAAAATGAATAACGCATAAAGCATAACGCACAACCCATAACCCATAACGCACAACGCATAAGGCATAATGCACAACGCATAACGAATACCGCAAAACGCATAACGCATAACGCATAACGCATAACGCATAACGTATAACGCATAACGCATACCGTATAACGCATAACGCATAACCATAACGCATAACGCATAACCCATAACGCATAACGCATAACGCATAACGTATAACGCATAACGCATACCGTATAACGCATAATGCATAACGCATAACGCATAACGCATAACGCATAAAGCATAACGTATAACGCATAACGCATACCGTATAACGCATAACGCATAACGCATAACGCAAACGTATAGCGCACAACGCATAATGCATAAACCATAACCCTTACTTAATAACGCATAACGCATAATGCACAACGCATAACGAACACCGGAAAACCCATAACGCCTAACGCATAACGGATCACGAATAACGCATAACGCATAACGCATAACGCATAACGCATAATGCATAACGCATAACGCATAACGCATAACGCATAACGCATAACGCATATCGCATAACACATACGCATAACGCATAAGGCATAACGCATTACGCATAACTTATAACTCATAACTCATAACGAATAACGCATAACGCAAAATGAATAACGCATAAAGCATAACGCACAACCCATAACCCATAACGCACAACGCATAAGGCATAATGCACAACGCATAACGAATACCGCAAAACGCATAACGCATAACGCATAACGCGTAACGTATAACGCATAACGCATACCGTATAACGCATAACGCATAACCATAACGCATAACGCATAACCCATAACGCATAACGCATAACGCATAACGCATAACGCATAACGCATAACGCATAACGCATAACGCATAACGCATAACGCATAACGCATAACGCATATCGCATAACACATACGCATAACGCATAAGATATAACCCATTACGCATAACTTATAACTCATAACTCATAACGAATAACGCAAAACGCATAACGCATAACGCATAACGCATAACGCATAACGCGTAACTCATAACGCATAACGCATAACGCATAACGCACACCGTATAATGCATAACGCATAACGCATAACGCAAACGTATAGCGCACAACGCATAACGCATAACGCATAACGCATAACGCATAACGCATAACGCAAAACGCATAACGTTAACGCATATCCCATAACGCATAAGGCTTGATGCATGACGCATATCGCATATCGCATAACGCATAAGGCTTGATGCATGACGCATATCGCATAACGCATAAGGCATAACGCATAATACATAACGTATAACGCATTATGCATAACGCATAACGCATAACGCATATCGCATAACACATACGCATAACGCATAACGCATAACGCATAACGCATAACGCATAACCATAACGCATAACGCATAACCCATAACGCATAACGCATAACGCATAACGTATAACGCATAACGCATATCGCATAACACATACGCATATCGCATAAGGCATAACGCATTACGCATAACTTATAACTCATAACTCATAACGAATAACGCATAACGCAAAATGAATAACGCATAAAGCATAACGCATAACCCATAACCCATAACGCACAACGCATAAGGCATAATGCACAACGCATAACGAATACCGCAAAACGCATAACGCATAACGCGAAACTCATAACACATAACGCATAACGCATAACGCACACCGTATAACGCATAACGCATAACGCATAACGCATAAAGCATAACGCATAACGCATAACGCATAATGCAAACGTATAACGCCCAACGCATAAAGCATAACGAACAACCCATAACGCATAATCCATAACGCATAACGCATAACGCATAACGCATAAAGTATAACGCAAAACGCATAACGCATAACGCAAACTTATAACGCACAACGCATAGCGCACAACGCATAGCGCATAACGCATAACGCATAACGCATAACGCATAACGCATAACGCATAACGCATAACGGATCACGCATAACGCACAACGCATAGCGCATAACGCATAACGCATAACGCATAACGCATAACGCATAACGCATAACGCATAACGCATAACGCATAACGCATAACGCATAACGCATAACGCATAACGCATAACGCATAACGCATAACGCATAACGCATAACGCATAACGCATAACGCATAACGCATAAAGCATAACGTATAACGCATAACGCATACCGTATAACGCATAACGCATAACGCATAACGCAAACGTATAGCGCACAACGCATAATGCATAAACCATAACCCTTACTTAATAACGCATAACGCATAATGCACAACGCATAACGAACACCGGAAAACCCATAACGCCTAACGCATAACGGATCACGAATAACGCATAAAGCATAACGCATAACGCAAAATGAATAACGCATAAAGCATAACGCATAACCCATAACCCATAACGCACAACGCATAAGGCATAATGCACAACGCATAACGAATACCGCAAAACGCATAACGCATAACGCGTAACTCATAACACATAACGCATAACGCATAACGCACACCGTATAACGCATAACGCATAACGCATAAAGCATAACGCATAACGCATAACGCATAACGCATAATGCAAACGTATAACGCCCAACGCATAAAGCATAACGAACAACCCATAACGCATAATCCATAACGCATAACGCATAACGCATAACGCATAACGCATAAAGTATAACGCATAACGCATAACGCATAACGCATACTTATAACGCACAACGCCTAGCGCATAACGCATAACGCATAACGCATAACGCATAACGCATAATGCATAACGCATAACGCATAACGCATAACGGATCACGCATAACGCACAACGCATAGCGCATAACGCATAACGCATAACGCATAACGCATAACGCATAACGCATAACGCATAACGCATAACGCATAACGCATAACGCATAACGCATAACGCATAACGCATAACGCATAACGCATAACGCATAACGCATAACGCATAACGCATAACGCATAACGCATAACGCATAACGCATAACGCATATCGCATAACGCATAACGCATAACGCATAAGGCATAACGCATTACGCATAACTTATAACTCATAACTCATAACGAATAACGCATAACGCAAAATGAATAACGCATAAAGCATAACGCACAACCCATAACCCATAACGCACAACGCATAAGGCATAATGCACAACGCATAACGAATACCGCAAAACGCATAACGCATAACGCATAACGTATAACGCATAACGCATACCGTATAACGCATAATGCATAACGCATAACGCATAACGCATAACGCATAAAGAATAACGTATAACGCATAACGCATACCGTATAACGCATAACGCATAACGCATAACGCAAACGTATAGCGCACAACGCATAATGCATAAACCATAACCCTTACTTAATAACGCATAACGCATAATGCACAACGCATAACGAACACCGGAAAACCCATAACGCCTAACGCATAACGGATCACGAATAACGCATAAAGCATAACGCATAACGCATAACGCATAACGCATAACGCATAACGCATAACGCATAACGCATAACGCATAACCCATAACGCATAACGCATAACGCATAACGCATAACGCATAACGCAAAACGCATAACGTTAACGCATAACCCATAACGCATAAGGCTTGATGCATGACGCATATCGCATATCGCATAACGCATAAGGCTTGATGCATGACGCATATCGCATAACGCATAAGGCATAACGCATAATACATAACGTATAATGCATTATGCATAACGCATAACGCATAACGCATAACGCATAACGCATATCGCATAACACATACGCATAACGCATAACGCATAACGCATAACGCATAACGCATAACGCATAACGCATAACGCATAACGCATAACGCATAACGCATAACGCATAACGCATAACCATAACGCATAACGCATAACCCATAACGCATAACGCATAACGCATAACGTATAACGCATAACGCATACCGTATAACGCATAATGCATAACGCATAAAGCATAACGCATAACGCATAACGCATAACGCATAACGCATAACGCATAACGCATAACGCATAACGCATAACGCATAACGCATAACGCATAACGCATAACGCATAACGCATAACGCATAACGCATAACGCATAACGCATAACGCATAACGCATAACGCATATCGCATAACATATACGCATAACGCATAAGGCATAACCCATTACGCATAACTTATAACTCATAACTCATAACGAATAACGCATAGCGCAAAATGAATAACGCATAAAGCATAACGCATAACCCATAACCCATAACGCACAACGCATAAGGCATAATGCACAACGCATAACGAATACCGCAAAACGCATAACGCATAACGCATAACGCATAACGCGTAACTCATACCGCATAACGCATAACGCATAACGCACACCGTATAACGCATAACGCATACCGTATAACGCATAATGCATAACGCATAAAGCATAACGCATAACGCATAACGCATAACGCATAACGCATAACGCATAACGCATAACGCATAACGCATAACGCATAACGCATAACGCATAACGCATAACGCATAACGCATAACGCATAACGCATAACGCATAACGCATAACGCATAACGCATATCGCATAACATATACGCATAACGCATAAGGCATAACCCATTACGCATAACTTATAACTCATAACTCATAACGAATAACGCATAACGCAAAATGAATAACGCATAAAGCATAACGCATAACCCATAACCCATAACGCACAACGCATAAGGCATAATGCACAACGCATAACGAATACCGCAAAACGCATAACGCATAACGCATAACGCATAACGCGTAACTCAAACCGCATAACGCATAACGCATAACGCACACCGTATAATGCATAACGCACAACGCATAACGCAAACGTATAGCGCACAACGCATAATGCATAAACCATAACCCTTACTTCATAACACATAACGCATAATGCACAACGCATAACGAACACCGGAAAACCCATAACGCCTAACGCATAACGGATCACGAATAACGCATAATGCATAACGCATAAAGCATAACGCATAACGCATAACGCATAACGCATAACGCATAACGCATAACGCATAACGCATAACGCATAAGGCTTGATGCATGACGCATATCGCATATCGCATAACGCATAAGGCTTGATGCATGACGCATATCGCATAATGCATAAACCATAACCCTTACTTCATAACACATAACGCATAATGCACAACGCATAACGAACACCGGAAAACCCATAACGCCTAACGCATAACGGATCACGAATAACGCATAATGCATAACGCATAAAGCATAACGCATAACGCATAACGCATAACGCATAACGCATAACGCATAACGCATAACGCATAACGCATAACGCATAACGCATAACGCATAACGCATAACGCATAACGCATAACGCATAACGCATAACGCATAACGCATAACGCATAACGCATAACGCATAACGCATAACGCATAACGCATAACGCATAACGCATAACGGATCACGCATAACGCACAACGCATAGCGCATAACGCATAACGCATAACGCATAACGCATAACGCATAACGCATAACGCATAACGCATAACGCATAACGCATAACGCATAACGCATAACGCATAACGCATAACGCATAACGCATATCGCATAACACATACGCATAACGCATAAGGCATAACGCATTACGC
This sequence comes from Lasioglossum morio, assembly GCA_916610235.2. NCBI lineage: Eukaryota > Metazoa > Arthropoda > Insecta > Hymenoptera > Halictidae > Lasioglossum > Lasioglossum morio. Next base: position 2,695,189 of record CAKAJA020000347.1, read on the forward strand.
ATAACTTATAACTCATAAATCATAACGAATAACGCATAACGCAAAATGAATAACGCATAAAGCATAACGCATAACCCATAACCCATAACGCACAACGCATAAGGCATAATGCACAACGCATAACGAATACCGCAAAACGCATAACGCATAACGCGTAACTCATAACACATAACGCATAACGCATAACGCACACCGTATAACGCATAACGCATAACGCATAACGCATAACGCATAAAGCATAACGCATAACGCATAACGCATAACGCATAATGCAAACGTATAACGCCCAACGCATAAAGCATAACGAACAACCCATAACGCATAATCCATAACGCATAACGCATAACGCATAAAGTATAACGCATAACGCATAACGCATACTTATAACGCACAACGCCTAGCGCATAACGCATAACGCATAACGCATAACGCATAACGCATAACGCATAACGCATAACGCATAACGCATAACGCATAACGCATAACGCATAACGCATAACGCATAATGCAAACGTATAACGCCCAACGCATAAAGCATAACGAACAACCCATAACGCATAATCCATAACGCATAACGCATAACGCATAACGCATAAAGTATAACGCATAACGCATAACGCATAACGCATAACGCATACTTATAACGCACAACGCCTAGCGCATAACGCATAACGCATAACGCATAACGCATAACGCATAACGCATAACGCATAACGGATCACGCATAACGCACAACGCATAGCGCATAACGCATAACGCATAACGCATACTTATAACGCACAACGCCTAGCGCATAACGCATAACGCATAACGCATAACGCATAACGCATAACGCATAACGCATAACGCATAACGCATAACGGATCACGCATAACGCACAACGCATAGCGCATAACGCATAACGCATAACGCATAACGCATAACGCATAACGCATAACGCATAACGCATAACGCATAACGCATAACGCATAACCCATAACGCATAACGCATAACGCATAACGTATAACGCATAACGCATACCGTATAACGCATAATGCATAACGCATAAAGCATAACGCATAACGCATAACGCATAACGCATAACGCATAACGCATAACGCATAACGCATAACGCATAACGCATAACGCATAACGCATAACGCATAACGCATAACGCATAACGCATAACGCATAACGCATAACGCATATCGCATAACATATACGCATAACGCATAAGGCATAACCCATTACGCATAACTTATAACTCATAACTCATAACGAATAACGCATAACGCAAAATGAATAACGCATAAAGCAGAACGCATAACCCATAACCCATAACGCACAACGCATAAGGCATAATGCACAACGCATAACGAATACCGCAAAACGCATAACGCATAACGCATAACGCATAACGCATAACGCATAACCATAACGCATAACGCATAACCCATAACGCATAACGCATAACGCATAACGTATAACGCATAACGCATACCGTATAACGCATAATGCATAACGCATAAAGCATAACGCATAACGCATAACGCATAACGCATAACGCATAACGCATAACGCATAACGCATAACGCATAACGCATAACGCATAACGCATAACGCATAACGCATAACGCATAACGCATAACGCATAACGCATAACGCATAACGCATAACGCATAACGCATAACGCATATCGCATAACACATACGCATAACGCATAAGGCATAACGCATTACGCATAACTTATAACTCATAACTCATAACGAATAACGCATAACGCATAACGCATAACGCATATCGCATAACATATACGCATAACGCATAAGGCATAACCCATTACGCATAATTTATAACTCATAACTCATAACGAATAACGCATAACGCAAAATGAATAACGCATAAAGCAGAACGCATAACCCATAACCCATAACGCACAACGCATAAGGCATAATGCACAACGCATAACGAATACCGCAAAACGCATAACGCATAACGCATAACGCATAACGCATAACGCATAACCATAACGCATAACGCATAACCCATAACGCATAACGCATAACGCATAACGCATAACGCATAACGCATAACGCATAACGCATAACGCATAACGCATAACGCATAACGCATAACGCATAACGCATAACGCATAACGCATAACGCATAACGCATAACGCATAACGCATAACGCATATCGCATAACACATACGCATAACGCATAACGCATAACGCATAACGCATAACGCATAACGCATAACGCATAACGCATTACGCATAACGCATAACGCATAACGCATAACGCATAACGCATAAAGTATAACGCATAACGCATAACGCATAACGCAAACTTATAACGCACAACGCATAGCGCATAACGCATAACGCATAACCCATAACGCATAACGCATAACGCATAACGCATAACGCATAACGCATAACGCATAACGCATAACGCATAACGCATAACGCATAACGCATAACGCATAACGCATAACGCATAACGGATCACGCATAACGCAAAACGCATAGCGCATAACGCATAACGCATAACGCATAACGCATAACGCATAACGCATAACGCATAACGCATAACGCATAACGCATAACGCATAACGCATAACGCATAACGCATAACGCATAACGCATAACGCATAACGCATAACGCATAACGCATAACGCATAACGCATAACGCATAACGCATAACGGATCACGCATAACGCACAACGCATAGCGCATAACGCATAACGCATAACGCATAACGCATAACGCATAACGCATAACGCATAACGCATAACGCATAACGCATAACGCATAACGCATAACGCATAACGCATAACGCATAACGCATATCGCATAACACATACGCATAACGCATAAGGCATAACGCATTACGCATAACTTATAACTCATAAATCATAACGAATAACGCATAACGCAAAATGAATAACGCATAAAGCATAACGCATAACCCATAACCCATAACGCACAACGCATAAGGCATAATGCACAACGCATAACGAATACCGCAAAACGCATAACGCATAACGCGTAACTCATAACACATAACGCATAACGCATAACGCACACCGTATAACGCATAACGCATAACGCATAACGCATAAAGCATAACGCATAACGCATAACGCATAACGCATAATGCAAACGTATAACGCCCAACGCATAAAGCATAACGAACAACCCATAACGCATAATCCATAACGCATAACGCATAACGCATAAAGTATAACGCATAACGCATAACGCATAACGCATACTTATAACGCACAACGCCTAGCGCATAACGCATAACGCATAACGCATAACGCATAACGCATAACGCATAACGCATAACGCATAACGCATAACGCATAACGCATAACGCATAACGCATAACGCATAACGCATAACGCATAATGCAAACGTATAACGCCCAACGCATAAAGCATAACGAACAACCCATAACGCATAATCCATAACGCATAACGCATAACGCATAACGCATAAAGTATAACGCATAACGCATAACGCATAACGCATACTTATAACGCACAACGCCTAGCGCATAACGCATAACGCATAACGCATAACGCATAACGCATAACGCATAACGCATAACGGATCACGCATAACGCACAACGCATAGCGCATAACGCATAACGCATAACGCATAACGCATAACGCATAACGCATAACGCATAACGCATAACGCATAACGCATAACGCATAACCCATAACGCATAACGCATAACGCATAACGTATAACGCATAACGCATACCGTATAACGCATAATGCATAACGCATAAAGCATAACGCATAACGCATAACGCATAACGCATAACGCATAACGCATAACGCATAACGCATAACGCATAACGCATAACGCATAACGCATAACGCATAACGCATAACGCATAACGCATAACGCATAACGCATATCGCATAACATATACGCATAACGCATAAGGCATAACCCATTACGCATAACTTATAACTCATAACTCATAACGAATAACGCATAACGCAAAATGAATAACGCATAAAGCATAACGCATAACCCATAACCCATAACGCACAACGCATAAGGCATAATGCACAACGCATAACGAATACCGCAAAACGCATAACGCATAACGCATAACGCATAACGCATAACGCATAACCATAACGCATAACGCATAACCCATAACGCATAACGCATAACGCATAACGTATAACGCATAACGCATACCGTATAACGCATAATGCATAACGCATAACGCATAACGCATAACGCATAACGCATAACGCATAACGCATAACGCATAACGCATAACGCATAACGCATAACGCATAACGCATAACGCATAACGCATAACGCATAACGGATCACGCATAACGCACAACGCATAGCGCATAACGCATAACGCATAACGCATACTTATAACGCACAACGCCTAGCGCATAACGCATAACGCATAACGCATAACGCATAACGCATAACGCATAACGCATAACGCATAACGGATCACGCATAACGCACAACGCATAGCGCATAACGCATAACGCATAACGCATAACGCATAACGCATAACGCATAACGCATAACGCATAACGCATAACGCATAACGCATAACCCATAACGCATAACGCATAACGCATAACGTATAACGCATAACGCATACCGTATAACGCATAATGCATAACGCATAAAGCATAACGCATAACGCATAACGCATAACGCATAACGCATAACGCATAACGCATAACGCATAACGCATAACGCATAACGCATAACGCATAACGCATAACGCATAACGCATAACGCATAACGCATAACGCATAACGCATAACGCATACTTATAACGCACAACGCCTAGCGCATAACGCATAACGCATAACGCATAACGCATAACGCATAACGCATAACGCATAACGCATAACGGATCACGCATAACGCACAACGCATAGCGCATAACGCATAACGCATAACGCATAACGCATAACGCATAACGCATAACGCATAACGCATAACGCATAACGCATAACCCATAACGCATAACGCATAACGCATAACGTATAACGCATAACGCATACCGTATAACGCATAATGCATAACGCATAAAGCATAACGCATAACGCATAACGCATAACGCATAACGCATAACGCATAACGCATAACGCATATCGCATAACATATACGCATAACGCATAAGGCATAACCCATTACGCATAACTTATAACTCATAACTCATAACGAATAACGCATAACGCAAAATGAATAACGCATAAAGCAGAACGCATAACCCATAACCCATAACGCACAACGCATAAGGCATAATGCACAACGCATAACGAATACCGCAAAACGCATAACGCATAACGCATAACGCATAACGCATAACGCATAACCATAACGCATAACGCATAACCCATAACGCATAACGCATAACGCATAACGTATAACGCATAACGCATACCGTATAACGCATAATGCATAACGCATAACGCATAACGCATAACGCATAACGCATAACGCATAACGCATAACGCATAACGCATAACGCATAACGCATAACGCATAACGCATAACGCATAACGCATAACGCATAACGCATAACGCATAACGCATAACGGATCACGCATAACGCACAACGCATAGCGCATAACGCATAACGCATAACGCATACTTATAACGCACAACGCCTAGCGCATAACGCATAACGCATAACGCATAACGCATAACGCATAACGCATAACGCATAACGCATAACGGATCACGCATAACGCACAACGCATAACGCATAACGCATAACGCATAACGCATAACGCATAACGCATAACGCATAACGCATAACGCATAACGCATAACGCATAACGCATAACCCATAACGCATAACGCATAACGCATAACGTATAACGCATAACGCATACCGTATAACGCATAATGCATAACGCATAAAGCATAACGCATAACGCATAACGCATAACGCATAACGCATAACGCATAACGCATAACGCATAACGCATAACGCATAACGCATAACGCATAACGCATAACGCATAACGCATAACGCATAACGCATAACGCATAACGCATATCGCATAACATATACGCATAACGCATAAGGCATAACCCATTACGCATAACTTATAACTCATAACTCATAACGAATAACGCATAACGCAAAATGAATAACGCATAAAGCAGAACGCATAACCCATAACCCATAACGCACAACGCATAAGGCATAATGCACAACGCATAACGAATACCGCAAAACGCATAACGCATAACGCATAACGCATAACGCATAACGCATAACCATAACGCATAACGCATAACCCATAACGCATAACGCATAACGCATAACGTATAACGCATAACGCATACCGTATAACGCATAATGCATAACGCATAACGCATAACGCATAACGCATAACGCATAACGCATAACGCATAACGCATAACGCATAACGCATAACGCATAACGCATAACGCATAACGCATAACGCATAACGCATAACGCATAACGCATAACGCATAACGCATAACGCATAACGCATATCGCATAACACATACGCATAACGCATAAGGCATAACGCATTACGCATAACTTATAACTCATAACTCATAACGAATAACGCATAACGCATAACGCATAACGCATAACGCATATCGCATAACATATACGCATAACGCATAAGGCATAACCCATTACGCATAACTTATAACTCATAACTCATAACGAATAACGCATAACGCAAAATGAATAACGCATAAAGCAGAACGCATAACCCATAACCCATAACGCACAACGCATAAGGCATAATGCACAACGCATAACGAATACCGCAAAACGCATAACGCATAACGCATAACGCATAACGCATAACGCATAACCATAACGCATAACGCATAACCCATAACGCATAACGCATAACGCATAACGTATAACGCATAACGCATACCGTATAACGCATAATGCATAACGCATAAAGCATAACGCATAACGCATAACGCATAACGCATAACGCATAACGCATAACGCATAACGCATAACGCATAACGCATAACGCATAACGCATAACGCATAACGCATAACGCATAACGCATAACGCATAACGCATAACGCATAACGCATAACGCATAACGCATAACGCATATCGCATAACACATACGCATAACGCATAAGGCATAACGCATTACGCATAACTTATAACTCATAACTCATAACGAATAACGCATAACGCAAAATGAATAACGCATAAAGCATAACGCATAACCCATAACCCATAACCCATAACGCACAACGCATAAGGCATAATGCACAACGCATAACGAATACCGCAAAACGCATAACGCATAACGCATAACGCATAAAGCATAACGCATAACGCATAACGCATAACGCATAATGCAAACGTATAACGCCCAACGCATAAAGCATAACGAACAACCCATAACGCATAATCCATAACGCATAACGCATAACGCATAACGCATAAAGTATAACGCATAACGCATAACGCATAACGCATACTTATAACGCACAACGCCTAGCGCATAACGCATAACGCATAACGCATAACGCATAACGCATAACGCATAACGCATAACGCATAACGCATAACGCATAACGGATCACGTATAACGCACAACGCATAGCGCATAACGCATAACGCATAACGCATAACGCATAACGCATAACGCATAACGCATAACGCATAACGCATAACGCATAACGCATAACGCATAACGCATAACGCATAACGCATAACGCATAACGCATAACGCAAAACGCATAACGTTAACGCATAACCCATAACGCATAAGGCTTGATGCATGACGCATATCGCATATCGCATAACGCATAAGGCTTGATGCATGACGCATATCGCATAACGCATAAGGCATAACGCATAATACATAACGTATAATGCATTATGCATAACGCATAACGCATAACGCATAACGCATAACGCATATCGCATAACACATACGCATAACGCATAACGCATAACGCATAACGCATAACGCATAACCATAACGCATAACGCATAACCCATAACGCATAACGCATAACGCATAACGTATAACGCATAACGCATACCGTATAACGCATAATGCATAACGCATAAAGCATAACGCATAACGCATAACGCATAACGCATAACGCATAACGCATAACGCATAACGCATAACGCATAACGCATAACGCATAACGCATAACGCATAACGCATAACGCATAACACATAACGCATAACGCATAACGCATAACGCATAACGCATAACGCATAACGCATAACGCATAACGCATAACGCATAACGCATAACGCATAACGCATATCGCATAACATATACGCATAACGCATAAGGCATAACCCATTACGCATAACTTATAACTCATGACTCATAACGAATAACGCATAACGCAAAATGAATAACGCATAAAGCAGAACGCATAACCCATAACCCATAACGCACAACGCATAAGGCATAATGCACAACGCATAACGAATACCGCAAAACGCATAACGCATAACGCATAACGCATAACGCGTAACTCATACCGCATAACGCATAACGCATAACGCACACCGTATAACGCATAACGCATACCGTATAACGCATAATGCATAACGCATAAAGCATAACGCATAACGCATAACGCATAACGCATAACGCATAACGCATAACGCATAACGCATAACGCATAACGCATAACGCATAACGCATAACGCATAACGCATAACGCATAACGCATAACGCATAACGCATAACGCATAACGCATAACGCATAACGCATAACGCATAACGCATAACGCATAACGCATAACGCATAAGGCATAACCCATTACGCATAACTTATAACTCATAACTCATAACGAATAACGCATAACGCAAAATGAATAACGCATAAAGCATAACGCATAACCCATAACCCATAACGCACAACGCATAAGGCATAATGCACAACGCATAACGAATACCGCAAAACGCATAACGCATAACGCATAACGCATAACGCGTAACTCATACCGCATAACGCATAACGCATAACGCACACCGTATAATGCATAACGCATAACGCATAACGCAAACGTATAGCGCACAACGCATAATGCATAAACCATAACCCTTACTTCATAACACATAACGCATAATGCACAACGCATAACGAACACCGGAAAACCCATAACGCCTAACGCATAACGGATCACGAATAACGCATAATGCATAACGCATAAAGCATAACGCATAACGCATAACGCATAACGCATAACGCATAACGCATAACGCATAACGCATAACGCATAACGCATAACGCATAACGCATAACGCATAACGCATAACGCATAACGCATAACGCATAACGCATAATGCATATCGCATAACACATACGCATAAAGCATAAGGCATAACGCATTACTCATAACTTATAACTCATAACTCATAACGAATAACGCATAACGCAAAATGAATAACGCATAAAGCATAACGCATAACCCATAACCCATAACGCACAACGCATAAGGCATAATGCACAACGCATAACGAATACCGCAAAACGCATAACGCATAACGCATAACGCATAACGCGTAACTCATAACGCATAACGCATAACGCATAACGCACACCGTATAACGCATAACGCATAACGCATAACGCATACCGTATAACGCATAACGCATAACGCATAACGCAAACGTATAGCGCACAACGCATAATGCATAAACCATAACCCTTACTTAATAACGCATAACGCATAATGCACAACGCATAACGAACACCGGAAAACCCATAACGCCTAACGCATAACGGATCACGAATAACGCATAAAGCATAACGCATAACGCATAACGCATAACGCATAACGCATAACGCATAACGCATAACGCATAACGCATAACGCATAACGCATAACGCATAACGCATAACGCATAACGCATAACGCATAACGCATAACGCATAACGCATAACGCATAACGCATAACGCATAACGCATAACGCATAACGCATATCGCATAACATATACGCATAACGCATAAGGCATAACCCATTACGCATAACTTATAACTCATAACTCATAACGAATAACTCATAACGCAAAATGAATAACGCATAAAGCATAACGCATAACCCATAACCCATAACGCACAACGCATAAGGCATAATGCACAACGCATAACGAATACCGCAAAACGCATAACGCATAACGCATAACGCATAACGCGTAACTCATACCGCATAACGCATAACGCATAATGCACAACGCATAACGAACACCGGAAAACCCATAACGCCTAACGCATAACGGATCACGAATAACGCATAATGCATAACGCATAAAGCATAACGCATAACGCATAACGCATAACGCATAACGCATAACGCATAACGCATAACGCATAACGCATAACGCATAACGCATAACGCATAACGCATAACGCATAACGCATAACGCATAACGCATAACGCATAACGCATAACGCATAACGCATAACGCATAACGCATAACGCATAACGCATAACGCATAACGCATAACGCATAACGCATAACGCATAACGCATAACGCATAACGCATAACGCATAACGCATAACGCATAACGCATAACGCATAACGCATAACGCATAACGCATAACGCATAACGCATAACGCATAACGCATAACGCATAACGCATAACGCATAACGCATATCGCATAACACATACGCATAAAGCATAAGGCATAACGCATTACGCATAACTTATAACTCATAACTCATAACGAATAACGCATAACGCAAAATGAATAACGCATAAAGCATAATGCATAACCCATAACCCATAACGCACAACGCATAAGGCATAATGCACAACGCATAACGAATACCGCAAAACGCATAACGCATAACGCATAACGCGTAACTCATAACGCATAACGCATAACGCATAACGCACACCGTATAACGCATAACGCATAACGCATAACGCATACCGTATAACGCATAACGCATAACGCCTAACGCAAACGTATAGCGCACAACGCATAATGCATAAACCATAACCCTTACTTAATAACGCATAACGCATAATGCACAACGCATAACGAACACCGGAAAACCCATAACGCCTAACGCATAACGGATCACGAATAACGCATAAAGCATAACGCATAACGCATAACGCATAACGCATAACGCATAACGCATAACGCATAACGCATAACGCATAACGCATAACGCATAACGCATAACGCATAACGCATAACGCAAAACGCATAACGCAAAACGCATAACGTTAACGCATAACCCATAACGCATAAGGCTTGATGCATGACGCATATCGCATATCGCATAACGCATAAGGCTTGATGCATGACGCATATCGCATAACGCATAAGGCTTGATGCATGACGCATAACGCATAACGCATAACGCATAACGCATAACGCATAACGCATATCGCATAACACATACGCATAACGCATAAGGCATAACGCATTACGCATAACTTATAACTCATAACTCATAACGAATAACGCATAACGCAAAATGAATAACGCATAAAGCATAACGCACAACCCATAACCCATAACGCACAACGCATAAGGCATAATGCACAACGCATAACGAATACCGCAAAACGCATAACGCATAACGCATAACGCATAACGCGTAACTCATAACGCATAACGCATAACGCATAACGCACACCGTATAACGCATAACGCATAACGCATAACGCATAACGCATACCGTATAACGCATAACGCATAACGCATAACGCAAACGTATAGCGCACAACGCATAATGCATAAACCATAACCCTTACTTAATAACGCATAACGCATAATGCACAACGCATAACGAACACCGGAAAACCCATAACGCCTAACGCATAACGGATCACGAATAACGCATAAAGCATAACGCATAACGCATAACGCATAACGCATAACGCATAACGCATAACGCATAACGCATAACGCATAACGCATAACGCATAACGCATAACGCATAACGCATAACGCATAACGCATAACGCATAACGCATAACGCATAACGCCAAACGCATAACGTTAACGCACAACCCATAACGCATAAGGCTTGATGCATGACGCATATCGCATATCGCATAACGCATAAGGCATAACGCATAACGCATAACGCATAACGCATGACGCATAACGCATAACGCATAACGCATAACGCATAACGCATAACGCATAACGCATAACGCATATCGCATAACACATACGCATAAAGCATAAGGCATAACGCATTACGCATAACTTATAACTCATAACTCATAACGAATAACGCATAACGCAAAATGAATAACGCATAAAGCATAATGCATAACCCATAACCCATAACGCACAACGCATAAGGCATAATGCACAACGCATAACGAATACCGCAAAACGCATAACGCATAACGCATAACGCGTAACTCATAACGCATAACGCATAACGCATAACGCACACCGTATAACGCATAACGCATAACGCATAACGCATACCGTATAACGCATAACGCATAACGCATAACGCAAACGTATAGCGCACAACGCATAATGCATAAACCATAACCCTTACTTAATAACGCATAACGCATAATGCACAACGCATAACGAACACCGGAAAACCCATAACGCCTAACGCATAACGGATCACGAATAACGCATAAAGCATAACGCATAACGCATAACGCATAACGCATAACGCATAACGCATAACGCATAACGCATAACGCATAACGCATAACGCATAACGCATAACGCATAACGCATAACGCATAACGCATAACGCATAACGCATAACGCATAACGCCAAACGCATAACGTTAACGCACAACCCATAACGCATAAGGCTTGATGCATGACGCATATCGCATATCGCATAACGCATAAGGCATAACGCATAACGCATAACGCATAACGCATAACGCATAACGCATAACGCATAACGCATAACGCATAACGCATAACGCATAACGCATAACGCATATCGCATAACACATACGCATAAAGCATAAGGCATAACGCATTACGCATAACTTATAACTCATAACTCATAACGAATAACGCATAACGCAAAATGAATAACGCATAAAGCATAATGCATAACCCATAACCCATAACGCACAACGCATAAGGCATAATGCACAACGCATAACGAATACCGCAAAACGCATAACGCATAACGCATAACGCGTAACTCATAACGCATAACGCATAACGCATAACGCACACCGTATAACGCATAACGCATAACGCATAACGCATACCGTATAACGCATAACGCATAACGCATAACGCAAACGTATAGCGCACAACGCATAATGCATAAACCATAACCCTTACTTAATAACGCATAACGCATAATGCACAACGCATAACGAACACCGGAAAACCCATAACGCCTAACGCATAACGGATCACGAATAACGCATAAAGCATAACGCATAACGCATAACGCATAACGCATAACGCATAACGCATAACGCATAACGCATAACGCATAACGCATAACGCATAACGCATAACGCATAACGCATAACGCATAACGCAAAACGCATAACGCAAAACGCATAACGTTAACGCATAACCCATAACGCATAAGGCTTGATGCATGACGCATATCGCATATCGCATAACGCATAAGGCTTGATGCATGACGCATATCGCATAACGCATAAGGCATAACGCATAATACATAACGTATAACGCATTATGCATAACGCATAACGCATAACGCATATCGCATAACACATACGCATAACGCATAACGCATAACGCATAACGCATAACGCATAACCATAACGCATAACGCATAACCCATAACGCATAACGCATAACGCATAACGTATAACGCATAACGCATATCGCATAACACATACGCATATCGCATAAGGCATAACGCATTACGCATAACTTATAACTCATAACTCATAACGAATAACGCATAACGCAAAATGAATAACGCATAAAGCATAACGCATAACCCATAACCCATAACGCACAACGCATAAGGCATAATGCACAACGCATAATGAATACCGCAAAACGCATAACGCATAACGCGTAACTCATAACACATAACGCATAACGCATAACGCACACCGTATAACGCATAACGCATAACGCATAACGCGTAAAGCATAACGCATAACGCATAACGCATAACGCATAATGCAAACGTATAACGCCCAACGCATAAAGCATAACGAACAACCCATAACGCATAATCCATAACGCATAACGCATAACGCATAACGCATAAAGTATAACGCATAACGCTTAACGCAAACTTATAACGCACAACGCATAGCGCACAACGCATAGCGCATAACGCATAACGCATAACGCATAACGCATAACGCATAACGCATAACGGATCACGCATAACGCACAACGCATAGCGCATAACGCATAACGCATAACGCATAACGCATAACGCATAACGCATAACGCATAACGCATAACGCATAACGCATAACGCATATCGCATAACACATACGCATAACGCATAAGGCATAACGCATTACGCATAACTTATAACTCATAACTCATAACGAATAACGCATAACGCAAAATGAATAACGCATAAAGCATAACGCACAACCCATAACCCATAACGCACAACGCATAAGGCATAATGCACAACGCATAACGAATACCGCAAAACGCATAACGCATAACGCATAACGCATAACGCGTAACTCATAACGCATAACGCATAACGCATAACGCACACCGTATAACGCATAACGCATAACGCATAACGCATAACGCATACCGTATAACGCATAACGCATAACGCATAACGCAAACGTATAGCGCACAACGCATAATGCATAAACCATAACCCTTACTTAATAACGCATAACGCATAATGCACAACGCATAACGAACACCGGAAAACCCATAACGCCTAACGCATAACGGATCACGAATAACGCATAAAGCATAACGCATAACGCATAACGCATAACGCATAACGCATAACGCATAACGCATAACGCATAACGCATAACGCATAACGCATAACGCATAACGCATAACGCATAACGCATAACGCCAAACGCATAACGTTAACGCACAACCCATAACGCATAAGGCTTGATGCATGACGCATATCGCATATCGCATAACGCATAAGGCTTGATGCATGACGCATATCGCATAACGCATAAGGCATAACGCATAATACATAACGTATAACGCATTATGCATAACGCATAACGCATAACGCATAACGCATAACGCATATCGCATAACACATACGCATAACGCATATGTCATAAAACATAATGCAAACGTATAACGCCCAACGCATAAAGCATAACGAACAACCCATAACGCATAATCCATAACGCATAACGCATAACGCATAACGCATAAGGCTTGATGCATGACGCATATCGCATAACGCATAACGCATAACGCATAACGCGTAACTCATAACGCATAACGCATAACGCATAACGCACACCGTATAACGCATAACGCATAAATCATAACGCATAACGCATACCGTATAACGCATAACGCATAACGCAAACGTATAGCGCACAACGCATAATGCATAAACCATAACCCTTACTTAATAACGCATAACGCATAATGCACAACGCATAACGAACACCGGAAAACCCATAACGCCTAACGCATAACGGATCACGAATAACGCATAAAGCATAACGCATAACGCATAACGCATAACGCATAACGCATAACGCATAACGCATAACGTATAACGCATAACGCATAACGCATAACGCATAACGCATAACGCATAACGCATAACGCATAACGCATAACGCATAACGCATAACGCATAACGCATAACGCATAACGCATAACGCATAACGCATAACGCATAACGCATAACGCATAACGCATAACGCATAACGCATGACGCATAACGCATAACGCATAACGGATCACGCATAACGCACAACGCATAGCGCATAACGCATAACGCATAACGCATAACGCATAACGCATAACGCATAACGCATAACGCATAACGCATAACGCATTACGCATAACGCATAACGCATAACGCATAACGCATAACGCATAACGCATAACGCATAACGCATAACGCATAACGCATAACCCATAACGCATAACGCATAACGCATAACGCATATCGCATAACACATACGCATAACGCATAAGGCATAACGCATTACGCATAACGCATAACGCATAACGCATAACGCATAACGCATAACGCATAACGCATAACGCATAACGCATAACGCATAACGCATAACGGATCACGCATAACGCACAACGCATAGCGCATAACGCATAACGCATAACGCATAACGCATAACGCATAACGCATAACGCATAACGCATAACGCATATCGCATAACACATACGCATAAAGCATAAGGCATAACGCATTACGCATAACTTATAACTCATAACTCATAACGAATAACGCATAACGCAAAATGAATAACGCATAAAGCATAATGCATAACCCATAACCCATAACGCACAACGCATAAGGCATAATGCACAACGCATAACGAATACCGCAAAACGCATAACGCATAACGCATAACGCGTAACTCATAACGCATAACGCATAACGCATAACGCACACCGTATAACGCATAACGCATAACGCATAACGCATAACGCATAACGCATAACGCATAACGCATAACGCAAACGTATAGCGCACAACGCATAATGCATAAACCATAACCCTTACTTAATAACGCATAACGCATAATGCACAACGCATAACGAACACCGGAAAACCCATAACGCCTAACGCATAACGGATCACGAATAACGCATAAAGCATAACGCATAACGCATAACGCATAACGCATAACGCATAACGCATAACGCATAACGCATAACGCATAACGCATAACGCATAACGCATAACGCATAACGCATAACGCATAACGCAAAACGCATAACGCAAAACGCATAACGTTAACGCATAACCCATAACGCATAAGGCTTGATGCATGACGCATATCGCATATCGCATAACGCATAAGGCTTGATGCATGACGCATATCGCATAACGCATAAGGCATAACGCATAATACATAACGTATAACGCATTATGCATAACGCATAACGCATAACGCATATCGCATAACACATACGCATAACGCATAACGCATAACGCATAACGCATAACTCATAACCATAACGCATAACGCATAACCCATAACGCATAACGCATAACGCATAACGTATAACGCATAACGCATATCGCATAACACATACGCATATCGCATAAGGCATAACGCATTACGCATAACTTATAACTCATAACTCATAACGAATAACGCATAACGCAAAATGAATAACGCATAAAGCATAACGCATAACCCATAACCCATAACGCACAACGCATAAGGCATAATGCACAACGCATAATGAATACCGCAAAACGCATAACGCATAACGCGTAACTCATAACACATAACGCATAACGCATAACGCACACCGTATAACGCATAACGCATAACGCATAACGCGTAAAGCATAACGCATAACGCATAACGCATAACGCATAACGCATAATGCAAACGTATAACGCCCAACGCATAAAGCATAACGAACAACCCATAACGCATAATCCATAACGCATAACGCATAAC
The DNA here is from genome assembly GCA_916610235.2 of Lasioglossum morio. Taxonomy (NCBI): domain Eukaryota; kingdom Metazoa; phylum Arthropoda; class Insecta; order Hymenoptera; family Halictidae; genus Lasioglossum; species Lasioglossum morio. Next base: position 2,712,791 of record CAKAJA020000347.1, read on the forward strand.
GCATAACGCATAAAGTATAACGCATAACGCTTAACGCAAACTTATAACGCACAACGCATAGCGCACAACGCATAGCGCATAACGCATAACGCATAACGCATAACGCATAACGCATAACGCATAACGGATCACGCATAACGCACAACGCATAGCGCATAACGCATAACGCATAACGCATAACGCATAACGCATAACGCATAACGCATAACGCATAACGCATAACGCATAACGCATAACGCATAACGCATATCGCATAACACATACGCATAACGCATAAGGCATAACGCATTACGCATAACTTATAACTCATAACTCATAACGAATAACGCATAACGCAAAATGAATAACGCATAAAGCATAACGCACAACCCATAACCCATAACGCACAACGCATAAGGCATAATGCACAACGCATAACGAATACCGCAAAACGCATAACGCATAACGCATAACGCATAACGCGTAACTCATAACGCATAACGCATAACGCATAACGCACACCGTATAACGCATAACGCATAACGCATAACGCATAACGCATACCGTATAACGCATAACGCATAACGCATAACGCAAACGTATAGCGCACAACGCATAATGCATAAACCATAACCCTTACTTAATAACGCATAACGCATAATGCACAACGCATAACGAACACCGGAAAACCCATAACGCCTAACGCATAACGGATCACGAATAACGCATAAAGCATAACGCATAACGCATAACGCATAACGCATAACGCATAACGCATAACGCATAACGCATAACGCATAACGCATAACGCATAACGCATAACGCATAACGCATAACGCCAAACGCATAACGTTAACGCACAACCCATAACGCATAAGGCTTGATGCATGACGCATATCGCATATCGCATAACGCATAAGGCTTGATGCATGACGCATATCGCATAACGCATAAGGCATAACGCATAATACATAACGTATAACGCATTATGCATAACGCATAACGCATAACGCATAACGCATAACGCATATCGCATAACACATACGCATAACGCATATGTCATAAAACATAATGCAAACGTATAACGCCCAACGCATAAAGCATAACGAACAACCCATAACGCATAATCCATAACGCATAACGCATAACGCATAACGCATAAGGCTTGATGCATGACGCATATCGCATAACGCATAACGCATAACGCATAACGCGTAACTCATAACGCATAACGCATAACGCATAACGCACACCGTATAACGCATAACGCATAACGCATAACGCATAACGCATACCGTATAACGCATAACGCATAACGCATAACGCAAACGTATAGCGCACAACGCATAATGCATAAACCATAACCCTTACTTAATAACGCATAACGCATAATGCACAACGCATAACGAACACCGGAAAACCCATAACGCCTAACGCATAACGGATCACGAATAACGCATAAAGCATAACGCATAACGCATAACGCATAACGCATAACGCATAACGCATAACGTATAACGCATAACGCATAACGCATAACGCATAACGCATAACGCATAACGCATAACGCATAACGCATAACGCATAACGCATAACGCATAACGCATAACGCATAACGCATAACGCATAACGCATAACGCATAACGCATAACGCATAACGCATAACGCATAACGCATAACGGATCACGCATAACGCACAACGCATAGCGCATAACGCATAACGCATAACGCATAACGCATAACGCATAACGCATAACGCATAACGCATAACGCATAACGCATAACGCATTACGCATAACGCATAACGCATAACGCATAACGCATAACGCATAACGCATAACGCATAACGCATAACGCATAACGCATAACCCATAACGCATAACGCATAACGCATAACGCATATCGCATAACACATACGCATAACGCATAAGGCATAACGCATTACGCATAACGCATAACGCATAACGCATAACGCATAACGCATAACGCATAACGCATAACGCATAACGCATAACGCATAACGGATCACGCATAACGCACAACGCATAGCGCATAACGCATAACGCATAACGCATAACGCATAACGCATAACGCATAACGCATAACGCATAACGCATAACGCATAACACATACGCATAACGCATAAGGCATAACCCATTACGCATAACTTATAACTCATAACTCATAACGAATAACGCATAACGCAAAATGAATAACGCATAAAGCATAACGCATAACCCATAACCCATAACGCACAACGCATAAGGCATAATGCACAACGCATAACGAATACCGCAAAACGCATAACGCATAACGCATAACGCATAACGCGAAACTCATACCGCATAACGCATAACGCACACCGTATAATGCATAACGCATAACGCATAACGCATAACGCATAACGCATAACGCATAACGTATAACGCATAACGCATACCGTATAACGCATAATGCATAACGCATAAAGCATAACGCATAACGCATAACGCATAACGCATAACGCATAACGCATAACGCATAACGCATAAGGCATAACGCATAACGCATAACGCATAACGGATCACGTATAACGCATAACGCATAGCGCAAATCGCATAACGCATAACGCATAACGGATCACACATTACTCATAACGCATAACGCATAACGGATCACGCATTACTCATAACGCATAACGCATAACGCATAACGCAAAACGCACAACGCATAACGCATAACGCATAACGCATAACGCATAACGCATAACGCATAATGGATCACGTATAACGCATAACGCATAACGCATAACGGATCACGCATTACTCATAACGCATAACGCATTACTCATAACGCATAAAGCATAACGCATAACGCATAACGCATAACGCATAACGTATAACGCATAACGCATAACGGATCACGCATAACACATAACGGATCACGTATAACGCATAACGCATAACGCATAACGCATAACGCATAACGGATCACACATTACTCATAACGCATAACGCATAACGGATCACGCATTACTCATAACGCATAACGCATTACTCATAACGCATAACGCAAAACGCATAACGCATAACGCATAAGGCATAAGGCATCACGCATAACGCATAAGGCATAAGGCATCACGCATATAGCATAACGCATAACGCATAACGCATAACGGATCACGCATAACACATAACGCATAACGCATAACGGATCACGTATAACGTATAACGCATAACGCAAAACGCACAACGCATAACGCATAACGCCTAACGCATAACGGATCACGTATAACGCATAACGCATAACGCATAACGGATCACGCATTACTCATAACGCATAACGCATTACTCATAACGCATAACGCATAACGCATAACGCATAACGCATAACGTATAACGCATAACGCATAACGGATCACGCATAACACATAACGGATCACGTATAACGCATAACGCATAACGCATAGCGCAAAAAGCATAACGCATAACGCATAACGGATCACGCATTACTCATAACGCATAACGCATAACGGATCACGCATTACTAATAACGCATAACGCATTACTCATAACGCATAACGCATTACTCATAACGCATAACGCATAACGCAAAACGCATAACGCATAACGCATAAGGCATAAGGCATCACGCATATAGCATAACGCATAACGCATGACGGATCACGCATTACTCATAACGCATAACGCACAAAAAATAACCCATAACGCATAACGCATAACGCATAACGCATAACGCATAACGCATAACGGATCACGCATAACACATAACGCATAACGCATAACGGATCACGTATAACGCATAACGCATAACGCATAACGCATAACGCATAACGGATCACGTATAACGCATAACGCATAGCGCAAATCGCATAACGCATAACGCATAACGGATCACACATTACTCATAACGCATAACGCATAACGGATCACGCATTACTCATAACGCATAACGCATTACTCATAACGCATAACGCATAACGCAAAACGCATAACGCATAACGCATAAGGCATAAGGCATCACGCATATAGCGTAACGCATAACGCATAACGCATAACGCATAACGCATAACGCAAAACGCACAACGCATAACGCATAACGCATAACGCATAACGCATAACGCATAACGCATAACGCATAACGGATCACGTATAACGCATAACGCATAACGCATAACGCATAACGCATAACGGATCACGTATAACGCATAACGCATAGCGCAAATCGCATAACGCATAACGCATAACGGATCACACATTACTCATAACGCATAACGCATAACGGATCACGCATTACTCATAACGCATAACGCATTACTCATAACGCATAACGCATAACGCAAAACGCATAACGCATAACGCATAACGCATAAGGCATAAGGCATCACGCATATAGCGTAACGCATAACGCATAACGCATAACGCATAACGGATCACGCATAACGCACAACGCATAGCGCATAACGCATAACGCATAACGCATAACGCATAACGCATAACGCATAACGCATAACGCATAACGCATATCGCATAACACATACGCATAACGCATAAGGCATAACGCATTACGCATAACTTATAACTCATAACTCATAACGAATAACGCATAACGCAAAATGAATAACGCATAAAGCATAACGCACAACCCATAACCCATAACGCACAACGCATAAGGCATAATGCACAACGCATAACGAATACCGCAAAACGCATAACGCATAACGCATAACGCATAACGCGTAACTCATAACGCATAACGCATAACGCATAACGCACACCGTATAACGCATAACGCATAACGCATAACGCATAACGCATAACGCATACCGTATAACGCATAACGCATAACGCATAACGCAAACGTATAGCGCACAACGCATAATGCATAAACCATAACCCTTACTTAATAACGCATAACGCATAATGCACAACGCATAACGAACACCGGAAAACCCATAACGCCTAACGCATAACGGATCACGAATAACGCATAAAGCATAACGCATAACGCATAACGCATAACGCATAACGCATAACGCATAACGCATAACGTATAACGCATAACGCATAACGCATAACGCATAACGCATAACGCATAACGCATAACGCATAACGCATAACGCATAACGCATAACGCATAACGCATAACGCATAACGCATAACGCATAACGGATCACGCATAACGCACAACGCATAGCGCATAACGCATAACGCATAACGCATAACGCATAACGCATAACGCATAACGCATAACGCATAACGCATAACGCATTACGCATAACGCATAACGCATAACGCATAACGCATAACGCATAACGCATAACGCATAACGCATAACGCATAACGCATAACGCATAACCCATAACGCATAACGCATAACGCATAACGCATATCGCATAACACATACGCATAACGCATAAGGCATAACGCATTACGCATAACGCATAACGCATAACGCATAACGCATAACGCATAACGCATAACGCATAACGCATAACGCATAACGCATAACGGATCACGCATAACGCACAACGCATAGCGCATAACGCATAACGCATAACGCATAACGCATAACGCATAACGCATAACGCATAACGCATAACGCATAACGCATAACGCATAACGCATAACGCATAACACATACGCATAACGCATAAGGCATAACCCATTACGCATAACTTATAACTCATAACTCATAACGAATAACGCATAACGCAAAATGAATAACGCATAAAGCATAACGCATAACCCATAACCCATAACGCACAACGCATAAGGCATAATGCACAACGCATAACGAATACCGCAAAACGCATAACGCATAACGCATAACGCATAACGCGAAACTCATACCGCATAACGCATAACGCACACCGTATAATGCATAACGCATAACGCATAACGCATAACGCATAACGCATAACGTATAACGCATAACGCATACCGTATAACGCATAATGCATAACGCATAAAGCATAACGCATAACGCATAACGCATAACGCATAACGCATAACGCATAACGCATAACGCATAACGCATAACGCATAACGCATAACGCATAACGCATAACGCATAACGCATAACGCGTAACGCATAACGCATAACGCATAACGCATAACGCATAACGCATATCGCATAACACATACGCACAACGCATAATGCATAAACCATAACCCTTACTTCATAACGCATAACGCATAACGCATAACGCATAACGCATAACGCATAACGGATCACGCATAACACATAACGCATAACGCATAACGGATCACGTATAACGCATAACGCATAACGCAAAAGGCATAACGCATAACGCATAACGCATAACGCATAACGGATCACGTATAACGCATAACGCATAGCGCAAATCGCATAACGCATAACGCATAACGGATCACACATTACTCATAACGCATAACGCATAACGGATCACGCATTACTCATAACGCATAACGCATAACGCATAACGCAAAACGCACAACGCATAACGCATAACGCATAACGCATAACGCATAACGCATAATGGATCACGTATAACGCATAACGCATAACGCATAACGGATCACGCATTACTCATAACGCATAACGCATTACTCATAACGCATAACGCATAACGCATAACGCATAACGCATAACGCATAACGCATAACGCATAACGTATAACGCATAACGCATAACGGATCACGCATAACACATAACGGATCACGTATAACGCATAACGCATAACGCATAACGCATAACGCATAACGGATCACACATTACTCATAACGCATAACGCATAACGGATCACGCATTACTCATAACGCATAACGCATTACTCATAACGCATAACGCAAAACGCATAACGCATAACGCATAAGGCATAAGGCATCACGCATAACGCATAAGGCATAAGGCATCACGCATATAGCATAACGCATAACGCATAACGCATAACGGATCACGCATAACACATAACGCATAACGCATAACGGATCACGTATAACGCATAACGCATAACGCAAAACGCACAACGCATCACGCATAACGCATAACGCATAACGGATCACGTATAACGCATAACGCATAACGCATAACGGATCACGCATTACTCATAACGCATAACGCATTACTCATAACGCATAACGCATAACGCATAACGCATAACGCATAACGTATAACGCATAACGCATAACGGATCACGCATAACACATAACGGATCACGTATAACGCATAACGCATAACGCATAGCGCAAAAAGCATAACGCATAACGCATAACGGATCACGCATTACTCATAACGCATAACGCATAACGGATCACGCATTACTAATAACGCATAACGCATTACTCATAACGCATAACGCATTACTCATAACGCATAACGCATAACGCAAAACGCATAACGCATAACGCATAAGGCATAAGGCATCACGCATATAGCATAACGCATAACGCATGACGGATCACGCATTACTCATAACGCATAACGCACAAAAAATAACCCATAACGCATAACGCATAACGCATAACGCATAACGCATAACGCATAACGCATAACGCATAACGGATCACGCATAACACATAACGCATAACGCATAACGGATCACGTATAACGCATAACGCATAACGCATAACGCATAACGCATAACGGATCACGTATAACGCATAACGCATAGCGCAAATCGCATAACGCATAACGCATAACGGATCACACATTACTCATAACGCATAACGCATAACGGATCACGCATTACTCATAACGCATAACGCATTACTCATAACGCATAACGCATAACGCAAAACGCATAAGGCATAAGGCATCACGCATATAGCGTAACGCATAACGCATAACGCATAACGCATAACGCATAACGGATCACGCATAACACATAACGCATAACGCATAACAGATCACGTATAACGCATAACGCATAACGCAAAACGCACAACGCATAACGCATAACGCATAACGCATAACGCATAACGCATAACGCATAACGGATCACGTATAACGCATAACGCATAACGCATAACGCATAACGGATCACGTATAACGCATAACGCATAGCGCAAATCGCATAACGCATAACGCATAACGGATCACACATTACTCATAACGCATAACGCATAACGGATCACGCATTACTCATAACGCATAACGCATTACTCATAACGCATAACGCATAACGCAAAACGCATAACGCATAACGCATAAGGCATAAGGCATCACGCATATAGCGTAACGCATAACGCATAACGCATAACGCATAACGCATAACGGATCACGCATAACACATAACGCATAACGCATAACAGATCACGTATAACGCATAACGCATAACGCAAAACGCACAACGCATAACGCATAACGCATAACGCATAACGCATAACGCATAACGGATCACGTATAACGCATAACGCATAACGCATAACGGATCACGCATTACTCATAACGCATAACGCATTACTCATAACGCATAACGCATAACGCATAACGCATAACGTATAACGCATAACGCATAACGGATCACGCAAAACACATAACGGATCACGTATAACGCATAACGCATAACGCATAGCGCAAAAAGCATAACGCATAACGCATAACGGATCACGCATATAGCATAACGCATAACGCATGACGGATCACGCATTACTCATAACCAATAACGCACAAAAAATAACCCATAATGCATAACGCATAACGCATAACGCATAACGCATAACGCATAACGCGTAACGCATAACGCATAACGCATAACGCATAACGCACAACGTATAACGCATAACGCATAACGCATAACGCATAACGCATAACGCATAACACAACGAATATTGCATAGCGCATAATCCATAACGCGTAACGCATAAAGCATAACGCATAACGCATAACGCATAACGGATCCAGCATAACACATAACGCATAACGCATAACGCATATCGGATCAAGCATTACTCATAACGCATAACGCATTACGTATAACGCATAAGGCATAAGGCATAACGCATATAGCGTAACGTATAACGCATGACGGATCACGCATTACTCATAACGCATAACGCATAACGCATAACGCACAAAGCATAACGCATAACGCATAACGCATAACGTATAACGCATAACGCATAACGCATAACGCATAACGCATAACGCATAACGCATAACGCATAACGCATAACGCATAACGCATGATGGATCGCGCATTTCTCATATCGCATAACGCATAACGCACAAAGCATAACGCATAACGCATAACGCATAACGCAGAACGCATAACGCATAACGCATAACGCATAACGCATAACGCATAACGCATAACGCAAAACGCATAACGCATAACGCATAACTCATAACGCATAAGGCATAACGCATAACGCATAACGCATAACTCATAAGGCATAAGGCATAACGCAGAACGCATAACGCATTACTCATAACGCATAACGCATAACGCATAACGCATAACGCATAACGCATAACGGATCACGCATTACTCATAACGCATAACGCATTACGGATATCGGATCAAGCATTACTCATAACGCACAACGCATAACGCATAACGCATAACGCATAACGCATAACGGATCACACATTACTCATAACGCATAACGCATAACGGATCACGCATTACTCATAACGCATAACGCATTACTCATAACGCATAACGCATAACGCAAAACGCATAACGCATAACGCATAAGGCATAAGGCATCACGCATATAGCGTAACGCATAACGCATAACGCATAACGCATAACGCATAACGGATCACGCATAACACATAACGCATAACGCATAACAGATCACGTATAACGCATAACGCATAACGCAAAACGCACAACGCATAACGCATAACGCATAACGCATAACGCATAACGCATAACGCATAACGCATAACGGATCACGTATAACGCATAACGCATAACGCATAACGGATCACGCATTACTCATAACGCATAACGCATTACTCATAACGCACAACGCATAACGCATAACGCATAACGCATAACGTATAACGCATAACGCATAACAGATCACGCATAACACATAACGGATCACGTATAACGCATAACGCATAACGCATAGCGCAAAAAGCATAACGCATAACGCATAACGGATCACGCATATAGCATAAAGCATAACGCATGACGGATGACGCATTACTCATAACGCATAACGCACAAAAAATAACCCATAACGCATAACGCATAACGCATAACGCATAACGCATAACGCATAACGCATAACGCATAACGCATAACGCATAACGCATAACGCATAACGTATAACGCATAACGCATAACGCATAACGCATAACGCATAACACAACGAATATTGCATAGCGCATAATCCATAACGCGTAACGCATAAAGCATAACGCATAACGCATAACGCATAACGGATCCAGCATTACTCATAACGCATAACACATAACGCATAACGCATTACGTATAACGCATAAGGCATAAGGCATAACGCATATAGCGTAACGCATAACGCATGACGGATCACGCATTACTCATAACGCATAACGCATAACGCATAACGCATAACGGATCACGCATAACACATAACGGATCACGTATAACGCATAACGCATAACGCATAGCGCAAAAAGCATAACGCATAACGCATAACGGATCACGCATTACTCATAACGCATAACGCATAACGGATCACGCATTACTAATAACGCATAACGCATTACTCATAACGCATAACGCATTACTCATAACGCATAACGCATAACGCAAAACGCATAACGCATAACGCATAAGGCATAAGGCATCACGCATATAGCATAACGCATAACGCATGACGGATCACGCATTACTCATAACGCATAACGCACAAAAAATAACCCATAACGCATAACGCATAACGCATAACGCATAACGCATAACGCATAACGCATAACGGATCACGCATAACACATAACGCATAACGCATAACGGATCACGTATAACGCATAACGCATAACGCATAACGCATAACGCATAACGGATCACGTATAACGCATAACGCATAGCGCAAATCGCATAACGCATAACGCATAACGGATCACACATTACTCATAACGCATAACGCATAACGGATCACGCATTACTCATAACGCATAACGCATTACTCATAACGCATAACGCATAACGCAAAACGCATAACGCATAACGCATAAGGCATAAGGCATCACGCATATAGCGTAACGCATAACGCATAACGCATAACGCATAACGCATAACGCATAACGGATCACGCATAACGCATAACGCATAACGCATAACAGATCACGTATAACGCATAACGCATAACGCAAAACGCACAACGCATAACGCATAACGCATAACGCATAACGCATAACGCATAACGCATAACGGATCACGTATAACGCATAACGCATAACGCATAACGCATAACGGATCACGTATAACGCATAACGCATAGCGCAAATCGCATAACGCATAACGCATAACGGATCACACATTACTCATAACGCATAACGCATAACGGATCACGCATTACTCATAACGCATAACGCATTACTCATAACGCATAACGCATAACGCAAAACGCATAACGCATAACGCATAAGGCATAAGGCATCACGCATATAGCGTAACGCATAACGCATAACGCATAACGCATAACGCATAACGGATCACGCATAACACATAACGCATAACGCATAACAGATCACGTATAACGCATAACGCATAACGCAAAACGCACAACGCATAACGCATAACGCATAACGCATAACGCATAACGCATAACGGATCACGTATAACGCATAACGCATAACGCATAACGGATCACGCATTACTCATAACGCATAACGCATTACTCATAACGCATAACGCATAACGCATAACGCATAACGCATAACGTATAACGCATAACGCATAACGGATCACGCAAAACACATAACGGATCACGTATAACGCATAACGCATAACGCATAGCGCAAAAAGCATAACGCATAACGCATAACGGATCACGCATATAGCATAACGCATAACGCATGACGGATCACGCATTACTCATAACGCATAACGCACAAAAAATAACCCATAACGCATAACGCATAACGCATAACGCATAACGCATAACGCATAACGCATAACGCATAACGCATAACGCATAACGCATAACGCAAAACGTATAACGCATAACGCATAACGCATAACGCATAACGCATAACACAACGAATATTGCATAGCGCATAATCCATAACGCGTAACGCATAAAGCATAACGCATAACGCATAACGCATAACGGATCCAGCATAACACATAACGCATAACGCATATCGGATCAAGCATTACTCATAACGCATAACGCATTACGTATAACGCATAAGGCATAAGGCATAACGCATATAGCGTAACGTATAACGCATGACGGATCACGCATTACTCATAACGCATAACGCATAACGCATAACGCACAAAGCATAACGCATAACGCATAACGCATAACGTATAACGCATAACGCATAACGCATAACGCATAACGCATAACGCATAACGCATAACGCATAACGCATAACGCATGATGGATCGCGCATTTCTCATATCGCATAACGCATAACGCACAAAGCATAACGCATAACGCATAACGCATAACGCAGAACGCATAACGCATAACGCATAACGCATAACGCATAACGCATAACGCATAACGCATAACGCATAACGCATAACGGATCACGCATTACTCATAACGCATAACGCATTACGGATATCGGATCAAGCATTACTCATAACGCACAACGCATAACGCATAACGCATAACGCATAACGCATAACGCATAACGCATAAAGCATAACGCATAACGCATAACGCATAACGGATCCAGCATTACTCATAACGCATAACACATAACGCATAACGCATAACGCATATCGGATCAAGCATTACTCATAACGCATAACGCATTACGTATAACGCATAAGGCATAAGGCATAACGCATATAGCGTAACGCATAACGCATAACGAATAACGCATAACGCATAACGGATCACGCATTACTCATAACGCATAACGCATAACGCATAACGCATAACGCATAACGCATAACGCATAACGCATAACGCATAACGTATAACGCATAACGCATAACGCATAACGGATAACACATAACGAATAACCCATAACGCTTTTCGCATAACGCATAACGCATAACGCATAACGCATAACGGATCACGCATTACTCATAACGCATAACGCATAACGCATAACGCATAACGCATAAGGCATAACGCATAACTTATAACGCATAACGCATAACGCATAACGCAAAACGCATAACGCATAACGCATAACTCATAACGCATAAGGCATAACGCATAACGCATAACGCATAACTCATAAGGCATAAGGCATAACGCATATAGCATAACGCATAACGCATAACGAATAACGCATAACGCATAACGCATAACGCATAACGCATAACGCATAACGGATCACGCATTACTCATAACGCATAACGCATTACGGATATCGGATCAAGCATTACGCATAACGCATAACGCATAAGGCATAACGCATAACTTATAACGCATAACGCATAACGCATAACGCAAAACGCATAACGCATAACTCATAACGCATAAGGCATAACGCATAACGCATAACTCATAAGGCATAAGGCATAACGCAGAACGCATAACGCATTACTCATAACGCATAACGCATAACGCATAACGCATAACGCATAACGCATAACGGATCACGCATTACTCATAACGCATAACGCATTACGGATATCGGATCAAGCATTACTCATAACGCACAACGCATAACGCATAACGCATAACGCATAACGCATAACGCATAACGCATAACGCATAACGGATCACACATTACTCATAACGCATAACGCATAACGGATCACGCATTACTCATAACGCATAACGCATTACTCATAACGCATAACGCATAACGCAAAACGCATAACGCATAACGCATAAGGCATAAGGCATCACGCATATAGCGTAACGCATAACGCATAACGCATAACGCATAACGCATAACGGATCACGCATAACACATAACGCATAACGCATAACAGATCACGTATAACGCATAACGCATAACGCAAAACGCACAACGCATAACGCATAACGCATAACGCATAACGCATAACGCATAACGCATAACGGATAACGCATAACGCATAACGCATAACGCATAACGGATCACGCATTACTCATAACGCATAACGCATTACTCATAACGCATAACGCATAACGCATAACGCATAACGCATAACGTATAACGCATAACGCATAACAGATCACGCATAACACATAACGGATCACGTATAACGCATAACGCATAACGCATAGCGCAAAAAGCATAACGCATAACGCATAACGGATCACGCATATAGCATAAAGCATAACGCATGACGGATGACGCATTACTCATAACGCATAACGCACAAAAAATAACCCATAACGCATAACGCATAACGCATAACGCATAACGCATAACGCGTAACGCATAACGCATAGCGCATAACGCAAAACGTATAACGCATAACGCATAACGCATAACGCATAACGCATAACACAACGAATATTGCATAGCGCATAATCCATAACGCGTAACGCATAAAGCATAACGCATAACGCATAACGCATAACGGATCCAGCATTACTCATAACGCATAACGCATAACGCATAAGGCATAAGGCATAACGCATATAGCGTAACGCATAACGCATGACGGATCACGCATTACTCATAACGCATAACGCATAACGCATAACGCACAAAGCATAACGCATAACGCATAACGCATAACGTATAACGCATAACGCATAACGCATAACGCATAACGCATAACGCATAACGCATAACGCATAACGCATAACGCATAACGGATAACACATAACGAATAACCCATAACGCTTTTCGCATAACGCATAACGCATAACGCATAACGCATAACGGATCACGCATTACTCATAACGCATAACGCCTAACGCATAACGCATAACGCATAACGCATAACGCATAACGCATAACGCATAACGCATAACGCATAACGCATAACGCATGACGGATCGCGCATTACTCATAACGCATAACGCATAACGCACAAAGCATAACGCATAACGCATAACGCATAACGCATAACGCATAACGCATAACGCATAACGCATAACGCATAACGGATCACGTATAACGCATAACGCATAGCGCAAAAAGCATAACGCATAACGCATAACGGATCACGCATTACTCATAACGCATAACGCATAACGGATCACGCATTACTAATAACGCATAACGCATTACTCATAACGCATAACGCATTACTCATAACGCATAACGCATAACGCAAAACGCATAACGCATAACGCATAAGGCATAAGGCATCACGCATATAGCATAACGCATAACGCATGACGGATCACGCATTACTCATAACGCATAACGCACAAAAAATAACCCATAACGCATAACGCATAACGCATAACGCATAACGCATAACGCATAACGCATAACGGATCACGCATAACTCATAACGCATAACGCATAACGGATCACGCATAACGCATAACGCATAACGCATAACGCATAACGCATAACGGATCACGTATAACGCATAACGCATAGCGCAAATCGCATAACGCATAACGCATAACGGATCACACATTACTCATAACGCATAACGCATAACGGATCACGCATTACTCATAACGCATAACGCATTACTCATAACGCATAACGCATAACGCAAAACGCATAACGCATAACGCATAAGGCATAAGGCATCACGCATATAGCGTAACGCATAACGCATAACGCATAACGCATAACGCATAACGCATAACGGATCACGCATAACACATAACGCATAACGCATAACAGATCACGTATAACGCATAACGCATAACGCAAAACGCACAACGCATAACGCATAACGCATAACGCATAACGCATAACGCATAACGCATAACGGATCACGTATAACGCATAACGCATAACGCATAACGCATAACGGATCACGTATAACGCATAACGCATAGCGCAAATCGCATAACGCATAACGCATAACGGATCACACATTACTCATAACGCATAACGCATAACGGATCACGCATTACTCATAACGCATAACGCATTACTCATAACGCATAACGCATAACGCAAAACGCATAACGCATAACGCATAAGGCATAAGGCATCACGCATATAGCGTAACGCATAACGCATAACGCATAACGCATAACGCATAACGGATCACGCATAACACATAACGCATAACGCATAACAGATCACGTATAACGCATAACGCATAACGCATAACGCATAACGCATAACGCATAACGCATAACGCATAACGCATAACGCATAACGGATCACGTATAACGCATAACGCATAACGCATAACGGATCACGCATTACTCATAACGCATAACGCATTACTCATAACGCATAACGCATAACGCATAACGCATAACGCATAACGTATAACGCATAACGCATAACGGATCACGCAAAACACATAACGGATCACGTATAACGCATAACGCATAACGCATAGCGCAAAAAGCATAACGCATAACGCATAACGGATCACGCATATAGCATAACGCATAACGCATGACGGATCACGCATTACTCATAACGCATAACGCACAAAAAATAACCCATAACGCATAACGCATAACGCATAACGCATAACGCATAACGCATAACGCGTAACGCATAACGCATAACGCATAACGCATAACGCACAACGTATAACGCATAACGCATAACGCATAACGCATAACGCATAACACAACGAATATTGCATAGCGCATAATCCATAACGCGTAACGCATAAAGCATAACGCATAACGCATAACGCATAACGGATCCAGCATAACACATAACGCATAACGCATATCGGATCAAGCATTACTCATAACGCATAACGCATTACGTATAACGCATAAGGCATAAGGCATAACGCATATAGCGTAACGTATAACGCATGACGGATCACGCATTACTCATAACGCATAACGCATAACGCATAACGCACAAAGCATAACGCATAACGCATAACGCATAACGTATAACGCATAACGCATAACGCATAACGCATAACGCATAACGCATAACGCATAACGCATAACGCATAACGCATAACGCATGATGGATCGCGCATTTCTCATATCGCATAACGCATAACGCACAAAGCATAACGCATAACGCATAACGCATAACGCATAACGCATAACGCATAACGCATAACGCATAACGCATAACGCATAACGCATAACGCATAACGCATAACGCATAACGGATCACGCATTACTCATAACGCATAACGCATTACGGATATCGGATCAAGCATTACTCATAACGCACAACGCATAACGCATAACGCATAACGCATAACGCATAACGCATAACGCATAAAGCATAACGCATAACGCATAACGCATAACGGATCCAGCATTACTCATAACGCATAACACATAACGCATAACGCATAACGCATATCGGATCAAGCATTACTCATAACGCATAACGCATTACGTATAACGCATAAGGCATAAGGCATAACGCATATAGCGTAACGCATAACGCATAACGAATAACGCATAACGCATAACGGATCACGCATTACTCATAACGCATAACGCATAACGCATAACGCATAACGCATAACGCATAACGCATAACGCATAACGCATAACGTATAACGCATAACGCATAACGCATAACGGATAACACATAACGAATAACCCATAACGCTTTTCGCATAACGCATAACGCATAACGCATAACGCATAACGGATCACGCATTACTCATAACGCATAACGCATAACGCATAACGCATAACGCATAAGGCATAACGCATAACTTATAACGCATAACGCATAACGCATAACGCATAACGCATAACGCATAACGCATAACTCATAACGCATAACGCATAACGCATAACGCATAACGCATAACTCATAAGGCATAAGGCATAACGCATATAGCATAACGCATAACGCATAACGCATAACGCATAACGCATAACGCATAACGCATAACGCATAACGCATAACGGATCACGCATTACTCATAACGCATAACGCATTACGGATATCGGATCAAGCATTACGCATAACGCATAACGCATAAGGCATAACGCATAACTTATAACGCATAACGCATAACGCATAACGCAAAACGCATAACGCATAACTCATAACGCATAAGGCATAACGCATAACGCATAACTCATAAGGCATAAGGCATAACGCAGAACGCATAACGCATTACTCATAACGCATAACGCATAACGCATAACGCATAACGCATAACGCATAACGGATCACGCATTACTCATAACGCATAACGCATTACGGATATCGGATCAAGCATTACTCATAACGCATAACGCATAACGCATAACGCATAACGCATAACGCATAACGCATAACGCATAACGCATAACGGATCACACATTACTCATAACGCATAACGCATAACGGATCACGCATTACTCATAACGCATAACGCATTACTCATAACGCATAACGCATAACGCAAAACGCATAACGCATAACGCATAAGGCATAAGGCATCACGCATATAGCGTAACGCATAACGCATAACGCATAACGCATAACGCATAACGGATCACGCATAACACATAACGCATAACGCATAACAGATCACGTATAACGCATAACGCATAACGCAAAACGCACAACGCATAACGCATAACGCATAACGCATAACGCATAACGCATAACGCATAACGGATCACGTATAACGCATAACGCATAACGCATAACGGATCACGCATTACTCATAACGCATAACGCATTACTCATAACGCATAACGCATAACGCATAACGCATAACGCATAACGCATAACGTATAACGCATAACGCATAACAGATCACGCATAACACATAACGGATCACGTATAACGCATAACGCATAACGCATAGCGCAAAAAGCATAACGCATAACGCATAACGGATCACGCATATAGCATAAAGCATAACGCATGACGGATGACGCATTACTCATAACGCATAACGCACAAAAAATAACCCATAACGCATAACGCATAACGCATAACGCATAACGCATAACGCGTAACGCATAACGCATAGCGCATAACGCAAAACGTATAACGCATAACGCATAACGCATAACGCATAACGCATAACACAACGAATATTGCATAGCGCATAATCCATAACGCGTAACGCATAAAGCATAACGCATAACGCATAACGCATAACGGATCCAGCATTACTCATAACGCATAACACATAACGCATAACGCATTACGTATAACGCATAAGGCATAAGGCATAACGCATATAGCGTAACGCATAACGCATGACGGATCACGCATTACTCATAACGCATAACGCATAACGCATAACGCACAAAGCATAACGCATAACGCATAACGCATAACGTATAACGCATAACGCATAACGCATAACGCATAACGCATAACGCATAACGCATAACGCATAACGCATAACGGATAACACATAACGAATAACCCATAACGCTTTTCGCATAACGCATAACGCATAACGCATAACGCATAACGGATCACGCATTACTCATAACGCATAACGCCTAACGCATAACGCATAACGCATAACGCATAACGCATAACGCATAACGCATAACGCATAACGCATAACGCATAACGCATGACGGATCGCGCATTACTCATAACGCATAACGCATAACGCACAAAGCATAACGCATAACGCATAACGCATAACGCATAACGCATAACGCATAACGCATAACGCATAACGCATAACGCATAACGCATAACGCAATAACGCATAACGCAGAGCGCATAACGCATTACTCATAACGCATAACGCATAACGCATAACGCTTAACGCATAACGCATAACGGATCACGCATTACTCATAACGCATAACGCATTACGGATATCGGATCAAGCATTACTCATAACGCACAACGCATAACGCATAACGCATAACGCATAACGCATAACGCATAACTCATAACGCATAAAGCATAACGCATAACGCATAACGCATAACGGATCCAGCATTACTCATAACGCATAACGCATAACGCATAACGCATAACGCATAAGGCATAACGCATAACTTATAACGCATAACGCATAACGCATAACGCAAAACGCATAACGCATAACGCATAACTCATAACGCATAAGGCATAACGCATAACGCATAACTCATAAGGCATAAGGCATAACGCATATAGCATAACGCATAACGCATAACGAATAACGCATAACGCATAACGCATAACGCATAACGCATAACGGATCACGCATTACTCATAACGCATAACGCATTACGGATATCGGATCAAGCATTACGCATAACGCATAACGCATAAGGCATAACGCATAACTTATAACGCATAACGCATAACGCATAACGCAAAACGCATAACGCATAACGCATAACTCATAACGCATAAGGCATAACGCATAACGCATAACTCATAAGGCATAAGGCATAACGCAGAACGCATAACGCATTACTCATAACGCATAACGCATAACGCATAACGCATAACGCATAACGCATAACGGATCACGCATTACTCATAACGCATAACGCATTACGGATATCGGATCAAGCATTACTCATAACGCACAACGCATAACGCATAACGCATAACGCATAACGCATAACGCATAACGCATAACGCATAACGCATAACGCATAACGGATCACACATTACTCATAACGCATAACGCATAACGGATCACGCATTACTCATAACGCATAACGCATTACTCATAACGCATAACGCATAACGCAAAACGCATAACGCATAACGCATAACGCAAAACGCACAACGCATAACGCATAACGCATAACGCATAACGCATAACGGATCACGTATAACGCATAACGCATAACGCATAACGGATCACGCATTACTCATAACGCATAACGCATTACTCATAACGCATAACGCATAACGCATAACGCATAACGTATAACGCATAACGCATAACAGATCACGCATAACACATAACGGATCACGTATAACGCATAACGCATAACGCATAGCGCAAAAAGCATAACGCATAACGCATAACGGATCAC
This sequence comes from Lasioglossum morio, assembly GCA_916610235.2. Taxonomy (NCBI): domain Eukaryota; kingdom Metazoa; phylum Arthropoda; class Insecta; order Hymenoptera; family Halictidae; genus Lasioglossum; species Lasioglossum morio. Next base: position 2,733,871 of record CAKAJA020000347.1, read on the forward strand.
GCATATAGCATAAAGCATAACGCATGACGGATGACGCATTACTCATAACGCATAACGCACAAAAAATAACCCATAACGCATAACGCATAACGCATAACGCATAACGCATAACGCGTAACGCATAACGCATAACGCATAACGCAAAACGTATAACGCATAACGCATAACGCATAACGCATAACGCATAACACAACGAATATTGCATAGCGCATAATCCATAACGCGTAACGCATAAAGCATAACGCATAACGCATAACGCATAACGGATCCAGCATTACTCATAACGCATAACACATAACGCATAACGCATTACGTATAACGCATAAGGCATAAGGCATAACGCATATAGCGTAACGCATAACGCATGACGGATCACGCATTACTCATAACGCATAACGCATAACGCATAACGCACAAAGCATAACGCATAACGCATAACGCATAACGTATAACGCATAACGCATAACGCATAACGCATAACGCATAACGCATAACGCATAACGCATAACGCATAACGCATAACGCATAACACATAACGAATAACCCATAACGCTTTTCGCATAACGCATAACGCATAACGCATAACGCATAACGGATCACGCATTACTCATAACGCATAACGCATAACGCATAACGCATAACGCATAACGCATAACGCATAACGCATAACGCATAACGCATAACGCATAACGCATAACGCATAACGCATGACGGATCGCGCATTACTCATAACGCATAACGCATAACGCACAAAGCATAACGCATAACGCATAACGCATAACGCATAACGCATAACGCATAACGCATAACGCATAACGCATAACGCATAACGCATAACGCAGAGCGCATAACGCATTACTCATAACGCATAACGCATAACGCATAACGCATAACGCATAACGCATAACGGATCACGCATTACTCATAACGCATAACGCATTACGGATATCGGATCAAGCATTACTCATAACGCACAACGCATAACGCATAACGCATAACGCATAACGCATAACGCATAACGCATAACGCATAACGCATAACGCATAACGCATAACGCATAACGGATCCAGCATTACTCATAACGCATAACACATAACGCATAACGCATATCGGATCAAGCATTACTCATAACGCATAACGCATTACGTATAACGCATAAGGCATAAGGCATAACGCATATAGCGTAACGCATAACGCATGACGGATCACGCATTACTCATAACGCATAACGCATAACGCATAACGCACAAAGCATAACGCATAACGCATAACGCATAACGTATAACGCATAACGCATAACGCATAACGCATAACGCATAACGCATAACGCATAACGCATAACGCATAACGCATAACGCATAACGGATCACGCATAACACATAACGCATAACGCATAACAGATCACGTATAACGCATAACGCATAACGCAAAACGCACAACGCATAACGCATAACGCATAACGCATAACGCATAACGCATAACGGATCACGTATAACGCATAACGCATAACGCATAACGGATCACGCATTACTCATAAAGCATAACGCATTACTCATAACGCATAACGCATAACGCATAACGCATAACGCATAACGTATAACGCATAACGCATAACGGATCACGCAAAACACATAACGGATCACGTATAACGCATAACGCATAACGCATAGCGCAAAAAGCATAACGCATAACGCATAACGGATCACGCATATAGCATAACGCATAACGCATGACGGATCACGCATTACTCATAACGCATAACGCACAAAAAAAAAACCATAACGCATAACGCATAACGCATAACGCATAACGCATAACGCATAACGCGTAACGCATAACGCATAACGCATAACGCATAACGCACAACGTATAACGCATAACGCATAACGCATAACGCATAACGCATAACACAACGAATATTGCATAGCGCATAATCCATAACGCGTAACGCATAAAGCATAACGCATAACGCATAACGCATAACGGATCCAGCATAACACATAACGCATAACGCATAACGCATATCGGATCAAGCATTACTCATAACGCATAACGCATTACGTATAACGCATAAGGCATAAGGCATAACGCATATAGCGTAACGTATAACGCATGACGGATCACGCATTACTCATAACGCATAACGCATAACGCATAACGCACAAAGCATAACGCATAACGCATAACGCATAACGTATAACGCATAACGCATAACGCATAGCGCAAAAAGCATAACGCATAACGCATAACGGATCACGCATATAGCATAAAGCATAACGCATGACGGATGACGCATTACTCATAACGCATAACGCACAAAAAATAACCCATAACGCATAACGCATAACGCATAACGCATAACGCATAACGCGTAACGCATAACGCATAGCGCATAACGCAAAACGTATAACGCATAACGCATAACGCATAACGCATAACGCATAACACAACGAATATTGCATAGCGCATAATCCATAACGCGTAACGCATAAAGCATAACGCATAACGCATAACGCATAACGGATCCAGCATTACTCATAACGCATAACACATAACGCATAACGCATTACGTATAACGCATAAGGCATAAGGCATAACGCATATAGCGTAACGCATAACGCATGACGGATCACGCATTACTCATAACGCATAACGCATAACGCATAACGCACAAAGCATAACGCATAACGCATAACGCATAACGTATAACGCATAACGCATAACGCATAACGCATAACGCATAACGCATAACGCATAACGCATAACGCATAACGGATAACACATAACGAATAACCCATAACGCTTTTCGCATAACGCATAACGCATAACGCATAACGGATCACGCATTACTCATAACGCATAACGCCTAACGCATAACGCATAACGCATAACGCATAACGCATAACGCATAACGCATAACGCATAACGCATAACGCATAACGCATGACGGATCGCGCATTACTCATAACGCATAACGCATAACGCACAAAGCATAACGCATAACGCATAACGCATAACGCATAACGCATAACGCATAACGCATAACGCATAACGCATAACGCATAACGCATAACGCAATAACGCATAACGCAGAGCGCATAACGCATTACTCATAACGCATAACGCATAACGCATAACGCTTAACGCATAACGCATAACGGATCACGCATTACTCATAACGCATAACGCATTACGGATATCGGATCAAGCATTACTCATAACGCATAACGCATAACGCATAACGCATAACGCATAACGCATAACGCATAACGCATAACGCATAAAGCATAACGCATAACGCATAACGCATAACGGATCCAGCATTACTCATAACGCATAACGCATAACGCATAACGCATAACGCATAAGGCATAACGCATAACTTATAACGCATAACGCATAACGCATAACGCAAAACGCATAACGCATAACGCATAACTCATAACGCATAAGGCATAACGCATAACGCATAACTCATAAGGCATAAGGCATAACGCATATAGCATAACGCATAACGCATAACGAATAACGCATAACGCATAACGCATAACGCATAACGCATAACGGATCACGCATTACTCATAACGCATAACGCATTACGGATATCGGATCAAGCATTACGCATAACGCATAACGCATAAGGCATAACGCATAACTTATAACGCATAACGCATAACGCATAACGCAAAACGCATAACGCATAACGCATAACTCATAACGCATAAGGCATAACGCATAACGCATAACTCATAAGGCATAAGGCATAACGCAGAACGCATAACGCATAACGCATAACGCATAACGCATAACGCATAACGCATAACGCATAACGCATAACGGATCACGCATTACTCATAACGCATAACGCATTACGGATATCGGATCAAGCATTACTCATAACGCATAACGCATAACGCATAACGCATAACGCATAACGCATAACGCATAACGCATAACGCATAACGCATAACGCATAACGGATCACACATTACTCATAACGCATAACGCATAACGGATCACGCATTACTCATAACGCATAACGCATTACTCATAACGCATAACGCATAACGCAAAACGCATAACGCATAACGCATAACGCAAAACGCACAACGCATAACGCATAACGCATAACGCATAACGCATAACGGATCACGTATAACGCATAACGCATAACGCATAACGGATCACGCATTACTCATAACGCATAACGCATTACTCATAACGCATAACGCATAACGCATAACGCATAACGCATAACGTATAACGCATAACGCATAACAGATCACGCATAACACATAACGGATCACGTATAACGCATAACGCATAACGCATAGCGCAAAAAGCATAACGCATAACGCATAACGGATCACGCATATAGCATAAAGCATAACGCATGACGGATGACGCATTACTCATAACGCATAACGCACAAAAAATAACCCATAACGCATAACGCATAACGCATAACGCATAACGCATAACGCATAACGCATAACGCATAACGCATAACGCAAAACGTATAACGCATAACGCATAACGCATAACGCATAACGCATAACACAACGAATATTGCATAGCGCATAATCCATAACGCGTAACGCATAAAGCATAACGCATAACGCATAACGCATAACGGATCCAGCATTACTCATAACGCATAACACATAACGCATAACGCATAACGCATAACGCATAAGGCATAAGGCATAACGCATATAGCGTAACGCATAACGCATGACGGATCACGCATTACTCATAACGCATAACGCATAACGCATAACGCACAAAGCATAACGCATAACGCATAACGCATAACGTATAACGCATAACGCATAACGCATAACGCATAACGCATAACGCATAACGCATAACGCATAACGCATAACGCATAACGGATAACACATAACGAATAACCCATAACGCTTTTCGCATAACGCATAACGCATAACGCATAACGCATAACGGATCACGCATTACTCATAACGCATAACGCATAACGCATAACGCATAACGCATAACGCATAACGCATAACGCATAACGCATAACGCATAACGCATAACGCATGACGGATCGCGCATTACTCATAACGCATAACGCATAACGCACAAAGCATAACGCATAACGCATAACGCATAACGCATAACGCATAACGCATAACGCATAACGCATAACGCATAACGCATAACGCATAACGCAGAGCGCATAACGCATTACTCATAACGCATAACGCATAACGCATAACGCTTAACGCATAACGCATAACGGATCACGCATTACTCATAACGCATAACGCATTACGGATATCGGATCAAGCATTACTCATAACGCACAACGCATAACGCATAACGCATAACGCATAACGCATAACGCATAACGCATAACGCATAACGCATAACGCATAACGCATAACGCATAACGGATCCAGCATTACTCATAACGCATAACACATAACGCATAACGCATATCGGATCAAGCATTACTCATAACGCATAACGCATTACGTATAACGCATAAGGCATAAGGCATAACGCATATAGCGTAACGCATAACGCATGACGGATCACGCATTACTCATAACGCATAACGCATAACGCATAACGCATAACGCATAACGCATAACGCATAACGCATAAGGCATAACGCATAACGCATAACGCATAACGCATAACGCATAACGCATAACGCATAACGCATAACGCATAACGCATAACGCATAACGGATCACGCATAACACATAACGCATAACGCATAACAGATCACGTATAACGCATAACGCATAACGCAAAACGCACAACGCATAACGCATAACGCATAACGCATAACGCATAACGCATAACGGATCACGTATAACGCATAACGCATAACGCATAACGGATCACGCATTACTCATAAAGCATAACGCATTACTCATAACGCATAACGCATAACGCATAACGCATAACGCATAACGTATAACGCATAACGCATAACGGATCACGCAAAACACATAACGGATCACGTATAACGCATAACGCATAACGCATAGCGCAAAAAGCATAACGCATAACGCATAACGGATCACGCATATAGCATAACGCATAACGCATGACGGATCACGCATTACTCATAACGCATAACGCACAAAAAAAAAACCATAACGCATAACGCATAACGCATAACGCATAACGCATAACGCATAACGCATAACGCATAACGCATAACGCATAACGCATAACGCACAACGTATAACGCATAACGCATAACGCATAACGCATAACGCATAACACAACGAATATTGCATAGCGCATAATCCATAACGCGTAACGCATAAAGCATAACGCATAACGCATAACGCATAACGGATCCAGCATAACACATAACGCATAACGCATAACGCATATCGGATCAAGCATTACTCATAACGCATAACGCATTACGTATAACGCATAAGGCATAAGGCATAACGCATATAGCGTAACGTATAACGCATGACGGATCACGCATTACTCATAACGCATAACGCATAACGCATAACGCACAAAGCATAACGCATAACGCATAACGCATAACGTATAACGCATAACGCATAACGCATAACGCATAACGCATAACGCATAACGCATAACGCATAACGCATAACGCATGATGGATCGCGCATTTCTCATATCGCATAACGCATAACGCATAACGCATAACGCAGAACGCATAACGCATAACGCATAACGCATAACGCATAACGCATAACGCATAACGCATAACGCATAACGCATAACGCATAACGCATAACGGATCACGCATTACTCATAACGCATAACGCATTACGGATATCGGATCAAGCATTACTCATAACGCACAACGCATAACGCATAACGCATAACGCATAACGCATAACTCATAACGCATAAAGCATAACGCATAACGCATAACGCATAACGGATCCAGCGTTACTCATAACGCATAACACATAACGCATAACGCATAACGCATATCGGATCAAGCATTACTCATAACGCATAACGCATTACGTATAACGCATAAGGCATAAGGCATAACGCATATAGCGTAACGCATAACGCATAACGAATAACGCATAACGCATAACGCATAACGGATCACGCATTACTCATAACGCATAACGCATAACGCATAACGCATAACGCTTAACGCATAACGCATAACGCATAACGTATAACGCATAACGCATAACGCATAACGGATAACACATAACGAATAACCCATAACGCTTTTCGCATAACGCATAACGCATAACGCATAACGCATAACGGATCACGCATTACTCATAACGCATAACGCATAACGCATAACGCATAACGCATAAGGCATAACGCATAACTTATAACGCATAACGCATAACGCATAACGCAAAACGCATAACGCATAACGCATAACTCATAACGCATAAGGCATAACGCATAACGCATAACGCATAACTCATAAGGCATAAGGCATAACGCATATAGCATAACGCATAACGCATAACGAATAACGCATAACGCATAACGCATAACGCATAACGCATAACGGATCACGCATTACTCATAACGCATAACGCATTACGGATATCGGATCAAGCATTACGCATAACGCATAACGCATAAGGCATAACGCATAACTTATAACGCATAACGCATAACGCATAACGCAAAACGCATAACGCATAACGCATAACTCATAACGCATAAGGCATAACGCATAACGCATAACGCATAACTCATAAGGCATAAGGCATAACGCAGAACGCATAACGCATTACTCATAACGCATAACGCATAACGCATAACGCATAACGCATAACGGATCACGCATTACTCATAACGCATAACGCATTACGGATATCGGATCAAGCATTACTCATAACGCACAACGCATAACGCATAACGCATAACGCATAACGCATAACGCATAACGCATAACGCATAACGCATAACGGATCACACATTACTCATAACGCATAACGCATAACGGATCACGCATTACTCATAACGCATAACGCATTACTCATAACGCATAACGCATAACGCAAAACGCATAACGCATAACGCATAAGGCATAAGGCATCACGCATATAGCGTAACGCATAACGCATAACGCATAACGCATAACGCATAACGGATCACGCATAACACATAACGCATAACGCATAACAGATCACGTATAACGCATAACGCATAACGCAAAACGCACAACGCATAACGCATAACGCATAACGCATAACGCATAACGCATAGCGCATAACGGATCACGTATAACGCATAACGCATAACGCATAACGGATCACGCATTACTCATAACGCATAACGCATTACTCATAACGCATAACGCATAACGCACAACGCATAACGCATAACGTATAACGCATAACGCATAACAGATCACGCATAACACATAACGGATCACGTATAACGCATAACGCATAACGCATAGCGCAAAAAGCATAACGCATAACGCATAACGGATCACGCATATAGCATAAAGCATAACGCATGACGGATGACGCATTACTCATAACGCATAACGCACAAAAAATAACCCATAACGCATAACGCATAACGCATAACGCATAACGCATAACGCGTAACGCATAACGCATAACGCATAACGCATAACGCACAACGTATAACGCATAACGCATAACGCATAACGCATAACGCATAACACAACGAATATTGCATAGCGCATAATCCATAACGCGTAACGCATAAAGCATAACGCATAACGCATAACGCATAACGGATCCAGCATTACTCATAACGCATAACACATAACGCATAACGCATTACGTATAACGCATAAGGCATAAGGCATAACGCATATAGCGTAACGCATAACGCATGACGGATCACGCATTACTCATAACGCATAACGCATAACGCATAACGCACAAAGCATAACGCATAACGCATAACGCATAACGTATAACGCATAACGCATAACGCATAACGCATAACGCATAACGCATAACGCATAACGCATAACGCATAACGGATAACACATAACGAATAACCCATAACGCTTTTCGCATAACGCATAACGCATAACGCATAACGCATAACGGATCACGCATTACTCATAACGCATAACGCATAACGCATAACGCATAACGCATAACGCATAACGCATAACGCATAACGCATAACGCATAACGCATAACGCATAACGCATAACGCATAACGCATAACGCATAACGCATAACGCATGACGGATCGCGCATTACTCATAACGCATAACGCATAACGCACAAAGCATAACGCATAACGCATAACGCATAACGCATAACGCATAACGCATAACGCATAACGCATAACGCATAACGCATAACGCATAACGCATAACGCAGAGCGCATAACGCATTACTCATAACGCATAACGCATAACGAATAACGCTTAACGCATAACGCATAACGGATCACGCATTACTCATAACGCATAACGCATTACGGATATCGGATCAAGCATTACTCATAACGCACAACGCATAACGCATAACGCATAACGCATAACGCATAACGCATAACTCATAACGCATAAAGCATAACGCATAACGCATAACGCATAACGCATAACGGATCCAGCATTACTCATAACGCATAACACATAACGCATAACGCATATCGGATCAAGCATTACTCATAACGCATAACGCATTACGTATAACGCATAAGGCATAAGGCATAACGCATATAGCGTAACGCATAACGCATGACGGATCACGCATTACTCATAACGCATAACGCATAACGCATAACGCACAAAGCATAACGCATAACGCATAACGCATAACGTATAACGCATAACGCATAACGCATAACGCATAACGCATAACGCATAACGCATAACGCATAACGCATAACGCATAACGTATAACGCATAACGCATAACGCATAACGGATAACACATAACGAATAACCCATAACGCTTTTCGCATAACGCATAACGCATAACGCATAACGGATCACGCATTACTCATAACGCATAACGCATAACGCATAACGCATAACGCATAACGCATAAGGCATAACGCATAACTTATAACGCATAACGCATAACGCATAACGCAAAACGCATAACGCATAACGCATAACTCATAACGCATAAGGCATAACCCATAACGCATAACGCATAACTCATAAGGCATAAGGCATAACGCATATAGCATAACGCATAACGCATAACGAATAACGCATAACGCATAACGCATAACGCATAACGGATCACGCATTACTCATAACGCATAACGCATTACGGATATCGGATCAAGCATTACGCATAACGCATAACGCATAAGGCATAACGCATAACTTATAACGCATAACGCATAACGCATAACGCATAACGCAAAACGCATAACGCATAACGCATAACTCATAACGCATAAGGCATAACGCATAACTTATAACGCATAACGCATAACGCATAACGCATAACGCAAAACGCATAACGCATAACGCATAACTCATAACGCATAAGGCATAACCCATAACGCATAACGCATAACTCATAAGGCATAAGGCATAACGCATATAGCATAACGCATAACGCATAACGAATAACGCATAACGCATAACGCATAACGCATAACGCATAACGGATCACGCATTACTCATAACGCATAACGCATTACGGATATCGGATCAAGCATTACGCATAACGCATAACGCATAAGGCATAACGCATAACTTATAACGCATAACGCATAACGCATAACGCATAACGCATAACGCAAAACGCATAACGCATAACGCATAACTCATAACGCATAAGGCATAACGCATAACGCATAACTCATAAGGCATAAGGCATAACGCAGAACGCATAACGCATTACTCATAACGCATAACGCATAAGGCATAACGCATAACTTATAACGCATAACGCATAACGCATAACGCAAAACGCATAACGCATAACGCATAACTCATAACGCATAAGGCATAACGCATAACGCATAACGCATAACTCATAAGGCATAAGGCATAACGCATATAGCATAACGCATAACGCATAACGGATCACGCATTACTCATAACGCATAACGCATTACGGATATCGGATCAAGCATTACTCATAACGCACAACGCATAACGCATAACGCATAACGCATAACGCATAACGCATAACGCATAACGCATAACTCATAACGCATAAAGCATAACGCATAACGCATAACGCATAACGGATCCAGCATTACTCATAACGCATAACACATAACGCATAACGCATAACGCATATCGGATCAAGCATTACTCATAACGCATAACGCATTACATATAACGCATAAGGCATAAGGCATAACGCATATAGCGTAACGCATAACGCATGACGGATCACGCATTACTCATAACGCATAACGCATAACGCATAACGCATAACGCATAACGGATCACGCATTACTCATAACGCATAACGCATTACGGATATCGGATCAAGCATTACTCATAACGCACAACGCATAACGCATAACGCATAACTCATAACGCATAAAGCATAACGCATAACGCATAACGCATAACGGATCCAGCATTACTCATAACGCATAACACATAACGCATAACGCATAACGCATATCGGATCAAGCATTACTCATAACGCATAACGCATTACGTATAACGCATAAGGCATAAGGCATAACGCATATAGCGTAACGCATAACGCATAACGCATAACGGATAACACATAACGAATAACCCATAACGCTTTTCGCATAACGCATAACGCATAACGCATAACGCATAACGGATCACGCATTACTCATAACGCATAACTCATAACGCATAAGGCATAACGCATAACGCATAACGCATAACTCATAAGGCATAAGGCATAACGCATATAGCATAACGCATAACGCATGACGGATCGCGCATTACTCATAACGCATAACGCATAACGCACAAAGCATAACGCATAACGCATAACGCATAACGCAGAACGCATAACGCATAACGCATAACGCATAACGCATAACGCATAACTCATAAGGCATAAGGCATAACGCATATAGCATAACGCATAACGCATGACGGATCGCGCATTACTCATAACGCATAACGCATAACGCACAAAGCATAACGCATAACGCATAACGCATAACGCAGAACGCATAACGCATAACGCATAACGCATAACGCATAACGCAAAACGCAAAACGCATAACGCATAACGCATAACTCATAACGCATAAGGCATAACGCATAACGAATCACGCATTACTCATAACGCATAACGCATAAGGCATAAGGCATAACGCATAACGCACAAAGCATAACGCATAACGCATAACGCATAACGCATAACGCATAACGCATAACGCATAACGCATAACGCATAACGCATAACGCATAACGCATAACGCATAACGCATAACGCATAATGCATAACGCATAACGCATAACGCATAACGCATAACGCATAACGCATAACGCATAACTTATAACGCATAACGCATAACGCATAACGCATAACGCATAACGCATAACGCAAAACGCATAACGCATAACGCATAACTCATAACGCATAAGGCATAACGCATAACGCATAACGCATAACTCATAAGGCATAAGGCATAACGCATATAGCATAACGCATAACGCATGACGGATCGCGCATTACTCATAACGCATAACGCATAACGCACAAAGCATAACGCATAACGCATAACGCATAACGCAGAACGCATAACGCATAACGCATAACGCATAACGCATAACGCATAACGCATAACTCATAAGGCATAAGGCATAACGCATATAGCATAACGCATAACGCATGACGGATCGCGCATTACTCATAACGCATAACGCATAACGCACAAAGCATAACGCATAACGCATAACGCATAACGCAGAACGCATAACGCATAACGCAGAGCGCATAACGCATTACTCATAACGCATAACGCATAACGAATAACGCTTAACGCATAACGCATAACAGATCACGCTTTACTCATAACGCATAACGCATAACGCATAACGCATAACGCATAACGCATAACGCATAACGCATAACGCATAACGCATAACGCATAACGCATAACGCATAACGCATAACGCATAACGCATAACGCATAACGCATAACGCATAACGCATAACGCATAACGCATAACGCATAACGCATAACGCATAACGCATAACGCAAAACGCATAACGCATAACGCATAACTCATAACGCATAAGGCATAACGCATAACGAATCACGCATTACTCATAACGCATAACGCATAAGGCATAAGGCATAACGCATAACGCACAAAGCATAACGCATAACGCATAACGCATAACGCATAACGCATAACGCATAACGCATAACGCATAACGCATAACGCATAACGCATAACGCATAACGCATAACGCATAACGCATAATGCATAACGCATAACGCATAACGCATAACGCATAACGCATAACTTATAACGCATAACGCATAACGCATAACGCATAACGCATAACGCATAACGCATAACGCATAACGCATAACTTATAACGCATAACGCATAACGCATAACGCATAACGCAAAACGCATAACGCATAACGCATAACTCATAACGCATAAGGCATAACGCATAACGAATCACGCATTACTCATAACGCATAACGCATAAGGCATAAGGCATAACGCATAACGCACAAAGCATAACGCATAACGCATAACGCATAACGCATAACGCATAACGCATAACGCATAACGCATAACGCATAACGCATAACGCATAACGCATAACGCATAACGCATAACGGATAACACATAACGAATAACCCATAACGCTTTTCGCATAACGCATAACGCATAACGCATAACGCATAACGGATCACGCATTACTCATAACGCATAACGCATAACGCATAACGCATAACGCATAACGCATAAGGCATAACGCATAACTTATAACACATAACGCATAACGCATAACGCAAAACGCATAACGCATAACGCATAACTCATAACGCATAAGGCATAACGCATAACGCATAACGCATAACTCATAAGGCATAAGGCATAACGCATATAGCATAACGCATAACGCATGACGGATCGCGCATTACTCATAACGCATAACGCATAACGCACAAAGCATAACGCATAACGCATAACGCAAACGACAGAACGCATAACGCATAACGCATAACGCATAACGGATCACGTATAACGCATAACGCATAACGCATAACGGATCACGCATTACTCATAACGCATAACGCATTACTCATAACGCATAACGCATAACGCATAACGCATAACGCATAACGTATAACGCATAACGCATAACGGATCACGCATAACACATAACGGATCACGTATAACGCATAACGCATAGCGCAAAAAGCATAACGCATAACGCATAACGGATCACGCATTACTCATAACGCATAACGCATAAGGGATCACGCATTACTCATAACGCATAACGCATTACTCATAACGCATAACGCATTACTCATAACGCATAACGCATAACGCAAAACGCATAACGCATAACGCATAAGGCATAAGGCATCACGCATATAGCATAACGCATAACGCATGACGGATCACGCATTACTCATAACGCATAACGCACAAAAAATAACCCATAACGCATAACGCATAACGCATAACGCATAACGCATAACGGATCACGCATAACACATAACGCATAACGCATAACGGATCACGTATAACGCATAACGCATAACGCATAAGGCATAACGCATAACGCATAACGCATAACGCATAACGGATCACGTATAACGCATAACGCATAGCGCAAATCGCATAACGCATAACGCATAACGGATCACACATTACTCATAACGCATAACGCATAACGCAAAACGCATAACGCATAACGCATAAGGCATAAGGCATCACGCATATAGCATAACGCATAACGCATGACGGATCACGCATTACTCATAACGCATAACGCACAAAAAATAACCCATAACGCATAACGCATAACGCATAACGCATAACGCATAACGCATAACGCATAACGGATCACGCATAACACATAACGCATAACGCATAACGGATCACGTATAACGCATAACGCATAACGCATAACGCATAACGCATAACGCATAACGGATCACGTATAACGCATAACGCATAGCGCAAATCGCATAACGCATAACGCATAACGGATCACACATTACTCATAACGCATAACGCATAACGGATCACGCATTACTCATAACGCATAACGCATTACTCATAACGCATAACGCATAACGCAAAACGCATAACGCATAACGCATAAGGCATAAGGCATCGCGCATATAGCGTAACGCATAACGCATAACGCATAACGCATAACGCATAACGCATAACGGATCACGCATAACACATAACGCATAACGCATAAGAGATCACGTATAACGCATAACGCATAACGCAAAACGCACAACGCATAACGCATAACGCATAACGCATAACGCATAACGCATAACGGATCACGTATAACGCATAACGCATAACGCATAACGCATAACGCATAACGCATAACGCATAACGGATCACGCATAACGCAAAAAGCATAACGCATAACGCATAAGGCATAAGGCATCACGCATATAGCGTAACGCATAACGCATAACGCATAACGCATAACGCATAACGCATAACGGATCACGCATAACACATAACGCATAACGCATAACAGATCACGTATAACGCATAACGCATAACGCAAAACGCACAACGCATAACGCATAACGCATAACGCATAACGCATAACGCATAACGGATCACGTATAACGCATAACGCATAACGCATAACGCATAACGGATCACGCATTACTCATAACGCATAACGCATTACTCATAACGCATAACGCATAACGCATAACGCATAACGCATAACGTATAACGCATAACGCATAACGGATCACGCATAACACATAACGGATCACGTATAACGCATAACGCATAACGCATAGCGCAAAAAGCATAACGCATAACGCATAACGGATCACGCATATAGCATAACGCATAACGCATGACGGATCACGCATTACTCATAACGCATAACGCACAAAAAATAACCCATAACGCATAACGCATAACGCATAACGCATAACGCGTAACGCATAACGCATAACGCATAACGCATAACGCACAACGTATAACGCATAACGCATAACGCATAACGCATAACGCATAACACAACGAATATTGCATAGCGCATAATCCATAACGCGTAACGCATAAAGCATAACCCATAACGCATAACGCATAACGGATCCAGCATAACACATAACGCATAACGCATAACGCATATCGGATCAAGCATTACTCATAACGCATAACGCATTACGTATAACGCATAAGGCATAAGGCATAACGCATATAGCGTAACGTATAACGCATGACGGATCACGCATTACTCATAACGCATAACGCATAACGCATAACGCACAAAGCATAACGCATAACGCATAACGCATAACGTATAACGCATAACGCATAACGCATAACGCATAACGCATAACGCATAACGCATAACGCATAACGCATAACGCATAACGCATAACGCATAACGCATAGCGCATAACGGATAACACATAACGAATAACCCATAACGCTTTTCGCATAACGCATAACGCATAACGCATAACGGATCACGCATTACTCATAACGCATAACGCATAACGCATAACGCATAACGCATAACGCATAAGGCATAACGCATAACGCATAACGCATAACGCATAACGCATAACGCATAACGCATAACGCATGACGGATCGCGCATTTCTCATATCGCATAACGCATAACGCACAAAGCATAACGCATAACGCATAACGCATAACGCAGAACGCATAACGCATAACGCATAACGCATAAGGCATAAGGCATCACGCATATAGCGTAACGCATAACGCATAACGCATAACGCATAACGCATAACGCATAACGGATCACGCATAACACATAACGCATAACGCATAACAGATCACGTATAACGCATAACGCATAACGCAAAACGCACAACGCATAACGCATAACGCATAACGCATAACGCATAACGCATAACGCATAACGGATCACGTATAACGCATAACGCATAACGCATAACGCATAACGGATCACGTATAACGCATAACGCATAGCGCAAATCGCATAACGCATAACGCATAACGGATCACACATTACTCATAACGCATAACGCATAACGGATCACGCATTACTCATAACGCATAACGCATTACTCATAACGCATAACGCATAACGCAAAACGCATAACGCATAACGCATAAGGCATAAGGCATCACGCATATAGCGTAACGCATAACGCATAACGCATAACGCATAACGCATAACGGATCACGCATAACACATAACGCATAACGCATAACAGATCACGTATAACGCATAACGCATAACGCAAAACGCACAACGCATAACGCATAACGCATAACGCATAACGCATAACGCATAACGGATCACGTATAACGCATAACGCATAACGCATAACGGATCACGCATTACTCATAACGCATAACGCATTACTCATAACGCATAACGCATAACGCATAACGCATAACGCATAACGTATAACGCATAGCGCAAAAAGCATAACGCATAACGCATAACGGATCACGCATATAGCATAACGCATAACGCATGACGGATCACGCATTACTCATAACGCATAACGCACAAAAAATAACCCATAACGCATAACGCATAACGCATAACGCATAACGCATAACGCGTAACGCATAACGCATAACGCATAACGCACAACGTATAACGCATAACGCATAACGCATAACGCATAACGCATAACACAACGAATATTGCATAGCGCATAATCCATAACGCGTAACGCATAAAGCATAACGCATAACGCATAACGCATAACGGATCCAGCATAACACATAACGCATAACGCATAACGCATATCGGATCAAGCATTACTCATAACGCATAACGCATTACGTATAACGCATAAGGCATAAGGCATAACGCATATAGCGTAACGTATAACGCATGACGGATCACGCATTACTCATAACGCATAACGCATAACGCATAACGCACAAAGCATAACGCATAACGCATAACGCATAACGTACAACGCATAACGCATAACGCATAACGCATAACGCATAACGCATAACGCATAACGCATAACGCATAACGCATAACGCATGATGGATCGCGCATTTCTCATATCGCATAACGCATAACGCACAAAGCATAACGCATAACGCATAACGCATAACGCATAACGCATAACGCATAACGCATAACGCATAACGCATAACGCATAACGCATAACGCATAACGCATAACGCATAACGGATCACGCATTACTCATAACGCATAACGCATTACGGATATCGGATCAAGCATTACTCATAACGCACAACGCATAACGCATAACGCATAACGCATAACGCATAACTCATAACGCATAAAGCATAACGCATAACGCATAACGCATAACGGATCCAGCATAACTCATAACGCATAACACATAACGCATAACGCATAACGCATATCGGATCAAGCATTACTCATAACGCATAACGCATTACGTATAACGCATAAGGCATAAGGCATAACGCATATAGCGTAACGCATAACGCATAACGAATAACGCATAACGCATAACGCATAACGGATCACGCATTACTCATAACGCATAACGCATAACGCATAACGCATAACGCATAACGCATAACGCATAACGCATAACGCATAACGTATAACGCATAACGCATAACGCATAACGGATAACACATAACGAATAACCCATAACGCTTTTCGCATAACGCATAACGCATAACGCATAACGCATAACGGATCACGCATTACTCATAACGCATAACGCATAACGCATAACGCATAACGCATAAGGCATAACGCATAACTTATAACGCATAACGCATAACGCAAAACGCATAACGCATAACGCATAACTCATAACGCATAAGGCATAACGCATAACGCATAACGCATAACTCATAAGGCATAAGGCATAACGCATATAGCATAACGCATAACGCATAACGAATAACGCATAACGCATAACGCATAACGCATAACGCATAACGCATAACGGATCACGCATTACTCATAACGCATAACGCATTACGGATATCGGATCAAGCATTACGCATAACGCATAACGCATAAGGCATAACGCATAACTTATAACGCATAACGCATAACGCATAACGCATAACGCATAACGCATAACGCATAACGCATAACGCATGATGGATCGCGCATTTCTCATATCGCATAACGCATAACGCACAAAGCATAACGCATAACGCATAACGCATAACGCAGAACGCATAACGCATAACGCATAACGCATAACGCATAACGCATAACGCATAACGCATAACGCATAACGCATAACGCATAACGGATCACGCATTACTCATAACGCATAACGCATTACGGATATCGGATCAAGCATTACTCATAACGCACAACGCATAACGCATAACGGATCACGCATTACTCATAACGCATAACGCATAACGCATAACGCATAACGCATAACGCATAACGCATAACGCATAACGCATAACGTATAACGCATAACGCATAACGCATAACGGATAACACATAACGAATAACCCATAACGCTTTTCGCATAACGCATAACGCATAACGGATCACGCATTACTCATAACGCATAACGCATAACGCATAACGCATAACGCATAAGGCATAACGCATAACTTATAACGCATAACGCATAACGCATAACGCAAAACGCATAACGCATAACGCATAACTCATAACGCATAACGCATAACGCATAACGCATAACGCATAACTCATAAGGCATAAGGCATAACGCATATAGCATAACGCATAACGCATAACGAATAACGCATAACGCATAACGCATAACGCATAACGCATAACGCATAACGGATCACGCATTACTCATAACGCATAACGCATTACGGATATCGGATCAAGCATTACGCATAACGCATAACGCATAAGGCATAACGCATAACTTATAACGCATAACGCATAACGCATAACGCAAAACGCATAACACATAACGCATAACTCATAACGCATAAGGCATAACGCATAACGCATAACTCATAAGGCATAAGGCATAACGCAGAACGCATAACGCATTACTCATAACGCATAACGCATAACGCATAACGCATAACGCATAACGCATAACGCATAACGGATCACGCATTACTCATAACGCATAACGCATTACGGATATCGGATCAAGCATTACTCATAACGCACAACGCATAACGCATAACGCATAACGCATAACGCATAACGCATAACGCATAACGCATAACGGATCACACATTACTCATAACGCATAACGCATAACGGATCACGCATTACTCATAACGCATAACGCATTACTCATAACGCATAACGCATAACGCAAAACGCATAACGCATAACGCATAAGGCATAAGGCATCACGCATATAGCATAACGCATAACGCATGACGGATCACGCATTACTCATAACGCATAACGCACAAAAAATAACCCATAACGCATAACGCATAACGCATAAGGCATAACGCATAACGCATAACGCATAACGCATAACGGATCACGTATAACGCATAACGCATAGCGCAAATCGCATAACGCATAACGCATAACGGATCACACATTACTCATAACGCATAACGCATAACGCAAAACGCATAACGCATAACGCATAAGGCATAAGGCATCACGCATATAGCATAACGCATAACGCATGACGGATCACGCATTACTCATAACGCATAACGCACAAAAAATAACCCATAACGCATAACGCATAACGCATAACGCATAACGCATAACGCATAACGCATAACGGATCACGCATAACACATAACGCATAACGCATAACGGATCACGTATAACGCATAACGCATAACGCATAACGCATAACGCATAACGCATAACGGATCACGTATAACGCATAACGCATAGCGCAAATCGCATAACGCATAACGCATAACGGATCACACATTACTCATAACGCATAACGCATAACGGATCACGCATTACTCATAACGCATAACGCATTACTCATAACGCATAACGCATAACGCAAAACGCATAACGCATAACGCATAAGGCATAAGGCATCGCGCATATAGCGTAACGCATAACGCATAACGCATAACGCATAACGCATAACGCATAACGGATCACGCATAACACATAACGCATAACGCATAAGAGATCACGTATAACGCATAACGCATAACGCAAAACGCACAACGCATAACGCATAACGCATAACGCATAACGCATAACGCATAACGGATCACGTATAACGCATAACGCATAACGCATAACGCATAACGCATAACGCATAACGCATAACGGATCACGCATAACGCAAAAAGCATAACGCATAACGCATAAGGCATAAGGCATCACGCATATAGCGTAACGCATAACGCATAACGCATAACGCATAACGCATAACGCATAACGGATCACGCATAACACATAACGCATAACGCATAACAGATCACGTATAACGCATAACGCATAACGCAAAACGCACAACGCATAACGCATAACGCATAACGCATAACGCATAACGCATAACGGATCACGTATAACGCATAACGCATAACGCATAACGCATAACGGATCACGCATTACTCATAACGCATAACGCATTACTCATAACGCATAACGCATAACGCATAACGCATAACGCATAACGCATAACGCATAACGCATAACGGATCACGCATAACACATAACGGATCACGTATAACGCATAACGCATAACGCATAGCGCAAAAAGCATAACGCATAACGCATAACGGATCACGCATATAGCATAACGCATAACGCATGACGGATCACGCATTACTCATAACGCATAACGCACAAAAAATAACCCATAACGCATAACGCATAACGCATAACGCATAACGCGTAACGCATAACGCATAACGCATAACGCATAACGCACAACGTATAACGCATAACGCATAACGCATAACGCATAACGCATAACACAACGAATATTGCATAGCGCATAATCCATAACGCGTAACGCATAAAGCATAACCCATAACGCATAACGCATAACGGATCCAGCATAACACATAACGCATAACGCATAACGCATATCGGATCAAGCATTACTCATAACGCATAACGCATTACGTATAACGCATAAGGCATAAGGCATAACGCATATAGCGTAACGTATAACGCATGACGGATCACGCATTACTCATAACGCATAACGCATAACGCATAACGCACAAAGCATAACGCATAACGCATAACGCATAACGTATAACGCATAACGCATAACGCATAACGCATAACGCATAACGCATAACGCATAACGCATAACGCATAACGCATAACGCATAACGCATAACGCATAACGCATAACGGATAACACATAACGAATAACCCATAACGCTTTTCGCATAACGCATAACGCATAACGCATAACGGATCACGCATTACTCATAACGCATAACGCATAACGCATAACGCATAACGCATAACGCATAAGGCATAACGCATAACGCATAACGCATAACGCATAACGCATAACGCATAACGCATAACGCATGACGGATCGCGCATTTCTCATATCGCATAACGCATAACGCACAAAGCATAACGCATAACGCATAACGCATAACGCAGAACGCATAACGCATAACGCATAACGCATAACGCATAACGCATAACGCATAACGCATAACGCATAACGCATAACGCATAACGCATAACGCATAACGGATCACGCATAACACATAACGCATAACGCATAACGGATCACGTATAACGCATAACGCATAACGCATAACGCATAACGGATCACGTATAACGCATAACGCATAGCGCAAATCGCATAACGCATAACGCATAACGGATCACACATTACTCATAACGCATAACGCATAACGGATCACGCATTACTCATAACGCATAACGCATTACTCATAACGCATAACGCATAACGCAAAACGCATAACGCATAACGCATAAGGCATAAGGCATCACGCATATAGCGTAACGCATAACGCATAACGCATAACGCATAACGCATAACGCATAACGGATCACGCATAACACATAACGCATAACGCATAACAGATCACGTATAACGCATAACGCATAACGCAAAACGCACAACGCATAACGCATAACGCATAACGCATAACGCATAACGCATAACGCATAACGGATCACGTATAACGCATAACGCATAACGCATAACGCATAACGGATCACGTATAACGCATAACGCATAGCGCAAATCGCATAACGCATAACGCATAACGGATCACACATTACTCATAACGCATAACGCATAACGGATCACGCATTACTCATAACGCATAACGCATTACTCATAACGCATAACGCATAACGCAAAACGCATAACGCATAACGCATAAGGCATAAGGCATCACGCATATAGCGTAACGCATAACGCATAACGCATAACGCATAACGCATAACGGATCACGCATAACACATAACGCATAACGCATAACAGATCACGTATAACGCATAACGCATAACGCAAAACGCACAACGCATAACGCATAACGCATAACGCATAACGCATAACGCATAACGGATCACGTATAACGCATAACGCATAACGCATAACGGATCACGCATTACTCATAACGCATAACGCATTACTCATAACGCATAACGCATAACGCATAACGCATAACGCATAACGTATAACGCATAGCGCAAAAAGCATAACGCATAACGCATAACGGATCACGCATATAGCATAACGCATAACGCATGACGGATCACGCATTACTCATAACGCATAACGCACAAAAAATAACCCATAACGCATAACGCATAACGCATAACGCATAACGCGTAACGCATAACGCATAACGCATAACGCACAACGTATAACGCATAACGCATAACGCATAACGCATAACGCATAACACAACGAATATTGCATAGCGCATAATCCATAACGCGTAACGCATAAAGCATAACGCATAACGCATAACGCATAACGGATCCAGCATAACACATAACGCATAACGCATAACGCATATCGGATCAAGCATTACTCATAACGCATAACGCATTACGTATAACGCATAAGGCATAAGGCATAACGCATATAGCGTAACGTATAACGCATGACGGATCACGCATTACTCATAACGCATAACGCATAACGCATAACGCACAAAGCATAACGCATAACGCATAACGCATAACGTACAACGCATAACGCATAACGCATAACGCATAACGCATAACGCATAACGCATAACGCATAACGCATAACGCATAACGCATGATGGATCGCGCATTTCTCATATCGCATAACGCATAACGCACAAAGCATAACGCATAACGCATAACGCATAACGCAGAACGCATAACGCATAACGCATAACGCATAACGCATAACGCATAACGCATAACGCATAACGCATAACGCATAACGGATCACGCATTACTCATAACGCATAACGCATTACGGATATCGGATCAAGCATTACTCATAACGCATAACGCATAACGCATAACGCATAACGCATAACGCATAACTCATAACGCATAAAGCATAACGCATAACGCATAACGCATAACGGATCCAGCATTACTCATAACGCATAACACATAACGCATAACGCATAACGCATATCGGATCAAGCATTACTCATAACGCATAACGCATTACGTATAACGCATAAGGCATAAGGCATAACGCATATAGCGTAACGCATAACGCATAACGAATAACGCATAACGCATAACGCATAACGGATCACGCATTACTCATAACGCATAACGCATAACGCATAACGCATAACGCATAACGCATAACGCATAACGCATAACGCATAACGTATAACGCATAACGCATAACGCATAACGGATAACACATAACGAATAACCCATAACGCTTTTCGCATAACGCATAACGCATAACGCATAACGCATAACGGATCACGCATTACTCATAACGCATAACGCATAACGCATAACGCATAACGCATAAGGCATAACGCATAACTTATAACGCATAACGCATAACGCAAAACGCATAACGCATAACGCATAACTCATAACGCATAAGGCATAACGCATAACGCATAACGCATAACTCATAAGGCATAAGGCATAACGCATATAGCATAACGCATAACGCATAACGAATAACGCATAACGCATAACGCATAACGCATAACGCATAACGCATAACGGATCACGCATTACTCATAACGCATAACGCATTACGGATATCGGATCAAGCATTACGCATAACGCATAACGCATAAGGCATAACGCATAACTTATAACGCATAACGCATAACGCATAACGCATAACGCATAACGCATAACGCATAACGCATAACGCATGATGGATCGCGCATTTCTCATATCGCATAACGCATAACGCACAAAGCATAACGCATAACGCATAACGCATAACGCAGAACGCATAACGCATAACGCATAACGCATAACGCATAACGCATAACGCATAACGCATAACGCATAACGCATAACGCATAACGGATCACGCATTACTCATAACGCATAACGCATTACGGATATCGGATCAAGCATTACTCATAACGCACAACGCATAACGCATAACTGATCACGCATTACTCATAACGCATAACGCATAACGCATAACGCATAACGCATAACGCATAACGCATAACGCATAACGCATAACGTATAACGCATAACGCATAACGCATAACGGATAACACATAACGAATAACCCATAACGCTTTTCGCATAACGCATAACGCATAACGGATCACGCATTACTCATAACGCATAACGCATAACGCATAACGCATAACGCATAAGGCATAACGCATAACTTATAACGCATAACGCATAACGCATAACGCAAAACGCATAACGCATAACGCATAACTCATAACGCATAAGGCATAACGCATAACGCATAACGCATAACTCATAAGGCATAAGGCATAACGCATATAGCATAACGCATAACGCATAACGCATAACGCATAACGCATAACGCATAACGCATAACGCATAACGCATAACGGATCACGCATTACTCATAACGCATAACGCATTACGGATATCGGATCAAGCATTACGCATAACGCATAACGCATAAGGCATAACGCATAACTTATAACGCATAACGCATAACGCATAACGCAAAACGCATAACACATAACGCATAACTCATAACGCATAAGGCATAACGCATAACGCATAACTCATAAGGCATAAGGCATAACGCAGAACGCATAACGCATTACTCATAACGCATAACGCATAACGCATAACGCATAACGCATAACGCATAACGCATAACGGATCACGCATTACTCATAACGCATAACGCATTACGGATATCGGATCAAGCATTACTCATAACGCACAACGCATAACGCATAACGCATAACGCATAACGCATAACGCATAACGCATAACGCATAACGGATCACACATTACTCATAACGCATAACGCATAACGGATCACGCATTACTCATAACGCATAACGCATTACTCATAACGCATAACGCATAACGCAAAACGCATAACGCATAACGCATAAGGCATAAGGCATCACGCATATAGCGTAACGCATAACGCATAACGCATAACGCATAACGCATAACGGATCACGCATAACACATAACGCATAACGCATAACAGATCACGTATAACGCATAACGCATAACGCAAAACGCACAACGCATAACGCATAACGCATAACGCATAACGCATAACGCATAACGCATAACGGATCACGTATAACGCATAACGCATAACGCATAACGGATCACGCATTACTCATAACGCATAACGCATTACTCATAACGCATAACGCATAACGCATAACGCATAACGCATAACGTATAACGCATAACGCATAACAGATCACGCATAACACATAACGGATCACGTATAACGCATAACGCATAACGCATAGCGCAAAAAGCATAACGCATAACGCATAACGGATCACGCATATAGCATAAAGCATAACGCATGACGGATGACGCATTACTCATAACGCATAACGCACAAAAAATAACCCATAACGCATAACGCATAACGCATAACGCATAACGCATAACGCGTAACGCATAACGCATAACGCATAACGCAAAACGTATAACGCATAACGCATAATGCATAACGCATAACGCATAACACAACGAATATTGCATAGCGCATAATCCATAACGCGTAACGCATAAAGCATAACGCATAACGCATAACGCATAACGGATCCAGCATTACTCATAACGCATAACACATAACGCATAACGCATTACGTATAACGCATAAGGCATAAGGCATAACGCATATAGCGTAACGCATAACGCATGACGGATCACGCATTACTCATAACGCATAACGCATAACGCATAACGCACAAAGCATAACGCATAACGCATAACGCATAACGTATAACGCATAACGCATAACGCATAACGCATAACGCATAACGCATAACGCATAACGCATAACGGATAACACATAACGAATAACCCATAACGCTTTTCGCATAACGCATAACGCATAACGCATAACGCATAACGGATCACGCATTACTCATAACGCATAACGCATAACGCATAACGCATAACGCATAACGCATAACGCATAACGCATAACGCATAACGCATAACGCATAACGCAGAGCGCATAACGCATTACTCATAACGCATAACGCATAACGCATAACGCTTAACGCATAACGCATAACGGATCACGCATTACTCATAACGCATAACGCATTACGGATATCGGATCAAGCATTACTCATAACGCACAACGCATAACGCATAACGCATAACGCATAACGCATAACGCATAACTCATAACGCATAAAGCATAACGCATAACGCATAACGCATAACGGATCCAGCATTACTCATAACGCATAACACATAACGCATAACGCATATCGGATCAAGCATTACTCATAACGCATAACGCATTACGTATAACGCATAAGGCATAAGGCATAACGCATATAGCGTAACGCATAACGCATGACGGATCACGCATTACTCATAACGCATAACGCATAACGCATAACGCACAAAGCATAACGCATAACGCATAACGCATAACGTATAACGCATAACGCATAACGCATAACGCATAACGCATAACGCATAACGCATAACGCATAACGCATAACGCATAACGCATAACGGATCACGTATAACGCATAACGCATAACGCATAACGGATCACGTATAACGCATAACGCATAGCGCAAATCGCATAACGCATAACGCATAACGGATCACACATTACTCATAACGCATAACGCATAACGGATCACGCATTACTCATAACGCATAACGCATTACTCATAGCGCATAACGCATAACGCAAAACGCATAACGCATAACGCATAAGGCATAAGGCATCACGCATATAGCGTAACGCATAACGGATCCAGCATTACTCATAACGCATAACACATAACGCATAACGCATTACGTATAACGCATAAGGCATAAGGCATAACGCATATAGCGTAACGCATAACGCATGACGGATCACGCATTACTCATAACGCATAACGCATAACGCATAACGCACAAAGCATAACGCATAACGCATAACGCATAACGTATAACGCATAACGCATAACGCATAACGCATAACGCATAACGCATAACGCATAACGCATAACGCATAACGGATAACACATAACGAATAACCCATAACGCTTTTCGCATAACGCATAACGCATAACGCATAACGCATAACGGATCACGCATTACTCATAACGCATAACGCATTACTCATAACGCATAACGCATAACGCATAACGCATAACGCATAACGTATAACGCATAACGCATAACAGATCACGCATAACACATAACGGATCACGTATAACGCATAACGCATAACGCATAGCGCAAAAAGCATAACGCATAACGCATAACGGATCACGCATATAGCATAAAGCATAACGCATGACGGATGACGCATTACTCATAACGCATAACGCACAAAAAATAACCCATAACGCATAACGCATAACGCATAACGCATAACGCATAACGCGTAACGCATAACGCATAACGCATAACGCATAACGCACAACGTATAACGCATAACGCATAACGCATAACGCATAACGCATAACACAACGAATATTGCATAGCGCATAATCCATAACGCGTAACGCATAAAGCATAACGCATAACGCATAACGCATAACGGATGCAGCATTACTCATAACGCATAACACATAACGCATAACGCATTACGTATAACGCATAAGGCATAAGGCATAACGCATATAGCGTAACGCATAACGCATGACGGATCACGCATTACTCATAACGCATAACGCATATCGCATAACGCACAAAGCATAACGCATAACGCATAACGCATAACGTATAACGCATAACGCATAACGCATAACGCATAACGCATAACGCATAACGCATAACGCATAACGCATAACGCATAACGGATAACACATAACGAATAACCCATAACGCTTTTCGCATAACGCATAACGCATAACGCATAACGCATAACGGATCACGCATTACTCATAACGCATAACGCATAACGCATAACGCATAACGCATAACGCATAACGCATAACGCATAACGCATAACGCATAACGCATAACGCATGACGGATCGCGCATTACTCATAACGCATAACGCATAACGCACAAAGCATAACGCATAACGCATAACGCATAACGCATAACGCATAACGCATAACGCATAACGCATAACGCATAACGCATAACGCATAACGCATAACGCAGAGCGCATAACGCATTACTCATAACGCATAACGCATAACGAATAACGCTTAACGCATAACGCATAACGGATCACGCATTACTCATAACGCATAACGCATTACGGATATCGGATCAAGCATTACTCATAACGCACAACGCATAACGCATAACGCATAACGCATAACGCATAACGCATAACGCATAACGCATAACGCATAACGCATAACGCATAACGCATAACGGATCCAGCATTACTCATAACGCATAACACATAACGCATAACGCATATCGGATCAAGCATTACTCATAACGCATAACGCATTACGTATAACGCATAAGGCATAAGGCATAACGCATATAGCGTAACGCATAACGCATGACGGATCACGCATTACTCATAACGCATAACGCATAACGCATAACGCACAAAGCATAACGCATAACGCATAACGCATAACGTATAACGCATAACGCATAACGCATAACGCATAACGCATAACGCATAACGCATAACGCATAACGCATAACGCATAACGCATAACGTATAACGCATAACGCATAACGCATAACGGATAACACATAACGAATAACCCATAACGCTTTTCGCATAACGCATAACGCATAACGCATAACGGATCACGCATTACTCATAACGCATAACGCATAACGCATAACGCATAACGCATAACGCATAAGGCATAACGCATAACTTATAACGCATAACGCATAACGCATAACGCAAAACGCATAACGCATAACTCATAACGCATAAGGCATAACGCATAACGCATAACGCATAACTCATAAGGCATAAGGCATAACGCATATAGCATAACGCATAACGCATAACGAATAACGCATAACGCATAACGCATAACGCATAACGCATAACGGATCACGCATTACTCATAACGCATAACGCATTACGGATATCGGATCAAGCATTACGCATAACGCATAACGCATAAGGCATAACGCATAACTTATAACGCATAACGCATAACGCATAACGCATAACGCAAAACGCATAACGCATAACGCATAACTCATAACGCATAAGGCATAACGCATAACGCATAACTCATAAGGCATAAGGCATAACGCAGAACGCATAACGCATTACTCATAACGCATAACGCATAAGGCATAACGCATAACTTATAACGCATAACGCATAACGCATAACGCAAAACGCATAACGCATAACGCATAACGCATAACGCATAAGGCATAACGCATAACGCATAACGCATAACTCATAAGGCATAAGGCATAACGCATATAGCATAACGCATAACGCATAACGGATCACGCATTACTCATAACGCATAACGCATTACGGATATCGGATCAAGCATTACTCATAACGCACAACGCATAACGCATAACGCATAACGCATAACGCATAACGCATAACGCATAACGCATAACTCATAACGCATAACGCATAACGGATCACGTATAACGCATAACGCATAACGCATAACGCATAACGCATAACGC
Organism: Lasioglossum morio; assembly: GCA_916610235.2. Classification (NCBI taxonomy): domain Eukaryota; kingdom Metazoa; phylum Arthropoda; class Insecta; order Hymenoptera; family Halictidae; genus Lasioglossum; species Lasioglossum morio. The sequence continues at coordinate 2,765,126 of CAKAJA020000347.1, forward strand.
ATAACGGATCACGCATTACTCATAACGCATAACGCATAACGCACAACGTATAACGCATAACGCATAACGCATAACGCATAACGCATAACGCATAACACAACGAATATTGCATAGCGCATAATCCATAACGCGTAACGCATAAAGCATAACGCATAACGCATAACGCATAACGGATCCAGCATTACTCATAACGCATAACACATAACGCATAACGCATTACGTATAACGCATAAGGCATAAGGCATAACGCATATAGCGTAACGCATAACGCATGACGGATCACGCATTACTCATAACGCATAACGCATATCGCATAACGCACAAAGCATAACGCATAACGCATAACGCATAACGTATAACGCATAACGCATAACGCATAACGCATAACGCATAACGCATAACGCATAACGCATAACGCATAACGGATAACACATAACGAATAACCCATAACGCTTTTCGCATAACGCATAACGCATAACGCATAACGCATAACGGATCACGCATTACTCATAACGCATAACGCATAACGCATAACGCATAACGCATAACGCATAACGCATAACGCATAACGCATAACGCATAACGCATAACGCATAACGCATAACGCATAACGCATAACGCATGACGGATCGCGCATTACTCATAACGCATAACGCATAACGCACAAAGCATAACGCATAACGCATAACGCATAACGCATAACGCATAACGCATAACGCATAACGCATAACGCATAACGCATAACGCATAACGCATAACGCATAACGCATAACGCATAACGCAGAGCGCATAACGCATTACTCATAACGCATAACGCATAACGAATAACGCTTAACGCATAACGCATAACGGATCACGCATTACTCATAACGCATAACGCATTACGGATATCGGATCAAGCATTACTCATAACGCACAACGCATAACGCATAACGCATAACGCATAACGCATAACGCATAACTCATAACGCATAAAGCATAACGCATAACGCATAACGCATAACGGATCCAGCATTACTCATAACGCATAACACATAACGCATAACGCATATCGGATCAAGCATTACTCATAACGCATAACGCATTACGTATAACGCATAAGGCATAAGGCATAACGCATATAGCGTAACGCATAACGCATGACGGATCACGCATTACTCATAACGCATAACGCATAACGCATAACGCACAAAGCATAACGCATAACGCATAACGCATAACGTATAACGCATAACGCATAACGCATAACGCATAACGCATAACGCATAACGCATAACGCATAACGCATAACGCATAACGCATAACGTATAACGCATATAGCATAACGCATAACGCATAACGAATAACGCATAACGCATAACGCATAACGCATAACGCATAACGGATCACGCATTACTCATAACGCATAACGCATTACGGATATCGGATCAAGCATTACGCATAACGCATAACGCATAAGGCATAACGCATAACTTATAACGCATAACGCATAACGCATAACGCATAACGCAAAACGCATAACGCATAACGCATAACTCATAACGCATAAGGCATAACGCATAACGCATAACTCATAAGGCATAAGGCATAACGCAGAACGCATAACGCATTACTCATAACGCATAACGCATAAGGCATAACGCATAACTTATAACGCATAACGCATAACGCATAACGCAAAACGCATAACGCATAACGCATAACGCATAACGCATAAGGCATAACGCATAACGCATAACGCATAACTCATAAGGCATAAGGCATAACGCATATAGCATAACGCATAACGCATAACGGATCACGCATTACTCATAACGCATAACGCATTACGGATATCGGATCAAGCATTACTCATAACGCACAACGCATAACGCATAACGCATAACGCATAACGCATAACGCATAACGCATAACGCATAACTCATAACGCATAACGCATAACGGATCACGTATAACGCATAACGCATAACGCATAACGCATAACGCATAACGCATAACGGATCACGCATTACTCATAACGCATAACGCATAACGCATAACGCATAACGCATAACGCATAACGCATAACGCATAACGCATAACGCATAACGCATAACGCATAACGCATAACGCATAACGCATGACGGATCGCGCATTACTCATAACGCATAACGCATAACGCACAAAGCATAACGCATAACGCATAACGCATAACGCATAACGCATAACGCATAACGCATAACGCATAACGCATAACGCATAACGCATAACGCAGAGCGCATAACGCATTACTCATAACGCATAACGCATAACGCATAACGCTTAACGCATAACGCATAACGGATCACGCATTACTCATAACGCATAACGCATTACGGATATCGGATCAAGCATTACTCATAACGCACAACGCATAACGCATAACGCATAACGCATAACGCATAACGCATAACTCATAACGCATAAAGCATAACGCATAACGCATAACGCATAACGGATCCAGCATTACTCATAACGCATAACACATAACGCATAACGCATATCGGATCAAGCATTACTCATAACGCATAACGCATTACGTATAACGCATAAGGCATAAGGCATAACGCATATAGCGTAACGCATAACGCATGACGGATCACGCATTACTCATAACGCATAACGCATAACGCATAACGCACAAAGCATAACGCATAACGCATAACGCATAACGTATAACGCATAACGCATAACGCATAACGCATAACGCATAACGCATAACGCATAACGCATAACGCATAACGCATAACGCATAACGGATCACGTATAACGCATAACGCATAACGCATAACGGATCACGTATAACGCATAACGCATAGCGCAAATCGCATAACGCATAACGCATAACGGATCACACATTACTCATAACGCATAACGCATAACGGATCACGCATTACTCATAACGCATAACGCATTACTCATAACGCATAACGCATAACGCAAAACGCATAACGCATAACGCATAAAGCATAAGGCATCACGCATATAGCGTAACGCATAACGCATAACGCATAACGCATAACGCATAACGGATCACGCATAACACATAACGCATAACGCATAACAGATCACGTATAACGCATAACGCATAACGCAAAACGCACAACGCATAACGCATAACGCATAACGCATAACGCATAACGCATAACGCATAACGGATCACGTATAACGCATAACGCATAACGCATAACGGATCACGCATTACTCATAACGCATAACGCATTACTCATAACGCATAACGCATAACGCATAACGCATAACGCATAACGTATAACGCATAACGCATAACGGATCACGCATTACTCATAACGCATAACGCACAAAAAATAACCCATAACGCATAACGCATAACGCATAACGCATAACGCATAACGCATAACGCGTAACGCATAACGCATAACGCATAACGCATAACGCACAACGTATAACGCATAACGCATAACGCATAACGCATAACGCATAACACAACGAATATTGCATAGCGCATAATCCATAACGCGTAACGCATAAAGCATAACGCATAGCGCATAATCCATAACGCGTAACGCATAAAGCATAACGCATAACGCATAACGCATAACGGATCCAGCATAACACATAACGCATAACGCATAACGCATATCGGATCAAGCATTACTCATAACGCATAACGCATTACGTATAACGCATAAGGCATAAGGCATAACGCATATAGCGTAACGTATAACGCATGACGGATCACGCATTACTCATAACGCATAACGCATAACGCATAACGCACAAAGCATAACGCATAACGCATAACGCATAACGTATAACGCATAACGCATAACGCATAACGCATAACGCATAACGCATAACGCATAACGCATAACGCATAACGCATGATGGATCGCGCATTTCTCATATCGCATAACGCATAACGCATAACGCATAACGCAGAACGCATAACGCATAACGCATAACGCATAACGCATAACGCATAACGCATAACGCATAACGCATAACGGATCACGCATTACTCATAACGCATAACGCATTATGGATATCGGATCAAGCATTACTCATATCGCACAACGCATAACGCATAACGCATAACGCATAACGCATAACTCATAACGCATAAAGCATAACGCATAACGCATAACGCATAACGGATCCAGCGTTACTCATAACGCATAACACATAACGCATAACGCATAACGCATATCGGATCAAGCATTACTCATAACGCATAACGCATTACGTATAACGCATAAGGCATAAGGCATAACGCATATAGCGTAACGCATAACGCATAACGAATAACGCATAACGCATAACGCATAACGGATCACGCATTACTCATAACGCATAACGCATAACGCATAACGCATAACGCTTAACGCATAACGCATAACGCATAACGTATAACGCATAACGCATAACGCATATCGGATAACACATAACGAATAACCCATAACGCTTTTCGCATAACGCATAACGCATAACGCATAACGCATAACGGATCACGCATTACTCATAACGCATAACGCATAACGCATAACGCATAACGCATAAGGCATAACGCATAACTTATAACGCATAACGCATAACGCATAACGCAAAACGCATAACGCATAACGCATAACTCATAACGCATAAGGCATAACGCATAACGCATAACGCATAACTCATAAGGCATAAGGCATAACGCATATAGCATAACGCATAACGCATAACGAATAACGCATAACGCATAACGCATAACGCATAACGCATAACGCATAACGGATCACGCATTACTCATAACGCATAACGCATTACGGATATCGGATCAAGCATTACGCATAACGCATAACGCATAAGGCATAACGCATAACTTATAACGCATAACGCATAACGCATAACGCAAAACGCATAACGCATAACGCATAACTCATAACGCATAAGGCATAACGCATAACGCATAACGCATAACTCATAAGGCATAAGGCATAACGCAGAACGCATAACGCATTACTCATAACGCATAACGCATAACGCATAACGCATAACGCATAACGCATAACGGATCACACATTACTCATAACGCATAACGCATAACGGATCACGCATTACTCATAACGCATAACGCATTACTCATAACGCATAACGCATAACGCAAAACGCATAACGCATAACGCATAAGGCATAAGGCATCACGCATATAGCGTAACGCATAACGCATAACGCATAACGCATAACGCATAACGGATCACGCGTAACACATAACGCATAACGCATAACAGATCACGTATAACGCATAACGCATAACGCAAAACGCACAACGCATAACGCATAACGCATAACGCATAACGCATAACGCATAACGCATAACGGATCACGTATAACGCATAACGCATAACGCATAACGGATCACGCATTACTCATAACGCATAACGCATTACTCATAACGCATAACGCATAACGCATAACGCATAACGCATAACGTATAACGCATAACGCATAACAGATCACGCATAACACATAACGGATCACGTATAACGCATAACGCATAACGCATAGCGCAAAAAGCATAACGCATAACGCATAACGGATCACGCATATAGCATAAAGCATAACGCATGACGGATGACGCATTACTCATAACGCATAACGCACAAAAAATAACCCATAACGCATAACGCATAACGCATAACGCATAACGCATAACGCGTAACGCATAACGCATAACGCATAACGCATAACGCACAACGTATAACGCATAACGCATAACGCATAACGCATAACACAACGAATATTGCATAGCGCATAATCCATAACGCGTAACGCATAAAGCATAACGCATAACGCATAACGCATAACGGATCCAGCATTACTCATAACGCATAACACATAACGCATAACGCATTACGTATAACGCATAAGGCATAAGGCATAACGCATATAGCGTAACGCATAACGCATGACGGATCACGCATTACTCATAACGCATAACGCATAACGCATAACGCACAAAGCATAACGCATAACGCATAACGCATAACGTATAACGCATAACGCATAACGCATAACGCATAACGCATAACGCATAACGCATAACGCATAACGCATAACGCATAACGCATAACGCATAACGGATAACACATAACGAATAACCCATAACGCTTTTCGCATAACGCATAACGCATAACGCATAACGCATAACGGATCACGCATTACTCATAACGCATAACGCATAACGCATAACGCATAACGCATAACGCATAACGCATAACGCATAACGCATAACGCATAACGCATAACGCATGACGGATCACGCATTACTCATAACGCATAACGCATAACGCACAAAGCATAACGCATAACGCATAACGCATAACGCATAACGCATAACGCATAACGCATAACGCATAACGCATAACGCATAACGCATAACGCATAACGCAGAGCGCATAACGCATTACTCATAACGCATAACGCATAACGAATAACGCTTAACGCATAACGCATAACGGATCACGCATTACTCATAACGCATAACGCATTACGGATATCGGATCAAGCATTACTCACAACGCACAACGCATAACGCATAACGCATAACGCATAACGCATAACGCATAACTCATAACGCATAAAGCATAACGCATAACGCATAACGCATAACGGATCCAGCATTACTCATAACGCATAACACATAACGCATAACGCATATCGGATCAAGCATTACTCATAACGCATAACGCATTACGTATAACGCATAAGGCATAAGGCATAACGCATATAGCGTAACGCATAACGCATGACGGATCACGCATTACTCATAACGCATAACGCATAACGCATAACGCACAAAGCATAACGCATAACGCATAACGCATAACGTATAACGCATAACGCATAACGCATAACGCATAACGCATAACGCATAACGCATAACGCATAACGCATAACGCATAACGCATAACGTATAACGCATAACGCATAACGCATAACGGATAACACATAACGAATAACCCATAACGCTTTTCGCATAACGCATAACGCATAACGCATAACGGATCACGCATTACTCATAACGCATAACGCATAACGCATAACGCATAACGCATAACGCATAAGGCATAACGCATAACTTATAACGCATAACGCATAACGCATAACGCAAAACGCATAACGCATAACGCATAACTCATAACGCATAAGGCATAACGCATAACGCATAACGCATAACTCATAAGGCATAAGGCATAACGCATATAGCATAACGCATAACGAATAACGCATAACGCATAACGCATAACGCATAACGCATAACGGATCACGCATTACTCATAACGCATAAGGCATAACGCATAACGAATCACGCATTACTCATAACGCACAACGCATAAGGCATAAGGCATAACGCATAACGCATAACGGATCACGCATTACTCATAACGCATAACGCATAACGCATAACGCATAACGCATAACGCATAACGCATAACGCATAACGCATAACGCATAACGCATAACGCACAACGCATAACGCATAACACATAACGCATAACTTATAACGCATAACGCATAACGCATAACGCAAAACGCATAACGCATAACGCATAACTCATAACGCATAAGGCATAACGCATAACGAATCACGCATTACTCATAACGCACAACGCATAAGGCATAAGGCATAACGCATAACGCATAACGTATAACGCATAACGCATAACGCATAACGCATAACGCATAACGCATAACGCATAACGCATCACGCATAACGCATAACGCATAACGCATAACGCATAACGCATAACGCATAACGCATAACGCATAACGGATGACGCATTACTCATAATGCATAACGCATAACGCATAACGCATAACGCATAACGGATCACGCATAACGCATAACGCATAACGCATAACGCATAACGCATAACGCATAACGCATAACGCATAACGCATATCGCATAACGCATAACGCATAACGCATAACGCATAACGCATAACGCATGACGGATCACGCATTACTCATAACGCATAACGCATAACGCACAAAGCATAACGCATAACGCATAACGCATAATGCATAACGCATAACGCATAACGCATAATGCATAACGCATAACGCATAACGCATAACGCATAACGCATAACGCATAATGCATAACGCATAACGCATAACGGATAACGGATCACGCATTACTCATAACGCATAACGCATAACGGATATCGGATCAAGCATTACTCATAACGCATAACGCATTACGTATAACGTATAACGCATAACGCATAACGCATAAAGCATACCGTATAACGCTTAACGCATAACGCATAACGCATAACGCATAACGCACAACGCATAACGCATAACGGATATCGGATGACGCATTACTCATAACGCATAACGCATAACGCATAACGCATAACGCATAACGCATAACGCATTACGCATAACGCATAACGCATAACGCATAACGCATAACGCATAACGGATGACGCATTACTCATAATGCATAACGCATAACGCATAACGCATAACGGATCACACATTACTCATAACGCATAACGCATAACGCATAACGCATAACGCATAACGCATAACGCATAACGCATAACGCATACCGCATAACGCATAACAAATAACGCATAACGCATAACGGATATCGGATGACGCATTACTCATAACGCATAACGCATAACTCATAACGCATAACGCAAAACGCATAAAGCATAAAGCATAACGCATAACTCATAACGCATAACGCATAACGCATAACGCATAACGGATCACGCATTACTCATAACGCATAACGCATAACGGATCACGCATTACTCATAACGCATAACGCATTACTCATAACGCATAATGCATAACGCATAACGCATAACGCATAATTCATAACGCATAACGCATAACGCATAACGCATAACGCATAACGCATAATGCATAACGCATAACGCATAACGGATAACGGATCACGCATTACTCATAACGCATAACGCATAACGGATATCGGATCAAGCATTACTCATAACGCATAACGCATTACGTATAACGTATAACGCATAACGCATAACGCATAAAGCATACCGTATAACGCATAACGCATAACGCATAACGCATAACGCATAACGCATAACGCATAACGCATAACGCATAACGCATAACGCATAACGCATAACGCATAACGCATAACGCAAAACGCATAGCGCATAACGCATAACGCATAACGCATAACGCAAAACGCATAACGCATAACGGATCACGCATTACTCATAACGCATAACGCATAACGCATAACGCATAACGCATAACGCATAACGCATAACGCATAACAAATAACGCATAACGCATAACGGATATCGGATGACGCATTACTCATAACGCATAACGCATAACTCATAACGCATAACGCATAACGCAAAACGCATAAAGCATAACGCATAACTCATAACGCATAACGCATAACGCATAACGCATAACGCATAACGCATAACGCATAACGCATAACGCATAACGCATAACGCATAACGCATAACGCATAACGCATAACGCATAACGCATAACGCATAACGCATAACGCACAACGCGTAACGCTTAACGCATAACGCATAACGCATAACGCATAACGCATAACGCATAACGCATAACGCATAACGCATAACGCATATCGCATAACGCATAACGCATAACGCAACGCATAACGAATATCGCATAACGCATAATCCATAACGCATAACGCATAACGCATAACGCATAACGCACAAAGCATGACGCATAAGGCATAACGCATAACGCACAAAAAATAACCCATAACGCATAACGCATAACGCATAACGCATAACGCATAACGCATAACGCATAACTTATAACGCATAACGCATAACGCAAAACGCATAACGCATAACTCATAACGCATAAGGCATAACGCATAACGAACCACGCATTACTCATAACGCATAACGCATAAGGCATAACGCATAACGGATCCAGCATTACTCATAACGAATAACGCAAAACGCGTAACGCATAACGGATCCAGCATTACTCACAGCGCATAACGCATAACGCATAACGGATATCGGATCAGGCATTACTCATAACGCATAACGCATAACGCATAACGCATAACGCATAACGCATAACGCATAACGCATAACGATTAACGCATAACGCATAACGCATAACGCACAACGCATAACGCATAACGCATAGCGCATAACGCATAACACATAACGAATAACCCATAACGCATAACGCATAACGCATAACGCATAACGCATAACGCATAACGCATAACGCATAACGCATAACGCATATCGCATAACGCATAACGCATAACGCATAACGCATAACGAATATCGCATAACGCATAATCCATAACGCATAACGCATAACGCATAACGCATAACGCACAAAGCATGACGCATAAGGCATAACGCATAACGCACAAAAAATAACCCATAACGCATAACGCATAACGCATAACGCATAATGCATAACGCATAACGCATAACGCATAAAGCAGAACGCATAACGAATAACGCAAAACGCATAACGCATAACGCATGACGGATCACGCATTACTCATAACGCATAACGCATAACGCATAAAAAATAACCCATAACGCATAACGCATAACGCATAACGCATAACGCATAACGCATAACGCATAACGCATAACGCATAACTCATAACGCATAACGCATAACGCGTAACGCATAACGCATAACGCATAACGCATAACGCACAACGCATAACGCATAACGCATAAAGCATAACGCATAACGAATAACGCAAAACGCATAACGCATAACGGATCCAGCATTGCTCATAACGCATAACGCATAACGCATAATCCATAACGCATAACGCATAAAGCACAACGCATAACGAATAACGCAAAACGCATAACGCATAACGGATCCAGCATTACTCATAACGCATAACGCATACCACATAACGCATATCGGATCAAGCATTACTCATAACGCATAACGCATTACGTATAACGCATAAGGCATAAGGCATAACGCATATAGCATAACGCATAACGCATGACGGATCACGCATTACTCATAACGCATAACGCATAACGCACAAAGCATAACGCATAACGCATAACGCATAACGTATAACGCATAACGCATAACGCATAACGCATAACGCATAACGCATAACGCATAACGCATAACGCATAACGCATAATGCATAACGCATAACGCATAACGCATAACGGATCACGCATTATTCATAACGCATAACGCATAACGGATATCGGATCAAGCATTACTCATAACGCATAACGCATTACGTATAACGTATAACGCATAACGCATAACGCATAAAGCATACCGTATAACGCATAACGCATAACGCATAACGCATAACGCATAACGCACAACGCATAACGCATAACGCATAACGCATAACGCATAACGCATAACGCATAACGCATAACGCATAACGCAAAACGCATAACGCATAACGGATCACGCATTACTCATAACGCATAACGCATAACGCAAAACGCATAACGCATAACGGATCACGCATTACTCATAACGCATAACGCATAACGCATAACGCATAACGCATAACGCATAACGCATAACGCATAACGCATAACGCATAACGCACAACGCATAACGCATAACACATAACGCATAACTTATAACGCATAACGCATAACGCATAACGCAAAACGCATAACGCATAACGCATAACTCATAACGCATAAGGCATAACGCATAACGAATCACGCATTACTCATAACGCACAACGCATAAGGCATAAGGCATAACGCATAACGCATAACGTATAACGCATAACGCATAACGCATAACGCATAACGCATAACGCATAACGCATAACGCATAACGCATAACGCATAACACATAACGCATAACGCATAACGCATAACGCATAACGTATAACGCATAACGCATAACGCATAACGCATAACGCATAACGCATAACGCACAACGCATAACGCATAACACATAACGCATAACTTATAACACATAACGCATAACGCAAAACGCATAACGCATAACTCATAACGCATAAGGCATAACGCATAACGAATCACGCATTACTCATAACGCACAACGCATAAGGCATAAGGCATAACGCATAACGCATAACGGATCACGCATTACTCATAACGCATAACGCATAACGCATAACGCATAACGCATAACGCATAACGCATAACGCATAACGCATAACGCATAACGCATAACGCATAACGCATAACGCATAACGCATAACGCATAACTCATAACGCATAACGCATAACGCGTAACGCATAACGCATAACGCATAACGCATAACGCACAACGCATAACGCATAACGCATAAAGCATAACGCATAACGAATAACGCAAAACGCATAACGCATAACGGATCCAGCATTGCTCATAACGCATAACGCATAACGCATAATCCATAACGCATAACGCATAAAGCACAACGCATAACGAATAACGCAAAACGCATAACGCATAACGGATCCAGCATTACTCATAACGCATAACGCATACCACATAACGCATATCGGATCAAGCATTACTCATAACGCATAACGCATTACGTATAACGCATAAGGCATAAGGCATAACGCATATAGCATAACGCATAACGCATGACGGATCACGCATTACTCATAACGCATAACGCATAACGCACAAAGCATAACGCATAACGCATAACGCATAACGTATAACGCATAACGCATAACGCATAACGCATAACGCATAACGCATAACGCATAACGCATAACGCATAACGCATAACGCATAACGCATAACGCATAACGCATAACGGATCACGCATTATTCATAACGCATAACGCATAACGGATATCGGATCAAGCATTACTCATAACGCATAACGCATTACGCATAAAGTATAACGCATAACGCATAACGCATAAAGCATACCGTATAACGCATAACGCATAACGCATAACGCATAACGCATAACGCACAACGCATAACGCATAACGCATAACGCATAACGCATAACGCATAACGCATAACGCATAACGCATAACGCAAAACGCATAACGCATAACGGATCACGCATTACTCATAACGCATAACGCATAACGCAAAACGCATAACGCATAACGGATCACGCATTACTCATAACGCATAACGCATAACGCATAACGCATAACGCATAACGCATAACGCATAACGCATAACGCATAACGCATAACGCACAACGCATAACGCATAACACATAACGCATAACTTATAACGCATAACGCATAACGCATAACGCAAAACGCATAACGCATAACGCATAACTCATAACGCATAAGGCATAACGCATAACGAATCACGCATTACTCATAACGCACAACGCATAAGGCATAAGGCATAACGCATAACGCATAACGTATAACGCATAACGCATAACGCATAACGCATAACGCATAACGCATAACGCATAACGCATAACGCATAACGCATAACACATAACGCATAACGCATAACGCATAACGCATAACGCATAACGCATAACGCATAACGCATAACGCATAACGCATAACGCACAACGCATAACGCATAACACATAACGCATAACTTATAACACATAACGCATAACGCAAAACGCATAACGCATAACTCATAACGCATAAGGCATAACGCATAACGAATCACGCATTACTCATAACGCACAACGCATAAGGCATAAGGCATAACGCATAACGCATAACGGATCACGCATTACTCATAACGCATAACGCAAAACGCATAACGCATAACGCATAACTCATAACGCATAAGGCATAACGCATAACGAATCACGCATTACTCATAACGCACAACGCATAAGGCATAAGGCATAACGCATAACGCATAACGTATAACGCATAACGCATAACGCATAACGCATAACGCATAACGCATAACGCATAACGCATCACGCATAACGCATAACGCATAACGCATAACGCATAACGCATAACGCATAACGCATAACGGATGACGCATTACTCATAATGCATAACGCATAACGCATAACGCATAACGCATAACGGATCACGCATTACTCATAACGCATAACGCATAACGCATAACGCATAACGCATAACGCATAACGCATAACGCATACCGCATAACGCATAACAAATAACGCATAACGCATAACGGATATCGGATGACGCATTACTCATAACGCATAACGCATAACTCATAACGCATAACGCATAACGCAAAACGCATAAAGCATAAAGCATAACGCATAACTCATAACGCATAACGCATAACGCATAACGCATAACGGATCACGCATTACTCATAACGCATAACGCATAACGGATCACGCATTACTCATAACGCATAACGCATTACTCATAACGCATAACGCATAACGCATAGCGCATAACGCATAACGCATAACGCATAACGGATCACTCATTACTTATAACGCATAACGCATAACGCATAACGCATAACGCATAACGCATAACGCATAACGCATAACGCATAACGCATAACGCATAACGCATAACGCATAACGCATAACGCATAACGCACAACGCGTAACGCTTAACGCATAACGCATAACGCATAACGCATAACGCATAACGCATAACGCATAACGCATAACGCATAACGCATAACGCATAACGCATATCGCATAACGCATAACGCATAACGCATAACGCATAACGCATAACGCATGACGGATCACGCATTACTCATAACGCATAACGCATAACGCACAAAGCATAACGCATAACGCATAACGCATAATGCATAACGCATAACGCATAACGCATAAAGCATAACGCATAACGCATAACGCATAACGCATAACGCATAACGCATAATGCATAACGCATAACGCATAACGGATAACGGATCACGCATTACTCATAACGCATAACGCATAACGGATATCGGATCAAGCATTACTCATAACGCATAACGCATTACGTATAACGTATAACGCATAACGCATAACGCATAAAGCATACCGTATAACGCTTAACGCATAACGCATAACGCATAACGCATAACGCACAACGCATAACGCATAACGGATATCGGATGACGCATTACTCATAACGCATAACGCATAACGCATAACGCATAACGCATAACGCATAACGCATAACGCATAACGGATGACGCATTACTCATAATGCATAACGCATAACGCATAACGCATAACGCATAACGGATCACACATTACTCATAACGCATAACGCATAACGCATAACGCATAACGCATAACGCATAACGCATAACGCATAACGCATAACGCATACCGCATAACGCATAACAAATAACGCATAACGCATAACGGATATCGGATGACGCATTACTCATAACGCATAACGCATAACTCATAACGCATAACGCATAACGCAAAACGCATAAAGCATAAAGCATAACGCATAACTCATAACGCATAACGCATAACGCATAACGCATAACGGATCACGCATTACTCATAACGCATAACGCATAACGGATCACGCATTACTCATAACGCATAACGCATTACTCATAACGCATAACGCATAACGCATAACGCATAACGCATAACGCATAACGCATAACGGATCACTCATTACTTATAACGCATAACGCATAACGCATAACGCATAACGCATAACGCATAACGCATAACGCATAACGCATAACGCATAACGCATAACGCATAACGCATAACGCATAACGCACAACGCGTAACGCTTAACGCATAACGCATAACGCATAACGCATAACGCATAACGCATAACGCATAACGCATAACGCATAACGCATAACGCATAACGCATATCGCATAACGCATAACGCATAACGCATAACGCATAACGCATAACGCATGACGGATCACGCATTACTCATAACGCATAACGCATAACGCACAAAGCATAACGCATAACGCATAACGCATAACGCATAACGCATAACGCATAACGCATAATGCATAACGCATAACGCATAACGCATAACGCATAACGCATAACGCATAATGCATAACGCATAACGCATAACGGATAACGGATCACGCATTACTCATAACGCATAACGCATAACGGATATCGGATCAAGCATTACTCATAACGCATAACGCATTACGTATAACGTATAACGCATAACGCATAACGCATAAAGCATACCGTATAACGCTTAACGCATAACGCATAACGCATAACGCATAACGCACAACGCATAACGCATAACGGATATCGGATGACGCATTACTCATAACGCATAACGCATAACGCATAACGCATTACGCATAACGCATAACGCATAACGCATAACGCATAACGCATAACGCATAACGGATGACGCATTACTCATAATGCATAACGCATAACGCATAACGCATAACGCATAACGGATCACACATTACTCATAACGCATAACGCATAACGCATAACGCATAACGCATAACGCATAACGCATAACGCATAACGCATAACGCATAACGCATAACGCATAACAAATAACGCATAACGCATAACGGATATCGGATGACGCATTACTCATAACGCATAACGCATAACTCATAACGCATAACGCATAACGCAAAACGCATAAAGCATAAAGCATAACGCATAACTCATAACGCATAACGCATAACGCATAACGCATAACGGATCACGCATTACTCATAACGCATAACGCATAACGGATCACGCATTACTCATAACGCATAACGCATTACTCATAACGCATAATGCATAACGCATAACGCATAACGCATAACGCATAATTCATAACGCATAACGCATAACGCATAACGCATAACGCATAACGCATAATGCATAACGCATAACGCATAACGGATAACGGATCACGCATTACTCATAACGCATAACGCATAACGGATATCGGATCAAGCATTACTCATAACGCATAACGCATTACGTATAACGTATAACGCATAACGCATAACGCATAAAGCATACCGTATAACGCATAACGCATAACGCATAACGCATAACGCATAACGCATAACGCACAACGCATAACGCATAACGCATAACGCATAACGCATAACGCATAACGCATAACGCAAAACGCATAGCGCATAACGCATAACGCATAACGCATAACGCAAAACGCATAACGCATAACGGATCACGCATTACTCATAACGCATAACGCATAACGCATAACGCATAACGCATAACGCATAACGCATAACGCATAACGCATAACAAATAACGCATAACGCATAACGGATATCGGATGACGCATTACTCATAACGCATAACGCATAACTCATAACGCATAACGCATAACGCATAACGCAAAACGCATAAAGCATAACGCATAACTCATAACGCATAACGCATAACGCATAACGCATAACGCATAACGCATAACGCATAACGCATAACGCATAACGCATAACGCATAACGCATAACGCATAACGCATAACGCATAACGCATAACGCATAACGCATAACGCATAACGCATAACGCACAACGCGTAACGCTTAACGCATAACGCATAACGCATAACGCATAACGCATAACGCATAACGCATAACGCATAACGCATAACGCATATCGCATAACGCATAACGCATAACGCATAACGCATAACGCATAACGCATATCGCATAACGCATAACGCATAACGCATAACGCATAACGAATATCGCATAACGCATAATCCATAACGCATAACGCATAACGCACAAAAAATAACCCATAACGCATAACGCATAACGCATAACGCATAACGCATAACGCATAACGCATAACGCATAACTTATAACGCATAACGCATAACGCAAAACGCATAACGCATAACTCATAACGCATAAGGCATAACGCATAACGAATCACGCATTACTCATAACGCATAACGCATAACGCATAACGCATAACGCATAACGCATAACGCATAACGCATAACGCATAACGCATAACGCACAACGCGTAACGCTTAACGCATAACGCATAACGCATAACGCATAACGCATAACGCATAACGCATAACGCATAACGCATAACGCATAACGCATAACGCATAACGCATAACGCATAACGCATAACGCATAACGCATAACGCATAACGCATAACGCATAACGCATAACGGATGACGCATTACTCATAATGCATAACGCATAACGCATAACGCATAACGCATAACGGATCACGCATTACTCATAACGCATAACGCATAACGCATAACGCATAACGCATAACGCATAACGCATAACGCATAACGCATACCGCATAACGCATAACAAATAACGCATAACGCATAACGGATATCGGATGACGCATTACTCATAACGCATAACGCATAACTCATAACGCATAACGCATAACGCAAAACGCATAAAGCATAAAGCATAACGCATAACTCATAACGCATAACGCATAACGCATAACGCATAACGGATCACGCATTACTCATAACGCATAACGCATAACGGATCACGCATTACTCATAACGCATAACGCATTACTCATAACGCATAACGCATAACGCATGGCGCATAACGCATAACGCATAACGCATAACGGATCACTCATTACTCATAACGCATAACGCATAACGCATAACGCATAACGCATAACGCATAACGCATAACGCATAACGCATAACGCATAACGCACAACGCGTAACGCTTAACGCATAACGCATAACGCATAACGCACAACGCATAACGCATAACGCATAACGCATAACGCATAACGCATAACGCATAACGCAAAACGCATAGCGCATAACGCATAACGCATAACGCATAACGCAAAACGCATAACGCATAACGGATCACGCATTACTCATAACGCATAACGCATAACGCATAACGCATAACGCATAACGCATAACGCATAACGCATAACAAATAACGCATAACGCATAACGGATATCGGATGACGCATTACTCATAACGCATAACGCATAACTCATAACGCATAACGCATAACGCAAAACGCATAAAGCATAACGCATAACTCATAACGCATAACGCATAACGCATAACGCATAACGCATAACGCATAACGCATAACGCATAACGCATAACGCATAACGCATAACGCATAACGCATAACGCATAACGCATAACGCATAACGCATAACGCATAACGCATAACGCATAACGCATAACGCATAACGCATAACGCATAACGCATAACGAATAACGCATAACGCACAACGCGTAACGCTTAACGCATAACGCATAACGCATAACGCATAACGCATAACGCATAACGCATAACGCATAACGCATAACGCATATCGCATAACGCATAACGCATAACGCATAACGCATAACGCATAACGCATATCGCATAACGCATAACGCATAACGCATAACGCATAACGAATATCGCATAACGCATAATCCATAACGCATAACGCATAACGCACAAAAAATAACCCATAACGCATAACGCATAACGCATAACGCATAACGCATAACGCATAACGCATAACTTATAACGCATAACGCATAACGCAAAACGCATAACGCATAACTCATAACGCATAAGGCATAACGCATAACGAATCACGCATTACTCATAACGCATAACGCATAACGCATAACGCATAACGCATAACGCATAACGCATAACGCATAACGCATAACGCATAACGCACAACGCGTAACGCTTAACGCATAACGCATAACGCATAACGCATAACGCATAACGCATAACGCATAACGCATAACGCATAACGCATAACGCATAACGCATAACGCATAACGCATAACGCATACCGCATAACGCATAACAAATAACGCATAACGCATAACGGATATCGGATGACGCATTACTCATAACGCATAACGCATAACTCATAACGCATAACGCATAACGCAAAACGCATAAAGCATAAAGCATAACGCATAACTCATAACGCATAACGCATAACGCATAACGCATAACGGATCACGCATTACTCATAACGCATAACGCATAACGGATCACGCATTACTCATAACGCATAACGCATTACTCATAACGCATAACGCATAACGCATGGCGCATAACGCATAACGCATAACGCATAACGGATCACTCATTACTCATAACGCATAACGCATAACGCATAACGCATAACGCATAACGCATAACGCATAACGCATAACGCATAACGCATAACGCATAACGCATAACGCATGACGCATAACGCATAACGCACAACGCGTAACGCTTAACGCATAACGCATAACGCATAACGCATAACGCATAACGCATAACGCATAACGCATAACGCATAACGCATAACGCATAACGCATATCGCATAACGCATAACGCATAACGCATAACGCATAACGCATGACGGATCACGCATTACTCATAACGCACAACGCATAACGCACAAAGCATAACGCATAACGCATAACGCATAATGCATAACGCATAACGCATAACGCATAATGCATAACGCATAACGCATAACGCATAACGCATAACGCATAACGCATAACGGATATCGGATGACGCATTACTCATAACGCATAACGCATAACGCATAACGCATAACGCATAACGCATAACGCATAACGCATAACGCATAACGCATAACGCATAACGCATAACGCATAACGCATAACGCATAACGCATAACGCATAACGCATAACGCATAACGCATAACGATTAACGCATAACGCATAACGCATAACGCACAACGCATAACGCATAACGCATAGCGCATAACGCATAACACATAACGAATAACCCATAACGCATAACGCATAACGCATAACGCATAACGCATAACGCATAACGCAAATCGCATAACGCATAACGCATAACGCATAACGCATAACGAATATCGCATAACGCATAATCCATAACGCATAACGCATAACGCATAACGCATAACGCACAAAGCATGACGCATAAGGCATAACGCATAACGCACAAAAAATAACCCATAACGCATAACGCATAATGCATAACGCATAACGCATAACGCATAAAGCAGAACGCATAACGAATAACACAAAACGCATAACGCATAACGCATGACGGATCACGCATTACTCATAATGCATAACGCATAACGCATAAAAAATAACCCATAACGCATAACGCATAACGCATAACGCATAACGCATAACGCATAACGCATAACGCATAACGCATAACTCATAACGCATAACGCATAACGCGTAACGCATAACGCATAACGCATAACGCATAACGCACAACGCATAACGCATAACGCATAAAGCATAACGCATAACGAATAACGCAAAACGCAAAACGCATAACGCATAACGGATCCAGCATTACTCATAACGCATAACGCATAACGCATAATCCATAACGCATAACGCATAAAGCACAACGCATAACGAATAACGCAAAACGCATAACGCATAACGCATAACGCATAACGCATAACGCATAACGCATAACGCATAACGCATAACGCATAACGCATAACGCATAACGCACAACGCATAACGCATAACACATAACGCATAACTTATAACGCATAACGCATAACGCAAAACGCATAACGCATAACGCATAACTCATAACGCATAAGGCATAACGCATAACGAATCACGCATTACTCATAACGCACAACGCATAAGGCATAAGGCATAACGCATAACGCATAACGTATAACGCATAACGCATAACGCATAACGCATAACGCATAACGCATAACGCATAACGCATAACGAATAACGCAAAACGCATAACGCATAACGCATGACGGATCACGCATTACTCATAACGCATAACGCATAACGCATAAAAAATAACCCATAACGCATAACGCATAACGCATAACGCATAACGCATAACGCATAACGCATAACGCATAACGCATAACGCATAACGCATAACGCATAACTCATAACGCATAACGCATAACGCGTAACGCATAACGCATAACGCATAACGCATAACGCACAACGCATAACGCATAACGCATAAAGCATAACGCATAACGAATAACGCAAAACGCATAACGCATAACGGATCCAGCATTACTCATAACGCATAACGCATAACGCATAATCCATAACGCATAACGCATAAAGCACAACGCATAACGAATAACGCAAAACGCATAACGCATAACGGATCCAGCATTACTCATAACGCATAACGCATACCGCATAACGCATATCGGATCAAGCATTACTCATAACGCATAACGCATTACGTATAACGCATAAGGCATAAGGCATAACGCATATAGCATAACGCATAACGCATGACGGATCACGCATTACGCATAACGCATAACGCATAACGGATCACGCATTATTCATAACGCATAACGCATAACGGATATCGGATCAAGCATTACTCATAACGCATAACGCATTACGTATAACGTATAACGCATAACGGATCACGCATTACTCATAACGCATAACGCATAACGCAAAACGCATAACGCACAACGCATAACGCATAACGCATAAAGCATAACGCATAACGAATAACGCAAAACGCATAACGCATAACGGATCCAGCATTACTCATAACGCATAACGCATAACGCATAATCCATAACGCATAACGCATAAAGCACAACGCATAACGAATAACGCAAAACGCATAACGCATAACGGATCCAGCATTACTCATAACGCATAACGCATACCGCATAACGCATATCGGATCAAGCATTACTCATAACGCATAACGCATTACGTATAACGCATAAGGCATAAGGCATAACGCATATAGCATAACGCATAACGCATAACGGATCACGCATTATTCATAACGCATAACGCATAACGGATATCGGATCAAGCATTACTCATAACGCATAACGCATTACGTATAACGTATAACGCATAACGCATAACGCATAACGCATAACGCATAACGCATAACGCAAAACGCATAACGCATAACGGATCACGCATTACTCATAACGCATAACGCATAACGCAAAACGCATAACGCATAACGGATCACGCATTACTCATAACGCATAACGCATAACGCATAACGCATAACGCATAACGCATAACGCATAACGCATAACGCATAACGCATAACGCATAACGCATAACGCATAACGCATAACGAATAACGCAAAACGCATAACGCATAACGCATGACGGATCACGCATTACTCATAACGCATAACGCATAACGCATAAAAAATAACCCATAACGCATAACGCATAACGCATAACACATAACGCATAACGCATAACGCATAACGCATAACGCATAACTCATAACGCATAACGCATAACGCGTAACGCATAACGCATAACGCATAACGCATAACGCACAACGCATAACGCATAACGCATAAAGCATAACGCATAACGAATAACGCAAAACGCATAACGCATAACGGATCCAGCATTACTCATAACGCATAGCGCATAACGCATAATCCATAACGCATAACGCATAAAGCACAACGCATAACGAATAACGCAAAACGCATAACGCATAACGGATCCAGCATTACTCATAACGCATAACGCATACCGCATAACGCATATCGGATCAAGCATTACTCATAACGCATAACGCATTACGTATAACGCATAAGGCATAAGGCATAACGCATATAGCATAACGCATAACGTATGACGGATCACGCATTACTCATAACGCATAACGCATAACGCACAAAGCATAACGCATAACGCATAACGCATAACGTATAACGCATAACGCATAACGCATAACGCATAACGCATAACGCATAACGCATAACGCATAACGCATAATGCATAACGCATAACGCATAACGCATAACGGATCACGCATTATTCATAACGCATAACGCATAACGCATAACGGATCACGCATTACTCATAACGCATAACGCATAACGCATAACGCATAACGCATAACGCATAACGCATAACGCATAACGCATAACGCATAACGCATAACGCACAACGCATAACGCATAACACATAACGCATAACTTATAACGCATAACGCATAACGCATAACGCATAACGCAAAACGCATAACGCATAACGCATAACTCATAACGCATAAGGCATAACGCATAACGAATCACGCATTACTCATAACGCACAACGCATAAGGCATAAGGCATAACGCATAACGCATAACGTATAACGCATAACGCATAACGCATAACGCATAACGCATAACGCATAACGCATAACGCATAACGCATAACGCATAACGCATAACGCATAACACATAACGAATAACCCATAACGCATAACGCATAACGCATAACGCAAACGGATCACGCATTACTCATAACGCATAACGCATAACGCATAACGCATAACGCATAACGCATAACGCATAACGCATAACGCATAACGCATAACGGATCACGCATTACTCATAACGCATATCGCTTAACGCATAACGCATAACGCATAACGCATAACGCATAACGCATAACGTATGACGGATCACGCATTACTCATAACGCATAACGCATAACGCACAAAGCATAACGCATAACGCATAACGCATAACGTATAACGCATAACGCATAACGCATAACGCATAACGCATAACGCATAACGCATAACGCATAACGCATAATGCATAACGCATAACGCATAACGCATAACGGATCACGCATTATTCATAACGCATAACGCATAACGCATAACGGATCACGCATTACTCATAACGCATAACGCATAACGCATAACGCATAACGCATAACGCATAACGCATAACGCATAACGCATAACGCATAACGCATAACGCACAACGCATAACGCATAACACATAACGCATAACTTATAACGCATAACGCATAACGCATAACGCATAACGCAAAACGCATAACGCATAACGCATAACTCATAACGCATAAGGCATAACGCATAACGAATCACGCATTACTCATAACGCACAACGCATAAGGCATAAGGCATAACGCATAACGCATAACGTATAACGCATAACGCATAACGCATAACGCATAACGCATAACGCATAACGCATAACGCATAACGCATAACGGATCACGCATTACTCATAACGCATATCGCTTAACGCATAACGCATAACGCATAACGCATAACGCATAACGCATAACGCATAACGCATAACGCATAACGCATAACGCATAACGCATAACGCATAACGCATAACGCATAACGCATAACGCATAACGCATAACGCATAACGCATAACGCATATCGCATATCGCATAACGCATAACGCATAACGCATAACGCATAACGCATAACGCATAACGCATAACGGATCACGCATTACTCATAACGCATAACGCATAACGCATAACGCATAACGCATAACGCATAACGCATAACGCATAACGCATAACGCATAACGCATAACGCATAACGCATAACGCATACCGCATAACGCATAACAAATAACGCATAACGCATAACGGATATCGGATGACGCATTACTCATAACGCAAAACGCATAACGCATAACGCATGACGGATCACGCATTACTCATAACGCATAACGCATAACGCATAAAAAATAACCCATAACGCATAACGCATAACGCATAACACATAACGCATAACGCATAACGCATAACGCATAACGCATAACTCATAACGCATAACGCATAACGCGTAACGCATAACGCATAACGCATAACGCATAACGCACAACGCATAACGCATAACGCATAAAGCATAACGCATAACGAATAACGCAAAACGCATAACGCATAACGGATCCAGCATTACTCATAACGCATAACGCATAACGCATAATCCATAACGCATAACGCATAAAGCACAACGCATAACGAATAACGCAAAACGCATAACGCATAACGGATCCAGCATTACTCATAACGCATAACGCATACCGCATAACGCATATCGGATCAAGCATTACTCATAACGCATAACGCATTACGTATAACGCATAAGGCATAAGGCATAACGCATATAGCATAACGCATAACGTATGACGGATCACGCATTACTCATAACGCATAACGCATAACGCACAAAGCATAACGCATAACGCATAACGCATAACGTATAACGCATAACGCATAACGCATAACGCATAACGCATAACGCATAACGCATAACGCATAACGCATAACGCATAACGCATAATGCATAACGCATAACGCATAACGCATAACGGATCACGCATTATTCATAACGCATAACGCATAACGCATAACGGATCACGCATTACTCATAACGCATAACGCATAACGCATAACGCATAACGCATAACGCATAACGCATAACGCATAACGCACAACGCATAACGCATAACACATAACGCATAACTTATAACGCATAACGCATAACGCATAACGCATAACGCAAAACGCATAACGCATAACGCATAACTCATAACGCATAAGGCATAACGCATAACGAATCACGCATTACTCATAACGCACAACGCATAAGGTATAAGGCATAACGCATAACGCATAACGTATAACGCATAACGCATAACGCATAACGCATAACGCATAACGCATAACGCATAACGCATAACGCATAACGCATAACGCATAACGCATAACGCATAACACATAACGAATAACCCATAACGCATAACGCATAACGCATAACGCAAACGGATCACGCATTACTCATAACGCATAACGCATAACGCATAACGCATAACGCATAACGCATAACGCATAACGCATAACGCATAACGCATAACGCATAACGGATCACGCATTACTCATAACGCATATCGCTTAACGCATAACGCATAACGCATAACGCATAACGCATAACGCATAACGCATAACGCATAACGCATAACGCATAACGCATAACGCATAACGCATAACGCATAACGCATAACGCATAACGCATAACGCATATCGCATATCGCATAACGCATAACGCATAACGCATAACGCATAACGCATAACGCATAACGCATAACGCATAACGGATCACGCATTACTCATAACGCATAACGCATAACGCATAACGCATAACGCATAACGCATAACGCATAACGCATAACGTATAACGCATAACGCATAACGCATAACGCATAACGCATACCGCATAACGCATAACAAATAACGCATAACGCATAACGGATATCGGATGACGCATTACTCATAACGCATAACTCATAACGCATAACGCATAACGCAAAACGCATAAAGCATAACGCATAACGCATAACGCATAACGCATAACGCATAACGCATAACGCAAAACGCATAACGCATAACGGATCACGCATTACTCATAACGAATAACGCAAAACGCATAACGCATAACGCATAACGGATCCAGCATTACTCACAACGAATAACGCAAAACGCATAACGCATAACGGATCCAGCATTACTCACAATGCATAACGCATAACGCATAACGGATATCGGATCAGGCATTACTCATAACGCATAACGCATAACGCATAACGCATAACGCATAACGCATAACGCATAACGGATGACGCATTACTCATAATGCATAACGCATAACGCATAACGCATAACGCATAACGGATCACGCATTACTCATAACGCATAACGCATAACGCATAACGCATAACGCATAACGCATAACGCATAACGCATAACGCATAACGCATAACGCATAACGCATACCGCATAACGCATAACAAATAACGCATAACGCATAACGGATATCGGATGACGCATTACTCATAACGCATAACGCATAACTCATAACGCATAACGCATAACGCAAAACGCATAACGCATAACGCATAACGCATAACGCATAACGCACAACGCATAACGCATAACGCATAACGCATAACGCATAACGCATAACGCATAACGCATAACGCATAACGCAAAACGCATAACGCATAACGGATCACGCATTACTCATAACGCATAACGCATAACGCAAAACGCATAACGCATAACGGATCACGCATTACTCATAACGCATAGCGCATAACGCATAACGCATAACGCATAACGCATAACGCATAACGCATAACGCATAACGCATAACGCATAACGCACAACGCATAACGCATAACACATAACGCATAACTTATAACGCATAACGCATAACGCATAACGCAAAACGCATAACGCATAACGCATAACTCATAACGCATAAGGCATAACGCATAACGAATCACGCATTACTCATAACGCACAACGCATAAGGCATAAGGCATAACGCATAACGCATAACGTATAACGCATAACGCATAACGCATAACGCATAACGCATAACGCATAACGCATAACGCATAACGCATAACGAATAACGCAAAACGCATAACGCATAACGCATGACGGATCACGCATTACTCATAACGCATAACGCATAACGCATAAAAAATAACCCATAACGCATAACGCATAACGCATAACGCATAACGCATAACGCATAACGCATAACGCATAACGCATAACGCATAACTCATAACGCATAACGCATAACGCGTAACGCATAACGCATAACGCATAACGCATAACGCACAACGCATAACGCATAACGCATAAAGCATAACGCATAACGAATAACGCAAAACGCATAACGCATAACGGATCCAGCATTACTCATAACGCATAACGCATAACGCATAATCCATAACGCATAAAGCATAAAGCACAACGCATAACGAATAACGCAAACCGCATAACGCATAACGGATCCAGCATTACTCATAACGCATAACGCATACCGCATAACGCATATCGGATCAAGCATTACTCATAACGCATAACGCATTACGTATAACGCATAAGGCATAAGGCATAACGCATATAGCATAACGCATAACGCATGACGGATCACGCATTACTCATAACGCATAACGCATAACGCACAAAGCATAACGCATAACGCATAACGCATAACGTATAACGCATAACGCATAACGCATAACGCATAACGCATAACGCATAACGCATAACGCATAACGCATAATGCATAACGCATAACGCATAACGCATAACGGATCACGCATTATTCATAACGCATAACGCATAACGGATATCGGATCAAGCATTACTCATAACGCATAACGCATTACGTATAACGTATAACGCATAACGCATAACGCATAAAGCATACCGTATAACGCATAACGCATAACGCATAACGCATAACGCATAACGCACAACGCATAACGCATAACGCATAACGCATAACGCATAACGCATAACGCATAACGCATAACGCATAACGCAAAACGCATAACGCATAACGCATAACTCATAACGCATAAGGCATAACGCATAACGAATCACGCATTACTCATAACGCACAACGCATAAGGCATAAGGCATAACGCATAACGCATAACGTATAACGCATAACGCATAACGCATAACGCATAACGCATAACGCATAACGCATAACGCATAACGCATAACGCATAACGCATAACGCATAACACATAACGAATAACCCATAACGCATAACGCATAACGCATAACGCAAACGGATCACGCATTACTCATAACGCATAACGCATAACGCATAACGCATAACGCATAACGCATAACGCATAACGCATAACGCATAACGGATCACGCATTACTCATAACGCATATCGCTTAACGCATAACGCATAACGCATAACGCATAACGCATAACGCATAACGCATAACGCATAACGCATAACGCATAACGCATAACGCATAACGCATAACGCATAACGCATAACGCATAACGCATATCGCATATCGCATAACGCATAACGCATAACGCATAACGCATAACGCATAACGCATAACGCATAACGCACAACGCATAACGCATAACGCATAACGCATACCGCATAACGCATAACAAATAACGCATAACGCATAACGGATATCGGATGACGCATTACTCATAACGCATAACTCATAACGCATAACGCATAACGCAAAACGCATAAAGCATAACGCATAACGCATAACGCATAACGCATAACGCATAACGCATAACGCAAAACGCATAACGCATAACGGATCACGCATTACTCATAACGAATAACGCAAAACGCATAACGCATAACGCATAACGGATCCAGCATTACTCACAACGAATAACGCAAAACGCATAACGCATAACGGATCCAGCATTACTCACAACGCATAACGCATAACGCATAACGGATATCGGATCAGGCATTACTCATAACGCATAACGCATAACGCATAACGCATAACGCATAACGCATAACGCATAACGCATAACGGATCACGCATTACTCATAACGCATAACGCATAACGCATAACGCATAACGCATAACGCATAACGCATAACGCATAACGCATAACGCATAACGCATAACGCATAACGCATACCGCATAACGCATAACAAATAACGCATAACGCATAACGGATATCGGATGACGAATTACTCATAACGCATAACGCATAACTCATAACGCATAACGCATAACGCAAAACGCATAAAGCATAACGCATAACTCATAACGCATAACGCATAACGCATAACGCATAACGCATAACGCATAACGCATAACGCATAACGCATAACGCATAACGCATAACGCATAACGCATAACGCATAACGCATAACGCACAACGCGTAACGCTTAACGCATAACGCATAACGCATAACGCATAACGCATAACGCATAACGCATAACGCATAACGCATAACGCATATCGCATAACGCATAACGCATAACGCATAACGCATAACGAATATCGCATAACGCATAATCCATAACGCATAACGCATAACGCATAACGCATAACGCACAAAGCATGACGCATAAGGCATAACGCATAACGCACAAAAAATAACCCATAACGCATAACGCATAACGCATAACGCATAATGCATAACGCATAACGCATAACTCATAAAGCAGAACGCATAACGAATAACGCAAAACGCATAACGCATAACGCATAACGCATAACGCATAACGCATAACGCATAACGCATAATGCATAACGCATAACGCATAACGGATAACGGATCACGCATTACTCATAACGCATAACGCATAACGGATATCGGATCAAGCATTACTCATAACGCATAACGCATAACGCATATCGCATATCGCATAACGCATAACGCATAACGCATAACGCATAACGCATAACGCATAACGCATAACGCATAACGCATAACGCATATCGCATATCGCATAACGCATAACGCATAACGCATAACGCATAACGCATAACGCATAACGCATAACGCATAACGCATAACGCATAACGCATAACGCATAACGCATATCGCATATCGCATAACGCATAACGCATAACGCATAACGCATAACGCATAACGCATAACGCATAACGCATAACGCATAACGGATCACGCATTACACATAACGCATAACGCATAACGCATAACGCATAACGCATAACGCATAACGCATAACGCATAACGCATAACGCATAACGCATAACGCATAACGCATAACGCATACCGCATAACGCATAACAAATTACGCATAACGCATAACGGATATCGGATGACGCATTACTCATAACGCATAACTCATAACGCATAACGCATAACGCAAAACGCATAAAGCATAACGCATAACGCATAACGCATAACGCATAACGCATAACGCATAACGCATAACGCAAAACGCATAACGCATAACGGATCACGCATTACTCATAACGAATAACGCAAAACGCATAACGCATAACGCATAACGGATCCAGCATTACTCACAACGAATAACGCAAAACGCATAACGCATAACGGATCCAGCATTACTCACAACGCATAACGCATAACGCATAACGGATATCGGATCAGGCATTACTCATAACGCATAACGCATAACGCATAACGCATAACGCATAACGCATAACGCATAACGGATGACGCATTACTCATAATGCATAACGCATAACGCATAACGCATAACGCATAACGGATCACGCATTACTCATAACGCATAACGCATAACGCATAACGCATAACGCATAACGCATAACGCATAACGCATAACGCATAACGCATAACGCATAACGCATACCGCATAACGCATAACAAATAACGCATAACGCATAACGGATATCGGATGACGCATTACTCATAACGCATAACGCATAACTCATAACGCATAACGCATAACGCAAAACGCATAAAGCATAACGCATAACTCATAACGCATAACGCATAACGCATAACGCATAACGCAAAACGCATAACGCATAACGCATAACGCATAACGCATAACGCATAACGCATAACGCATAACGCATAACGCATAACGCACAACGCGTAACGCTTAACGCATAACGCATAACGCATAACGCATAACGCATAACGCATAACGCATAACGCATAACGCATAACGCATATCGCATAACGCATAACGCATAACGCATAACGCATAACGAATATCGCATAACGCATAATCCATAACGCATAACGCATAACGCATAACGCACAAAGCATGACGCATAAGGCATAACGCATAACGCACAAAAAATAACCCATAACGCATAACGCATAACGCATAACGCATAATGCATAACGCATAACGCATAACTCATAAAGCAGAACGCATAACGAATAACGCAAAACGCATAACGCATAACGAATATCGCATAACGCATAATCCATAACGCATAACGCATAACGCATAACGCACAAAGCATGACGCATAAGGCATAACGCATAACGCACAAAAAATAACCCATAACGCATAACGCATAACGCATAACGCATAATGCATAACGCATAACGCATAACTCATAAAGCAGAACGCATAACGAATAACGCAAAACGCATAACGCATAACGCATAACGCATAACGCATAACGCATAACGCATAACGCATAACGCATAATGCATAACGCATAACGCATAACGGATAACGGATCACGCATTACTCATAACGCATAACGCATAACGGATATCGGATCAAGCATTACTCATAACGCATAACGCATAACGCATATCGCATATCGCATAACGCATAACGCATAACGCATAACGCATAACGCATAACGCATAACGCATAACGCATATCGCATATCGCATAACGCATAACGCATAACGCATAACGCATAACGCATAACGCATAACGCATATCGCATAACGCATAATCCATAACGCATAACGCATAACGCATAACGAATAACGCAAAACGCATAACGCATAACGCATAACGCATAACGCATAACGCATAACGCATATCGCATAACGCATAATCCATAACGCATAACGCATAACGCATAACGAATAACGCATAACGCATAACGCATAACGGATCCAGCATTACTCACAACGAATAACGCAAAACGCATAACGCATAACGGATCCAGCATTACTCACAACGCATAACGCATAACGCATAACGGATATCGGATCAGGCATTACTCATAACGCATAACGCATAACGCATAACGCATAACGCATAACGGATATCGGATGACGCATTACTCATAACGCATAACGCATAACTCATAACGCATAACGCATAACGCAAAACGCATAAAGCATAACGCATAACTCATAACGCATAACGCATAACGCATAACGGATCACGCATTACTCATAACGCATAACGCATAACGGATCACGCATTACTCATAACGCATAACGCATTACTCATAACGCATAACGCATAACGCATAGCGCATAACGCATAACGCATAACGCATAACGGATCACTCATTACTCATAACGCATAACGCATAACGCATAACGCATAACGCATAACGCATAACGCATAACGCATAACGCATAACGCATAACGCATAACGCATAACGCATAACGCATAACGCATATCGCATAACGCATAACGCATAACGCATAACGCATAACGAATATCGCATAACGCATAATCCATAACGCATAACGCATAACGCATAACGCATAACGCACAAAGCATGACGCATAAGGCATAACGCATAACGCACAAAAAATAACCCATAACGCATAACGCATAACGCATAACGCATAACGCATAACGCATAACGCATAACGCATAAAGC
The DNA here is from genome assembly GCA_916610235.2 of Lasioglossum morio. Classification (NCBI taxonomy): domain Eukaryota; kingdom Metazoa; phylum Arthropoda; class Insecta; order Hymenoptera; family Halictidae; genus Lasioglossum; species Lasioglossum morio. The sequence goes on from CAKAJA020000347.1 coordinate 2,798,960, forward strand.
AGAACGCATAACGAATAACGCAAAACGCATAACGCATAACGCATAACGCATAACGCATAACGCATAACGCATAACGCATAATGCATAACGCATAACGCATAACGGATAACGGATCACGCATTACTCATAACGCATAACGCATAACGGATATCGGATCAAGCATTACTCATAACGCATAACGCATTACGTATAACGTATAACGCATAACGCATAACGCATAAAGCATACCGTATAACGCTTAACGCATAACGCATAACGCATAACGCATAACGCATAACGCACAACGCATAACGCATAACGCATAACGCATAACGCATAACGCATAACGCATAACGCATAACGCATAACGCAAAACGCATAACGCATAACGGATCACGCATTACTCATAACGCATAACGCATAACGCATAACGCATAACGCATAACGCATAACGAATAACGCAAAACGCATAACGCATAACGCATAACGCATAACGCATAACGCATAACGCATAACGCATAACGCATAATGCATAACGCATAACGCATAACGGATAACGGATCACGCATTACTCATAACGCATAACGCATAACGGATATCGGATCAAGCATTACTCATAACGCATAACGCATAACGCATATCGCATAATCCATAACGCATAACGCATAACGCATAACGAATAACGCAAAACGCATAACGCATAACGGATCCAGCATTACTCACAACGAATAACGCATAACGCATAACGGATCCAGCATTACTCGCAACGCATAACGCATAACCCATAACGGATATCGGATCAGGCATTACTCATAACGCATACCGCATAACGCATAACGCATAACGCATAACGCATAACGCATAACGGATGACGCATTACTCATAATGCATAACGCATAACGCATAACGCATAACGCATAACGCATAACGCCTAACGGATCACGCATTACTCATAACGCATAACGCATAACGCATAACGCATAACGCATAACGCATAACGCATAACGCATAACGCATAACGCATAACGCATAACGCATAACGCATAACGCATAACGCATAACGCATAACGCATAACGCATAACGGATGACGCATTACTCATAATGCATAACGCATAACGCATAACGCATAACGCATAACGCATAACGCATACCGCATAACGCATAACAAATAACGCATAACGCATAACGGATATCGGATGACGCATTACTCATAACGCATAACGCATAACTCATAACGCATAACGCATAACGCAAAACGCATAAAGCATAACGCATAACTCATAACGCATAACGCATAACGCATAACGGATCACGCATTACTCATAACGCATAACGCATAACGGATCACGCATTACTCATAACGCATAACGCATAACGGATCACGCATTACTCATAACGCATAACGCATTACTCATAACACATAACGCATAACGCATAGCGCATAACGCATAACGCATAACGCATAACGGATCACTCATTACTCATAACGCATAACGCATAACGCATAACGCATAACGCATAACGCATAACGCATAACGCATAACGCATAACGCACAACGCGTAACGCTTAACGCATAACGCATAACGCATAACGCATAACGCATAACGCATAACGCATAACGCATAACGCATAACGCATATCGCATAACGCATAACGCATAACGCATAACGAATATCGCATAACGCATAATCCATAACGCATAACGCATAACGCATAACGCATAACGCACAAAGCATGACGCATAAGGCATAACGCATAACGCACAAAAAATAACCCATAACGCATAACGCATAACGCATAACGCATAATGCATAACGCATAACGCATAACGCATAAAGCAGAACGCATAACGAATAACGCAAAACGCATAACGCATAACGCATAACGCATAACGCATAACGCATAACGCATAACGCATAATGCATAACGCATAACGCATAACGGATAACGGATCACGCATTACTCATAACGCATAACGCATAACGAATATCGCATAACGCATAATCCATAACGCATAACGCATAACGCATAACGCATAACGCACAAAGCATGACGCATAAGGCATAACGCATAACGCACAAAAAATAACCCATAACGCATAACGCATAACGCATAACGCATAATGCATAACGCATAACGCATAACGCATAAAGCAGAACGCATAACGAATAACGCAAAACGCATAACGCATAACGCATAACGCATAACGCATAACGCATAACGCATAACGCATAACGCATAATGCATAACGCATAACGCATAACGGATAACGGATCACGCATTACTCATAACGCATAACGCATAACGGATATCGGATCAAGCATTACTCATAACGCATAACGCATTACGTATAACGTATAACGCATAACGCATAACGCATAAAGCATACCGTATAACGCTTAACGCATAACGCATAACGCATAACGCATAACGCATAACGCACAACGCATAACGCATAACGCATAACGCATAACGCATAACGCATAACGCATAACGCATAACGCATAACGCAAAACGCATAACGCATAACGGATCACGCATTACTCATAACGCATAACGCATAACGCATAACGCATAACGCATAACGCATAACGCATAACGCATAACGCATAACGAATAACGCAAAACGCATAACGCATAACGCATAACGCATAACGCATAACGCATAACGCATAATGCATAACGCATAACGCATAACGGATAACGGATCACGCATTACTCATAACGCATAACGCATAACGGATATCGGATCAAGCATTACTCATAACGCATAACGCATAACGCATATCGCATAATCCATAACGCATAACGCATAACGCATAACGAATAACGCAAAACGCATAACGCATAACGGATCCAGCATTACTCACAACGAATAACGCATAACGCATAACGGATCCAGCATTACTCGCAACGCATAACGCATAACCCATAACGGATATCGGATCAGGCATTACTCATAACGCATAACGCATAACGCATAACGCATAACGCATAACGCATAACGCATAACGGATGACGCATTACTCATAATGCATAACGCATAACGCATAACGCATAACGCATAACGCCTAACGGATCACGCATTACTCATAACGCATTACGCATAACGCATAACGCATAACGCATAACGCATAACGCATAACGCATAACGCATAACGCATAACGCATAACGGATGACGCATTACTCATAATGCATAACGCATAACGCATAACGCATAACGCATAACACATAACGCATAACGGATCACGCATTACTCATAACGCATAACGCATAACGCATAACGCATAACGCATAACGCATAACGCATAACGCATAACGCATAACGCATAACGCATACCGCATAACGCATAACAAATAACGCATAACGCATAACGGATATCGGATGACGCATTACTCATAACGCATAACGCATAACTCATAACGCATAACGCATAACGCAAAACGCATAAAGCATAACGCATAACTCATAACGCATAACGCATAACGCATAACGGATCACGCATTACTCATAACGCATAACGCATAACGGATCACGCATTACTCATAACGCATAACGCATTACTCATAACGCATAACGCATAACGCATAGCGCATAACGCATAACGCATAACGCATAACGGATCACTCATTACTCATAACGCATAACGCATAACGCATAACGCATAACGCATAACGCATAACGCATAACGCATAACGCATAACGCATAACGCATAACGCATAACGCATAACGCATAACGCACAACGCGTAACGCTTAACGCATAACGCATAACGCATAACGCATAACGCATAACGCATAACGCATAACGCATAACGCATAACGCATAACGCATATCGCATAACGCATAACGCATAACGCATAACGCATAACGAATATCGCGTAACGCATAATCCATAACACATAACGCATAACGCATAACGCATAACGCACAAAGCATGACGCATAAGGCATAACGCATAACGCACAAAAAATAACCCATAACGCATAACGCATAACGCATAACGCATAATGCATAACGCATAACGCATAACGCATAAAGCAGAACGCATAACGAATAACGCAAAACGCATAACGCATAACGCATAACGCATAACGCATAACGCATAACGCATAACGCATAACGCATAATGCATAACGCATAACGCATAACGGATAACGGATCACGCATTACTCATAACGCATAACGCATAACGGATATCGGATCAAGCATTACTCATAACGCATAACGCATTACGTATAACGTATAACGCATAACGCATAACGCATAAAGCATACCGTATAACGCTTAACACATAACGCATAACGCATAACGCATAACGCATAACGCACAACGCATAACGCATAACGCATAACGCATAACGGATCACGCATTACTCATAACGCATGACGCATAACGCATAACGCATAACGCATAACGCATAACGCATAACGCATAACGCATAACGCATAACGCATAACGCATAACGCATAACGCATAACGCACAACGCATAACGCATAACACATAACGCATAACTTATAACGCATAACGCATAGCGCATAACGCATAACGCATAACGCATAACGGATCACTCATTACTCATAATGCATAACGCATAACGCATAACGCATAACGCATAACGCATAACGCATAACGCATAACGCATAACGCATAACGCATAACGCATAACGCATAACGCATAACGCACAACGCGTAACGCTTAACGCATAACGCATAGCGCATACCGCATAACGCATAACGCATAACGCATAACGCATAACGCATAACGCATAACGCATAACGCATAACGCATAACGCATAACGCATAACGCATAACGCATAACGCATAACGCATGACGGATCACGCATTACTCATTACGCACAACGCATAACGCACAAAGCATAACGCATAACGCATAACGTATAATGCATAACGCATAACGCATAACGCATAATGCATAACGCATAACGCATAACGCATAACGCATAACGCATAACGCATAATGCATAACGCATAACGCATAACGGATAACGGATCACGCATTACTCATAACGCATAACGCATAACGGATATCGGATCAAGCATTACTCATAACGCATAACGCATTACGTATAACGTATAACGCATAACGCATAACGCATAAAGCATACCGTATAACGCATAACGCATAACGCATAACGCATAACGCATAACGCATAACGCATAACGCATAACGCATAACGCATAACGCATAACGCATAACGCATAACGCTTAACGCAAAACGCATAACGCATAACTCATAACGCATAAGGCATAACGCATAACGAATCACGCATTACTCATAACGCATAACGCATAAGGCATAACGCATAACGGATCCAGCATTACTCATAACGAATAACGCAAAACGCGTAACGCATAACGCATAACGCATAACGCATAACGCATAACGCACAACGCATAACGCATAACGCATAGCGCATAACGCATAACACATAACGAATAACCCATAACGCATAACGCATAACGCATAACGCATAACGCATAACGCATAACGCATAACGCATAACGCATAACGCATAACGCACAAAGCATGACGCATAAGGCATAACGCATAACGCACAAAAAATAACCCATAACGCATAACGCATAACGCAGAACGCATAATGCATAAGGCATAACGCATAACGCACAAAAAATAACCCATAACGCATAACGCATAACGCATAACGCATAATGCATAACGCATAACGCATGACGCATAACGCATAAAGCAGAACGCATAACGAATAACGCAAAACGCATAACGCATAACGCATGACGGATCACGCATTACTCATAACGCATAACGCATAACGCATAAAAAATAACCCATAACGCATAACGCATAACGCATAACGCATAACGCATAACGCATAACGCATAACTCATAACGCATAACGCATAACGCGTAACGCATAATGCATAACGCATAACGCATAACGCACAACGCATAACGCATAACGCATAACGCATAAAGCATAACGCATAACGAATAACGCAAAACGCATAACGCATAACGGATCCAGCATTACTCATAACGCATAACGCATAACGCATAATCCATAACGCATAACGCATAAAGCACAACGCATAACGGATCACGCATAACACTTAACGCATAACGCATAACGGATCACGTATAACGCATAATGCATAACGCATAACGCATAAAGCAGAACGCATAACGTATAACGCAAAACGCATAACGCATAACGGATCCAGCATTACTCATGACGAATAACGCCTAACGCATAACGGATCCAGCATTACTCACAACGCATAACGGATATCGGATCAACCATTACTCATAACGAATAACGCACAACGCATAACGCATAACGCATAACGCACAAAGCATAACGCATAACGCATAACGCATAACGTATAACGCATAACGCATAACGCATAACGCATAACGCATAACGCATAACGCATAACGCATAACGCATAACGCATAACGGATCACGCATAACACTTAACGCTTAACGCATAACGGATCACGTATAACGCATAATGCATAACGCATAACGCATAAAGCAGAACGCATAACGAATAACGCAAAACGCATAACGCATAACGGATCCAGCATTACTCATAACGAATAACGCCTAACGCATAACGGATCCAGCATTACTCACAACGCATAACGGATATCGGATCAAGCATTACTCATAACGAATAACGCATAACGCATAACGCATAACGAATAACGCATAACGCATAAAGCAGAACGCATAACGAATAACGCAAAACGCATAACGCATAACGCATGACGGATCACGCATTACTCATAACGCATAACGCATAACGCATAAAAAATAACCCATAACGCATAACGCATAACGCATAACGCATAACCCATAACGCATAACGCATAACGCATAACGCATAATGCATAACGCATAACGCATAACGCATAAAGCAGAACGCATAACGCATGACGGATCACGCATTACGCATAACGCATAACGCATAACGGATCACGCATTATTCATAACGCATAACGCATAACGGATATCGGATCAAGCATTACTCATAACGCATAACGCATTACGTATAACGTATAACGCATAACGCATAACGCATAACGCATAACGCATAACGCATAACGCATAACGCATAACGCATAACGGATCACGCATTACTCATAACGCATAACGCATAACGCAAAACGCATAACGCATAACGGATCACGCATTACTCATAACGCATAACGCATAACGCATAACGCATAACGCATAACGCATAACGCATAACGCATAACGCATAACGCATAACGCATAACGCATAACGCATAACGAATAACGCAAAACGCATAACGCATAACGCATGACGGATCACGCATTACTCATAACGCATAACGCATAACGCATAAAAAATAACCCATAACGCATAACGCATAACGCATAACACATGACGCATAACGCATAACGCATAACGCATAACGCATAACTCATAACGCATAACGCATAACGCGTAACGCATAACGCATAACGCATAACGCATAACGCACAACGCATAACGCATAACGCATAAAGCATAACGCATAACGAATAACGCAAAACGCATAACGCATAACGGATCCAGCATTACTCATAACGCATAGCGCATAACGCATAATCCATAACGCATAACGCATAAAGCACAACGCATAACGAATAACGCAAAACGCATAACGCATAACGGATCCAGCATTACTCATAACGCATAACGCATACCGCATAACGCATATCGGATCAAGCATTACTCATAACGCATAACGCATTACGTATAACGCATAAGGCATAAGGCATAACGCATATAGCATAACGCATAACGTATGACGGATCACGCATTACTCATAACGCATAACGCATAACGCACAAAGCATAACGCATAACGCATAACGCATAACGTATAACGCATAACGCATAACGCATAACGCATAACGCATAACGCATAACGCATAACGCATAACGCATAATGCATAACGCATAACGCATAACGCATAACGGATCACGCATTATTCATAACGCATAACGCATAACGCATAACGGATCACGCATTACTCATAACGCATAACGCATAACGCATAACGCATAACGCATAACGCATAACGCATAACGCTTAACGCAAAACGCATAACGCATAACTCATAACGCATAAGGCATAACGCATAACGAATCACGCATTACTCATAACGCATAACGCATAAGGCATAACGCATAACGGATCCAGCATTACTCATAACGAATAACGCAAAACGCGTAACGCATAACGAATAACGCATAACGCATAACGCATAACGCACAACGCATAACGCATAACGCATAGCGCATAACGCATAACACATAACGAATAACCCATAACGCATAACGCATAACGCATAACGCATAACGCATAACGCATAACGCATAACGCATAACGCACAAAGCATGACGCATAAGGCATAACGCATAACGCACAAAAAATAACCCATAACGCATAACGCATAACGCAGAACGCATAATGCATAAGGCATAACGCATAACGCACAAAAAATAACCCATAACGCATAACGCATAACGCATAACGCATAATGCATAACGCATAACGCATGACGCATAACGCATAAAGCAGAACGCATAACGAATAACGCAAAACGCATAACGCATAACGCATGACGGATCACGCATTACTCATAACGCATAACGCATAACGCATAAAAAATAACCCATAACGCATAACGCATAACGCATAACGCATAACGCATAACGCATAACGCATAACTCATAACGCATAACGCATAACGCGTAACGCATAACGCATAACGCATAACGCATAACGCATAACGCATAACGCATAACGCATAACGCATAAAGCATAACGCATAACGAATAACGCAAAACGCATAACGCATAACGGATCCAGCATTACTCATAACGCATAACGCATAACGCATAATCCATAACGCATAACGCATAAAGCACAACGCATAACGGATCACGCATAACACTTAACGCATAACGCATAACGGATCACGTATAACGCATAATGCATAACGCATAACGCATAAAGCAGAACGCATAACGAATAACGCAAAACGCATAACGCATAACGGATCCAGCATTACTCATGACGAATAACGCCTAACGCATAACGGATCCAGCATTACTCACAACGCATAACGGATATCGGATCAAGCATTACTCATAACGAATAACGCACAACGCATAACGCATAACGCATAACGCACAAAGCATAACGCATAACGCATAACGCATAACGTATAACGCATAACGCATAACGCATAACGCGTAACGCATAACGCATAACGCATAACGCATAACGCATAACGCATAACGGATCACGCATAACACTTAACGCTTAACGCATAACGGATCACGTATAACGCATAATGCATAACGCATAACGCATAAAGCAGAACGCATAACGAATAACGCAAAACGCATAACGCATAACGGATCCAGCATTACTCATAACGAATAACGCCTAACGCATAACGGATCCAGCATTACTCACAACGCATAACGGATATCGGATCAAGCATTACTCATAACGAATAACGCATAACGCATAACGCATAACGAATAACGCATAACGCATAAAGCAGAACGCATAACGAATAACGCAAAACGCATAACGCATAACGCATGACGGATCACGCATTACACATAACGCATAACGCATAACGCATAAAAAATAACCCATAACGCATAACGCATAACGCATAACGCATAACCCATAACGCATAACGCATAACGCATAACGCATAACGCATAATGCATAACGCATAACGCATAACGCATAAAGCAGAACGCATAACGCATGACGGATCACGCATTACGCATAACGCATAACGCATAACGGATCACGCATTATTCATAACGCATAACGCATAACGGATATCGGATCAAGCATTACTCATAACGCATAACGCATTACGTATAACGTATAACGCATAACGCATAACGCATAACGCATAACGCATAACGCATAACGCATAACGCAAAACGCATAACGCATAACGGATCACGCATTACTCATAACGCATAACGCATAACGCAAAACGCATAACGCATAACGGATCACGCATTACTCATAACGCATAACGCATAACGCATAACGCATAACGCATAACGCATAACGCATAACGCATAACGCATAACGCATAACGCATAACGCATAACGCATAACGCATAACGCATAACGAATAACGCAAAACGCATAACGCATAACGCATGACGGATCACGCATTACTCATAACGCATAACGCATAACGCATAAAAAATAACCCATAACGCATAACGCATAACGCATAACACATAACGCATAACGCATAACGCATAACGCATAACGCATAACTCATAACGCATAACGCATAACGCGTAACGCATAACGCATAACGCATAACGCATAACGCACAACGCATAACGCATAACGCATAAAGCATAACGCATAACGAATAACGCAAAACGCATAACGCATAACGGATCCAGCATTACTCATAACGCATAGCGCATAACGCATAATCCATAACGCATAACGCATAAAGCACAACGCATAACGAATAACGCAAAACGCATAACGCATAACGGATCCAGCATTACTCATAACGCATAACGCATACCGCATAACGCATATCGGATCAAGCATTACTCATAACGCATAACGCATTACGTATAACGCATAAGGCATAAGGCATAACGCATAAGGCATAACGCATAACGAATCACGCATTACTCATAACGCACAACGCATAAGGCATAACGCATAACGCATAACGCATAACGTATAACGCATAACGCATAACGCATAACGCATAACGCATAACGCATAACGCATAACGCATAACGCATAACGCATAACGCATAACGCATAACGCATAACACATAACGAATAACCCATAACGCATAACGCATAACGCATAACGCAAACGGATCACGCATTACTCATAACGCATAACGCATAACGCATAACGCATAACGCATAACGCATAACGCATAACGCATAACGCATAACGCATAACGCATAACGCATAACGGATCACGCATTACTCATAACGCATATCGCTTAACGCATAACGCATAACGCATAACGCATAACGCATAACGCATAACGCATAACGCATAACGCATAACGCATAACGCATAACGCATAACGCATAACGCATAACGCATAACGCATATCGCATATCGCATAACGCATAACGCATAACGCATAACGCATAACGCATAACGCATAACGCAAAACGCATAACGCATAACGGATCCAGCATTACTCATAACGCATAACGCATAACGCATAATCCATAACGCATAACGCATAAAGCACAACGCATAACGAATAACGCAAAACGCATAACGCATAACGGATCCAGCATTACTCATAACGCATAACGCATACCGCATAACGCATATCGGATCAAGCATTACTCATAACGCATAACGCATTACGTATAACGCATAAGGCATAAGGCATAACGCATATAGCATAACGCATAACGTATGACGGATCACGCATTACTCATAACGCATAACGCATAACGCACAAAGCATAACGCATAACGCATAACGCATAACGTATAACGCATAACGCATAACGCATAACGCATAACGCATAACGCATAACGCATAACGCATAACGCATAACGCATAACGCATAACGCATAACGCATAACGGATCACGCATTATTCATAACGCATAACGCATAACGCATAACGGATCACGCATTACTCATAACGCATAACGCATAACGCATAACGCATAACGCATAACGCATAACGCATAACGCATAACGCATAACGCATAACGCATAACGCATAACGCACAACGCATAACGCATAACACATAACGCATAACTTATAACGCATAACGCATAACGCATAACGCATAACGCAAAACGCATAACGCATAACGCATAACTCATAACGCATAAGGCATAACGCATAACGAATCACGCATTACTCATAACGCACAACGCATAAGGCATAAGGCATAACGCATAACGCATAACGTATAACGCATAACGCATAACGCATAACGCATAACGCATAACGCATAACGCATAACGCATAACGCATAACGCATAACGCATAACGCATAACGCATAACACATAACGAATAACCCATAACGCATAACGCATAACGCATAACGCAAACGGATCACGCATTACTCATAACGCATAACGCATAACGCATAACGCATAACGCATAACGCATAACGCATAACGCATAACGCATAACGCATAACGCATAACGCATATCGCATATCGCATAACGCATAACGCATAACGCATAACGCATAACGCATAACGCATAACGCATAACGCATAACGGATCACGCATTACTCATAACGCATAACGCATAACGCATAACGCATAACGCATAACGCATAACGCATAACGCATAACGCATAACGCATAACGCATAACGCATAACGCATAACGCATACCGCATAACGCATAACAAATAACGCATAACGCATAACGGATATCGGATGACGCATTACTCATAACGCATAACTCATAACGCATAACGCATAACGCAAAACGCATAAAGCATAACGCATAACGCATAACGCATAACGCATAACGCATAACGCATAACGCAAAACGCATAACGCATAACGGATCACGCATTACTCATAACGAATAACGCAAAACGCATAACGCATAACGCATAACGGATCCAGCATTACTCACAACGAATAACGCAAAACGCATAACGCATAACGGATCCAGCATTACTCACAATGCATAACGCATAACGCATAACGCATAACGCATAACGCATAACGCATAACGCATAACGCATAACGCATAACGCATATCGCATATCGCATAACGCATAACGCATAACGCATAACGCATAACGCATAACGCATAACGCATAACGCATAACGGATCACGCATAACAAATAACGCATAACGCATAACGGATATCGGATGACGCATTACTCATAACGCAAAACGCATAACGCATAACGCATGACGGATCACGCATTACTCATAACGCATAACGCATAACGCATAAAAAATAACCCATAACGCATAACGCATAACGCATAACACATAACGCATAACGCATAACGCATAACGCATAACGCATAACTCATAACGCATAACGCATAACGCGTAACGCATAACGCATAACGCATAACGCATAACGCACAACGCATAACGCATAACGCATAAAGCATAACGCATAACGAATAACGCAAAACGCATAACGCATAACGGATCCAGCATTACTCATAACGCATAACGCATAACGCATAATCCATAACGCATAACGCATAAAGCACAACGCATAACGAATAACGCAAAACGCATAACGCATAACGGATCCAGCATTACTCATAACGCATAACGCATAACGCATAACGCATATCGGATCAAGCATTACTCATAACGCATAACGCATTACGTATAACGCATAAGGCATAAGGCATAACGCATATAGCATAACGCATAACGTATGACGGATCACGCATTACTCATAACGCATAACGCATAACGCACAAAGCATAACGCATAACGCATAACGCATAACGTATAACGCATAACGCATAACGCATAACGCATAACGCATAACGCATAACGCATAACGCATAACGCATAACGCATAATGCATAACGCATAACGCATAACGCATAACGGATCACGCATTATTCATAACGCATAACGCATAACGCATAACGGATCACGCATTACTCATAACGCATAACGCATAACGCATAACGCATAACGCATAACGCATAACGCATAACGCATAACGCATAACGCATAACGCATAACGCACAACGCATAACGCATAACACATAACGCATAACTTATAACGCATAACGCATAACGCATAACGCATAACGCAAAACGCATAACGCATAACGCATAACTCATAACGCATAAGGCATAACGCATAACGAATCACGCATTACTCATAACGCACAACGCATAAGGCATAAGGCATAACGCATAACGCATAACGTATAACGCATAACGCATAACGCATAACGCATAACGCATAACGCATAACGCATAACGCATAACGCATAACGCATAACGCATAACACATAACGAATAACCCATAACGCATAACGCATAACGCATAACGCAAACGGATCACGCATTACTCATAACGCATAACGCATAACGCATAACGCATAACGCATAACGCATAACGCATAACGCATAACGCATAACGCATAACGGATCACGCATTACTCATAACGCATATCGCTTAACGCATAACGCATAACGCATAACGCATAACGCATAACGCATAACGCATAACGCATAACGCATAACGCATAACGCATAACGCATAACGCATAACGCATAACGCATAACGCATAACGCATAACGCATAACGCATATCGCATATCGCATAACGCATAACGCATAACGCATAACGCATAACGCATAACGCATAACGCATAACGCATAACGGATCACGCATTACTCATAACGCATAACGCATAACGCATAACGCATAACGCATAACGCATAACGCATAACGCATAACGCATAACGCATAACGCATAACGCATAACGCATAACGCATACCGCATAACGCATAACAAATAACGCATAACGCATAACGGATATCGGATGACGCATTACTCATAACGCATAACTCATAACGCATAACGCATAACGCAAAACGCATAAAGCATAACGCATAACGCATAACGCATAACGCAAAACGCATAACGCATAACGCAAAACGCATAACGCATAACGGATCACGCATTACTCATAACGAATAACGCAAAACGCATAACGCATAACGCATAACGGATCCAGCATTACTCACAACGAATAACGCAAAACGCATAACGCATAACGGATCCAGCATTACTCACAATGCATAACGCATAACGCATAACGGATATCGGATCAGGCATTACTCATAACGCATAACGCATAACGCATAACGCATAACGCATAACGCATAACGCATAACGCATAACGCATAACGGATGACGCATTACTCATAATGCATAACGCATAACGCATAACGCATAACGCATAACGGATCACGCATTACTCATAACGCATAACGCATAACGCATAACGCATAACGCATAACGCATAACGCATAACGCATAACGCATAACGCATAACGCATACCGCATAACGCATAACAAATAACGCATAACGCATAACGGATATCGGATGACGCATTACTCATAACGCATAACGCATAACTCATAACGCATAACGCATAACGCAAAACGCATAACGCATAACGCATAACGCATAACGCACAACGCATAACGCATAACGCATAACGCATAACGCATAACGCATAACGCATAACGCATAACGCATAACGCAAAACGCATAACGCATAACGGATCACGCATTACTCATAACGCATAACGCATAACGCAAAACGCATAACGCATAACGGATCACGCATTACTCATAACGCATAGCGCATAACGCATAACGCATAACGCATAACGCATAACGCATAACGCATAACGCATAACGCACAACGCATAACGCATAACACATAACGCATAACTTATAACGCATAACGCATAACGCATAACGCAAAACGCATAACGCATAACGCATAACTCATAACGCATAAGGCATAACGCATAACGAATCACGCATTACTCATAACGCACAACGCATAAGGCATAAGGCATAACGCATAACGCATAACGTATAACGCATAACGCATAACGCATAACGCATAACGCATAACGCATAACGCATAACGAATAACGCAAAACGCATAACGCATGACGGATCACGCATTACTCATAACGCATAACGCATAACGCATAAAAAATAACCCATAACGCATAACGCATAACGCATAACGCATAACACATAACGCATAACGCATAACGCATACCGCATAACTCATAACGCATAACGCATAACGCGTAACGCATAACGCATAACGCATAACGCATAACGCACAACGCATAACGCATAACGCATAAAGCATAACGCATAACGAATAACGCAAAACGCATAACGCATAACGGATCCAGCATTACTCATAACGCATAACGCATAACGCATAATCCATAACGCATAACGCATAAAGCACAACGCATAACGAATAACGCAAACCGCATAACGCATAACGGATCCAGCATTACTCATAACGCATAACGCATACCGCATAACGCATATCGGATCAAGCATTACTCATAACGCATAACGCATTACGTATAACGCATAAGGCATAAGGCATAACGCATATAGCATAACGCATAACGCATGACGGATCACGCATTACTCATAACGCATAACGCATAACGCACAAAGCATAACGCATAACGCATAACGGATCCAGCATTACTCACAATGCATAACGCATAACGCATAACGGATATCGGATCAGGCATTACTCATAACGCATAACGCATAACGCATAACGCATAACGCATAACGCATAACGCATAACGCATAACGCATAACGCATAACGGATGACGCATTACTCATAATGCATAACGCATAACGCATAACGCATAACGGATCACGCATTACTCATAACGCATAACGCATAACGCATAACGCATAACGCATAACGCATAACGCATAACGCATAACGCATAACGCATAACGCATACCGCATAACGCATAACAAATAACGCATAACGCATAACGGATATCGGATGACGCATTACTCATAACGCATAACGCATAACTCATAACGCATAACGCATAACGCAAAACGCATAACGCATAACGCATAACGCATAACGCACAACGCATAACGCATAACGCATAACGCATAACGCATAACGCATAACGCATAACGCATAACGCATAACGCAAAACGCATAACGCATAACGGATCACGCATTACTCATAACGCATAACGCATAACGCAAAACGCATAACGCATAACGGATCACGCATTACTCATAACGCATAGCGCATAACGCATAACGCATAACGCATAACGCATAACGCATAACGCATAACGCATAACGCATAACGCATAACGCACAACGCATAACGCATAACACATAACGCATAACTTATAACGCATAACGCATAACGCATAACGCAAAACGCATAACGCATAACGCTTAACTCATAACGCATAAGGCATAACGCATAACGAATCACGCATTACTCATAACGCACAACGCATAAGGCATAAGGCATAACGCATAACGCATAACGTATAACGCATAACGCATAACGCATAACGCATAACGCATAACGCATAACGCATAACGAATAACGCAAAACGCATAACGCATAACGCATGACGGATCACGCATTACTCATAACGCATAACGCATAACGCATAAAAAATAACCCATAACGCATAACGCATAACGCATAACGCATAACGCATAACGCATAACGCATAACGCATAACGCATAACTCATAACGCATAACGCATAACGCGTAACGCATAACGCATAACGCATAACGCATAACGCACAACGCATAACGCATAACGCATAAAGCATAACGCATAACGAATAACGCAAAACGCATAACGCATAACGGATCCAGCATTACTCATAACGCATAACGCATAACGTATAATCCATAACGCATAACGCATAAAGCACAACGCATAACGAATAACGCAAACCGCATAACGCATAACGGATCCAGCATTACTCATAACGCATAACGCATACCGCATAACGCATATCGGATCAAGCATTACTCATAACGCATAACGCATTACGTATAACGCATAAGGCATAAGGCATAACGCATATAGCATAACGCATAACGCATGACGGATCACGCATTACTCATAACGCATAACGCATAACGCACAAAGCATAACGCATAACGCATAACGCATAACGTATAACGCATAACGCATAACGCATAACGCATAACGCATAACGCATAACGCATAACGCATAACGCATAATGCATAACGCATAACGCATAACGCATAACGGATCACGCATTATTCATAACGCATAACGCATAACGGATAACGCATAACGGATCACGCATTACTCATAACGCATAACGCATAACGCAAAACGCATAACGCATAACGGATCACGCATTACTCATAACGCATAACGCATAACGCATAACGCATAACGCATAACGCATAACGCATAACGCATAACGCATAACGCACAACGCATAACGCATAACGCATAACGCATAACGCATAACGCATAACGCATAACGCATAACGCATAACGCACAACGCATAACGCATAACGCACAACGCATAACGCATAACGCATAACGCATAACGCATAACGCATAACGCATAACGCATAACGCATAACGCATAACGCAAAACGCATAACGCATAACGGATCACGCATTACTCATAACGCATAACGCATAACGCAAAACGCATAACGCATAACGGATCACGCATTACTCATAACGCATAACGCATAACGCATAACGCATAACGCATAACGCATAACGCATAACGCACAACGCATAACGCATAACACATAACGCATAACTTATAACGCATAACGCATAACGCATAACGCATAACGCAAAAAGCATAACGCATAACGCATAACTCATAACGCATAAGGCATAACGCATAACGAATCACGCATTACTCATAACGCACAACGCATAAGGCATAAGGCATAACGCATAACGCAGAACGTATAACGCATAACGCATAACGCATAACGCATAACGCATAACGCATAACGCATAACGCATAACGCATAACGCATAACGCATAACGCATAACGCATAACGCATAACGCATAACACATAACGAATAACCCATAACGCATAACGCATAACGCATAACGCAAACGGATCACGCATTACTCATAACGCATAACGCATAACGCATAACGCATAACGCATAACGCATAACGCATAACGCATAACGGATCACGCATTACTCATAACGCATATCGCTTAACGCATAACGCATAACGCATAACGCATAACGCATAACGCATAACGCATAACGCATAACGCATAACGCATAACGCATAACGCATAACGCATAACGCATAACGCATAACGCATAACGCATATCGCATATCGCATAACGCATAACGCATAACGCATAACGCATAACGCATAACGCATAACGCATAACGGATCACGCATTACTCATAACGCATAACGCATAACGCATAACGCATAACGCATAACGCATAACGCATAACGCATAACGCATACCGCATAACGCACAACAAATAACGCATAACGCATAACGGATATCGGATGACGCATTACTCATAACGCATAACTCATAACGCATAACGCATAACGCAAAACGCATAAAGCATAACGCATAACGCATAACGCATAACGCATAACGCATAACGCATAACGCATAACGCAAAACGCATAACGCATAACGGATCACGCATTACTCATAACGAATAACGCAAAACGCATAACGCATAACGCATAACGGATCCAGCATTACTCACAACGAATAACGCAAAACGCATAACGCATAACGGATCCAGCATTACTCACAACGCATAACGCATAACGCATAACGGATATCGGATCAGGCATTACTCATAACGCATAACGCATAACGCATAACGCATAACGCATAACGCATAACGCATAACGCATAACGGATGACGCATTACTCATAATGCATAACGCATAACGCATAACGCATAACGCATAACGGATCACGCATTACTCATAACGCATAACGCATAACGCATAACGCATAACCCATAACGCATAACGCATAACGCATAACGCATAACGCATAACGCATAACGCATACCGCATAACGCATAACAAATAACGCATAACGCATAACGGATATCGGATGACGAATTACTCATAACGCATAACGCATAACTCATAACGCATAACGCATAACGCAAAACGCATAAAGCATAACGCATAACTCATAACGCATAACGCATAACGCATAACGCATAACGCATAACGCATAACGCATAACGCATAACGCATAACGCATAACGCATAACGCATAACGCATAACGCATAACGCACAACGCGTAACGCTTAACGCATAACGCATAACGCATAACGCATAACGCATAACGCATAACGCATAACGCATAACGCATAACGCATATCGCATAACGCATAACGCATAACGCATAACGCATAACGAATATCGCATAACGCATAATCCATAACGCATAACGCATAACGCATAACGCATAACGCATAACGGATATCGGATCAGGCATTACTCATAACGCATAACGCATAACGCATAACGCATAACGCATAACGCATAACGCATAACGCATAACGGATGACGCATTACTCATAATGCATAACGCATAACGCATAACGCATAACGCATAACGGATCACGCATTACTCATAACGCATAACGCATAACGCATAACGCATAACCCATAACGCATAACGCATAACGCATAACGCATAACGCATAACGCATAACGCATACCGCATAACGCATAACAAATAACGCATAACGCATAACGGATATCGGATGACGAATTACTCATAACGCATAACGCATAACTCATAACGCATAACGCATAACGCAAAACGCATAAAGCATAACGCATAACTCATAACGCATAACGCATAACGCATAACGCATAACGCATAACGCATAACGCATAACGCATAACGCATAACGCATAACGCATAACGCATAACGCATAACGCATAACGCATAACGCACAACGCGTAACGCTTAACGCATAACGCATAACGCATAACGCATAACGCATAACGCATAACGCATAACGCATAACGCATAACGCATATCGCATAACGCATAACGCATAACGCATAACGCATAACGAATATCGCATAACGCATAATCCATAACGCATAACGCATAACGCATAACGCATAACGCACAAAGCATGACGCATAAGGCATAACGCATAACGCACAAAAAATAACCCATAACGCATAACGCATAACGCATAACGCATAATGCATAACGCATAACGCATAACTCATAAAGCAGAACGCATAACGAATAACGCAAAACGCATAACGCATAACGCATAACGCATAACGCATAACGCATAACGCATAACGCATAACGCATAATGCATAACGCATAACGCATAACGGATAACGGATCACGCATTACTCATAACGCATAACGCATAACAGATATCGGATCAAGCATTACTCATAACGCATAACGCATAACGCATATCGCATATCGCATAACGCATAACGCATAACGCATAACGCATAACGCATAACGCATAACGCATAACGCATAACGCATATCGCATATCGCATAACGCATAACGCATAACGCATAACGCATAACGCATAACGCATAACGCATAACGCATAACGCATAACGCATAACGCATAACGCATAACGCATATCGCATATCGCGTAACGCATAACGCATAACGCATAACGCATAACGCATAACGCATAACGCATAACGCATAACGCATAACGGATCACGCATTACTCATAACGCATAACGCATAACGCATAACGCATAACGCATAACGCATAACGCATAACGCATAACGCATAACGCATAACGCATAACGCATAACGCATAACGCATACCGCATAACGCATAACAAATTACGCATAACGCATAACGGATATCGGATGACGCATTACTCATAACGCATAACTCATAACGCATAACGCATAACGCAAAACGCATAAAGCATAACGCATAACGCATAACGCATAACGCATAACGCATAACGCAAAACGCATAACGCATAACGGATCACGCATTACTCATAACGAATAACGCAAAACGCATAACGCATAACGCATAACGGATCCAGCATTACTCACAACGAATAACGCAAAACGCATAACGCATAACGGATCCAGCATTACTCACAACGCATAACGCATAACGCATAACGGATATCGGATCAGGCATTACTCATAACGCATAACGCATAACGCATAACGCATAACGCATAACGCATAACGCATAACGGATGACGCATTACTCATAATGCATAACGCATAACGCATAACGCATAACGCATAACGCATAACGGATCACGCATTACTCATAACGCATAACGCATAACGCATAACGCATAACGCATAACGCATAACGCATAACGCATAACGCATAACGCATAACGCATAACGCATAACGCATACCGCATAACGCATAACAAATAACGCATAACGCATAACGGATATCGGATGACGCATTACTCATAACGCATAACGCATAACTCATAACGCATAACGCATAACGCAAAACGCATAAAGCATAACGCATAACTCATAACGCATAACGCATAACGCATAACGCATAACGCAAAACGCATAACGCATAACGCATAACGCATAACGCATAACGCATAACGCATAACGCATAACGCACAACGCGTAACGCTTAACGCATAACGCATAACGCATAACGCATAACGCATAACGCATAACGCATAACGCATAACGCATATCGCATAACGCATAACGCATAACGCATAACGCATAACGAATATCGCATAACGCATAATCCATAACGCATAACGCATAACGCATAACGCACAAAGCATGACGCATAAGGCATAACGCATAACGCACAAACAATAACCCATAACGCATAACGCATAACGCATAACGCATAATGCATAACGCATAACGCATAACTCATAAAGCAGAACGCATAACGAATAACGCAAAACGCATAACGCATAACGCATAACGCATAACGCATAACGCATAACGCATAACGCATAATGCATAACGCATAACGCATAACGGATAACGGATCACGCATTACTCATAACGCATAACGCATAACGGATATCGGATCAAGCATTACTCATAACGCATAACGCATAACGCATATCGCATATCGCATAACGCATAACGCATAACGCATAACGCATAACGCATAACGCATAACGCATAACGCATAACGCATATCGCATATCGCATAACGCATAACGCATAACGCATAACGCATAACGCATAACGCATAACGCATATC
Organism: Lasioglossum morio; assembly: GCA_916610235.2. Lineage (NCBI taxonomy): Eukaryota > Metazoa > Arthropoda > Insecta > Hymenoptera > Halictidae > Lasioglossum > Lasioglossum morio. The sequence goes on from CAKAJA020000347.1 coordinate 2,821,830, forward strand.
GCATAACGCATAATCCATAACGCATAACGCATAACGCATAACGAATAACGCAAAACGCATAACGCATAACGCATAACGCATAACGCATAACGCATAACGCATAACGCATATCGCATAACGCATAATCCATAACGCATAACGCATAACGCATAACGAATAACGCATAACGCATAACGCATAACGGATCCAGCATTACTCACAACGAATAACGCAAAACGCATAACGCATAACGGATCCAGCATTACTCACAACGCATAACGCATAACGCATAACGGATATCGGATCAGGCATTACTCATAACGCATAACGCATAACGCATAACGCATAACGCATAACGCATAACGGATGACGCATTACTCATAATGCATAACGCATAACGCATAACGCATAACGCATAACGCATAACGCATAACGCATAACGCATAACGCATAACGCATAACGCATAACGCATAACGCATAACGCATAACGCATAACGCATAACGCATAACGCATAACGCATAACGCATAACGCATAACGCATAACGCATAACGCATACCGCATAACGCATAACAAATAACGCATAACGCATAACGGATATCGGATGACGCATTACTCATAACGCATAACTCATAACGCATAACGCATAACGCAAAACGCATAAAGCATAACGCATAACGCATAACGCATAACGCATAACGCATAACGCATAACGCAAAACGCATAACGCATAACGGATCACGCATTACTCATAACGAATAACGCAAAACGCATAACGCATAACGCATAACGGATCCAGCATTACTCACAACGAATAACGCAAAACGCATAACGCATAACGGATCCAGCATTACTCACAATGCATAACGCATAACGCATAACGGATATCGGATCAGGCATTACTCATAACGCATAACGCATAACGCATAACGCATAACGCATAACGCATAACGCATAACGCATAACGGATGACGCATTACTCATAATGCATAACGCATAACGCATAACGCATAACGCATAACGGATCACGCATTACTCATAACGCATAACGCATAACTCATAACGCATAACGCATAACGCAAAACGCATAACGCATAACGCATAACGCATAACGCATAACGCACAACGCATAACGCATAACGCATAACGCATAACGCATAACGCATAACGCATAACGCATAACGCAAAACGCATAACGCATAACGGATCACGCATTACTCATAACGCATAACGCATAACGCAAAACGCATAACGCATAACGGATCACGCATTACTCATAACGCATAGCGCATAACGCATAACGCATAACGCATAACGCATAACGCATAACGCATAACGCATAACGCATAACGCATAACGCACAACGCATAACGCATAACACATAACGCATAACTTATAACGCATAACGCATAACGCATAACGCAAAACGCATAACGCATAACGCATAACTCATAACGCATAAGGCATAACGCATAACGAATCACGCATTACTCATAACGCACAACGCATAAGGCATAAGGCATAACGCATAACGCATAACGTATAACGCATAACGCATAACGCATAACGCATAACGCATAACGCATAACGCATAACGAATAACGCAAAACGCATAACGCATAACGCATGACGGATCACGCATTACTCATAACGCATAACGCATAACGCATAAAAAATAACCCATAACGCATAACGCATAACGCATAACGCATAACGCATAACGCATAACGCATACCGCATAACTCATAACGCATAACGCATAACGCGTAACGCATAACGCATAACGCATAACGCATAACGCACAACGCATAACGCATAACGCATAAAGCATAACGCATAACGAATAACGCAAAACGCATAACGCATAACGGATCCAGCATTACTCATAACGCATAACGCATAACGCATAATCCATAACGCATAACGCATAAAGCACAACGCATAACGAATAACGCAAACCGCATAACGCATAACGGATCCAGCATTACTCATAACGCATAACGCATACCGCATAACGCATATCGGATCAAGCATTACTCATAACGCATAACGCATTACGTATAACGCATAAGGCATAAGGCATAACGCATATAGCATAACGCATAACGCATGACGGATCACGCATTACTCATAACGCATAACGCATAACGCACAAAGCATAACGCATAACGCATAACGGATCCAGCATTACTCACAATGCATAACGCATAACGCATAACGTATATCGGATCAGGCATTACTCATAACGCATAACGCATAACGCATAACGCATAACGCATAACGCATAACGCATAACGCATAACGCATAACGCATAACGCATAACGGATGACGCATTACTCATAATGCATAACGCATAACGCATAACGCATAACGGATCACGCATTACTCATAACGCATAACGCATGACGGATCACGCATTACTCATAACGCATAACGCATAACGCACAAAGCATAACGCATAACGCATAACGGATCCAGCATTACTCATAACGCATAACGCATACCGCATAACGCATATCGGATCAAGCATTACTCATAACGCATAACGCATTACGTATAACGCATAAGGCATAAGGCATAACGCATATAGCATAACGCATAACGCAAAACGCATAACGCATAACGGATCACGCATTACTCATAACGCATAACGCATAACGCAAAACGCATAACGCATAACGGATCACGCATTACTCATAACGCATAGCGCATAACGCATAACGCATAACGCATAACGCATAACGCATAACGCATAACGCATAACGCATAACGCACAACGCATAACGCATAACACATAACGCATAACTTATAACGCATAACGCATAACGCATAACGCAAAACGCATAACGCATAACGCATAACTCATAACGCATAAGGCATAACGCATAACGAATCACGCATTACTCATAACGCACAACGCATAAGGCATAAGGCATAACGCATAACGCATAACGTATAACGCATAACGCATAACGCATAACGCATAACGCATAACGCATAACGAATAACGCAAAACGCATAACGCATAACGCATGACGGATCACGCATTACTCATAACGCATAACGCATAACGCATAAAAAATAACCCATAACGCATAACGCATAACGCATAACGCATAACGCATAACGCATAACGCATAACGCATAACGCATAACTCATAACGCATAACGCATAACGCGTAACGCATAACGCATAACGCATAACGCATAACGCACAACGCATAACGCATAACGCATAAAGCATAACGCATAACGAATAACGCAAAACGCATAACGCATAACGGATCCAGCATTACTCATAACGCATAACGCATAACGCATAATCCATAACGCATAACGCATAAAGCACAACGCATAACGAATAACGCAAACCGCATAACGCATAACGGATCCAGCATTACTCATAACGCATAACGCATACCGCATAACGCATATCGGATCAAGCATTACTCATAACGCATAACGCATTACGTATAACGCATAAGGCATAAGGCATAACGCATATAGCATAACGCATAACGCATGACGGATCACGCATTACTCATAACGCATAACGCATAACGCACAAAGCATAACGCATAACGCATAACGCATAACGTATAACGCATAACGCATAACGCATAACGCATAACGCATAACGCATAACGCATAACGCATAACGCATAATGCATAACGCATAACGCATAACGCATAACGGATCACGCATTATTCATAACGCATAACGCATAACGGATATCGGATCAAGCATTACTCATAACGCATAACGCATTACGTATAACGTATAACGCATAACGCATAACGCATAAAGCATACCGTATAACGCATAACGCATAACGCATAACGCATAACGCATAACGCACAACGCATAACGCATAACGCATAACGCATAACGCATAACGCATAACGCATAACGCATAACGCATAACGCAAAACGCATAACGCATAACGGATCACGCATTACTCATAACGCATAACGCATAACGCAAAACGCATAACGCATAACGGATCACGCATTACTCATAACGCATAACGCATAACGCATAACGCATAACGCATAACGCATAACGCACAACGCATAACGCATAACGCACAACGCATAACGCATAACGCATAACGCATAACGCATAACGCATAACGCATAACGCATAACGCATAACGCATAACGCATAACGCATAACGCATAACGCATAACGCATAACGCATAACGCATAACGCATAACACATAACGAACAACCCATAACGCATAACGCATAACGCATAACGCAAACGGATCACGCATTACTCATAACGCATAACGCATAACGCATAACGCATAACGCATAACGCATAACGCATAACGCATAACGCATAACGGATCACGCATTACTCATAACGCATATCGCTTAACGCATAACGCATAACGCATAACGCATAACGCATAACGCATAACGCATAACGCATAACGCATAACGCATAACGCATAACGCATAACGCATAACGCATAACGCATAACGCATAACGCATATCGCATATCGCATAACGCATAACGCATAACGCATAACGCATAACGCATAACGCATAACGGATCACGCATTACTCATAACGCATAACGCATAACGCATAACGCATAACGCATAACGCATAACGCATAACGCATAACGCATAACGCATAACGCATACCGCATAACGCATAACAAATAACGCATAACGCATAACGGATATCGGATGACGCATTACTCATAACGCATAACTCATAACGCATAACGCATAACGCAAAACGCATAAAGCATAACGCATAACGCATAACGCATAACGCATAACGCATAACGCATAACGCATAACGCAAAACGCATAACGCATAACGGATCACGCATTACTCATAACGAATAACGCATAACGCATAACGCATAACGCATAACGGATCCAGCATTACTCACAACGAATAACGCAAAACGCATAACGCATAACGGATCCAGCATTACTCACAACGCATAACGCATAACGCATAACGGATATCGGATCAGGCATTACTCATAACGCATAACGCATAACGCATAACGCATAACGCATAACGCATAACGCATAACGCATAACGGATGACGCATTACTCATAATGCATAACGCATAACGCATAACGCATAACGCATAACGGATCACGCATTACTCATAACGCATAACGCATAACGCATAACGCATAACGCATAACGCATAACGCATAACGCATAACGCATAACGCATAACGCATAACGCATACCGCATAACGCATAACAAATAACGCATAACGCATAACGGATATCGGATGACGAATTACTCATAACGCATAACGCATAACTCATAACGCATAACGCATAACGCAAAACGCATAAAGCATAACTCATAACTCATAACGCATAACGCATAACGCATAACGCATAACGCATAACGCATAACGCATAACGCATAACGCATAACGCATAACGCATAACGCATAACGCATAACGCATAACGCACAACGCGTAACGCTTAACGCATAACGCATAACGCATAACGCATAACGCATAACGCATAACGCATAACGCATAACGCATAACGCATATCGCATAACGCATAACGCATAACGCATAACGCATAACGAATATCGCATAACGCATAATCCATAACGCATAACGCATAACGCATAACGCATAACGCACAAAGCATGACGCATAAGGCATAACGCATAACGCACAAAAAATAACCCATAACGCATAACGCATAACGCATAACGCATAATGCATAACGCATAACGCATAACTCATAAAGCAGAACGCATAACGAATAACGCAAAACGCATAACGCATAACGCATAACGCATAACGCATAACGCATAACGCATAACGCATAACGCATAATGCATAACGCATAACGCATAACGGATAACGGATCACGCATTACTCATAACGCATAACGCATAACGGATATCGGATCAAGCATTACTCATAACGCATAACGCATAACGCATATCGCATATCGCATAACGCATAACGCATAACGCATAACGCATAACGCATAACGCATAACGCATAACGCATAACGCATATCGCATATCGCATAACGCATAACGCATAACGCATAACGCATAACGCATAACGCATAACGCATAACGCATAACGCATAACGCATAACGCATAACGCATAACGCATATCGCATATCGCATAACGCATAACGCATAACGCATAACGCATAACGCATAACGCATAACGCATAACGCATAACGCATAACGGATCACGCATTACTCATAACGCATAACGCATAACGCATAACGCATAACGCATAACGCATAACGCATAACGCATAACGCATAACGCATAACGCATAACGCATAACGCATACCGCATAACGCATAACAAATTACGCATAACGCATAACGGATATCGGATGACGCATTACTCATAACGCATAACTCATAACGCATAACGCATAACGCAAAACGCATAAAGCATAACGCATAACGCATAACGCATAACGCATAACGCATAACGCATAACGCATAACGCAAAACGCATAACGCATAACGGATCACGCATTACTCATAACGAATAACGCAAAACGCATAACGCATAACGCATAACGGATCCAGCATTACTCACAACGAATAACGCAAAACGCATAACGCATAACGGATCCAGCATTACTCACAACGCATAACGCATAACGCATAACGCATAACGGATATCGGATCAGGCATTACTCATAACGCATAACGCATAACGCATAACGCATAACGCATAACGCATAACGCATAACGGATGACGCATTACTCATAATGCATAACGCATAACGCATAACGCATAACACATAACGGATCACGCATTACTCATAACGCATAACGCATAACGCATAACGCATAACGCATAACGCATAACGCATAACGCATAACGCATAACGCATAACGCATAACGCATACCGCATAACGCATAACAAATAACGCATAACGCATAACGGATATCGGATGACGCATTACTCATAACGCATAACGCATAACTCATAACGCATAACGCATAACGCAAAACGCATAAAGCATAACGCATAACTCATAACGCATAACGCATAACGCATAACGCATAACGCAAAACGCATAACGCATAACGCATAACGCATAACGCATAACGCATAACGCATAACGCATAACGCATAACGCATAACGCACAACGCGTAACGCTTAACGCATAACGCATAACGCATAACGCATAACGCATAACGCATAACGCATAACGCATAACGCATATCGCATAACGCATAACGCATAACGCATAACGCATAACGAATATCGCATAACGCATAATCCATAACGCATAACGCATAACGCATAACGCACAAAGCATGACGCATAAGGCATAACGCATAACGCACAAAAAATAACCCATAACGCATAACGCATAACGCATAACGCATAATGCATAACGCATAACGCATAACTCATAAAGCAGAACGCATAACGAATAACGCAAAACGCATAACGCATAACGCATAACGCATAACGCATAACGCATAACGCATAATGCATAACGCATAACGCATAACGGATAACGGATCACGCATTACTCATAACGCATAACGCATAACGGATATCGGATCAAGCATTACTCATAACGCATAACGCATAACGCATATCGCATATCGCATAACGCATAACGCATAACGCATAACGCATAACGCATAACGCATAACGCATAACGCATATCGCATATCGCATAACGCATAACGCATAACGCATAACGCATAACGCATAACGCATAACGCATAACGCATATCGCATAACGCATAATCCATAACGCATAACGCATAACGCATAACGAATAACGCAAAACGCATAACGCATAACGCATAACGCATAACGCATAACGCATATCGCATAACGCATAATCCATAACGCATAACGCATAACGCATAACGAATAACGCATAACGCATAACGCATAACGGATCCAGCATTACTCACAACGAATAACGCAAAACGCATAACGCATAACGGATCCAGCATTACTCACAACGCATAACGCATAACGCATAACGGATATCGGATCAGGCATTACTCATAACGCATAACGCATAACGCATAACGCATAACGCATAACGGATGACGCATTACTCATAATGCATAACGCATAACGCATAACGCATAACGCATAACGCATAACGGATCACGCATTACTCATAACGCATAACGCATAACGCATGACGCATAACGCATAACGCATAACGCATAACGCATAACGCATAACGCATAACGCATACCGCATAACGCATAACAAATAACGCATAACGCATAACGGATATCGGATGACGCATTACTCATAACGCATAACGCATAACTCATAACGCATAACGCATAACGCAAAACGCATAAAGCATAACGCATAACTCATAACGCATAACGCATAACGCATAACGGATCACGCATTACTCATAACGCATAACGCATAACGGATCACGCATTACTCATAACGCATAACGCATTACTCATAACGCATAACGCATAACGCATAGCGCATAACGCATAACGCATAACGCATAACGGATCACTCATTACTCATAACGCATAACGCATAACGCATAACGCATAACGCATAACGCATAACGCATAACGCATAACGCATAACGCATAACGCATAACGCATAACGCATATCGCATAACGCATAACGCATAACGCATAACGAATATCGCATAACGCATAATCCATAACGCATAACGCATAACGCATAACGCATAACGCACAAAGCATGACGCATAAGGCATAACGCATAACGCACAAAAAATAACCCATAACGCATAACGCATAACGCATAACGCATAATGCATAACGCATAACGCATAACGCATTAAGCAGAACGCATAACGAATAACGCAAAACGCATAACGCATAACGCATAACGCATAACGCATAACGCATAACGCATAACGCATAACGCATAATGCATAACGCATAACGCATAACGGATAACGGATCACGCATTACTCATAACGCATAACGCATAACGGATATCGGATCAAGCATTACTCATAACGCATAACGCATTACGTATAACGTATAACGCATAACGCATAACGCATAAAGCATACCGTATAACGCTTAACGCATAACGCATAACGCATAACGCATAACGCATAACGCACAACGCATAACGCATAACGCATAACGCATAACGCATAACGCATAACGCATAACGCATAACGCATAACGCAAAACGCATAACGCATAACGGATCACGCATTACTCATAACGCATAACGCATAACGCATAACGCATAACGCATAACGCATAACGCATAACGAATAACGCAAAACGCATAACGCATAACGCATAACGCATAACGCATAACGCATAACGCATAACGCATAATGCATAACGCATAACGCATAACGGATAACGGATCACGCATTACTCATAACGCATAACGCATAACGGATATCGGATCAAGCATTACTCATAACGCATAACGCATAACGCATATCGCATAATCCATAACGCATAACGCATAACGCATAACGAATAACGGAAAACGCATAACGCATAACGAATAACGCATAACGCATAACGGATCCAGCATTACTCGCAACGCATAACGCATAACCCATAACGGATATCGGATCAGGCATTACTCATAACGCATAACGCATAACGCATAACGCATAACGCATAACGCATAACGCATAACGGATGACGCATTACTCATAATGCATAACGCATAACGCATAACGCATAACGCATAACGCCTAACGGATCACGCATTACTCATAACGCATAACGCATAACGCATAACGCATAACGCATAACGCATAACGCATAACGCATAACGCATAACGCATAACGCATAACGCATAACGCATAACGCATAACGCATAACGCATAACGCATAACGCATAACGGATGACGCATTACTCATAATGCATAACGCATAACGCATAACGCATAACGCATAACGCATAACGCATAACGCATAACGCATACCGCATAACGCATAACAAATAACGCATAACGCATAACGGATATCGGATGACGCATTACTCATAACGCATAACGCATAACTCATAACGCATAACGCATAACGCAAAACGCATAAAGCATAACGCATAACTCATAACGCATAACGCATAACGCATAACGGATCACGCATTACTCATAACGCATAACGCATAACGGATCACGCATTACTCATAACGCATAACGCATAACGGATCACGCATTACTCATAACGCATAACGCATTACTCATAACGCATAACGCATAACGCATAGCGCATAACGCATAACGCATAACGCATAACGGATCACTCATTACTCATAACGCATAACGCATAACGCATAACGCATAACGCATAACGCATAACGCATAACGCATAACGCATAACGCATAACGCACAACGCGTAACGCTTAACGCATAACGCATAACGCATAACGCATAACGCATAACGCATAACGCATAACGCATAACGCATAACGCATAACGCATAACGCATATCGCATAACGCATAACGCATAACGCATAACGCATAACGAATATCGCATAACGCATAATCCATAACGCATAACGCATAACGCATAACGCACAAAGCATGACGCATAAGGCATAACGCATAACGCACAAAAAATAACCCATAACGCATAACGCATAACGCATAACGCATAATGCATAACGCATAACGCATAACGCATAAAGCAGAACGCATAACGAATAACGCAAAACGCATAACGCATAACGCATAACGCATAACGCATAACGCACAACGCATAACGCATAACGCATAACGCATAACGCATAACGCATAACGCATAACGCATAACGCATAACGCAAAACGCATAACGCATAACGGATCACGCATTACTCATAACGCATAACGCATAACGCATAACGGATAACGCATAACGCATAACGCATAACGCATAACGCATAACGAATAACGCAAAACGCATAACGCATAACGCATAACGCATAACGCATAACGCATAACGCATAATGCATAACGCATAACGCATAACGGATAACGGATCACGCATTACTCATAACGCATAACGCATAACGGATATCGGATCAAGCATTACTCATAACGCATAACGCATAACGCATATCGCATAATCCATAACGCATAACGCATAACGCATAACGAATAACGCAAAACGCATAACGCATAACGGATCCAGCATTACTCACAACGAATAACGCATAACGCATAACGGATCCAGCATTACTCGCAACGCATAACGCATAACCCATAACGGATATCGGATCAGGCATTACTCATAACGCATAACGCATAACGCATAACGCATAACGCATAACGCATAACGCATAACGCATAACGGATGACGCATTACTCATAATGCATAACGCATAACGCATAACGCATAACGCATAACGCCTAACGGATCACGCATTACTCATAACGCATTACGCATAACGCATAACGCATAACGCATAACGCATAACGCATAACGCATAACGCATAACGGATGACGCATTACTCATAATGCATAACGCATAACGCATAACGCATAACGCATAACGCATAACGGATCACGCATTACTCATAACGCATAACGCATAACGCATAACGCATAACGCATAACGCATAACGCATAACGCATAACGCATAACGCATAACGCATACCGCATAACGCATAACAAATAACGCATAACGCATAACGGATATCGGATGACGCATTACTCATAACGCATAACGCATAACTCATAACGCATAACGCATAACGCATAACGCATAAAGCATAACGCATAACTCATAACGCATAACGCATAACGCATAACGGATCACGCATTACTCATAACGCATAACGCATAACGGATCACGCATTACTCATAACGCATAACGCATTACTCATAACGCATAACGCATAACGCATAGCGCATAACGCATAACGCATAACGCATAACGGATCACTCATTACTCATAACGCATAACGCATAACGCATAACGCATAACGCATAACGCATAACGCATAACGCATAACGCATAACGCATAACGCATAACGCATAACGCATAACGCACAACGCGTAACGCTTAACGCATAACGCATAACGCATAACGCATAACGCATAACGCATAACGCATAACGCATAACGCATAACGCATAACGCATAACGCATAACGCATAACGCATAACGCATAACGCATAACGAATATCGCGTAACGCATAATCCATAACACATAACGCATAACGCATAACGCATAACGCACAAAGCATGACGCATAAGGCATAACGCATAACGCACAAAAAATAACCCATAACGCATAACGCATAACGCATAACGCATAATGCATAACGCATAACGCATAACGCATAAAGCAGAACGCATAACGAATAACGCAAAACGCATAACGCATAACGCATAACGCATAACGCATAACGCATAACGCATAACGCATAATGCATAACGCATAACGCATAACGGATAACGGATCACGCATTACTCATAACGCATAACGCATAACGGATATCGGATCAAGCATTACTCATAACGCATAACGCATTACGTATAACGTATAACGCATAACGCATAACGCATAAAGCATACCGTATAACGCTTAACACATAACGCATAACGCATAACGCATAACGCATAACGCACAACGCATAACGCATAACGCATAACGCATAACGCATAACGCATAACGCATAACGCATAACGCATAACGCATAACGCAAAACGCATAACGCATAACGGATCACGCATTACTCATAACGCATAACGCATAACGCATAACGCATAACGCATAACGCATAACGCATAACGCATAACGCATAACGCATAACGCATAACGAATAACGCAAAACGCATAACGCATAACGCATAACGCATAACGCATAACGCATAACGCATAATGCATAACGCATAACGCATAACGGATAACGGATCACGCATTACTCATAACGCATAACGCATAACGGATATCGGATCAAGCATTACTCATAACGCATAACGCATAACGCATATCGCATATCGCATAACGCATAACGCATAACGCATAACGCATAACGCATAACGCATAACGCATAACGCATATCGCATATCGCATAACGCATAACGCATAACGCATAACGCATAACGCATAACGCATAACGCATATCGCATAACGCATAATCCATAACGCATAACGCATAACGCATAACGAATAACGCAAAACGCATAACGCATAACGCATAACGCATAACGCATAACGCATATCGCATAACGCATAATCCATAACGCATAACGCATAACGAATAACGCAAAACGCATAACGCATAACGGATCCAGCATTACTCACAACGAATAACGCATAACGCATAACGGATCCAGCATTACTCACAACGAATAACGCATAACGCATAACGGATCCAGCATTACTCGCAACGCATAACGCATAACCCATAACGGATATCGGATCAGGCATTACTCATAACGCATAACGCATAACGCATAACGCATAACGCATAACGCATAACGCATAACGCATAACGCATAACGCATAACGGATGACGCATTACTCATAATGCATAACGCATAACGCATAACGCATAACGCATAACGCCTAACGGATCACGCATTACTCATAACGCATTACGCATAACGCATAACGCATAACGCATAACGCATAACGCATAACGCATAACGCATAACGCATAACGGATGACGCATTACTCATAATGCATAACGCATAACGCATAACGCATAACGCATAACGCATAACGCATAACGGATCACGCATTACTCATAACGCATAACGCATAACGCATAACGCATAACGCATAACGCATAACGCATAACGCATAACGCATAACGCATAACGCATAACGCATACCGCATAACGCATAACAAATAACGCATAACGCATAACGGATATCGGATGACGCATTACTCATAACGCATAACGCATAACTCATAACGCATAACGCATAACGCAAAACGCATAAAGCATAACGCATAACTCATAACGCATAACGCATAACGCATAACGGATCACGCATTACTCATAACGCATAACGCATAACGGATCACGCATTACTCATAACGCATAACGCATTACTCATAACGCATAACGCATAACGCATAGCGCATAACGCATAACGCATAACGCATAACGGATCACTCATTACTCATAACGCATAACGCATAACGCATAACGCATAACGCATATCGCATAACGCATAACGCATAACGCATAACGCATAACGAATATCGCGTAACGCATAATCCATAACACATAACGCATAACGCATAACGCATAACGCACAAAGCATGACGCATAAGGCATAACGCATAACGCACAAAAAATAACCCATAACGCATAACGCATAACGCATAACGCATAATGCATAACGCATAACGCATAACGCATAAAGCAGAACGCATAACGAATAACGCAAAACGCATAACGCATAACGCATAACGCATAACGCATAACGCATAACGCATAACGCATAATGCATAACGCATAACGCATAACGGATAACGGATCACGCATTACTCATAACGCATAACGCATAACGGATATCGGATCAAGCATTACTCATAACGCATAACGCATTACGTATAACGTATAACGCATAACGCATAACGCATAAAGCATACCGTATAACGCTTAACACATAACGCATAACGCATAACGCATAACGCATAACGCACAACGCATAACGCATAACGCATAACGCATAACGCATAACGCATAACGCATAACGCATAACGCATAACGCAAAACGCATAACGCATAACGGATCACGCATTACTCATAACGCATAACGCATAACGCATAACGCATAACGCATAACGCATAACGCATAACGCATAACGCATAACGAATAACGCAAAACGCATAACGCATAACGCATAACGCATAACGCATAACGCATAATGCATAACGCATAACGCATAACGGATAACGGATCACGCATTACTCATAACGCATAACGCATAACGGATATCGGATCAAGCATTACTCATAACGCATAACGCATAACGCATATCGCATATCGCATAACGCATAACGCATAACGCATAACGCATAACGCATAACGCATAACGCATATCGCATATCGCATAACGCATAACGCATAACGCATAACGCATAACGCATAACGCATAACGCATATCGCATAACGCATAATCCATAACGCATAACGCATAACGCATAACGAATAACGCAAAACGCATAACGCATAACGCATAACGCATAACGCATAACGCATATCGCATAACGCATAATCCATAACGCATAACGCATAACGCATAACGAATAACGCAAAACGCATAACGCATAACGGATCCAGCATTACTCACAACGAATAACGCATAACGCATAACGGATCCAGCATTACTCGCAACGCATAACGCATAACCCATAACGGATATCGGATCAGGCATTACTCATAACGCATAACGCATAACGCATAACGCATAACGCATAACGCATAACGCATAACGCATAACGCATAACGGATGACGCATTACTCATAATGCATAACGCATAACGCATAACGCATAACGCATAACGCCTAACGGATCACGCATTACTCATAACGCATAACGCATAACGCATAACGCATAACGCATAACGCATAACGCATAACGCATAACGCATACCGCATAACGCATAACAAATAACGCATAACGCATAACGGATATCGGATGACGCATTACTCATAACGCATAACGCATAACTCATAACGCATAACGCATAACGCAAAACGCATAAAGCATAACGCATAACTCATAACGCATAACGCATAACGCATAACCCATAACGGATCACGCATTACTCATAACGCATACCGCATAACGGATCACGCATTACTCATAACGCATAACGCATTACTCATAACGCATAACGCATAACGCATAGCGCATAACGCATAACGCATAACGCATAACGGATCACTCATTACTCATAACGCATAACGCATAACGCATAACGCATAACGCATAACGCATAACGCATAACGCATAACGCATAACGCATAACGCATAACGCATAACGCATAACGCACAACGCGTAACGCTTAACGCATAACGCATAACGCATAACGCATAACGCATAACGCATAACGCATAACGCATAACGCATAACGCATAACGCATAACGCATATCGCATAACGCATAACGCATAACGCATAACGCATAACGAATATCGCATAACGCATAATCCATAACGCATAACGCATAACGCATAACGCATAACGCACAAAGCATGACGCATAAGGCATAACGCATAACGCACAAAAAATAACCCATAACGCATAACGCATAACGCATAATGCATAACGCATAACGCGTAACGCATAAAGCAGAACGCATAACGAATAACGCAAAACGCATAACGCATAATGCATAACGCATAACGCATAACGCATAACGCATAATGCATAACGCATAACGCATAACGGATAACGGATCACGCATTACTCATAACGCATAACGCATAACGGATATCGGATCAAGCATTACTCATAACGCATAACGCATTACGTATAACGTATAACGCATAACGCATAACGCATAACGCATAAAGCATACCGTATAACGCTTAACGCATAACGCATAACGCATAACGCATAACGCATAACGCACAACGCATAACGCATAACGCATAACGCATAACGCATAACGCATAACGCATAACGCATAACGCATAACGCATAACGCATAACGCATAACGCATAACGCAAAACGCATAACGCATAACGGATCACGCATTACTCATAACGCATAACGCATAACGCATAACGCATAACGCATAACGCATAACGCATAACGCATAACGCATAACGCATAACACATAACGAATAACCCATAACGCATAACGCATAACGCATAACGCATAACGGATCACGCATTACTCATAACGCATGACGCATAACGCATAACGCATAACGCATAACGCATAACGCATAACGCATAACGCATAACGCATAACGCATAACGCATGACGCATAACGCATAACGCATAACGCATAACGCACAACGCATAACGCATAACACATAACGCATAACTTATAACGCATAACGCATAGCGCATAACGCATAACGCATAACGCATAACGGATCACTCATTACTCATAACGCATAACGCATAACGCATAACGCATAACGCATAACGCATAACGCATAACGCATAACGCATAACGCATAACGCATAACGCATAACGCATAACGCATAACGCACAACGCGTAACGCTTAACGCATAACGCATAGCGCATACCGCATAACGCATAACGCATAACGCATAACGCATAACGCATAACGCATAACGCATAACGCATAACGCATAACGCATAACGCATAACGCATAACGCATAACGCATAACGCATGACGGATCACGCATTACTCATTACGCACAACGCATAACGCACAAAGCATAACGCATAACGCATAACGTATAATGCATAACGCATAACGCATAACGCATAATGCATAACGCATAACGCATAACGCATAACGCATAACGCATAACGCATAATGCATAACGCATAACGCATAACGGATAACGGATCACGCATTACTCATAACGCATAACGCATAACGGATATCGGATCAAGCATTACTCATAACGCATAACGCATTACGTATAACGTATAACGCATAACGCATAACGCATAAAGCATACCGTATAACGCATAACGCATAACGCATAACGCATAACGCATAACGCATAACGCATAACGCATAACGCATAACGCATAACGCATAACGCATAACGCATAACGCTTAACGCAAAACGCATAACGCATAACTCATAACGCATAAGGCATAACGCATAACGAATCACGCATTACTCATAACGCATAACGCATAAGGCATAACGCATAACGGATCCAGCATTACTCATAACGAATAACGCAAAACGCGTAACGCATAACGAATAACGCATAACGCATAACGCATAACGCACAACGCATAACGCATAACGCATAGCGCATAACGCATAACACATAACGAATAACCCATAACGCATAACGCATAACGCATAACGCATAACGCATAACGCATAACGCATAACGCATAACGCACAAAGCATGACGCATAAGGCATAACGCATAACGCACAAAAAATAACCCATAACGCATAACGCATAACGCAGAACGCATAATGCATAAGGCATAACGCATAACGCACAAAAAATAACCCATAACGCATAACGCATAACGCATAACGCATAATGCATAACGCATAACGCATGATGCATAACGCATAAAGCAGAACGCATAACGAATAACGCAAAACGCATAACGCATAACGCATGACGGATCACGCATTACTCATAACGCATAACGCATAACGCATAAAAAATAACCCATAACGCATAACGCATAACGCATAACGCATAACGCATAACGCATAACGCATAACTCATAACGCATAACGCATAACGCGTAACGCATAACGCATAACGCATAACGCATAACGCACAACGCATAACGCATAACGCATAACGCATAAAGCATAACGCATAACGAATAACGCAAAACGCATAACGCATAACGGATCCAGCATTACTCATAACGCATAACGCATAACGCATAATCCATAACGCATAACGCATAAAGCACAACGCATAACGGATCACGCATAACACTTAACGCATAACGCATAACGGATCACGTATAACGCATAATGCATAACGCATAACGCATAAAGCAGAACGCATAACGAATAACGCAAAACGCATAACGCATAACGGATCCAGCATTACTCATGACGAATAACGCCTAACGCATAACGGATCCAGCATTACTCACAACGCATAACGGATATCGGATCAAGCATTACTCATAACGAATAACGCACAACGCATAACGCATAACGCATAACGCACAAAGCATAACGCATAACGCATAACGCATAACGTATAACGCATAACGCATAACGCATAACGCATAACGCATAACGCATAACGCATAACGCATAACGCATAACGGATCACGCATAACACTTAACGCTTAACGCATAACGGATCACGTATAACGCATAATGCATAACGCATAACGCATAAAGCAGAACGCATAACGAATAACGCAAAACGCATAACGCATAACGGATCCAGCATTACTCATAACGAATAACGCCTAACGCATAACGGATCCAGCATTACTCACAACGCATAACGGATATCGGATCAAGCATTACTCATAACGAATAACGCATAACGCATAACGCATAACGCATGACGGATCACGCATTACTCATAACGCATAACGCATAACGCATAAAAAATAACCCATAACGCATAAAGCATAACGCATAACGCATAACCGATAACGCATAACGCATAACGCATAACGCATAATGCATAACGCATAACGCATAACGCATAACGCATAAAGCAGAACGCATAACGAATAACGCAAAACGCATAACGCATAACGCATGACGGATCACGCATTACTCATAACGCATAACGCATAACGCATAAAAAATAACCCATAACGCATAACGCATAACGCATAACGCATAACGCATAACGCATAACTCATAACGCATAACGCATAACGCGTAACGCATAACGCATAACGCATAACGCATAACGCACAACGCATAACGCATAACGCATAAAGCATAACGCATAACGAATAACGCAAAACGCATAACGCATAACGGATCCAGCATTACTCATGACGAATAACGCCTAACGCATAACGGATCCAGCATTACTCACAACACATAACGGATATCGGATCAAGCATTACTCATAACGAATAACGCACAACGCATAACGCATAACGCATAACGCACAAAGCATAACGCATAACGCATAACGTATAACGTATAACGCATAACGCATAACGCATAACGCATAACGCATAACGCATAACGCATAACGCATAACGCATAACGCATAACGCATAACGCATAACGGATCACGCATAACACTTAACGCATAACGCATAACGGATCACGTATAACGCATAATGCATAACGCATAACGCATAAAGCAGAACGCATAACGAATAACGCAAAACGCATAACGCATAACGGATCCAGCATTACTCATAACGAATAACGCCTAACGCATAACGGATCCAGCATTACTCACAACGCATAACGGATATCGGATCAAGCATTACTCATAACGAATAACGCATAACGCATAACGCATAACGAATAACGCATAACGCATAACGCCTAACGCATAAGGCATAAGGCATCACACATATAGCATAACGCATAACGCATGACGGATCACGCATTACTCATAACGCATAACGCATAACGCACAAAAAATAACCCATAACGCATAACGCATAACGCATAACGCATAACGCATAACGCATAACGGATCCAGCATTACTCATAACGCATAACGCATACCGCATAACGCATATCGGATCAAGCATTACTCATAACGCATAACGCATTACGTATAACGCATAAGGCATAAGGCATAACGCATATAGCATAACGCATAACGCATGACGGATCACGCGTTACTCATAACGCATAACGCATAACGCATAACGCAAAAAAGCATAACGCATAACGCATAATGCATAACGTATAACGCATTACGCATAACGCATAACGCATAACGCATAACGCATAACGGATCACGCATAACACATAACGCATAACGCATAACGCATAACGCATAACGCATAACGCATAACGGATCACGTATAACGCATAACGCATAACGCATAACGCATAACGCATAACGCATAACGCATAACGGATCACGCATAACACATAACGCATAACGCATAACGAATCACGTATAACGCATAACGCATAACGCATAACGCATAACGCATAACGCATAACGCATAACGCATAACGCATAACGGATCACGTATAACGCATAACGCATAACGCATAACGCAAATCGCATAACGCATAACGCATAACGGATGACGCATTACTCATAACGCATAACGCATAACGCACAAAAAATAACCCATAACGCATAAATCATAACGCATAACGCATAACGCATAACGCATAACGCATAACGCATAACGCATAATGCATAACGCATAACGCGTAACGCATAAC
Organism: Lasioglossum morio; assembly: GCA_916610235.2. Taxonomy (NCBI): domain Eukaryota; kingdom Metazoa; phylum Arthropoda; class Insecta; order Hymenoptera; family Halictidae; genus Lasioglossum; species Lasioglossum morio. The sequence continues at coordinate 2,842,795 of CAKAJA020000347.1, forward strand.
GCATAACGCATAACGCATAACGCACAACGCATAACGCATAACGCATAACGCATAACGCATAACGCATAACGCATAACACAACGAATATGGCATAACGCATAATCCATAACGCGTAACGCATAAAGCATAACGCATAACGAATAACGCAAAACGCATAACGCATAACGGATCCAGCATTACTCATAACGCATAACGCATAACGCATAAAGCATAACGCATAACGCATAACGCATAACGCATAACGCATAACGCATAACGCATAACGGATCACGCATAACACTTAACGCATAACGCATAACGGATCACGTATAGCGCATAACGCATAACGCATAACGCATAACGGGTCACGCATAACACATAACGCATAACGCATAACGGATCACGTATAACGCATGACGCATAACGCATAACGCATAACGCATAACGCATAACGCATAACGGATCACTCATTACTCATAACGCATAACGCATAACGCATAACGGATCACTCATTACTCATAACGCATAACGCATAACGCATAACGCATAACGCATAACGCATAACGCATAACGCATAACGCATAACGCATAACGCATAACGCACAACGCGTAACGCTTAACGCATAACGCATAGCGCATACCGCATAACGCATAACGCATAACGCATAACGCATAACGCATAACGCATAACGCATAACGCATAACGCATATCGCATAACGCATAACGCATAACGCATAACGCATAACGCATGACGGATCACGCATTACTCATAACGCACAACGCATAACGCACAAAGCATAACGCATAACGCATAACGTATAATGCATAACGCATAACGCATAACGCATAATGCATAACGCATAACGCATAACGCATAACGCATAACGCATAACGCGTAACGCATAACGCATAACGCATAACGCATAACGCACAACGCATAACGCATAACGCATAAAGCATAACGCATAACGAATAACGCAAAACGCATAACGCATAACGGATCCAGCATTACTCATAACGCATAACGCATAACGCATAATCCATAACGCATAACGCATAAAGCACAACGCATAACGGATCACGCATAACACTTAACGCATAACGCATAACGGATCACGTATAACGCATAATGCATAACGCATAACGCATAAAGCAGAACGCATAACGAATAACGCAAAACGCATAACGCATAACGGATCCAGCATTACTCATGACGAATAACGCCTAACGCATAACGGATCCAGCATTACTCACAACGCATAACGGATATCGGATCAAGCATTACTCATAACGAATAACGCACAACGCATAACGCATAACGCATAACGCACAAAGCATAACGCATAACGCATAACGCATAACGTATAACGCATAACGCATAACGCATAACGCATAACGCATAACGCATAACGCATAACGCATAACGCATAACGCATAACGCATAACGCATAACGGATCACGCATAACACTTAACGCATAACGCATAACGGATCACGTATAACGCATAATGCATAACGCATAACGCATAAAGCAGAACGCATAACGAATAACGCAAAACGCATAACGCATAACGGATCCAGCATTACTCATAACGAATAACGTCTAACGCATAACGGATCCAGCATTACTCACAACGCATAACGGATATCGGATCAAGCATTACTCATAACGAATAACGCATAACGCATAACGCATAACGAATAACGCATAACGCATAAAGCAGAACGCATAACGAATAACGCAAAACGCATAACGCATAACGCATGACGGATCACGCATTACTCATAACGCATATCGCATAACGCATAAAAAATAACCCATAACGCATAACGCATAACGCATAACGCATAACCCATAACGCATAACGCATAACGCATAACGCATAATGCATAACGCATAACGCATAACGCATAAAGCAGAACGCATAACGAATAACGCAAAACGCATAACGCATAACGCATGACGGATCACGCATTACTCATAACGCATAACGCATAACGCATAAAAAATAACCCATAACGCATAACGCATAACGCATAACGCATAACGCATAACTCATAACGCATAACGCATAACGCGTACCGCATAACGCATAACGCATAACGCATAACGCACAACGCATAACGCATAACGCATAAAGCATAACGCATAACGAATAACGCAAAACGCATAACGCATAACGGATCCAGCATTACTCATAACGAATAACGCCTAACGCATAACGGATCCAGCATTACTCACAACGCATAACGGATATCGGATCAAGCATTACTCATAACGAATAACGCATAACGCATAACGCATAACAAATAACGCATAACGCATAACGCCTAACGCATAAGGCATAAGGCATCACGCATATAGCATAACGCATAACGCATGACGGATCACGCATTACTCATAACGCATAACGCATAACGCACAAAAAATAACCCATAACGCATAACGCATAACGCATAACGCATAACGCATAACGCATAACGCATAACGGATCCAGCATTACTCATAACGCATAACGCATACCGCATAACGCATATCGGATCAAGCATTACTCATAACGCATAACGCATTACGTATAACGCATAAGGCATAAGGCATAACGCATATAGCATAACGCATAACGAATGACGGATCACGCATTACTCATAACGCATAACGCATAACGCATAACGCAAAAAAGCATAACGCATAACGCATAATGCATAACGTATAACGCATTACGCATAACGCATAACGCATAACGCATAACGCATAACGCATAACGGATCACGCATAACACATAACGCATAACGCATAACGAATCACGTATAACGCATAACGCATAACGCATAACGCATAACGCATATCGCATAACGGATCACGTATAACGCATAACGCATAACGCATAACGCATAACGCATAACGGATCACGCATAACACATAACGCATAACGCATAACGAATCACGTATAACGCATAACGCATAACGCATAACGCATAACGCATAACGCATAACGCATAACGCATAACGCATAACGCATAACGGATCACGTATAACGCATAACGCATAACGCATAACGCAAATCGCATAACGCATAACGCATAACGGATGACGCATTACTCATAACGCATAACGCATAACGCACAAAAAAAACCCATAACGCATAAATCATAACGCATAACGCATAACGCATAACGCATAACGCATAACGCATAACGCATAATGCATAACGCATAACGCATAACGCATAACGCATAACGCATAACGCATAACGCACAACGCATAACGCATAACGCATAACGCATAACGCATAACGCATAACACAACGAATATGGCATAACGCATAATCCATAACGCGTAACGCATAAAGCATAACGCATAACGAATAACGCAAAACGCATAACGCATAACGGATCCAGCATTACTCATAACGCATAACGCATAACGCATAAAGCATAACGCATAACGCATAACGCATAACGCATTACGCATAACGCATAACGCATAACGGATCACGCATAACACTTAACGCATAACGCATAACGGATCACGTATAGCGCATAACGCATAACGCATAACGCATAACGGGTCACGCATAACACATAACGCATAACGCATAACGGATCACGTATAACGCATGACGCATAACGCATAACGCATAACGCATAACGCATAACGGATCACTCATTACTCATAACGCATAACGCATAACGCATAACGCATAACGCATAACGCATAACGCACAACGCGTAACGCTTAACGCACAAAGCATAACGCATAACGCATAACGCATAACGCATAACGCATAACGCATAACGCATAACGCATAACGCATAACGCATAACGCATAACGCATAACGCATAACGCATAACGCATAACTCATAACGCATAAGGCATAACGCATAACGAATCACGCATTACTCATAACGCATAACTCATAAGGCATAAGGCATAACGCATAACGCATAACGCATAACGCATAACGCATAACGCATAACGCATAACGCATAACGCATAACGCATAACGCATAACACATAACGAATAACCCATAACGCATAACGCATAACGCATAACGCATAACGCATAACGCATAACGGATCACGCATTACTCATAACGCATAACGCATAACGCATAACGCATAACGCATAACGCATAACGCATAACGCATAACGCATAACGCATAACGCATAACGAAAAACGCATAACGTATAACGCATAACGCATAACGCTTAACGCAAAACGCATAACGCATAACGCATAACTCATAACGCATAAGGCATAACGCATAACGAATCACGCATTACTCATAACGCATAACGCATAAGGCATAACGCATAACGGATCCAGCATTACTCATAACGAATAACGCAAAACGCGTAACGCATAACGGATCCAGCATTACTCACAGCGCATAACGCATAACGCATAACGGATATCGGATCAGGCATTACTCATAACGCATAACGCATAACGCATAACGCATAACGCATAACGCATAACGCATAACGAATAACGCATAACGCATAACACATAACGCACAACGCATAACGCATAATGCATAGCGCATAATGCATAACACATAACGAATAACCCATAACGCATAACGCATAACGCATAACGCATAACGCATAACGCATAACGCACAAAGCATGACGCATAAGGCATAACGCATAACGCACAAAAAATAACCCATAACGCATAACGCATAACGCAGAACGCATAATGCATAAGGCATAACGCATAACGCACAAAAAATAACCCATAACGCATAACGCATAACGCATAACGCATAATGCATAACGCATAACGCATAACGCATAAAGCAGAACGCATAACGAATAACGCAAAACGCATAACGCATAACGCATGACGGATCACGCATTACTCATAACGCATAACGCATAACGCATAAAAAATAACCCATAACGCATAACGCATAACGCATAACGCATAACGCATAACGCATAACGCATAACTCATAACGCATAACGCATAACGCATAACGCATAACGCATAACGCATAACGCATAACGCACAACGCATAACGCATAACGCATAAAGGATAACGCATAACGAATAACGCAAAACGCATAACGCATAACGGATCCAGCATTACTCATAACGCATAACGCATAACGCATAATCCATAACGCATAACGCATAAAGCACAACGCATAACGAATAACGCAAAACGCATAACGCATAACGGATCCAGCATTACTCATAACGCATAACGCATACCGCATAACGCATATCGGATCAAGCATTACTCATAACGCATAACGCATTACGTATAACGCATAAGGCATAAGGCATAACGCATATAGCATAACGCATAACGCATGACGGATCACGCATTACTCATAACGCATAACGCATAACGCATAACGTATAACGCATAACGCATAACGCATAACGCATAACGCATAACGCATAACGCATAACGCATAACGCATAACGCATAACGGATCACGCATAACACTTAACGCATAACGCATAACGGATCACGTATAACGCATAATGCATAACGCATAACGCATAAAGCAGAACGCATAACGAATAACGCAAAACGCATAACGCAAAACGGATCCAGCATTACTCATAACGAATAACGCATAACGCATAACGAATAACGCATAACGCATAACGCCTAACGCATAAGGCATAAGGCATCACGCATATAGCATAACGCATAACGCATGACGGATCACGCATTACTCATAACGCATAACGCATAACGCACAAAAAATAACCCATAACGCATAACGCATAACGCATAACGCATAAAGCATAACGCATAACGCATAACGCATAACTCATACCGCATAACGCATAACGCATAACGCATAACGCATAACGCATAACGCACAACGCATAACGCATAAAGCATAACGCATAACGCATAACGCATAACGCATTACGCATAACGCATAACGCATAACGGATCACGCATAACACTTAACGCATAACGCATAACGGATCACGTATAGCGCATAACGCATAACGCATAACGCATAACGGGTCACACATAACACATAACGCATAACGCATAACGGATCACGTATAACGCATGACGCATAACGCATAACGCATAACGCATAACGCATAACGGATCACTCATTACTCATAACGCATAACGCATAACGCATAACGCATAACGCATAACGCATAACGCACAACGCGTAACGCTTAACGCACAAAGCATAACGCATAACGCATAACGCATAATGCATAACGCATAACGCATAACGCATAATGCATAACGCATAACGCATAACGCATAACGCATAACGCATAACGCATAACGCATAACTCATAACGCATAAGGCATAACGCATAACGAATCACGCATTACTCATAACGCATAACTCATAAGGCATAAGGCATAACGCATAACGCATAACGCATAACGCATAACGCATAACGCATAACGCATAACGCATAACGCATAACGCATAACACATAACGAATAACCCATAACGCATAACGCATAACGCATAACGCATAACGCATAACGCATAACGGATCACGCATTACTCATAACGCATAACGCATAACGCATAACGCATAACGCATAACGCCTAACGCATAACGCATAACGCATAACGAAAAACGCATAACGTATAACGCATAACGCATAACGCTTAACGCAAAACGCATAACGCATAACGCATAACTCATAACGCATAAGGCATAACGCATAACGAATCACGCATTACTCATAACGCATAACGCATAAGGCATAACGCATAACGGATCCAGCATTGCTCATAACGAATAACGCAAAACGCGTAACGCATAACGGATCCAGCATTACTCACAGCGCATAACGCATAACGCATAACGGATATCGGATCAGGCATTACTCATAACGCATAACGCATAACGCATAACGCATAACGCATAACGCATAACGCATAACGAATAACGCATAACGCATAACACATAACGCACAACGCATAACGCATAATGCATAGCGCATAATGCATAACACATAACGAATAACCCATAACGCATAACGCATAACGCATAACGCATAACGCATAACGCATAACGCACAAAGCATGACGCATAAGGCATAACGCATAACGCACAAAAAATAACCCATAACGCATAACGCATAACGCAGAACGCATAATGCATAAGGCATAACGCATAACGCACAAAAAATAACCCATAACGCATAACGCATAACGCATAACGCATAATGCATAACGCATAACGCATAACGCATAAAGCAGAACGCATAACGAATAACGCAAAACGCATAACGCATAACGCATGACGGATCACGCATTACTCATAACGCATAACGCATAACGCATAAAAAATAACCCATAACGCATAACGCATAACGCATAACGCATAACGCATAACGCATAACGCATAACTCATAACGCATAACGCATAACGCGTAACGCATAACGCATAACGCATAACGCATAACGCATAACGCACAACGCATAACGCATAACGCATAAAGGATAACGCATAACGAATAACGCAAAACGCATAACGCATAACAGATCCAGCATTACTCATAACGCATAACGCATAACGCATAATCCATAACGCATAACGCATAAAGCACAACGCATAACGAATAACGCAAAACGCATAACGCATAACGGATCCAGCATTACTCATAACGCATAACGCATACCGCATAACGCATATCGGATCAAGCATTACTCATAACGCATAACGCATTACGTATAACGCATAAGGCATAAGGCATAACGCATATAGCATAACGCATAACGCATGACGGATCACGCATTACTCATAACGCATAACGCATAACGCATAACGTATAACGCATAACGCATAACGCATAACGCATAACGCATAACGCATAACGGATCACGTATAACGCATAACGCATAACGCATAACGCAAATCGCATAACGCATAACGCATAACGGATGACGCATTACTCATAACGCATAACGCATAACGCACAAAAAAAACCCATAACGCATAAATCATAACGCATAACGCATAACGCATAACGCATAACGCATAACGCATAACGCATAATGCATAACGCATAACGCGTAACGCATAACGCATAACGCATAACGCATAACGCACAACGCATAACGCATAACGCATAACGCATAACGCATAACGCATAACACAACGAATATGGCATAACGCATAATCCATAACGCGTAACGCATAAAGCATAACGCATAACGAATAACGCAAAACGCATAACGCATAACGGATCCAGCATTACTCATAACGCATAACGCATAACGCATAAAGCATAACGCATAACGCATAACGCATAACGCATTACGCATAACGCATAACGCATAACGGATCACGCATAACACTTAACGCATAACGCATAACGGATCACGTATAGCGCATAACGCATAACGCATAACGCATAACGGGTCACACATAACACATAACGCATAACGCATAACGGATCACGTATAACGCATAACGCATAACGCATAACGCATAACGCATAACGCATAACGGATCACTCATTACTCATAACGCATAACGCATAACGCATAACGCATAACGCATAACGCATAACGCACAACGCGTAACGCTTAACGCACAAAGCATAACGCATAACGCATAACGCATAATGCATAACGCATAACGCATAACGCATAATGCATAACGCATAACGCATAACGCATAACGCATAACGCATAACGCATAACGCATAACTCATAACGCATAAGGCATAACGCATAACGAATCACGCATTACTCATAACGCATAACTCATAAGGCATAAGGCATAACGCATAACGCATAACGCATAACGCATAACGCATAACGCATAACGCATAACGCATAACGCATAACGCATAACGCATAACACATAACGAATAACCCATAACGCATAACGCATAACGCATAACGCATAACGCATAACGCATAACGGATCACGCATTACTCATAACGCATAACGCATAACGCATAACGCATAACGCATAACGCATAACGCATAACGCATAACGCATAACGCATAACGAAAAACGCATAACGTATAACGCATAACGCATAACGCTTAACGCAAAACGCATAACGCATAACGCATAACTCATAACGCATAAGGCATAACGCATAACGAATCACGCATTACTCATAACGCATAACGCATAAGGCATAACGCATAACGGATCCAGCATTGCTCATAACGAATAACGCAAAACGCGTAACGCATAACGGATCCAGCATTACTCACAGCGCATAACGCATAACGCATAACGGATATCGGATCAGGCATTACTCATAACGCATAACGCATAACGCATAACGCATAACGCATAACGCATAACGCATAACGAATAACGCATAACGCATAACGCATAACGCACAACGCATAACGCATAATGCATAGCGCATAATGCATAACACATAACGAATAACCCATAACGCATAACGCATAACGCATAACGCATAACGCATAACGCATAACGCACAAAGCATGACGCATAAGGCATAACGCATAACGCACAAAAAATAACCCATAACGCATAACGCATAACGCAGAACGCATAATGCATAAGGCATAACGCATAACGCACAAAAAATAACCCATAACGCATAACGCATAACGCATAACGCATAATGCATAACGCATAACGCATAACGCATAAAGCAGAACGCATAACGAATAACGCAAACGCATAACGCATAACGCATGACGGATCACGCATTACTCATAACGCATAACGCATAACGCATAAAAAATAACCCATAACGCATAACGCATAACGCATAACGCATAACGCATAACGCATAACGCATAACTCATAACGCATAACGCATAACGCGTAACGCATAACGCATAACGCATAACGCATAACGCACAACGCATAACGCATAACGCATAAAGGATAACGCATAACGAATAACGCAAAACGCATAACGCATAACGGATCCAGCATTACTCATAACGCATAACGCATAACGCATAATCCATAACGCATAACGCATAAAGCACAACGCATAACGAATAACGCAAAACGCATAACGCATAACGGATCCAGCATTACTCATAACGCATAACGCATACCGCATAACGCATATCGGATCAAGCATTACTCATAACGCATAACGCATTACGTATAACGCATAAGGCATAAGGCATAACGCATATAGCATAACGCATAACGCATGACGGATCACGCATTACTCATAACGCATAACGCATAACGCATAACGTATAACGCATAACGCATAACGCATAACGCATAACGCATAACGCATAACGCATAACGCATAACGCATAACGCATAACGGATCACGCATAACACTTAACGCATAACGCATAACGGATCACGTATAACGCATAATGCATAACGCATAACGCATAAAGCAGAACGCATAACGAATAACGCAAAACGCATAACGCAAAACGGATCCAGCATTACTCATAACGAATAACGCATAACGCATAACGAATAACGCATAACGCATAACGCCTAACGCATAAGGCATAAGGCATCACGCATATAGCATAACGCATAACGCATGACGGATCACGCATTACTCATAACGCATAACGCATAACGCACAAAAAATAACCCATAACGCATAACGCATAACGCATAACGCATAAAGCATAACGCATAACGCATAACGCATAACTCATACCGCATAACGCATAACGCATAACGCATAACGCATAACGCATAACGCACAACGCATAACGCATAACGGATCCAGCATTACTCATAACGCATAACGCATACCGCATAACGCATATCGGATCAAGCATTACTCATAACGCATAACGCATAACGCATAACGCAAAAAAGCATAACGCATAACGCATAACGCATAACGTATAACGCATTACGCATAACGCATAACGCATAACGCATAACGCATAACGCATAACGGATCATGCATAACACATAACGCATAACGCATAACGAATCACGTATAACGCATAACGCATAACGCATAACGCATAACGCATAACGCATAACGCATAACGCATAACGCATAACGGATCACGTATAACGCATAACGCATAACGCATAACGCATAACGCATAACGCATAACGCATAACGGATCACGCATAACACATAACGCATAACGCATAACGAATCACGTATAACGCATAACGCATAACGCATAACGCATAACGCATAACGCATAACGCATAACGCATAACGCATAACGCATAACGGATCACGTATAACGCATAACGCATAACGCATAACGCAAATCGCATAACGCATAACGCATAACGGATGACGCATTACTCATAACGCATAACGCATAACGCACAAAAAATAACCCATAACGCATAAATCATGACGCATAACGCATAACGCATAACGCATAACGCATAACGCATAACGCATAACGCATAACGCATAACGCATAACGCGTAACGCATGACGCATAACGCATAACGCATAACGCACAACGCATAACGCATAACGCATAACGCATAACGCATAACGCATAACGCATAACACAACGAATATCGCATAACGCATAATCCATAACGCGTAACGCATAAAGCATAACGCATAACGAATAACGCAAAACGCATAACGCATAACGGATCCAGCATTACTCATAACGCATAACGCATAACGCATAACGCATAACGCATAACGCATAACGCATAACGCATAACGCATAACGCATAACGCATAACGGATCACGCATAACACTTAACGCATAACGCATAACGGATCACGTATAGCGCATAACGCATAACGCATAACGCATAACGGGTCACGCATAACACATAACGCATAACGCATAACGAATCACGTATAACGCATGACGCATAACGCATAACGCATAACGCATAACGCACAAAAAATAACCCATAACGCATAACGCATAACGCATAACGCATAATGCATAACGCATAACGCATAACGCATAAAGCAGAACGCATAACGAATAACGCAAAACGCATAACGCATAACGCATGACGGATCACGCATTACTCATAACGCATAACGCATAACGCATAAAAAATAACCCATAACGCATAACGCATAACGCATAACGCATAACGCATAACGCATAACGCATAACGCATAACTCATAACGCATAACGCATAACGCGTAACGCATAACGCATAACGCATAACGCATAACGCACAACGCATAACGCATAACGCATAAAGCATAACGCATAACGAATAACGCAAAACGCATAACGCATAACGGATCCAGCATTACTCATAACGCATAACGCATAATCCATAACGCATAACGCATAAAGCACAACGCATAACGAATAACGCAAAACGCATAACGCATAACGGATCCAGCATTACTCATAACGCATAACGCATACCGCATAACGCATATCGGATCAAGCATTACTCATAACGCATAACGCATTACGTATAACGCATAAGGCATAAGGCATAACGCATATAGCATAACGCATAACGCATGACGGATCACGCATTACTCATAACGCATAACGCATAACGCATAACGTATAACGCATAACGCATAACGCATAACGCATAACGCATAACGCATAACGCATAACGCATAACGCATAACGCATAACGCATAACGCATAACGCATAACGGATCACGCATAACACTTAACGCATAACGCATAACGGATCACGTATAACGCATAATGCATAACGCATAACGCATAAAGCAGAACGCATAACGAATAACGCAAAACGCATAACGCAAAACGGATCCAGCATTACTCATAACGAATAACGCATAACGCATAACGAATAACGCATAACGCATAACGCCTAACGCATAAGGCATAAGGCATCACGCATATAGCATAACGCATAACGCATGACGGATCACGCATTACTCATAACGCATAACGCATAACGCACAAAAAATAACCCATAACGCATAACGCATAACGCATAACGCATAACGCATAACGCATAACGCATAACGCATAACGCATAACTCATACCGCATAACGCATAACGCATAACGCATAACGCAAAACGCATAACGCACAACGCATAACGCATAACGGATCCAGCGTTACTCATAACGCATAACGCATACCGCATAACGCATATCGGATCAAGCATTACTCATAACGCATAACGCATTACGTATAACGCATAAGGCATAAGGCATAACGCATATAGCATAACGCATAACGCATGACGGATCACGCATTACTCATAACGCATAACGCATAACGCATAACGCAAAAAAGCATAACGCATAACGCATAACGCATAACGTATAACGCATTACGCATAACGCATAACGCATAACGCATAACGCATAACGCATAACGGATCACGCATAACACATAACGCATAACGCATAACGAATCACGTATAACGCATAACGCATAACGCATAACGCATAACGCATAACGCATAACGCATAACGCATAACGGATCACGTATAACGCATAACGCATAACGCATAACGCATAACGCATAACGGATCACGCATAACACATAACGCATAACGCATAACGAATCACGTATAACGCATAACGCATAACGCATAACGCATAACGCATAACGCATAACGCATAACGCATAACGGATCACGTATAACGCATAACGCATAACGCATAACGCAAATCGCATAACGCATAACGCATAACGGATGACGCATTACTCATAACGCATAACGCATAACGCACAAAAAATAACCCATAACGCATAAATCATGACGCATAACGCATAACGCATAACGCATAACGCATAACGCATAACGCATAACGCATAACGCATAACGCATAACGCATAACGCGTAACGCATAACGCATAACGCATAACGCATAACGCACAACGCATAACGCATAACGCATAACGCATAACGCATAACGCATAACGCATAACGCATAACACAACGAATATCGCATAACGCATAATCCATAACGCGTAACGCATAAAGCATAACGCATAACGAATAACGCAAAACGCATAACGCATAACGGATCCAGCATTACTCATAACGCATAACGCATAACGCATAAAGCATAACGCATAACGCATGACGCATAACGCATAACGCATAACGCATAACGCATAACGCATAACGGATCACGCATAACACTTAACGCATAACGCATAACGGATCACGTATAGCGCATAACGCATAACGCATAACGCATAACGGGTCACGCATAACACATAACGCATAACGCATAACGAATCACGTATAACGCATGACGCATAACGCATAACGCATAACGCATAACGCATAACGGATCACTCATTACTCATAACGCATAACGCATAACGCATAACGCATAACGCATAACGCATAACGCATAACGCATAACGCATAACGCATAACGCATAACGCATAACGCATAACGCATAACGCATAACGCATAATGCATAACGCATAACGCATAACGCATAATGCATAACGCATAACGCATAACGCATAACGCATAACGCATAACGCATAATGCATAACGCATAACGCATAACGCATAACGGATCACGCATTACTCATAACGCATAACGCATAACGGATATCGGATCAAGCATTACTCATAACGCATAACGCATTACGTATAACGTATAACGCATAACGCATAACGCATAAAGCATACCGTATAACGCATAACGCATAACGCATAACGCATAACGCATAACGCACAACGCATAACGCATAACGCATAACGCATAACGCATAACGCATAACGCATAACGCATAACGCATAACGCATAACGCATAACGCATAACGCATAACGCATAACGCATAATTCATAACGCATAACGCATAACGCATAACGCATAACGCATAACGCATAACGTATAACGCATAACGGATCACGCATAACACATAACGCATAACGCATAACGGATCACGTATAACGCATGACGCATAACGCATAACGCATAACGCATAACGCATAATGCATAACGCATAACGCATAACGCATAACGGATCACGCATTACTCATAACGCATAACGCATAACGGATATCGGATCAAGCATTACTCATAACGCATAACGCATTACGTATAACGTATAACGCATAACGCATAACGCATAAAGCATACCGTATAACGCATAACGCATAACGCATAACGCATAACGCATAACGCACAACGCATAACGCATAACGCATAACGCATAACGCATAACGCATAACGCATAACGCATAACGCATAACGCATAACGCATAACGCATAACGCATAACGCATAACGCATAATTCATAACGCATAACGCATAACGCATAACGCATAACGCATAACGCATAACGTATAACGCATAACGGATCACGCATAACACATAACGCATAACGCATAACGGATCACGTATAACGCATGACGCATAACGCATAACGCATAACGCATAACGCATAACGGATCACTCATTACTCATTACTCATAACGCATAACGCATAACGCATAACGCATAACGCATAACGCATAACGCATAACGCACAACGCGTAACGCTTAACGCATAACGCATAACGCATAACGCATAACGCATAACGCATAACGCATAACGCATAACGCATAACGCATAACGCATGACGGATCACGCTTTACTCATAACGCACAACGCATAACGCACAAAGCATAACGCATAACGCATAACGCATAATGCATAACGCATAACGCATAACGCATAATGCATAACGCATAACGCATAACGCATAACGCATAACGCATAACGCATAACGCATAACGCATAATGCATAACGCATAACGCATAACGCATAACGGATCACGCATTACTCATAACGCATAACGCATAACGGATCACGCATTACTCATAACGCATAACGCATAACGCATAACGCATAACGCATAACGCATAACGCATAACGCATAACGCATAACGCATAACGCATAACGCATAACGCATAACGGATCACGCATTACTCATAACGCATAACGCATATCGCTTAACGCATAACGCATAACGCATATCGCATATCGCATAACGCATAACGCATAACGAATAACGCATAACGCATAACGCATAACGCACAACGCATAACGCATAACGCATAGCGCATAACGCATAACACATAACGAATAACCCATAACGCATAACGCATAACGCATAACGCATAACGCATAAAGCATACCGTATAACGCATAACGCATAACGCATAACGCATAACGCATAACGCACAACGCATAACCCATAACGCATAACGCATAACGCATAACGCATAACGCATAACGCATAACGCATAACGCATAACGCATAACGCATAACGCATAACGCATAACACATAACGAATAACCCATAACGCATAACGCATAACGGATCACGCATTACTCATAACGCATAACGCATAACGCATAACGCATAACGCATAACGCATAACGCATAACGCACAACGCATAACGCATAACGCATAACGCATAACGCATAACGCATAACGCATAACGCATAACGCATAACGCATAACGCATAACGCATAACGCATAACGCATAACACATAACGAATAACCCATAACGCATAACGCATAACGGATCACGCATTACTCATAACGCATAACGCATAACGCATAACGCATAACGCATAACGCATAACGCATAACGCATAACGCATAACGCATAACGCATAACGCATAACGCATAACGCATAACGGATCACGCATTACTCATAACGCATAACGCATATCGCTTAACGCATAACGCATAACGCATATCGCATATCGCATAACGCATAACGCATAACGAATAACGCATAACGCATAACGCATAACGCACAACGCATAACGCATAACGCATAGCGCATAACGCATAACACATAACGAATAACCCATAACGCATAACGCATAACGCATAACGCATAACGCATAACGCATAACGCATAACGCATATCGCATAACGCATAACGCATAACGCATAACGCATAACGAATATCGCATAACGCATAATCCATAACGCATAACGTATAACGCATAACGCATAACGCACAAAGCATGACGCATAAGGCATAACGCATAACGCACAAAAAATAACCCATAACGCCTAACGCATAACGCATAACGCATAACGCATAATGCATAACGCATAACGCATTACGCATAAAGCAGAACGCATAACGAATAACGCAAAACGCATAACGCATAACGCATGACGGATCACGCATTACTCATAACGCATAACGCATAACGCACAAAAAATAACCCATAACGCATAACGCATAACGCATAACGCATAACGCATAACGCATAACGCATAACGCATAACTCATAACGCATAACGCATAACGCGTAACGCATAACGCGTAACGCATAACGCATAACGCACAACGCATAACGCATAACGCATAAAGCATAACCCATAACGAATAACGCAAAACGCATAACGCATAACGGATCCAGCATTACTCATAACGCATAACGCATAACGCATAATCCATAACGCATAACGCATAAAGCACAACGCATAACGAATAACGCAAAACGCATAACGCATAACGGATCCAGCATTACTCATAACGCATAACGCATACCGCATAACGCATATCGGATCAAGCATTACTCATAACGCATAACGCATTACGTATAACGCATAAGGCATAAGGCATAACGCATATAGCATAACGCATAACGCATGACGGATCACGCATTACTCATAACGCATAACGCATAACGCACAAAGCATAACGCATAACGCATAACGCATAACGTATAACGCATAACGCATAACGCATAACGCATAACGCATAACGCATAACGCATAACGCATAACGCATAACGCATAACGGATCACGCATAACACTTAACGCATAACGCATAACGGATCACGTATAACGCATAATGCATAACGCATAACGCATAACGCATAAAGCAGAACGCATAACGAATAACGCAAAACGCATAACGCATAACGGATCCAGCATTACTCATAACGAATAACGCCTAACGCATAACGGATCCAGCATTACTCACAACGCATAACCCATAACGCATAACGGATATCGGATCAAGCATTACTCATAACGAATAACGCATAACCCATAACGCATAACGAATAACGCATAACGCATAACGCCTAACGCATAAGGCATAAGGCATCACGCATATAGCATAACGCATAACGCATGACGGATCACGCATTACTCATAACGCATAACGCATAACGCACAAAAAATAACCCATAACGCAAAACGCATAACGCATAACGCATAACGCATAACGCATAACGCATAACTCATAACGCATAACGCATAACGCATAACGCATAACGCACAACGCATAACGCATAACGGATCCAGCATTACTCATAACGCATAACGCATACCGCATAACGCATATCGGATCAAGCATTACTCATAACGCATAACGCATTACGTATAACGCATGAGGCATAAGGCATAACGCATATAGCATAACGCATAACGCATAACGCATAACGTATAACGCATAACGCATAACGCATAACGCATAACGCATAACGCATAACGCATAACGCATAACGCATAACGGATCACGCATAACACATAACGCATAACGCATAACGAGTCACGTATAACGCATAACGCATAACGCATAACGCATAACGCATAACGCATAACGCATAACGCATAACGCATAACGCATAACGGATCACGTATAAAGCATAACGCATAACGCATAACGCATAACGCATAACGCATAACGCATAACGCATAACGCATAACGCATAACGGATCACGCATAACACATAACGCATAACGCATAACGAATCACGTATAACGCATAACGCATAACGCATAACGCATAACGCATAACGCATAACGCATAACGCATAACGCATAACGCATAACGGATCACGTATAACGCATAACGCATAACGCATAACGCAAATCGCATAACGCATAACGCATAACGGATGACGCATTACTCATAACGCATAACGCATAACGCACAAAAAATAACCCATAACGCATAAATCATAACGCATAACGCATAACGCATAACGCATAACGCATAACGCATAACGCATAACGCATAACGCATAACGCATAACGCATAACGCATAACGCGTAACGCATAACGCATAACGCATAACGCACAACGCATAACGCATAACGCATAACGCATAACGCATAACACAACGAATATCGCATAACGCATAATCCATAACGCATAACGCATAAAGCATAACGCATAACGCATAACGCATAACGCATAACGCATAACGCATAACGCATAACGGATCACGCATAACACTTAACGCATAACGCATAACGGATCACGTATAACGCATAACGCATAACGCATAACGCATAACGCATAACGCAAAACGCATAACGCATAACGCATAACGGATCACGCATAACACATAACGCATAACGCATAACGCATAACGCATAACGCATAACGCATAACGGATCACGCATAACACATAACGCATAACGCATAGCGAATCACGTATAACGCATAACGCATAACGCATAATCCATAACGCATAACGCATAAAGCATAACGCATAACGCATAACGCATAACGCATAACGCATAACGCATAACGCATAACGGATCACGCATAACACTTAACGCATAACGCATAACGGATCACGTATAACGCATAACGCATAACGCATAACGCATAACGCATAACGCAAAACGCATAACGCATAACGCATAACGGATCACGCATAACACATAACGCATAACGCATAACGCATAACGCATAACGCATAACGCATAACGGATCACGCATAACACATAACGCATAACGCATAGCGAATCACGTATAACGCATAACGCATAACGCATAACGCATAACGCATAACGCATAACGCATAACGGTTCAAGTATAAAGCATACGCATAACGCATAACGCATAACGCATAACGCATAACGCATAACGCATAACGGATCACGCATAACACATAACGCATAACGCATAACGAATCACGTATAACGCATAACGCATAACGCATAACGCATAACGCATAACGCATAACGCATAACGGATCACGTATAACGCATAACGCATAACGCATAACGCAAATCGCATAACGCATAACGCATAACGGATGACGCATTACTCATAACGCATAACGCATAACGCACAAAAAATTACCCATAACGCATAAATCATAACTCATAACGCATAACGCATAACGCATAACGCATAACGCATAACGCATAACGCATAACGCAAAACGCATAACGCATAACGCATAACGGATCACGCATAACACATAACGCATAACGCATAACGGATCACGTATAACGCATGACGCATAACGCATAACGCATAACGCATAACGGATCACTCATTACTCATAACGCATAACGCATAACGCATAACGCATAACGCATAACGCATAACGCATAACGCATAACGCACAACGCGTAACGCTTAACGCATAACGCATAACGCATAACGCATAACGCATAACGCATAACGCATAACGCATAACGCATAACGCATAACGCATAACGCATAACGCATAACGCATAACGCATAACGCATAACGCATGACGGATCACGCATTACTCATAACGCACAACGCATAACGCACAAAGCATATCGCATAACGCATAACGCATAACGCATAATGCATAACGCATAACGCATAACGCATAATGCATAACGCATAACGGATAACGCATAACGCATAACGCATAACGCATAATGCATAACGCATAACGCATAACGCATAACGGATCACGCATTACTCATAACGCATAACGCATAACGGATATCGGATCAAGCATTACTCATAACGCATAACGCATTACGTATAACGTATAACGCATAACGCATAACGCATAACGCATAACGCATAAATCATACCGTATAACGCATAACGCATAACGCATAACGCATAACGCATGACGGATCACGCATTACTCATAACGCATAACGCATAACGCACAAAGCATAACGCATAACGCATAACGCATAACGTATAACGCATAACGCATAACGCATAACGCATAACGCATAACGCATAACGCATAACGCATAACGCATAACGCATAACGGATCACGCATAACACTTAACGCATAACGCATAACGGATCACGTATAACGCATAATGCATAACGCATAACGCATAACGCATAAAGCAGAACGCATAACGAATAACGCAAAACGCATAACGCATAACGGATCCAGCATTACTCATAACGAATAACGCCTAACGCATAACGGATCCAGCATTACTCACAACGCATAACCCATAACGCATAACGGATATCGGATCAAGCATTACTCATAACGAATAACGCATAACCCATAACGCATAACGAATAACGCATAACGCATAACGCCTAACGCATAAGGCATAAGGCATCACGCATATAGCATAACGCATAACGCATGACGGATCACGCATTACTCATAACGCATAACGCATAACGCACAAAAAATAACCCATAACGCAAAACGCATAACGCATAACGCATAACGCATAACGCATAACGCATAACGCATAACGCATAACGCATAACGCATAACGCATAACGCACAACGCATAACGCATAACGGATCCAGCATTACTCATAACGCATAACGCATACCGCATAACGCATATCGGATCAAGCATTACTCATAACGCATAACGCATTACGTATAACGCATGAGGCATAAGGCATAACGCATATAGCATAACGCATAACGCATAACGCATAACGTATAACGCATAACGCATAACGCATAACGCATAACGCATAACGCATAACGCATAACGCATAACGCATAACGCATAACGGATCACGCATAACACATAACGCATAACGCATAACGAGTCACGTATAACGCATAACGCATAACGCATAACGCATAACGCATAACGCATAACGCATAACGCATAACGCATAACGCATAACGCATAACGGATCACGTATAAAGCATAACGCATAACGCATAACGCATAACGCATAACGCATAACGCATAACGCATAACGCATAACGCATAACGGATCACGCATAACACATAACGCATAACGCATAACGAATCACGTATAACGCATAACGCATAACGCATAACGCATAACGCATAACGCATAACGCATAACGCATAACGCATAACGCATAACGGATCACGTATAACGCATAACGCATAACGCATAACGCAAATCGCATAACGCATAACGCATAACGGATGACGCATTACTCATAACGCATAACGCATAACGCACAAAAAATAACCCATAACGCATAAATCATAACGCATAACGCATAACGCATAACGCATAACGCATAACGCATAACGCATAACGCATAACGCATAACGCATAACGCATAACGCATAACGCATAACGCGTAACGCATAACGCATAACGCATAACGCACAACGCATAACGCATAACGCATAACGCATAACGCATAACACAACGAATATCGCATAACGCATAATCCATAACGCATAACGCATAAAGCATAACGCATAACGCATAACGCATAACGCATAACGCATAACGGATCACGCATAACACTTAACGCATAACGCATAACGGATCACGTATAACGCATAACGCATAACGCATAACGCATAACGCATAACGCAAAACGCATAACGCATAACGCATAACGGATCACGCATAACACATAACGCATAACGCATAACGCATAACGCATAACGCATAACGCATAACGGATCACGCATAACACATAACGCATAACGCATAGCGAATCACGTATAACGCATAACGCATAACGCATAACGCATAACGCATAACGCATAACGCATAACGCATAACGGTTCAAGTATAAAGCATACGCATAACGCATAACGCATAACGCATAACGCATAACGCATAACGCATAACGGATCACGCATAACACATAACGCATAACGCATAACGAATCACGTATAACGCATAACGCATAACGCATAACGCATAACGCATAACGCATAACGCATAACGGATCACGTATAACGCATAACGCATAACGCATAACGCAAATCGCATAACGCATAACGCATAACGGATGACGCATTACTCATAACGCATAACGCATAACGCACAAAAAATTACCCATAACGCATAAATCATAACTCATAACGCATAACGCATAACGCATAACGTATAACGCATAACGCATAACGCATAACGCAAAACGCATAACGCATAACGCATAACGGATCACGCATAACACATAACGCATAACGCATAACGGATCACGTATAACGCATGACGCATAACGCATAACGCATAACGCATAACGGATCACTCATTACTCATAACGCATAACGCATAACGCATAACGCATAACGCATAACGCATAACGCATAACGCATAACGCACAACGCGTAACGCTTAACGCATAACGCATAACGCATAACGCATAACGCATAACGCATAACGCATAACGCATAACGCATAACGCATAACGCATAACGCATAACGCATAACGCATAACGCATAACGCATAACGCATAACGCATGACGGATCACGCATTACTCATAACGCACAACGCATAACGCACAAAGCATATCGCATAACGCATAACGCATAACGCATAATGCATAACGCATAACGCATAACGCATAATGCATAACGCATAACGGATAACGCATAACGCATAACGCATAACGCATAATGCATAACGCATAACGCATAACGCATAACGGATCACGCATTACTCATAACGCATAACGCATAACGGATATCGGATCAAGCATTACTCATAACGCATAACGCATTACGTATAACGTATAACGCATAACGCATAACGCATAACGCATAACGCATAAATCATACCGTATAACGCATAACGCATAACGCATAACGCATAACGCATAACGCACAACGCATAACGCATAACGCATAACGCATAACGCAAATCGCATTACGCATAACGCATAACGGATCACGCATTACTCATAACGCATAACGCATATCGCACAAAAAATAACCCATAACGCATAACGCATAACGCATAACGCATAACGCATAACGCATAACTCGTAACGCATAAGGCATAACGCATAACGCATAACGCACAAAGCATAACGCATAACGCATAACGCATAACGCATAACGCATAACACAACGAATATCGCATAACGCATAACGCATAACGCATATCGGATCAAGCATTACTCATAACGCATAACGCATTACGTATAACGCATAACGCATAACGCATAACGCAAATCGCATAACGCATAACGCATAACGGATCACGCATTACTCATAACGCATAACGCATATCGCACAAAAAATAACCCATAACGCATAACGCATAACGCATAACGCATAACGCATAACGCATAACGCATAACGCGTAACGCATAAGGCATAACGCATAACGCATAACGCACAACGCATAACGCATAACGCATAACGCATAACGCATAACGCATAACACAACGAATATCGCATAACGCATAACGCATAACGCATATCGGATCAAGCATTACTCATAACGCATAACGCATTACGTATAACGCATAAGGCATAAGGCATAACGCATATAGCGTAACGCATAACGCATGACGGATCACGCATTACTCATAACGCATAACCCATAACGCACAAAGCATAACGCATAACGCATAACGCATAACGGATCACGCATTACTCATAACGCATAACGCATAACGCATAACGCATAACGCATAACGCATAACGCATAACGCATAACGCATAACGCATAACGCATAACGCATAACGCATAACCCATAACTTATAACGCATAACGCATAACGCATAACGCCAACGCATAACGCATAACGCATAACTCATAACGCATAAGGCATAACGCATAACGAATCACGCATTACTCATAACGCATAACGCATAAGGCATAAGGCATAACGCATAACGCATAACGAATAACGCATAACACATAACGCATAACGAATAACGCATAACGCATAACGCCTAACGCATAAGGCATAAGGCATCACGCATATAGCAACGCATAAGGCATGGCGGATCACGCATTACTCATAACGCATAACGCACAACGCACAAAAAATAACCCATAACGCATAACGCATAACGCATAACGCATAACGCATAACGCATAACTCATAACGCATAACGCATTACGCGTAACGCATAACGCATAACGCATAACGCATAACGCACAACGCATAAGGCATAACGCATAAAGCATAACGCATAACAAATAACGCAAAACGCATAACGCATAACGGATCCAGCATTACTCATAACGCATAACGCATAACGCATAATCCATAACGCATAACGCATAAAGCACAACGCATAACGAATAACGCAAAACGCATAACGCATAACGGATCCAGCATTACTCATAACGCATAACGCATACCGCATAACGCATATCGGATCAAGCATTACTCATAACGCATAACGCATTACGTATAACGCATAAGGCATAAGGCATAACGCATATAGCATAACGCATAACGCATGACGGATCACGCATTACTCATAACGCATAACGCATAACGCATAACGCATAACGCATAACACATAACGCATAACGCATAACGCATAACGCATAACGCATAACGCGTAACGCATAACGCATAATACATAACGTATAACGCATTATGCATAACGCATAACGCATAACGCATAACGCAAACCATAAGGCATAAGGCATAATGCATAACGCATATCGCATAACGCATGTCAGATCACGCATAACGCATAATGCATAACGCATAAAGCATAATGCATAACGCATAACGCATAACGCAAAACGCATAACCCATAACGCATAACCCATAACGCATAAGGCTTGATGCATGACGCATATCGCATATCGCATAACGCATAATGCTTGATGCATGACGCATATCGCATAACGCATAAGGCATAACGCATAATACATAACGGATAACGCATTATGCATAACGCATAAAGCATAACACATAACGCATAACTCATGAAGCATAACCCATAACGCATAACGCATAACGCATAACGTATAACGCATAACGCATAACGCATAACGCAAACGTATAGCGCACAACGCATAACGCATAAACCATAACCCATACTTCATAACGCATAACGCATAATGCACAACGCATAACGAACACCGGAAAACCCATAACGCCTAACGCATAACGGATCACGCATAACGCATAATGCATAACGCATAAAGCATAACGCATAACGCATAACGCATAACCCCTAACGCAATAACGCATAACGCATAACGCATAAAGCATAACGAGTAACTCATAACGCATAACGCATAAAGCATAACGCATAACGCATAACGCATAACGCATAACGCATAACGCATAACGCATAACGCATAACGCATAACGCATAACGCATAACGGATCACGCATAACACTTAACGCATAACGCATAACGGATCACGTATAACGCATAATGCATAACGCATAACGCATAACGCATAAAGCAGAACGCATAACGAATAACGCAAAACGCATAACGCATAACGGATCCAGCATTACTCACAACGCATAACCCATAACGCATAACGGATATCGGATCAAGCATTACTCATAACGAATAACGCATAACGCATAACGCATAACGAATAACGCATAACGCATAACGCCTAACGCATAAGGCATAAGGCATCACGCATATAGCATAACGCATAACGCATGACGGATCACGCATTTCTCATAACGCATAACGCATAACGCACAAAAAATAACCCATAACGCATAACGCATAACGCATAACGCATAACACAACGAATATCGCATAACGCATAATCCATAACGCGTAACGCATAAAGCATAACGCATAACGAATAACGCAAAACGCATAACGCATAACGGATCCAGCATTACTCATAACGCATAACGCATAACGCATAAAGCATAACGCATAACGCATAACGCATAACGCATAACGCATAACGCAGAACGCGTAACGCATAACGCATAATACATAACGTATAACGCATTATGCATAACGCATAACGCATAACGCATAACGCAAACCATAAGGCACAAGGCATAACGCATAACGCATAACGCATAACGCATGTCAGATCACGCATAACGCATAATGCATAACGCATAAAGCATAACGCATAACGCATAACGCATAACGCAAAACGCATAACCCATAACGCATAACCCATAACGCATAAGGCTTGATGCATAACGCATAACGCATAACGCATAACGCATAACGCATAACGCATAACGGATCACGCATAACACATAACGCATAACGCATAACGAATCACGTATAACGCATAACGCATAACGCATAACGCATAACGCATAACGCATAACGCATAACGCATAACGGATCACGTATAACGCATAACGCATAACGCATAACGCATAACGCAAAACGCATAACGCATAACGCATAACGGATCACGCATAACACATAACGCATAACGCATAACGCATAACGCATAACGCATAACGCATAACGCATAACGCATAACGGATCACGCATAACACATAACGCATAACGCATAACGAATCACGTATAACGCATAACGCATAACGCATAACGCATAACGCATAACGCATAACGCATAACGCATAACGCATAACGGATCAAGTATAAAGCATAACGCATAACGCATAACGCATAACGCATAACGCATAACGCATAACTCATAACGGATCACGCATAACACATAACGCATAACGCATAACGAATCACGTATAACGCATAACGCATATCGCATAACGCATAACGCATAACGCATAACGCATAACGCATAACGCATAACGGATCACGTATAACGCATAACGCATAACGCATAACGCAAATCGCATAACGCATAACGCATAACGGATGACGCATTACTCATAACGCATAACGCATAACGCACAAAAAATAACCCATAACGCATAAATCATAACGCATAACGCATAACGCATAACGCATAACGCATAACGCATAACGCATAACGCATAACGCATAACGCATAACGCATAACGCGTAACGCATAACGCATAACGCATAACGCATAACGCACAACGCATAACGCATAACGCATAACGCATAACGCATAACGCAAAACGCATAACACAACGAATATCGCATAACGCATAATCCATAACGCGTAACGCATAAAGCATAACGCATAACGAATAACGCAAAACGCATAACGCATAACGGATCCAGCATTACTCATAACGCATAACGCATAACGCATAAAGCATAACGCATAACGCATAACGCATAACGCATAACGCATAACGCATAACGGATCACGCATAACACTTAACGCATAACGCATAACGGATCACGTATAACGCATAACGCATAACGCATAACGCATAACGCAAAACGCATAACGCATAACGCATAACGGATCACGCATAACACATAACGCATAAAGCATAACGGATCACGTATAACGCATGACGCATAACGCATAACGCATAACGCATAACGGATCACTCATTACTCATAACGCATAACGCATAACGCATAACGCATAACGCATAACGCATAACGCATAACGGATCACGCATAACACATAACGCATAAAGCATAACGGATCACGTATAACGCATAACGCATAACGCATGACGGATCACGCATTACTCATAACGCACAACGCATAACGCACAAAGCATATCGCATAACGCATAACGCATAACGCATAATGCATAACGCATAACGCATAACGCATAATGCATAACGCATAACGGATAACGCATAACGCATAACGCATAACGCATAATGCATAACGCATAACGCATAACGCATAACGGATCACGGATTACTCATAACGCATAACGCATAACGGATATCGGATCAAGCATTACTCATAACGCATAACGCATTACGTATAACGTATAACGCATAACGCATAACGCATAACGCATAAAGCATACCGTATAACGCATAACGCATAACGCATAACGCATAACGCATAACGCACAACGCATAACGCATAACGCATAACGCATAACGCAAATCGCATAACGCATAACGCATAACGGATCACGCATTACTCATAACGCATAACGCATATCGCACAAAAAATAACCCATAACGCATAACGCATAACGCATAACGCATAACGCATAACGCATAACGCATAACGCATAACGCATAACGCATAACGCATAACGCGTAACGCATAAGGCATAACGCATAACGCATAACGCACAACGCATAACGCATAACGCATAACGCATAACGCATAACGCATAACCCATAACTTATAACGCATAACGCATAACGCATAACGCCAACGCATAACGCATAACGCATAACTCATAACGCATAACGCATAACGCATAAGGCATAACGCATAACGCATAACGAATAACGCATAACACATAACGCATAACGAATAACGCATAACGCGTAACGCATAACGCATAACGCATAACGCATAACGCACAACGCATAAGGCATAACGCATAAAGCATAACGCATAACAAATAACGCAAAACGCATAACGCATAACGGATCCAGCATTACTCATAACGCATAACGCATAACGCATAATCCATAACGCATAACGCATAAAGCACAACGCATAACGAATAACGCAAAACGCATAACGCATAACGGATCCAGCATTACTCATAACGCATAACGCATACCGCATAACGCATATCGGATCAAGCATTACTCATAACGCATAACGCATTACGTATAACGCATAAGGCATAAGGCATAACGCATATAGCATAACGCATAACGCATGACGGATCACGCATTACTCATAACGCATAACGCATAACGCATAACGCATAACGCATAACGCATAACGCATAACGCATAACACATAACGCAAATCGCATAACGCATAACGCATAACGGATCACGCATTACTCATAACGCATAACGCATATCGCACAAAAAATAACCCATAACGCATAACGCATAACGCATAACGCATAACGCATAACGCATAACGCATAACGCATAACGCGTAACGCATAAGGCATAACGCATAACGCATAACGCACAACGCATAACGCATAACGCATAACGCATAACGCATAACGCATAACCCATAACTTATAACGCATAACGCATAACGCATAACGCCAACGCATAACGCATAACGCATAACTCATAACGCATAACGCATAACGCATAAGGCATAACGCATAACGCATAACGAATAACGCATAACACATAACGCATAACGAATAACGCATAACGCGTAACGCATAACGCATAACGCATAACGCATAACGCACAACGCATAAGGCATAACGCATAAAGCATAACGCATAACAAATAACGCAAAACGCATAACGCATAACGGATCCAGCATTACTCATAACGCATAACGCATAACGCATAATCCATAACGCATAACGCATAAAGCACAACGCATAACGAATAACGCAAAACGCATAACGCATAACGGATCCAGCATTACTCATAACGCATAACGCATACCGCATAACGCATATCGGATCAAGCATTACTCATAACGCATAACGCATTACGTATAACGCATAAGGCATAAGGCATAACGCATATAGCATAACGCATAACGCATGACGGATCACGCATTACTCATAACGCATAACGCATAACGCATAACGCATAACGCATAACACATAACGCATAACGCATAACGCATAACGCATAACGCATAACGCGTAACGCATAACGCATAATACATAACGTATAACGCATTATGCATAACGCATAACGCATAACGCATAACGCAAACCATAAGGCATAAGGCATAACGCATAAAGCATAACGCATAACGCATAACGCATAACGCAAAACGCATAACCCATAACGCATAACCCATAACGCATAAGGCTTGATGCATGACGCATATCGCATATCGCATAACGCATAATGCTTGATGCATGACGCATATCGCATAACGCATAAGGCATAACGCATAATACATAACGGATAACGCATTATGCATAACGCATAAAGCATAACACATAACGCATAACTCATGAAGCATAACCCATAACGCATAACGCATAACGCATAACGTATAACGCATAAAGCATAACGCATAACGCAAACGTATAGCGCACAACGCATAACGCATAAACCATAACCCATACTTCATAACGCATAACGCATAATGCACAACGCATAACGAACACCGGAAAACCCATAACGCCTAACGCATAACGGATCACGCATAACGCATAATGCATAACGCATAAAGCATAACGCATAACGCATAACGCATAACCCCTAACGCAATAACGCATAACGCATAACGCATAAAGTATAACGAGTAACTCATAACGCATAACGCATAAAGCATAACGCATAACGCATAACGCATTTCGCATAACGCATAACGCATATCGTATAACGCACAACGCATACCGTACAACGCATAACGCATAACGCATAACGCAAACGAATAACGCAAATCATAAGGCATAAGGCATAACTCATAACGCATAACGCATAACGCATAACGCATAACGCAAACTTATAACGCACAACGCATAGCGCATAACGCATAACGCATAACTCATAACGCATAACGCATAAAGCATAACGCATAACGCATAACGCATAACGCATAACGCATAACGCATTATGCATAACGCATAACGCATAACGCATAACGCATAACGCATAACGCATAACGCATAACGCATAACGCATAACGCATAACGCATAACGCATAAAGCATAACGCATAACGCATAACGTATGAAGCATAACCCATAACGCATAACGCATAACGCATAACGTATAACGCATAACGCATAACGCATAACACAAACGTATAGCGCACAACGCATAACGCATAAACCATAACCCATACTTCATAACGCATAACACATAATGCACAACGCATAACGAACACCGGAAAACCCATTAACCCTAACGCATAACGGATCACGCATAACGCATAATGCATAACGCATAAAGCATAACGCATAACGCATAACGCATAACGCATAACGCATAACCCCTAACGCAATAACGCATAACGCATAACGCATAACGCATAACGCATAACGCATAACTCATAACGCATAACGCATAACGCGTAACGCATAACGCATAACGCATAACGCATAACGCACAACGCATGACGCATAACGCATAAAGCATAACCCATAACGAATAACGCAAAACGCATAACGCATAACGGATCCAGCATTACTCATAACGCATAACGCATAACGCATAATCCATAACGCATAACGCATAAAGCACAACGCATAACGAATAACGCAAAACGCATAACGCATAACGGATCCAGCATTACTCATAACGCATAACGCATACCGCATAACGCATATCGGATCAAGCATTACTCATAACGCATAACGCATTACGTATAACGCATAAGGCATAAGGCATAACGCATATAGCATAACGCATAACGCATGACGGATCACGCATTACTCATAACGCATAACGCATAACGCACAAAGCATAACGCATAACGCATAACGCATAACGTATAACGCATAACGCATAACGCATAACGCATAACGCATAACGCATAACGCATAACGCATAACGCATAACGAATCACGCATAACACTTAACGCATAACGCATAACGGATCACGTATAACGCATAATGCATAACGCATAACGCATAACGCATAAAGCAGAACGCATAACGAATAACCCATAACGCATAAGGCTTGATGCATGACGCATATCGCATATCGCATAACGCATAATGCTTGATGCATGACGCATATCGCATAACGCATAAGGCATAACGCATAATACATAAAGGATAACGCATTATGCATAACGCATAAAGCATAACACATAACGCATAACTCATGAAGCATAACCCATAACGCATAACGCATAACGCATAACGTATAACGCATAACGCATAACGCATAACGCATAACGCAAACGTATAGCGCACAACGCATAACGCATAAACCATAACCCATACTTCATAACGCATAACGCATAATGCACAACGCATAACGAACACCGGAAAACCCATAACGCCTAACGCATAACGGATCACGCATAACGCTAATGTATAACGCATAAAGCATAACGCATAACGCATAACGCATAACCCCTAACGCAATAACGCATAACGCATAACGCATAAAGCATAACGAGTAACTCATAACGCATAACGCATAAAGCATAACGCATAACGCATAACGCATAACGCATTTCGCATAACGCATAACGCATATCGTATAACGCACAACGCATACCGTACAACGCATAACGCATAACGCATAACGCAAACGAATAACGCAAATCATAAGGCATAAGGCATAACTCATAACGCATAACGCATAACGCATAACGCAAACTTATAACGCACAACGCATAGCGCATAACGCATAACGCATAACTCATAACGCATAACGCATAAAGCATAACGCATAACGCATAACGCATAACGCATAACGCATAACGCATTATGCATAACGCATAACGCATAACGCATAACGCATAACGCATAACGCATAACGCATAACGCATAACGCATAACGCATAACGCATAACGCATAACGCATAACGCATAACGCATAACGCATAACGCATAACGCATAAAGCATAACGCATAACGCATAACGCATGAAGCATAACCCATAACGCATAACGCATAACGCATAACGTATAACGCATAACGCATAACGCATAACACAAACGTATAGCGCACAACGCATAACGCATAAACCATAACCCATACTTCATAACGCATAACACATAATGCACAACGCATAACGAACACCGGAAAACCCATTAAGCCTAACGCATAACGGATCACGCATAACGCATAATGCATAACGCATAACGCATAACGCATAACGCATAACCCCTAACGCAATAACGCATAACGCATAACGCATAACGCATAACGCATAACGCATAACGCATAACGCATAACGCATAACGCATAACGCATAACGCATAACGCATAACGCATAACGCATAACGCATAACGCATAACGCATAACGCATAACGCATAACGCATAACGCATAACGCATAACGCATAACGCATAACGCATAACGCATAACGCATAACGCATAACGCATAACGCATAACGTATAACTCATAACGCATAACGCATAAAGCATAACGCATAACGCATAACGCATAACGCATAACGCATAACGCATAACTTATAACGCATAACGCATAACGCATAATGCATAACGCATAACGCATAACGCATATCGCATAACGCATAACGCATAACGCATAAAGCATAACACATAACGCATAACTCATGAAGCATAACCCATAACGCATAACGCATAACGCATAAAGCATAACACATAACGCATAACTCATGAAGCATAACCCATAACGCATAACGCATAACGCAAACGTATAGCGCACAACGCATAACGCATATACCATAACCCATACTTCATAACGCATAACGCATAATGCACAACGCATAACGAACACCGGAAAACCCATAACGCCTAACGCATAACGGATCACGCATAACGCATAATGCATAACGCATAAAGCATAACGCATAACGCATAACGCATAACCCCTAACGCAATAACGCATAACGCATAACGCATAAAGCATAACGAGTAACTCATAACGCATAACGCATAAAGCATAACGCATAAAGCATAACGCATAACGTATAACGCATAACGCATAACGCATAACGCAAACGTATAGCGCACAACGCATAACGCATAAACCATAACCCATACTTCATAACGCATAACGCATAATGCACAACGCATAACGAACACCGGAAAACCCATAACGCCTAACGCATAACGGATCACGCATAACGCATAATGCATAACGCATAAAGCATAACGCATAACGCATAACGCATAACCCCTAACGCAATAACGCATAACGCATAACGCATAAAGCATAACGAGTAACTCATAACGCATAACGCATAAAGCATAACGCATAACGCATAACGCATAACGCATTTCGCATAACGCATAACGCATATCGTTTAACGCACAACACATACCGTACAACGCATAACGCATAACGCATAACGCAAACGAATAACGCAAATCATAAGGCATAAGGCATAACGCATAACGCATAACGCAAACTTATAACGCACAACGCATAGCGCATAACGCATAACGCATAACTCATAACGCATAACGCATAACGCATAAAGCATAACGCATAACGCATAACGCATAACGCATAACGCATAACGCATAACGCATAACGCATAACGCATTATGCATAACGCATAACGCATAACGCATAACGCATAACGCTTATCGTATAACGCATAACGCATAACGCATAACGCATAACGCATAACGCATAACGCATAACGCATAAAACATAACGCATAACGCATAACGCATGAAGCATAACCCATAACGCATAACGCATAACGCATAACGTATAACGCATAACGCATAACACAAACGTATAGCGCACAACGCATAACGCATAAACCATAACCCATACTTCATAACGCATAACACATAATGCACAACGCATAACGAACACCGGAACACCCATAACGCCTAACGCATAACGGATCACGCATAACGCATAATGCATAACGCATAAAGCATAACGCATAACGCATAACGCATAACGCATAACCCCTAACGCAATAACGCATAACGCATAACGCATAAAGCATAACGAGTAACTCATAACGCATAACGCATAAAGCATAACGCATAACGCATAACGCATAACGCATATCGCATAACGCATAACGCATAACGTATAACGCATAACGCATAAAGCATAACGCATAACGCATAACGCATAACGCATAAGGCATAATACATAACGTATAACGCATTATGCATAACGCATAACGCATAACGCAAACCATAAGGCATAAGGCATATCGCATAACGCATAACGCATAACGCATGTCAGATCACGCATAACGCATAATGCATAACGCATAAAGCATAACGCATAACGCATAACGCATAACGCAAAACGCATAACATTAACGCATAACCCATAACGCATAAGGCTTGATGCATGACGCATATCGCATATCGCATAACGCATAATGCTTGATGCATGACGCATATCGCATAACGCATAAGGCATAACGCATAATACATAAAGGATAACGCATTATGCATAACGCATAAAGCATAACACATAACGCATAACTCATGAAGCATAACCCATAACGCATAACGCATAACGCATAACGTATAACGCATAACGCATAACGCATAACGCATAACGCAAACGTATAGCGCACAACGCATAACGCATAAACCATAACCCATACTTCATAACGCATAACGCATAATGCACAACGCATAACGAACACCGGAAAACCCATAACGCCTAACGCATAACGGATCACGCATAACGCTAATGTATAACGCATAAAGCATAACGCATAACGCATAACGCATAACCCCTAACGCAATAGCGCATAACGCATAACGCATAAAGCATAACGAGTAACTCATAACGCATAACGCATAAAGCATAACGCATAACGCATAACGCATAACGTATAACGCATAACGCATAACGCATAACGCAAACGTATAGCGCACAACGCATAACGCATAAACCATAACCCATACTTCATAACGCATAACGCATAATGCACAACGCATAACGAACACCGGAAAACCCATAACGCCTAACGCATAACGGATCACGCATAACGCATAATGCATAACGCATAAAGCATAACGCATAACGCATAACGCATAACCCCTAACGCAATAACGCATAACGCATAACGCATAAAGCATAACGAGTAACTCATAACGCATAACGCATAAAGCATAACGCATAACGCATAACGCATAACGCATTTCGCATAACGCATAACGCATATCGTTTAACGCACAACGCATACCGTACAACGCATAACGCATAACGCATAACGCAAACGAATAACGCAAATCATAAGGCATAAGGCATAACGCATAACGCATAACGCAAACTTATAACGCACAACGCATAGCGCATAACGCATAACGCATAACTCATAACGCATAACGCATAACGCATAAAGCATAACGCATAACGCATAACGCATAACGCATAACGCATAACGCATAACGCATAACGCATAACGCATTATGCATAACGCATAACGCATAACGCATAACGCATAACGCTTATCGTATAACGCATAACGCATAACGCATAACGCATAACGCATAACGCATAACGCATAAAACATAACGCATAACGCATAACGCATGAAGCATAACCCATAACGCATAACGC
This sequence comes from Lasioglossum morio, assembly GCA_916610235.2. Classification (NCBI taxonomy): domain Eukaryota; kingdom Metazoa; phylum Arthropoda; class Insecta; order Hymenoptera; family Halictidae; genus Lasioglossum; species Lasioglossum morio. The sequence continues at coordinate 2,879,694 of CAKAJA020000347.1, forward strand.
ATAACGCATAACGCATAACGTATAACGCATAACGCATAACACAAACGTATAGCGCACAACGCATAACGCATAAACCATAACCCATACTTCATAACGCATAACACATAATGCACAACGCATAACGAACACCGGAACACCCATAACGCCTAACGCATAACGGATCACGCATAACGCATAATGCATAACGCATAAAGCATAACGCATAACGCATAACGCATAACGCATAACGCATAACCCCTAACGCAATAACGCATAACGCATAACGCATAAAGCATAACGAGTAACTCATAACGCATAACGCATAAAGCATAACGCATAACGCATAACGCATAACGCATATCGCATAACGCATAACGCATAACGTATAACGCATAACGCATAAAGCATAACGCATAACGCATAACGCATAACGCATAAGGCATAATACATAACGTATAACGCATTATGCATAACGCATAACGCATAACGCAAACCATAAGGCATAAGGCATATCGCATAACGCATAACGCATAACGCATGTCAGATCACGCATAACGCATAATGCATAACGCATAAAGCATAACGCATAACGCATAACGCATAACGCAAAACGCATAACATTAACGCATAACCCATAACGCATAAGGCTTGATGCATGACGCATATCGCATATCGCATAACGCATAATGCTTGATGCATGACGCATATCGCATAACGCATAAGGCATAACGCATAATACATAACGTATAACGCATTATGCATAACGCATAACGCATAACGCATAACGCATAACGCATAACGGATCACGTATAACGCATAACGCATAACGCATAACGCATAACGCATAACGCATAACGCATAACGCATAACGCATAACGGATCACGCATAACACATAACGCATAACGCATAACGAATCACGTATAACGCATAACGCATAACGCATAACGCATAACGCATAACGCATAACGGATCACGTAATACGCATAACGCTTAACGCATAACGCAAATCGCATAACGCATAACGCATAACGGATGACGCATTACTCATGACGCACAACGCATAACGCATAACGCATAACGCAAACGAATAACGCAAATCATAAGGCATAAGGCATAACTCATAACGCATAACGCATAACGCATAACGCAAACTTATAACGCACAACGCATAGCGCATAACGCATAACGCATAACTCATAACGCATAACGCATAAAGCATAACGCATAACGCATAACGCATAACGCATAACGCATAACGCATTATGCATAACGCATAACGCATAACGCATAACGCATAACGCATAACGCATAACGCATAACGCATAACGCATAACGCATAAAGCATAACGCATAACGCATAACGCATGAAGCATAACCCATAACGCATAACGCATAACGCATAACGTATAACGCATAACGCATAACGCATAACACAAACGTATGGCGCACAACGCATAACGCATAAACCATAACCCATACTTCATAACGCATAACACATAATGCACAACGCATAACGAACACCGGAAAACCCATTAAGCCTAACGCATAACGGATCACGCATAACGCATAATGCATAACGCATAAAGCATAACGCATAACGCATAACGCATAACGCATAACCCCTAACGCAATAACGCATAACGCATAACGCATAACGCATAACGCATAACGCATAACGCATTACGCATAACGCATAACTCATAACGCATAACGCATAACGCATAACGCATAACGCATAACGCATAACGCATAACGCATAACGCATAACGCATAACGCATAACGCATAACGCATAACGTATAACTCATAACGCATAACGCATAAAGCATAACGCATAACGCATAACGCATAACGCATAACTTATAACGCATAACGCATAACGCATAATGCATAACGCATAACGCATAACGCATATCGCATAACGCATAACGCATAACGCATAAAGCATAACACATAACGCATAACTCATGAAGCATAACCCATAACGCATAACGCATAACGCATAAAGCATAACACATAACGCATAACTCATGAAGCATAACCCATAACGCATAACGCATAACGCAAACGTATAGCGCACAACGCATAACGCATAAACCATAACCCATACTTCATAACGCATAACGCATAATGCACAACGCATAACGAACACCGGAAAACCCATAACGCCTAACGCATAACGGATCACGCATAACGCATAATGCATAACGCATAAAGCATAACGCATAACGCATAACGCATAACCCCTAACGCAATAACGCATAACGCATAACGCATAAAGCATAACGAGTAACTCATAACGCATAACGCATAAAGTATAACGCATAACGTATAACGCATAACGCATAACGCATAACGCAAACGTATAGCGCACAACGCATAACGCATAAACCATAACCCATACTTCATAACGCATAACGCATAATGCACAACGCATAACGAACACCGGAAAACCCATAACGCCTAACGCATAACGGATCACGCATAACGCATAATGCATAACGCATAAAGCATAACGCATAACGCATAACGCATAACCCCTAACGCAATAACGCATAACGCATAACGCATAAAGCATAACGAGTAACTCATAACGCATAACGCATAAAGCATAACGCATAACGCATAAAGCATAACGCATTTCGCATAACGCATAACGCATATCGTTTAACGCACAACGCATACCGTACAACGCATAACGCATAACGCATAACGCAAACGAATAACGCAAATCATAAGGCATAAGGCATAACGCATAACGCATAACGCATAACACAAACTTATAACGCACAACGCATAGCGCATAACGCATAACGCATAACTCATAACGCATAACGCATAAAGCATAACGCATAACGCATAACGCATAACGCATAACGCATAACGCATAACGCATAACGCATAACGCATAACGCATTATGCATAACGCATAACGCATAACGCATAACGCATAACGCATAACGCATAATCCCTAACGCAATAACGCATAACGCATAACGCATAAAGCATAACGCATAAAGCATAACGCATAACGCATAACGCATAACGCATAACCCCTAACGCAATAACGCATAACGCATAACGCATAAAGCATAACGAGTAACTCATAACGCATAACGCATAAAGCATAACGCATAACGCATAACGCATAACGCATATCGCATAACGCATAACGCATAACGTATAACGCACAACGCATAAAGCATAACGCATAACGCATAACGCATAACGCATAAGGCATGATGCATGACGCATATCGCATATCGCATAACGCATAATGCATAACGCATAACGCATAACGTATAACGCATAACGCATACCGTATAACACATAACGCATAATGCATAACGCATAACGCATAACGCATAACGTATAACGCATAACGCATAATGCATAAAGCATAACGCATAACGCATAACGCATGAAGCATAATCCATAACGCAAAACCCATAACGCATAACGTATAACGCATAACGCATACCGTATATCGCATAACGCATAACGCATAACGCATAACGTGTAACGCATAACGCATAACGCATAACGCATAACGCATAACGCATAACGCATAACATATAACGCATAACGCATAACGCATAACACATAACGCATAACGCATAACGCATAACTGATCACGCATAACGCATAACGCATAATGCATAACGCATAAAGCATAACACATAACGCATAACGCATAACGCATAACGCATAACGCATAACACATAACGCATGACGCATAACGCATAACGCATAACGCATAACGCGTAACGCATAACGCATAATACATAACGTATAACGCATTATGCATAACGCATAACGCATAACGCATAACGCAAACCATAAGGCATAAGGCATAACGCATAACGCATAACGCATAACGCATGTCAGATCACGCATAACGCATAATGCATAACGCATAAAGCATAACGCATAACGCATAACGCATAACGCAAAACGCATAACATTAACGCATAACCCATAACGCATAAGGCTTGATGCATGACGCATATCGCATATCGCATAACGCATAATGCTTGATGCATGACGCATATCGCATAACGCATAAGGCATAACGCATAATACATAACGTATAACGCATTATGCATAACGCATAACGCATAACGCATAACGCAAATCGCATAACGCATAACGCATAACGGATGACGCATTACTCATAACGCATAACGCATAACGCATAACGCATAACGCATAACGCATAACGCATAACGGATCACGCCTAACACATAACGCATAACGCATAACGAATCACGTATAACGCATAACGCATAACGCATAACGCATAACGCATAACGCATAACGCATAACGCATAACGGATCACGTATAACGCATAACGCATAACGCATAACGCATAACGCATAACGCATAACGCATAACGGATCACGCATAACACATAACGCATAACGCATAACGAATCACGTATAACGCATAACGCATAACGCATAACGCATAACGCATAACGCATAACGGATCACGTAATACGCATAACGCATAACGCATAACGCAAATCGCATAACGCATAACGCATAACGGATGACGCATTACTCATAACGCATAACGCATAACGCACAAAAAATAACCCATAACGCATAAATCATAACGCATAACGCATAACGCATAACGCATAACGCATAACGCATAACGCATAACGCATAACGCATAACGCATAACGCGTAACGCATAACGCATAACGCATAACGCATAACGCACAACGCATAACGCATAACGCATAACGCATAACGCATAACGCATAACACAACGAATATCGCATAACGCATAATCCATAACGCGTAACGCATAAAGCATAACGCATAACGCATAACGGATCCAGCATTACTCATAACGCATAACGCATAACGCATAATGCATAACGCATAACGCATAACGCATAACGCATAACGCATAACGCATAACGCATAACGGATCACGCATAACACTTAACGCATAACACATAACGGATCACGTATAACGCATAACGCATAACGCATAACGCATAACGCATAACGGATCACGCATAACACATAACGCATAACGCATAACGGATCACGTATAACGCATGACGCATAACGCATAACGCATAACGCATAACGCATAACGGATCACTCATTACTCATAACGCATAACGCATAACGCATAACGCATAACGCATAACGCATAACGCATAACGCATAACGCACAACGCGTAACGCTTAACGCATAACGCATAACGCATAACGCATAACGCATAACGCATAACGCATAACGCATAACGCATAACGCATAACGCATGACGGATCACGCATTACTCATAACGCACAACGCATAACGCACAAAGCATAACGCATAACGCATAACGCATAATGCATAACGCATAACGCATAACGCATAATGCATAACGCATAACGCATAACGCATAACGCATAACGCATAACGCATAACGCATAATGCATAACGCAAAACGCATAACGCATAACGGATCACGCATTACTCATAACGCATAACGCATAACGCATAACGCATAACGCAAATCGCATAACGCATAACGCATAACGGATCACGCATTACTCATAACGCATAACGCATAACAGATCACGTATAACGCATGACGCATAACGCATAACGCATAACGCATAACGCATAACGCATAACGCATAACGCATAACGGATCACGTATAACGCATAACGCATAACGCATAACGCATAACTGATCACGCATAACACATAACGCATAACGCATAACGGATCACGTATAACGCATGACGCATAACGCATAACGCATACCGCATAACGCAAATCGCATAACGCATAACGCATAACGGATCACGCATTACTCATAACGCATAACGCATAACGGATCACGTATAACGCATAACGCATAACGCATAACGCATAACGCATAACGGATGACGCATTACTCATAACGCATAACGCATAACGCATAACGCATAACGCATATCGTATAACGCATAACGCATAACGCATAACGCATAACGCATAAACCATAACCCATACTTCATAACGCATAACACATAATGCACAACGCATAACGAACACCGGAAAACCCATAACGCCTAACGCATAACGGATCACGCATAACGCATAATGCATAACGCATAAAGCATAACGCATAACGCATAACGCATAACGCATAACCCCTAACGCAATAACGCATAACGCATAAAGCATAACGAGTAACTCATAACGCATAACGCATAAAGCATAACGCATAACGCATAACGCATAACGCATATCGCATAACGCATAACGCATAACGTATAACGCATAACGCATAAAGCATAACGCATAACGCATAACGCATAACGCATAAGGCATGATGCATGACGCATATCGCATATCGCATAACGCATAAGGCTTGATGCATGACGCATATCGCATAACGCATAACGCAAAATGCATAACATTAACGCATAACCCATAACGCATAAGGCTTGATGCATGACGCATATCGCATATCGCATAACGCATAATGCTTGATGCATGACGCATATCGCATAACGCATAAGGCATAACGCATAATACATAACGTATAACGCATTATGCATAACGCATAACGCATAACGCATAACGCATATCGCATAACGCATAACGCATAACGTATAACGCATAACGCATTATGCATAACGCATAACGCATAACGCATAACGCAAACCATAAGGCATAAGGCATAACGCATAACGCATAACGCATAACGCATGTCAGATCACGCATAACGCATAATGCATAACGCATAAAGCATAACGCATAACGCATAACGCATAACGCAAAATGCATAACATTAACGCATAACCCATAACGCATAAGGCTTGATGCATGACGCATATCGCATATCGCATAACGCATAATGCTTGATGCATGACGCATATCGCATAACGCATAAGGCATAACGCATAATACATAACGTATAACGCATTATGCATAACGCATAACGCATAACGCATAACGCAAATCGCATAACGCATAACGCATAACGAATGACGCATTACTCATAACGCATAACGCATAACGCATAACGCATAACGCATATCGTATAACGCATAACGCATAACGCATAACGCATAACGCATAACGCATAACGCATAACGCATAACGCATAAAGCATAACGCATAACGCATGAAGCATAACCCATAACGCAAAACGCATAACGCATAACGTATAACGCATAACGCATAACGCATAACACAAACGTATAGCGCACAACGCATAACGCATAAACCATAACCCATACTTCATAACGCATAACACATAATGCACAACGCATAACGAACACCGGAAAACCCATAACGCCTAACGCATAACGGATCACGCATAACGCATAAGGCATAACGCATAAAGCATAACGCATAACGCATAACGCATAACGCATAACCCCTAACGCAATAACGCATAACGCATAACGCATAAAGCATAACGAGTAACTCATAACGCATAACGCATAAAGCATAACGCATAACGCATAACGCATAACGCATATCGCATAACGCATAACGCAGAACGTATAACGCATAACGCATAAAGCATAACGCATAACGCATAACGCATAACGCATAAGGCATGATGCATGACGCATATCGCATATCGCATAACGCATAAGGCTTGATGCATGACGCATATCGCATAACTCATAAGGCATAACGCATAATACATAACGTATAACGCATTATGCATAACGCATAACGTATAACGCATAACGCATACCGTACAACGCATAACGCATAACGCATAATGCAGAACGCATAACGCAAACGTATAACGCACAACGCATAACGCATAACGCATAACGCATAACGCACAACGCATAACGCATAACGCATAACGCATAACGCATAATGCATAACGTATAACGCATAACGCATACCGTATAACGCATAATGCAGAACGCATAACGCAAACGTATAACGCACAACGCATAACGCATAACGCATAACGCATAACGCACAACGCATAACGCATAACGCATAACGCATAACGCATAATGCATAGCGCATAACGCAAAACGTATTACGCATAACGCATAACGCATAACGCATAACGCATAACGTATAACGCATAACGCATACCGTATAACGCATAATGCAGAACGCATAACGCAAACGTATAACGCACAACGCATAACGCATAACGCATAACGCATAACGCACAACGCATTACGCATAACGCATAACGCATAACGCATAATGCATAGCGCATAACGCATAACGCATAACGCAAAACGTATTACGCATAACGCATACCGTATAACGCATAACACATAACTGATCACGCATAACGCATAATGCATAACGCATAAACCATAACGCATAACGCAAACGTATAACGCATAACGTATACCGTATAACGCATAATGCATAACGCATAACGCAAACGTATAACGCACAACGCATAACGCATAACGCATAACGCATAACGCATAACGCATAACGCATAACGCATAACGCATAACGCATAACGCATAACGCATAACGCATAACGCATAACGCATAACGCATAACGCATAACGCATAACGCATAACTCATAACGCATAACGCATAACGCATAACGCATAACGCATAACGCATAACGCATAACGCATAACGCATAACGCATAACGCATAACGCATAACGCAAAACGTATAACCCATAACGCATACCGTATAACGCATAACGCATAACGCATAACGCATAACGCATAACGCATAACGCATTTCGCATAACGCATAACGCATATCGTATAACGCACAACGCATACCGTACAACGCATAACGCATAACGCATAACGCAAACGAATAACGCAAATCATAAGGCATAAGGCATAACGCATAACGCATAACGCATAACGCATAACGCAAACTTATAACGCACAACGCATAGCGCATAACGCATAACGCATAACGCAATAACGCATAACGCATAACGCATAACGCATAACGCATAACACATAATGCACAACGCATAACGAACACCGGAAAACCCATAACGCCTAACGCATAACGGATCACGCATAACGCATAATGCATAACGCATAAAGCATAACGCATAACGCATAACCCCTAACGCAATAACGCATAACGCATAACGCATAAAGCATAACGCATAACTCATAACGCATAACGCATAAAGCATAACGCATAACGCATAACGCATAACGCATAACGCATAACGCATAACGCATAACGCATAACGCATAACGCATAACGCATAACGCATAACGCATAACGCCTAACGCATAACGCATAACGCATAACGCATAACGCATAACGCATAACGCATAACGCATAACGCATATCGTATAACGCATAACGCATAACGCATAACGCATAACGCATAACGCATAACGCATAATGCATAACGCATAACGCATAACGCATAACGCATAACACAAACGTATAGCGCACAACGCATAACGCATAAACCATAACCCATACTTCATAACGCATAACACATAATGCACAACGCATAACGAACACCGGAAAACCCATAACGCCTAACGCATAACGGATCACGCATAACGCAAACCATAAGGCATAAGGCATAACGCATAACGCATAACGCATAACGCATGTCAGATCACGCATAACGCATAATGCATAACGCATAAAGCATAACGCATAACGCATAACGTATAACGCATAACGTATACCGTATAACGCATAATGCATAACGCATAACGCAAACGTATAACGCACAACGCATAACGCCTAACGCATAACGCATAACGCATAGCGCATAACGCATAACGGATAACGCATAACGCATAACGCATAACGCATAACGCATAACGCATAACGCATAACGCATAACGCATAACGCATAACGCATAACGCATAACGCATAACGCATAACGCATAACGCATAACGCATAACGCATAACGCAAAACGTATAACCCATAACGCATACCGTATAACGCATAACGCATAACGCATAACGCATAACGCATAACGCATAACGCATAACGCATAACGCATTTCGCATAACGCATAACGCATATCGTATAACGCACAACGCATACCGTACAACGCATAACGCATAACAAATAACGCAAACGAATAACGCAAATCATAAGGCATAAGGCATAACGCATAACGCATAACGCATAACGCATAACGCATAACGCAAACTTATAACGCACAACGCATAGCGAATAACGCATAACGCATAACTCATAACGCATAACGCATAAAGCATAACGCATAACGCATAACGCATAACGCATAACGCATAACGCATAACGCATTATGCATAACGCATAACGCATAACGCATAACGCATAACGCATATCGTATAACGCATAACGCATAACGCATAACGCATAACGCATAACGCATAACGCATAACGCATATCGTATAACGCATAACGCATAACGCATAACGCATAACGCATAACGCATAACGCATAACGCATAACGCATAACGCATAACGCATAACGCATAACGCATAACGCATAACGTATAACGCATAACGCATAACGCATAACACAAACGTATAGCGCACAACGCATAACGCATAAACCATAACCCATACTTCATAACGCATAACACATAATGCACAACGCATAACGAACACCGGAAAACCCATAACGCCTAACGCATAACGGATCACGCATAACGCATAATGCATAACGCATAAAGCATAACGCATAACGCATAACGCATAACGCATAACCCCTAACGCAATAACGCATAACGCATAACGCATAACGCATAACGCATAACGCATAACGCATAACGCATAACGCATAACGCATAACGCATAACGCATAACGCATAACGCATAACGCATAACGCATAAAGCATAACGCATAACGCATAACGCATGAAGCATAACCCATAACGCATAACGCGTAACGCATAACGTATAACGCATAACGCATAACGCATAACACAAACGTATAGCGCACAACGCATAACGCATAAACCATAACCCATACTTCATAACGCATAACACATAATGCACAACGCATAACGAACACCGGAAAACCCATAACGCCTAACGCATAACGGATCACGCATAACGCATAATGCATAACGCATAAAGCATAACGCATAACGCATAACGCATAACGCATAACCCCTAACGCAATAACGCATAACGCATAACGCATAAAGCATAACGAGTAACTCTTAACGCATAACGCATTAAGCATAACGCATAACGCATAACGCATAACGCATAACGCATATCGCATAACGCATAACGCATAACGTATAACGCATAATGCATAAAGCATAACGCATATCGCATAACGCATAAGGCATAACGCATAATACATAACGTATAACGCATTATGCATAACGCATAACGTATAACGCATAACGCATACCGTACAACGCATAACGCATAACGCATAACGCAAACGTATAACGCAAACCATAAGGCATAAGGCATAACGCATAACGCATAACGCATAACGCATGTCATATCACGCATAACGCATAATGCATAACGCATAAAGCATAACGCATAACGCATAACGCATAACGTATAACGCATAACGCATACCGTATAACGCATAATGCAGAACGCATAACGCAAACGTATAACGCACAACGCATAACGAATAACGCATAACGCATAACGCACAACGCATAACGCATAACGCATAACGCATAACGCATAATGCATAGCGCATAACGCATAACGCATAACGCAAAACGTATAACGCATAACGCATACCGTATAACGCGTAACGCATAATGCATAACGCATAACGCATGAAGCATAACCCATAACGCAAAACCCATAACGCATAACGTATAACGCATAACGCATACCGTATAACGCATAACGCATAACGCATAACGCATAACGTATAACGCATAACGCATAACGCATAACGCATAATGCATAACGCATAAAGCATAACGCATAACGCATAACGCATAACGCATAACCCCTAACGCAATAACGCATAACGCATAACGCATAAAGCATAACGAGTAACTCTTAACGCATAACGCATTAAGCATAACGCATAACGCATAACGCATAACGCATATCGCATAACGCATAACGCATAACGTATAACGCATAATGCATAAAGCATAACGCATATCGCATAACGCATAAGGCATAACGCATAATACATAACGTATAACGCATTATGCATAACGCATAACGTATAACGCATAACGCATACCGTACAACGCATAACGCATAACGCATAACGCAAACGTATAACGCAAACCATAAGGCATAAGGCATAACGCATAACGCATAACGCATAACGCATGTCATATCACGCATAACGCATAATGCATAACGCATAAAGCATAACGCATAACGCATAACGCATAACGTATAACGCATAACGCATACCGTATAACGCATAATGCAGAACGCATAACGCAAACGTATAACGCACAACGCATAACGAATAACGCATAACGCATAACGCACAACGCATAACGCATAACGCATAACGCATAACGCATAATGCATAGCGCATAACGCATAACGCATAACGCAAAACGTATAACGCATAACGCATACCGTATAACGCATAACGCATAATGCATAACGCATAACGCATGAAGCATAACCCATAACGCAAAACCCATAACGCATAACGTATAACGCATAACGCATACCGTATAACGCATAACGCATAACGCATAACGCATAACGTATAACGCATAACGCATAACGCATAACGCATAACGCATAACGCATAACGCATAACGCATAACATATAACGCATAACGCATAACGCATAACACATAACGCATAACGCATAACGCATAACTGATCACGCATAACGCATAACGCATCATGCATAACGCATAAAGCATAACACATAACGCATAACGCATAACGCATAACGCATAACGCATAACGCATAACACATAACGCATAACGCATAACGCATAACGCATAACGCATAACGCGTAACGCATAACGCATAATACATAACGTATAACGCATTATGCATAACGCATAACGCATAACGCATAACGCAAACCATAAGGCATAAGGCATAACGCATAACGCATAACGCATAACGCATAACGCATAACGTATAACGCATAACGCATAACGCATAAAGCATAACGCATAACGCATAACGCATAACGTATAACGCAAAACGCATAACGCATAACGTATAACGCATAACGCATACCGTATAACGCATAACGCATAACGCATAACGCAAACGTATAGCGCACAACGCATAACGCATAAACCATAACCAATACTTCATAACGCATAACGCATAATGCACAACGCATAACGAACACCGGAAAACCCATAACGAATGACGCTTAACGGATCACGCATAACGCATAATGCATAACGCATAAAGCATAACGCAAACGTATAACGCACAACGCATAACGCATAACGAACAACGGATAACGCATAACGCATAACGCATAACGAATACCGCAAAACGTATATCGCCTAACACATAACGGATCACGCATAACGCATAACGCATATCGCATAACGCATAACGCATAACGTATAACGCATAACGCATAACGCAAACGTATAACGCATAACGCATAACGCATAACATATAACGCATAACGCAAAACGCATAACGCATAACGCATAACGCATAACGCATAACGCATAAAACATAACGCATAACGCATAATGCATAACGCATAACGCATAACGCATAACGCATAACGCATAAAGCATAACGCATAACGCATAACGGATACCGTATAACGCATAACGCATAACGCATAACGCATAACGCATAACGCATAACGCATAAAGCATAACGCATAACGCATAACGCATGAAGCATAACCCATAACGCATAACGCATAACGCATAACGCATAACATATAACGCATAACGCATACCGTATAACGCATAACGCATAACGCATAACGCAAACGTATAGCGCACAACGCATAACGCATAAACCATAACCCATACTTCATAACGCATAACGCATAACGCATAACCCCTAACGCAATAACGCATAACGCATAACGCATAAAGCATAACGAGTAACTCATAACGCATAACGCATAAAGCATAACCCCTAACGCAATAACGCATAACGCATAAAGTATAACGAGTAACTCATAACGCATAACGCATCAAGCATAACGCATAACGCATAACGCATAACGCATATCGCATAACGCATAACGCATAACGCATAACGCAAACGTATAGCGCACAACGCATAACGCATAAACCATAACCCATACTTCATAACGCATAACGCATAATGCACAACGCATAACGAACACCGGAAAACCCATAACGCCTAACGCTTAACGGATCACGCATAACGCATAATGCATAACGCATAAAGCATAACGCAAACGTATAACGCACAACGCATAACGCATAACGAACAACGGATAACGTATAACGCATAACGCATAACGCAAACGTATAATGCACAACGCATAACGCATAACGCATAACGCATAACCATAACGCATAACGCATAACCCATAACGCATAACGCATAACGTATAACGCATAACGCATACCGTATAACGCAAAACGCATAACGCATAAGGTATAACGCATAACGCATACCGTATAACGCATAACGCATAACGCATAACGCAAACGTATAGCGCACAACGCATAACGCATAAACCATAACCCATACTTCATAACGCATAACGCATAATGCACAACGCATAACGAACACCGGAAAACCCATAACGCCTAACGCTTAACGGATCACGCATAACGCATAACGCATACCGTATAACGCATAACGCATAACGCAAACGTATAGCGCACAACGCATAACGCATAAACCATAACCCATACTTCATAACGCATAACGCATAATGCACAACGCATAACGAACACCGGAAAACCCATAACGCCTAACGCTTAACGGATCACGCATAACGCATAACGCATACCGTATAACGCATAACGCATAACGCAAACGTACAGCGCACAACGCATAACGCATAAACCATAACCCATACTTCATAACGCATAACGCATAATGCACAACGCATAACGAACACCGGAAAACCCATAACGCCTAACGCTTAACGGATCACGCATAACGCATAATGCATAACGCATAAAGCATAACGCAAACGTATAACGCACAACGCATAACGCATAACGAACAACGGATAACGCATAACGCATAACGCATAACGAATACCGCAAAACGTATATCGCCTAACACATAACGGATCACGCATAACGCATAACGCATATCGCATAACGCATTACGTATAACGCACAACGCATAACGCATAACGCATAACGCATAACGCATAACGCATAACGCATAAAGCATAACGCATAACGCATAACGCATAACGCATAACGCATAACGCATAAGGTATAACGCATAACGCATACCGTATAACGCATAACGCATAACGCATAACGCAAACGTATAGCGCACAACGCATAACGCATAAACCATAACCCATACTTCATAACGCATAACGCATAATGCACAACGCATAACGAACACCGGAAAACCCATAACGCCTAACGCTTAACGGATCACGCATAACGCATAATGCATAACGCATAAAGCATAACGCAAACGCATAACGCATAACGCATATCGCATAACGCATAACGCATAACGTATAACGCATAACGCATAACGCATAACGCATAACGCATAACGCATAACGCAAACGTATAATGCACAACGCATAACGCATAACGCATAACGCATAACCATAACGCATAATGCATAACCCATAACGCATAACGCATAACGTATATCGCATAACGCATACCGTATAACGCAAAACGCATAACGCATAACGTATAACGCATAACGCATACCGTATAACGCATAACGCATAACGCATAACGCAAACGTATAGCGCACAACGCATAACGCATAAACCATAACCCATACTTCATAACGCATAACGCATAATGCACAACGCATAACGAAGACCGGAAAACCCATAACGCCTAACGCTTAACGGATCACGCATAACGCATAATGCATAACGCATAAAGCATAACGCAAACGTATAACGCACAACGCATAACGCATAACGAACAACGGATAACGCATAACGCATACCGTATAAAGCATAACGCATAACGCATAACGCATAACGTATAACGCATAACGCATAACGCATAACGCATAACGCATAACGCATAACGCAAACGTATAATGCACAACGCATAACGCATACCGCATAACGCATAACCATAACGCATAATGCATAACCCATAACGCATAACGCATAACGTATATCGCATAACGCATACCGTATAACGCAAAACGCATAACGCATAACGTATAACGCATAACGCATACCGTATAACGCATAACGCATAACGCATAACGCAAACGTATAGCGCACAACGCATAACGCATAAACCATAACCCATACTTCATAACGCATAACGCATAATGCACAACGCATAACGAAGACCGGAAAACCCATAACGCCTAACGCTTAACGGATCACGCATAACGCATAATGCATAACGCATAAAGCATAACGCAAACGTATAACGCACAACGCATAACGCATAACGAACAACGGATAACGCATAACGCATAACGCATAACGAATACCGCAAAACGTATATCGCCTAACACATAACGGATCACGCATAACGCATAACGCATATCGCATAACGCATAACGCATAACGTATAACGTATAACGCATAACGCAAACGTATAACGCATAACGCATAACGCATAACATATAACGCATAACGCAAAACGCATAACGCATAACGCATAACGCATAACGCATAAAGCATAACGCATAACGCATAATGCATAACGCATAACGCATAACGCATAACGCATAACGCATAAAGCATAACGCATAACGCAAACGTATAGCGCACAACGCATAACGCATAAACCATAACCCATACTTCATAACGCATAACGCATAACCCCTAACGCAATATCGCATAACGCATAACGCATAAAGCATAACGAGTAACTCATAACGCATAACGCATAAAGCATATAGCATAACGCATAACGCATAACGCATAACGCATATCGCATAACGCATAACGCATAACGTATAACGCATAACGCATAACGCATAACGCATAACGTATAACGTATAACGCATAACGCAAACGTATAACGCATAACGCATAACGCATAACATATAACGCATAACGCAAAACGCATAACGCATAACGCATAACGCATAACGCATAACCATAACGCATAACGCATAACCCATAACGCATAACGCATAACGTATAACGCATAACGCATACCGTATAACGCAAAACGCATAACGCATAACGAATACCGCAAAACGTATATCGCCTAACACATAACGGATCACGCATAACGCATAACGCATATCGCATAACGCATAACGCATAACGTATAACGTATAACGCATAACGCAAACGTATAACGCATAACGCATAACGCATAACATATAACGCATAACGCAAAACGCATAACGCATAACGCATAACGCATAACGCATAACCATAACGCATAACGCATAACCCATAACGCATAACGCATAACGTATAACGCATAACGCATACCGTATAACGCAAAACGCATAACGCATAACGTATATCGCATAACGCATACCGTATAACGCATAACGCATAACGCAAACGTACAGCGCACAACGCATAACGCATAAACCATAACCCATACTTCATAACGCATAACGCATAATGCACAACGCATAACGAACACCGGAAAACCCATAACGCCTAACGCTTAACGGATCACGCATAACGCATAATGCATAACGCATAAAGCATAACGCAAACGTATAACGCACAACGCATAACGCATAACGAACAACGGATAACGCATAACGCATAACGCATAACGAATACCGCAAAACGTATATCGCCTAACACATAACGGATCACGCATAACGCATAACGCATATCGCATAACGCATAACGCATTACGTATAACGCACAACGCATAACGCATAACGCATAACGCATAACGCATAACGCATAACGCATAAAGCATAACGCATAACGCATAACGCATAACGCATAACGCATAACGCATAACGTATAACGCATAACGTATACCGTATAACGCATAATGCATAACGCATAACGCAAACGTATAACGCACAACGCATAACGCATTACGCATAACATATAACGCATAACGCAAAACGCTTAACGCATAACGCATAAAGCATAACGCATAACGCATAACGCATAACGCATAACGCATACCGTATAAAGCATAACGCATAACGCATAACGCATAACGTATAACGCATAACGCATAACGCATAACGCATAACGCATAACGCATAACATATAACGCATAACGCATAACGCATAACGCATAACTCATGAAGCATAACCCATAACGCATAACGCATAACGCATAACGCATAACGCATAAGGTATAACGCATAACGCATACCGTATAACGCATAACGCATAACGCATAACGCAAACGTATAGCGCACAACGCATAACGCATAAACCATAACCCATACTTCATAACGCATAACGCATAATGCACAACGCATAACGAACACCGGAAAACCCATAACGCCTAACGCTTAACGGATCACGCATAACGCATAATGCATAACGCATAAAGCATAACGCAAACGCATAACGCATAACGCATATCGCATAACGCATAACGCATAACGTATAACGCATAACGCATAACGCAAACGTATAACGCACAACGCATAACGCATAACGCATAACGCATAACGCATAACCATAACGCATAACGCATAACCCATAACGCATAACGCATAACGTATAACGCAAAACGCATACCGTATAACGCAAAACGCATAACGCATAACGTATAACGCATAACGCATACCGTATAACGCATAACGCATAACGCAAACGTACAGCGCACAACGCATAACGCATAAACCATAACCCATACTTCATAACGCATAACGCATAATGCACAACGCATAACGAACACCGGAAAACCCATAACGCCTAACGCTTAACGGATCACGCATAACGCATAATGCATAACGCATAAAGCATAACGCAAACGTATAACGCACAACGCATAACGCATAACGAACAACGGATAACGCATAACGCATAACGCATAACGAATACCGCAAAACGTATATCGCCTAACACATAACGGATCACGCATAACGCATAACGCATATCGCATAACGCATAACGCATTACGTATAACGCACAACGCATAAAGCATAACGCATAACGCATAACGCATAACGCATAACGCATAAAGCAAAACGCATAACGCATAACGCATAACGCATAACGCATAACGCATAACGTATAACGCATAACGTATACCGTATAACGCATAATGCATAACGCATAACGCAAACGTATAACGCACAACGCATAACGCATTACGCATAACGCATAACGCATAACGCATAACGCATAACGCATAACACATAACGCATAACGCATAACGCATAACGCATAACGCATAACGCATACCGTATAAAGCATAACGCATAACGCATAACGCATAACGTATAACGCATAACGCATAACGCATAACGCATAACGCATAACGCATAACGCATAACGCATAACGCATAACGCATAACATATAACGCATAACGCATAACGCATAACGCATAACACATAACGCATAACGCATAACGCATAACTGATCACGCATAACGCATAACGCATAATGCATAACGCATAAAGCATAACACATAACGCATAACGCATAACGCATAACGCATAACACATAACGCATAACGCATAACGCATAACGCATAACGCATAACGCGTAACGCATAACGCATAATACATAACGTATAACGCATTATGCATAACGCATAACGCATAACGCATAACGCAAACCATAAGGCATAAGGCATAACGCATAACGCATAACGCATAAAGCATAACGCATATCGCAAACGTATAGCGCACAACGCATAACGCATAAACCATAACCCATACTTCATAACGCATAACGCATAACGCATAACCCCTAACGCAATATCGCATAACGCATAACGCATAAAGCATAACGAGTAACTCATAACGCATAACGCATAAAGCATATAGCATAACGCATAACGCATAACGTATAACGCAAACGTATAACGCACAACGCATAACGCATAACGCATAACGCATAACCATAACGCATAACGCATAACCCATAACGCATAACGCATAACGTATAACGCATAACGCATACCGTATAACGCAAAACGCATAACGCATAACGTATAACGCATAACGCATACCGTATAACGCATAACGCATAACGCAAACGTACAGCGCACAACGCATAACGCATAAACCATAACCCATACTTCATAACGCATAACGCATAATGCACAACGCATAACGAACACCGGAAAACCCATAACGCCTAACGCTTAACGGATCACGCATAACGCATAATGCATAACGCATAAAGCATAACGCAAACGTATAACGCACAACGCATAACGCATAACGAACAACGGATAACGCATAACGCATAACGCATAACGAATACCGCAAAACGTATATCGCCTAACACATAACGGATCACGCATAACGCATAACGCATATCGCATAACGCATAACGCATTACGTATAACGCACAACGCATACCGTATAAAGCATAACGCATAACGCATAACGCATAACGTATAACGCATAACGCATAACGCATAACGCATAACGCATAACGCATAACGCATAACGCATAACATATAACGCATAACGCATAACGCATAACGCATAACACATAACGCATAACGCATAACGCATAACTGATCACGCATAACGCATAACGCATAATGCATAACGCATAAAGCATAACACATAACGCATAACGCATAACGCATAACACATAACGCATAGCGCATAACGCATAACGCATAACGCATAACGCGTAACGCATAACGCATAATACATTACGTATAACGCATTATGCATAACGCATAACGCATAACGCATAACGCATAACGCAAACCATAAGGCATAAGGCATAACGCATAACGCATAACGCATAACGCATGTCAGATCACGCATAACGCATAATGCATAACGCATAAAGCATAACGCATAACGCATAACGCATAACGCAAAACGCATAACGTTAACGCATAACCCATAACGCATAAGGCTTGATGCATGACGCATATCGCATATCGCATAACGCATAATGCTTGATGCATGACGCATATCGCATAACGCATAAGGCATAACGCATAATACATAACGTATAACGCATTAGGCATAACGCATAACGCATAACGCATAACGCATAACGCATAACGCAAACCATAAGGCATAAGGCATAACGCATAACGCATAACGCATAACGCATGTCAGATCACGCATAACGCATAATGCATAACGCATAAAGCATAACGCATAACGCATAACGTATAACGCATAACGTATACCGTATAACGCATAATGCGTAACGCATAACGCAAACGTATAACGCACAACGCATAACGCATAACGCATAACGCATAAGGTATAACGCATAACGCATACCGTATAACGCATAACGCATAACGCATAACGCAAACGTATAGCGCACAACGCATAACGCATAAACCATAACCCATACTTCATAACGCATAACGCATAATGCACAACGCATAACGAACACCGGAAAACCCATAACGCCTAACGCTTAACGGATCACGCATAACGCATAATGGATAACGCATAAAGCATAACGCAAACGCATAACGCATAACGCATATCGCATAACGCATAACGCATAACGTATAACGCATAACGCATAACGCAAACGTATAACGCACAACGCATAACGCATAACGCATAACGCATAACGCATAACGCATAACCATAACGCATAACGCATAACCCATAACGCATAACGCATAACGTATAACGCAAAACGCATACCGTATAACGCAAAACGCATAACGCATAACGTATAACGCATAACGCATACCGTATAACGCATAACGCATAACGCAAACGTACAGCGCACAACGCATAACGCATAAACCATAACCCATACTTCGTAACGCATAACGCATAATGCACAACGCATAACGAACAACGGAAAACCCATAACGCCTAACGCTTAACGGATCACGCATAACGCATAATGCATAACGCATAAAGCATAACGCAAACGTATAACGCACAACGCATAACGCATAACGAACAACGGATAACGCATAACGCATAACGCATAACGAATACCGCAAAACGTATATCGCCTAACACATAACGGATCACGCATAACGCATAACGCATATCGCATAACGCATAACGCATTACGTATAACGCACAACGCATAACGCATAACGCATAACGCATAACGCATAACGCATAACGCATAAAGCATAACGCATAACGCATAACGCATAACGCATAACGCATAACGCATAACGTATAACGCATAACGTATACCGTATAACGCATAATGCATAACGCATAACGCAAACGTATAACGCACAACGCATAACGCATTACGCATAACGCATAACGCATAACGCATAACGCATAACGCATAACACATAACGCATAACGCATAACGCATAACGCATAACGCATAACGCATAACGCATACCGTATAAAGCATAACGCATAACGCATAACGCATAACGTATAACGCATAACGCATAACGCATAACGCATAACGCATAACGCATAACGCATAACGCATAACGCATAACGCATAACATATAACGCATAACGCATAACGCATAACGCATAACACATAACGCATAACGCATAACGCATAACTGATCACGCATAACGCATAACGCATTATGCATAACGCATAAAGCATAACACATAACGCATAACGCATAACGCATAACGCATAACACATAACGCATAACGCATAACGCATAACGCATAACGCATAACGCGTAACGCATAACGCATAATACATAACGTATAACGCATTATGCATAACGCATAACGCATAACGCATAACGCAAACCATAAGGCATAAGGCATAACGCATAACGCATAACGCATAAAGCATAACGCATAACGCAAACGTATAGCGCACAACGCATAACGCATAAACCATAACCCATACTTCATAACGCATAACGCATAACGCATAACCCCTAACGCAATATCGCATAACGCATAACGCATAAAGCATAACGAGTAACTCATAACGCATAACGCATAAAGCATATAGCATAACGCATAACGCATAACGTATAACGCATAACGCATAACGCATAACGCATAACGCATAACGCATAACGCGTAACGCATAACGCATAATACATAACGTATAACGCATTATGCATAACGCATAACGCATAACGCATAACGCAAACCATAAGGCATAAGGCATAACGCATAACGCATAACGCATAAAGCATAACGCATAACGCAAACGTATAGCGCACAACGCATAACGCATAAACCATAACCCATACTTCATAACGCATAACGCATAACGCATAACCCCTAACGCAATATCGCATAACGCATAACGCATAAAGCATAACGAGTAACTCATAACGCATAACGCATAAAGCATATAGCATAACGCATAACGCATAACGCATAACGCATAACGCATAACATATAACGCATAACGCATAACGCATAACGCATAACACATAACGCATAACGCATAACGCATAACTGATCACGCATAACGCATAACGCATTATGCATAACGCATAAAGCATAACACATAACGCATAACGCATAACGCATAACGCATAACACATAACGCATAACGCATAACGCATAACGCATAACGCAGAACGCGTAACGCATAACGCATAATACATAACGTATAACGCATTATGCATAACGCATAACGCATAACGCATAACGCAAACCATAAGGCATAAGGCATAACGCATAACGCATAACGCATAAAGCATAACGCATAACGCAAACGTATAGCGCACAACGCATAACGCATAAACCATAACCCATACTTCATAACGCATAACGCATAACGCATAACCCCTAACGCAATATCGCATAACGCATAACGCATAAAGCATAACGAGTAACTCATAACGCATAACGCATAAAGCATATAGCATAACGCATAACGCATAACGTATAACGCAAACGTATAACGCACAACGCATAACGCATAACGCATAACGCATAACCATAACGCATAACGCATAACCCATAACGCATAACGCATAACGTATAACGCATAACGCATACCGTATAACGCAAAACGCATAACGCATAACGTATAACGCATAACGCATACCGTATAACGCATAACGCATAACGCAAACGTACAGCGCACAACGCATAACGCACAACGCATAACGCATAACGAACAACGGATAACACATAACGCATAACGCATAACGAATACCGCAAAACGTATATCGCCTAACACATAACGGATCACGCATAACGCATAACGCATATCGCATAACGCATAACGCATTACGTATAACGCACAACGCATACCGTATAAAGCATAACGCATAACGCATAACGTATAACGCATAACGCATAACGCATAACGCATAACGCATAACGCATAACGCATAACGCATAACATATAACGCATAACGCATAACGCATAACGCATAACACATAACGCATAACGCATAACGCATAACTGATCACGCATAACGCATAACGCATAATGCATAACGCATAAAGCATAACACATAACGCATAACGCATAACGCATAACACATAACGCATAGCGCATAACGCATAACGCATAACGCATAACGCGTAACGCATAACGCATAATACATTACGTATAACGCATTATGCATAACGCATAACGCATAACGCATAACGCATAACGCAAACCATAAGGCATAAGGCATAACGCATAACGCATAACGCATTACGCATGTCAGATCACGCATAACGCATAATGCATAACGCATAAAGCATAACGCATAACGCATAACGCATAACGCCAAACGCATAACGTTAACGCATAACCCATAACGCATAAGGCTTGATGCATGACGCATATCGCATATCGCATAACGCATAATGCTTGATGCATGACGCATATCGCATAACGCATAAGGCATAACGCATAATACATAACGTATAACGCATTAGGCATAACGCATAACGCATAACGCATAACGCATAACGCAAACCATAAGGCATAAGGCATAACGCATAACGCATAACGCATAACGCATGTCAGATCACGCATAACGCATAATGCATAACGCATAAAGCATAACGCATAACGCATAACGTATAACGCATAACGTATACCGTATAACGCATAATGCGTAACGCATAACGCAAACGTATAACGCACAACGCATAACGCATAACGCATAACGCATAACGCATAACGCATAACGCATAACGCATAACGCATAACGCATAACGCATAACGCATAACGCATAACGCATAACGCATAACGCATAACGCATAACGCATAACGCATAACGCATAACGCATAACGCATAACGCATAACGCATAACGCAAAACGTATAACCCATAACGCATACCGTATAACGCATAACGCATAACGCATAACGCATAACGTATAACGCATAACGCATACCGTATAACGCATAACGCATAACGCATAACGCATAACGCATAACGCATAACGTATAACGCATAACGCATACCGTATAACGCACAACGCATACCGTATAACGCACAACGCATAACGCATAACGCATATCGCATAACGCATAACGCATAACGCATAACGCATAACGCATAACGCATAACGCATAACGCATAACGCATAACGCATAACGCATAACGTATAACTCATAACGCATAACGCATAAAGCATAACGCATAACGCATAACGCATAACGCATAACGCATAACGCATAACGCATAACGCATAACGCATAAAGCATAACGCATAAAACATAATGCATAACGCATAACGCATAACGCATAAAGCATAACATATAACGCATAACGCATACCGTATAACGCATAACGCATAACGCAAACGTATAGCGCACAACGCATAACGCATAAACCATAACCCATACTTCATAACGCATAACGCATAACGCATAACCCCTAACGCAATAACGCATAACGCATAACGCATAAAGCATAGCGAGTAACTCATAACGCATAACGTATAAAGCATATAGCATAACGCATAACGCATAACGCATAACGCATATCGCATAACGCATAACGCATAACGTATAACCCATAACGCATAACGCAAACGTATAACGCACAACGCATAACGCATAACGCATAACGCATAACCATAACGCATAACGCATAACCCATAACGCATAACGCATAACGTATAACGCATAACGCATACCGTATAACGCAAAACGCATAACGCATAACGTATAACGCATAACGCATACCGTATAACGCATAACGCATAACGCATAACGCAAACGTATAGCGCACAACGCATAACGCATAAACCATAGCCCATACTTCATAACGCATAACGCATAATGCACAACGCATAACGAACACCGGAAAACCCATAACGCCTAACGCTTAACGGATCACGCATAACGCATAATGCATAACGCATAAAGCATAACGCAAACGTATAACGCACAACGCATAACGCATAACGAACAACGGATAACGCATAACGCATAACGCATAACGAATACCGCAAAACGTATATCGCCTAACATATAACGGATCACGCATAACGCATAACGCATATCGCATAACGCATAACGCATTACGTATAACGCACAACGCATAACGCATAACGCATAACGCATAACGCATAACGCATAACGCATAACATATAACGCATAACGCAAAACGCATAACGCATAACGCATAACGCATAACGCATAACGCATAACGCATAACGCATAACGCATAACGCATAACGCATAACGCATAACGCATAACGCATAACGCATAACGCATAACGCATAACGCATAACGCGTAACGCGTAACGCATAACGCGTAACGCATAACGCATAACGCATAACGCATAACGTATAACTCATAACTCATAACGCATAAAGCATAACGCATAACGCATAACGCATAACGCATAACGCATAACGCTCAACGCATAACGGATCACGCATAACGCATAACTCATAACTCATAAGGAGTAACGCATAACGCATAAAGCATAACGCATAACGCATAACGCATAATGCATAACGCATAATGCATAAAGCATAAGGCATAACGCATAACTTATAACTCATTACTCATAACGAATAACGCATAACGCATAACGCATAACGCATATCGCATAACGCATAACGCATAACTTATAACTCATTACTCATAACGAATAACGCATAACGCATAACGCATAACGCATATCGCATAACGCATAACGCAAACGCATACCGTATAACCCATAACGCATAACGCATAACGCATAACGCATAACGCATAACGCATATCGCATAACGCATAACGCATAACGCATACCGTATAACCCATAACGCATAACGCATAACGCATAACGCATAACGCATAACGCATAAAGCATAACGCATAACGCATAACGCATGAAGCATAACCCATAACGCATAACGCATAAAGCATAACGCATAACGCATAACGCATAATGCATAACGCATAACGCATAACGCATAAAGCATAACGAGTAACTCATAACGCATAACGCATAATGCATAAAGCATAACGCATAACGCATAACGCAAACGTATTGCGCACAACGCATAACGCATAAACCATAACCCATACTTCATAACGCATAACGCATAATGCACAACGCATAACGAACACCGGAAAACCCATAACGCCTAACGCATAACGGATCACGCATAACGCATAATACATAACGCATAAAGCATAACGTATAACGCATAACGCATAACGCATAACGCATAACGAATACCGCAAAACGTATATCGCCTAACACATAACGGATCACGCATAACGCATAACGCATAACGCATAACGCATAACCATAACACATAACGTATAACCCATAACGCATAACGCCTAACGCATAACGTATAACGCATAACGCATACCGTATAACGCATAACGCATAACGCATAACGCATAACGCATAACGCATAACGCATACCGTATAACGCATAACGCATAACGCATAACGCATAACGTATAACGCATAACGCATAACGCATAACGTATAACGCATAACGCATAACGCATAACGCATAACGAATACCGCAAAACGTATATCGCCTAACACATAACGGATCACGCATAACGCATATCGCATAACGCATAACGCATAATGCATAACGCATACAGCGTAACGCATAACGCATAAATCATAACGCATAACGCATAACGCTTAACGCATAACGCATACCGTATAACGCATAACGCATACCGTATAACGCATAACGCATAACGCATAACGCATAACGTATAACGCATAACGCATAACGCATAACGCATAACGCATAACGCATAACATATAACGCATAACGCATAATGCACAACGCATAACGAATACCGCAAAACGCATAACGCCTAACGCATAACGGATCACGCATAACGCATAACGCATAATGCATAACGCATAAAGCATGACGCATAACGCATTACGCATAACGCATAACGCATAACGCATAACGCATAACGCATAACGCATGAAGCATAACCCATAACGCATAACGCATACCGCATAATGCATAACGCGTAACGCATAACGCGTAACGCATAACGCGTAACGCATAACGCATAACGCATAACGCATAACGTATAACTCATAACGCATAACGCATAAAGCATAACGCATAACGCATAACGCATAACGCATAACGCATAACGCTTATCGCATAACGGATCACGCATAACGCATAACTCATAACTCATAAGGAGTAACGCATAACGCATAAAGCATAACGCATAACGCATAACTCATAACTCATAAGGAGTAACGCATAACGCATAAAGCATAACGCATAACGCATAACGCATAATGCATAACGCATAAAGCATAACGCATATCGCATAACGCATAACGCATAATGCATAACGCATAAAGCGTAACGCATAACGCATAAATCCAAACGCATAACGCATAACGCATAACGCATAACGCATACCGTATAACGCATAACGCATACCGTATAACGCATAACGCATAACGCATAACGCATAACGTATAACGCATAACGCATAACGCATAACGCATAACGCATAACGCATAACATATAACGCATAACGCATAATGCACAACGCATAACGAATACCGCAAAACGCATAACGCCTAACGCATAACGGATCACGCATAACGCATAACGCATAATGCATAACGCACAATGCATAACGCATAATGCATAAAGCATAACGCATAACGCATAACTTATAACTCATTACTCATAACGAATAACGCAGATCGCATAACGCATATCGCATAACGCATAACGCATAATGCATAACGCATAAAGCGTAACGCATAACGCATAAATCCAAACGCATAACGCATAACGCATAACGCATACCGTATAACGCATAACGCATACCGTATAACGCATAACGCATAACGCATAACGCATAACGTATAACGCATAACGCATAACGCATAACGCATAACGCATAACGCATAACATATAACGCATAACGCATAATGCACAACGCATAACGAATACCGCAAAACGCATAACGCCTAACGCATAACGGATCACGCATAACGCATAACGCATAATTAATAACGCATAAAGCATAACGCATAACGCATTACGCATAACGCATAACGCATAACGCATAACGCATAAAGCATAACGCATAACGATTAACGCATGAAGCATAACCCATAACGCATAACGCATACCGCATAATGCATAACGCATAACGCATAACGCATAACGCATAACGCATAACGCATTACGCATAACGCATAACGCATAACGTATAACTCATAACGCATAACGCATAAAGCATAACGCATAATGTATAATGCATGACGCATAACGCATAACGCATAACGCATAACGCATAACGCATAACGCAAAACGCATAACGTTAACGCATAACCCATAACGCATAAGGCTTGATGCATGACGAATATCGCATATCACATAACGCATAAGGCTTGATGCATGACGCATATCGCATAACGCATAACGCATAACCATAACGCATAACGTATAACCCATAACGCATAACGCCTAACGCATAACGTATAACGCATAACGCATACCGTATAACGCATAACGCATAACGCATAACGAATAACGCATAACGAATAACGCATAACGCATAACGCATAACGCATAACGCATAACGCATGAAGCATAACCCATAACGCATAACGCATACCGCATAATGCATAACGCGTAACGCATAACGCGTAACGCATAACGCGTAACGCATAACGCATAACGCATAACGCATAACGTATAACTCATAACGCATAACGCATAAAGCATAACGCATAACGCATAACGCATAACGCATAACGCATAACGCTTATCGCATAACGGATCACGCATAACGCATAACTCATAACTCATAAGGAGTAACGCATAACGCATAAAGCATAACGCATAACGCATAACTCATAACTCATAAGGAGTAACGCATAACGCATAAAGCATAACGCATAACGCATAACGCATAACGCATAATGCATAACGCATAAAGCATAACGCATATCGCATAACGCATAACGCATAATGCATAACGCATAAAGCGTAACGCATAACGCATAAATCCAAACGCATAACGCATAACGCATAACGCATAACGCATACCGTATAACGCATAACGCATACCGTATAACGCATAACGCATAACGCATAACGCATAACGTATAACGCATAACGCATAACGCATAACGCATAACGCATAACGCATAACATATAACGCATAACGCATAATGCACAACGCATAACGAATACCGCAAAACGCATAACGCCTAACGCATAACGGATCACGCATAACGCATAACGCATAATGCATAACGCATAATGCATAACGCATAATGCATAAAGCATAACGCATAACGCATAACTTATAACTCATTACTCATAACGAATAACGCAGATCGCATAACGCATAACGCATAACGTATAACGCATAACGCATAACGCATAACGCATAACGCATAACGCATAACATATAACGCATAACGCATAATGCACAACGCATAACGAATACCGCAAAACGCATAACGTATAACGCATAACGCATAACGCATAACGCATAACGCATAACGCATAACATATAACGCATAACGCATAATGCACAACGCATAACGAATACCGCAAAATGCATAACGCCTAACGCATAACGGATCACGCATAACGCATAACGCATAATTAATAACGCATAAAGCATAACGCATAACGCATTACGCATAACGCATAACGCATAACGCATAACGCATAAAGCATAACGCATAACGATTAACGCATGAAGCATAACCCATAACGCATAACGCATACCGCATAATGCATAACGCATAACGCATAACGCATAACGCATAACGCATAACGCATTACGCATAACGCATAACGCATAACGTATAACTCATAACGCATAACGCATAAAGCATAACGCATAATGTATAATGCATGACGCATAACGCATAACGCATAACGCATAACGCATAACGCATAACGCAAAACGCATAACGTTAACGCATAACCCATAACGCATAAGGCTTGATGCATGACGAATATCGCATATCACATAACGCATAAGGCTTGATGCATGACGCATATCGCATAACGCATAACGCATAACCATAACGCATAACGTATAACACATAACGCATAACGCCTAACGCATAACGTATAACGCATAACGCATACCGTATAACGCATAACGCATAACGCATAACGAATAACGCATAACGAATAACGCATAACGCATAACGCATAACGCATAACGCATAACGCATAACGTATAACGCATAACGCTTAACGCATAACGCATAACGCGTAACGCATAACGCATAACGCATAACGCATAACGCAAAACGCATAACGTGAACGCATAACCCATAACGCATAAGGCTTGATGCATGACGAATATCGCATATCACATAACGCATAAGGCTTGATGCATGACGCATATCGCATAACGCATAACGCATAACCATAACGCATAACGTATAACCCATAACGCATAACGCCTAACGCATAACGTATAACGCATAACGCATACCGTATAACGCATAACGCATAACGCATAACGCATAAAGCATAACGCATAATGTATAACGCATAACGCATAACGCATAACGCATAACGCAAAACGCATAACGTTAACGCATAACCCATAACGCATAAGGCTTCATGCATGACGAATATCGCATATCACATAACGCATAAGGCTTGATGCATGACGCATATCGCATAACGCATAACGCATAACCATAACGCATAACGTATAACCCATAACGCATAACGCCTAACGCATAACGTATAACGCATAACGCATACCGTATAACGCATAACGCATAACGCATAACGCATAACGCATAACGCATAACGCATAACGCATAACGCATAACGTATAACGCATAACGCATAACGCATAACGAATACCGCAAAACGTATATCGCCTAACACATAACGGATCACGCATAACGCATAACGCATATCGCATAACGCATAACGCATAATGCATAACGCATAAAGCGTAACGCATAACGCATAAATCATAACGCATAACGCATAACGCATAACGCATAACGCATACCGTATAACGCATAACGCATACCGTATAACGCATAACGCATAACGCATAACGCATAACGTATAACGCATAACGCATAACGCATAACGCATAACGCATAACATATAACGCATAACATATAACGCATAACGCATAATGCACAACGCATAACGAATACCGCAAAACGCATAACGCCTAACGCATAACGGATCAC
Source organism: Lasioglossum morio (assembly GCA_916610235.2). Classification (NCBI taxonomy): domain Eukaryota; kingdom Metazoa; phylum Arthropoda; class Insecta; order Hymenoptera; family Halictidae; genus Lasioglossum; species Lasioglossum morio. The sequence continues at coordinate 2,912,348 of CAKAJA020000347.1, forward strand.
GCATAACGCATAACGCACAATGCATAACGCATAAAGCATAACGCATAACGCATTACGCATAATGCATAACGCATAATGCATAACGCATAATGCATAAAGCATAACGCATAACGCATAACTTATAACTCATTACTCATAACGAATAACGCAGATCGCATAACGCATATCGCATAACGCATAACGCATAATGCATAACGCATAAAGCGTAACGCATAACGCATAAATCCAAACGCATAACGCATAACGCATAACGCATAACGCATACCGTATAACGCATAACGCATACCGTATAACGCATAACGCATAACGCATAACGCATAACGTATAACGCATAACGCATAACGCATAACGCATAACGCATAACGCATAACATATAACGCATAACGCATAATGCACAACGCATAACGAATACCGCAAAACGCATAACGCCTAACGCATAACGGATCACGCATAACGCATAACGCATAATTAATAACGCATAAAGCATAACGCATAACGCATTACGCATAACGCATAACGCATAACGCATAAAGCATAACGCATAACGATTAACGCATGAAGCATAACCCATAACGCATAACGCATACCGCATAATGCATAACGCATAACGCATAACGCATAACGCATAACGCATAACGCATTACGCATAACGCATAACGCATAACGTATAACTCATAACGCATAACGCATAAAGCATAACGCATAATGTATAATGCATGACGCATAACGCATAACGCATAACGCATAACGCATAACGCAAAACGCATAACGTTAACGCATAACCCATAACGCATAAGGCTTGATGCATGACGAATATCGCATATCACATAACGCATAAGGCTTGATGCATGACGCATATCGCATAACGCATAACGCATAACCATAACGCATAACGTATAACCCATAACGCATAACGCCTAACGCATAACGTATAACGCATAACGCATACCGTATAACGCATAACGCATAACGCATAACGAATAACGCATAACGAATAACGCATAACGCATAACGCATAACGCATAACGCATAACGCATAACGTATAACGCATAACGCATAACGCATAACGCATAACGCGTAACGCATAACGCATAACGCATAACGCATAACGCAAAACGCATAACGTGAACGCATAACCCATAACGCATAAGGCTTGATGCATGACGAATATCGCATATCACATAACGCATAAGGCTTGATGCATGACGCATATCGCATAACGCATAACGCATAACCATAACGCATAACGTATAACCCATAACGCATAACGCCTAACGCATAACGTATAACGCATAACGCATACCGTATAACGCATAACGCATAACGCATAACGCATAAAGCATAACGCATAATGTATAACGCATAACGCATAACGCATAACGCATAACGCATAACGCAAAACGCATAACGTTAACGCATAACCCATAACGCATAAGGCTTCATGCATGACGAATATCGCATATCACATAACGCATAAGGCTTGATGCATGACGCATATCGCATAACGCATAACGCATAACCATAACGCATAACGTATAACCCATAACGCATAACGCCTAACGCATAACGTATAACGCATAACGCATACCGTATAACGCATAACGCATAACGCAATAACGCATAACGCATAACGCATAACGCATAACGCATAACGCATAACGCATAACGTATAACGCATAACGCATAACGCATAACGAATACCGAAAAACGTATATCGCCTAACACATAACGGATCACGCATAACGCATAACGCATATCGCATAACGCATAACGCATAATGCATAACGCATAAAGCGTAACGCATAACGCATAAATCATAACGCATAACGCATAACGCATAACGCATAACGCATACCGTATAACGCATAACGCATACCGTATAATGCATAACGCATAACGCATAACGCATAACGTATAACGCATAACGCATAACGCATAACGCATAACGCATAACATATAACGCATAACATATAACGCATAACGCATAATGCACAACGCATAACGAATACCGCAAAACGCATAACGCCTAACGCATAACGGATCACGCATAACGCATAACGCATAATGCATAACGCATAAAGCATAACGCATAACGCATTACGCATAACGCATAACGCATAACGCATAACGCATAACGCATAACGCATAACGCATGAAGCATAACCCATAACGCATAACGCATACCGCATAATGCATAACGCGTAACGCATAACGCGTAACGCATAACGCATAACGCATAACGCATAACGTATAACTCATAACGCATAACGCATAAAGCATAACCCATAACGCATAACGCATAACGGATCACGCATAACGCATAACTCATAAGGAGTAACGCATAACGCATAAAGCATAACGCATAACGCATAACGCATAATGCATAACGCATAATGCAAAAAGCATAACGCATAACGCATAACTTATAACTCATTACTCATAACGAATAACGCATATCGCATAACGCATATCGCATAACGCATAACGCATAATGCATAACGCATAAAGCGTAACGCATAACGCATAAATGATAACGCATAACGCATAACGCATAACGCATAACGCATACCGTATAACGCATAACGCATACCGTATAACGCATAACGAATAACGCATAACGCATAACGTATAACGCATAACGCATAACGCATAACGCATAACGCATAACGCATAACGCATAACGCATAACGCATAACATATAACGCATAACGCATAACGCATAACGCATAACGCATAACGCATAACGCATAACGCATAACGCCTAACGCATAACGGATCACGCATAACGCATAACGCATAATGCATAACGCATAAAGCATAACGCATAACGCATTACGCATAACGCATAACGCATAACGGATCACGCATAACGCATAACGCATAATGCATAACGCATAAAGCATAACGCATAAAGCATAACGCATAACGCATTACGCATAACGCCTAACGCATAACGGATCACGCATAACGCATAACGCATAATGCATAACGCATAAAGCATAACGCATAACGCATTACGCATAACGCATACCGTATAACGCATAACGAATAACGCATAACGCATAACGTATAACGCATAACGCATAACGCATAACCCATAACGCATAACGCATAACGCATAACGCATAACGCATTACGCATAACGCATAACGCATAACGGATCACGCATAACGCATAACGCATAATGCATAACGCATAAAGCATAACGCATAAAGCATAACGCATAACGCATTACGCATAACGCCTAACGCATAACGGATCACGCATAACGCATAACGCATAATGCATAACGCATAAAGCATAACGCATAACGCATTACGCATAACGCCTAACGCATAACGGATCACGCATAACGCATAACGCATAATGCATAACGCATAAAGCATAACGCATAACGCATTACGCATAACGCATAACGCATAACGCATAACGCATAACGCATAAAGCATAACGCATAACGCATAACGCATGAAGCATAACCCATAACGCATAACGCATACCGCATAATGCATAACGCATAACGCATAACGCATAACGCATAACGCATAACGCATTACGCATAACGCATAACGCATAACGTATAACTCATAACGCATAACGCATAAAGCATAACGCATAATGTATAACGCATGACGCATAACGCATAACGCATAACGCATAACGCATAACGCATAACGCATAACGCATAACGCAAAACGCATAAGTCTTGATGCATGACGAATATCGCATATCACATAACGCATAAGGCTTGATGCATGACGCATATCGCATAACGCATAACGCATAACCATAACGCATAACGTATAACCCATAACGCATAACGCCTAACGCATAACGTATAACGCATAACGCATACCGTATAACGCATAACGCATAACGGATAACGCATAACGCATAACGCATAACGCATAACGCATAACGCATAACGCATAACGCATAACGTATAACGCATAACGCATAACGCATAACACATAACGCATAACGCATAACGAATACCGCAAAACGTATATCGCCTAACACATAACGGATCACGCATAACGCATAACGCATAACGTAGAACGCATAACGCATAACGCATAACGCACAACGCATAACGCATAACGCATAACATATAACGCATAACGCATAACGCATAACGCATAACGCATAACGCATAACGCATAACGCATAACGCATAACGCCTAACGCATAACGGATCACGCATAACGCATAACGCATAATGCATAACGCATAAAGCATAACGCATAACGCATTACGCATAACGCATAACGCATAACGCATAACGCATAACGCATAACGCATAACGCATAACGCATGAAGCATAACCCATAACGCATAACGCATACCGCATAATGCATAACGCGTAACGCATAACGCGTAACGCATAACGCGTAACGCATAACGCATAACGCATAACGCATAACGTATAACTCATAACGCATAACGCATAAAGCACAACGCATAACGCATAACGCATAACGCTTATCGCATAACGCATCACGCATAACGCATAACTCATAACTCATAAGGAGTAACGCATAACGCATAAAGCATAACGCATAACGCATAACGCATAATGCATAACGCATAATGCATAAAGCATAACGCATAACGCATAACTTATAACTCATTACTCATTACGAATAACGCATATCGCATAACGCATATCGCATAACGCATAACGCATAATGCATAACGCATAAAGCGTAACGCATAACGCATAAATCATAACGCATAACGCATACCGTATAACGCATAACGCATACCGTATAACGCATAACGCATAACGCATAACGCATAACGCATAACGCATAACGCATAACGCATAACGCATAACGCATAACGCATAACGCATAACGCATAACGCATAACATATAACGCATAACGCATAATGCACAACGCATAACGAATACCGCAAAACGCATAACGCCTAACGCATAACGGATCACGCATAACGCATAACGCATAATGCATAACGCATAAAGCATAACGCATAACGCATTACGCATAACGCATAACGCATAACGCATAACGCATAAAGCATAACGCATAACGCATAACGCATGAAGCATAACCCATAACGCATAACGCATACCGCATAATGCATAACGCATAACGCATAACGCATAACGCATAACGCATAACGCATAACGCATTACGCATAACGCATAACGCATAACGTATAACTCATAACGCATAACGCATAAAGCATAACGCATAATCTATAACGCATGACGCATAACGCATAACGCATAACGCATAACGCAAAACGCATAACGTTAACGCATAACCCATAACGCATAAGGCTTGATGCATGACGAATATCGCATATCACATAACGCATAAGGCTTGATGCATGACGCATATCGCATAACGCATAACGCATAACCATAACGCATAACGCATAACGCATAACGAATACCGCAAAACGTATATCGCCTAACACATAACGGATCACGCATAACGCATAACGCATATCGCATAACGCATAACGCATAATGCATAACGCATAAAGCGTAACGCATAACGCTTAAATCATAACGCATAACGCATAACGCATAACGCGTAACGCATACCGTATAACGCATAACGCATACCGTATAACGCATAACGCATAACGCATAACGCATAACGTATAACGCATAACGCATAACGCATAACGCATAACGTATAACTCATAACGCATAACGCATAAAGCATAACGCATAACGCATAACGCATAACGCATAACGCATAACGCATAACGCATAACGCATAACGCTAATCGCATAACGGATCACGCCTAACGCATAACTCATAACTCATAAGGAGTAACGCATAACGCATAACGCATACCGCATAATGCATAACGCATAACGCATAACGCATAACGCATAACGCATAACGCATTACGCATAACGCATAACGCATAACGTATAACTCATAACGCATAACGCATAAAGCATAACGCATAATGTATAATGCATGACGCATAACGCATAACGCATAACGCATAACGCATAACGCATAACGCAAAACGCATAACGTTAACGCATAACCCATAACGCATAAGGCTTGATGCATGACGAATATCGCATATCACATAACGCATAAGGCTTGATGCATGACGCATATCGCATAACGCATAACGCATAACCATAACGCATAACGTATAACCCATAACGCATAACGCCTAACGCATAACGTATAACGAATAACGCATACCGTATAACGCATAACGCATAACGCATAACGAATAACGCATAACGAATAACGCATAACGCATAACGCATAACGCATAACGCATAACGCATAACGTATAACGCATAACGCATAACGCATAACGCATAACGCGTAACGCATAACGCATAACGCATAACGCATAACGCAAAACGCATAACGTTAACGCATAACCCATAACGCATAAGGCTTGATGCATGACGAATATCGCATATCACATAACGCATAAGGCTTGATGCATGACGCATATCGCATAACGCATAACGCATAACCATAACGCATAACGTATAACCCATAACGCATAACGCCTAACGCATAACGTATAACGCATAACGCATACCGTATAACGCATAACGCATAACGCATAACGCATAAAGCATAACGCATAATGTATAACGCATAACGCATAACGCATAACGCATAACGCATAACGCAAAACGCATAACGTTAACGCATAACCCATAACGCATAAGGCTTGATGCATGACGAATATCGCATATCACATAACGCATAAGGCTTGATGCATGACGCATATCGCATAACGCATAACGCATAACCATAACGCATAACGTATAACCCATAACGCATAACGCCTAACGCATAACGTATAACGCATAACGCATACCGTATAACGCATAACGCATAACGCATAACGCATAACGCATAACGCATAACGCATAACGCATAACGCATAACGCATAACGTATAACGCATAACGCATAACGCATAACGAATACCGCAAAACGTATATCGCCTAACACATAACGGATCACGCATAACGCATAACGCATATCGCATAACGCATAACGCATAATGCATAACGCATAAAGCGTAACGCATAACGCATAAATCATAACGCATAACGCATAACGCATAACGCATAACGCATACCGTATAACGCATAACGCATACCGTATAACGCATAACGCATAACGCATAACGCATAACGTATAACGCATAACGCATAACGCATAACGCATAACGCATAACGTATAACGCATAACATATAACGCATAACGCATAATGCACAACGCATAACGAATACCGCAAAACGCATAACGCCTAACGCATAACGGATCACGCATAACGCATAACGCATAATGCATAACGCATAACGCATAACGCATAACGCATTACGCATAACGCATAACGCATAACGCATAACGCATAACGCATAACGCATAACGCATGAAGCATAACCCATAACGCATAACGCATACCGCATAATGCATAACGCGTAACGCATAACGCGTAACGCATAACGCATAACGCATAACGCATAACGTATAACTCATAACGCATAACGCATAAAGCATAACCCATAACGCATAACGCATAACGGATCACGCATAACGCATAACTCATAAGGAGTAACGCATAACGCATAAAGCATAACGCATAACGCATAACGCATAATGCATAACGCATAATGCATAAAGCATAACGCATAACGCATAACTTATAACTCATTACTCATAACGAATAACGCATATCGCATAACGCATATCGCATAACGCATAACGCATAATGCATAACGCATAAAGCGTAACGCATAACGCATAAATGATAACGCATAACGCATAACGCATAACGCATAACGCATACCGTATAACGCATAACGCATACCGTATAACGCATAACGAATAACGCATAACGCATAACGTATAACGCATAACGCATAACGCATAACGCATAACGCATAACGCATAACGCATATCGCATAACGCATATCGCATAACGCATAACGCATAATGCATAACGCATAAAGCGTAACGCATAACGCATAAATGATAACGCATAACGCATAACGCATAACGCATAACGCATACCGTATAACGCATAACGCATACCGTATAACGCATAACGCATAACGCATAACGCATAACGTATAACGCATAACGCATAACGCATAACGCATAACGCATAACATATAACGCATAACATATAACGCATAACGCATAATGCACAACGCATAACGAATACCGCAAAACGCATAACGCCTAACGCATAACGGATCACGCATAACGCATAACGCATAATGCATAACGCATAAAGCATAACGCATAACGCATTACGCATAACGCATAACGCATAACGCATAACGCATAACGCATAACGCATAACGCATGAAGCATAACCCATAACGCATAACGCATACCGCATAATGCATAACGCGTAACGCATAACGCGTAACGCATAACGCATAACGCATAACGCATAACGTATAACTCATAACGCATAACGCATAAAGCATAACCCATAACGCATAACGCATAACGGATCACGCATAACGCATAACTCATAAGGAGTAACGCATAACGCATAAAGCATAACGCATAACGCATAACGCATAATGCATAACGCATAATGCATAAAGCATAACGCATAAAGCATAACTTATAACTCATTACTCATAACGAATAACGCATATCGCATAACGCATATCGCATAACGCATAACGCATAATGCATAACGCATAAAGCGTAACGCATAACGCATAACGCATAACGCATAACATATAACGCATAACGCATAACGCATAACGCATAACGCATAACGCATAACGCATAACGCATAACGCCTAACGCATAACGGATCACGCATAACGCATAACGCATAATGCATAACGCATAAAGCATAACGCATAACGCATTACGCATAACGCATAACGCATAACGGATCACGCATAACGCATAACGCATAATGCATAACGCATAAAGCATAACGCATAAAGCATAACGCATAACGCATTACGCATAACGCCTAACGCATAACGGATCACGCATAACGCATAACGCATAATGCATAACGCATAAAGCATAACGCATAACGCATTACGCATAACGCATACCGTATAACGCATAACGAATAACGCATAACGCATAACGTATAACGCATAACGCATAACGCATAACCCATAACGCATAACGCATAACGCATAACGCATAACGCATAACGCATTACGCATAACGCATAACGCATAACGGATCACGCATAACGCATAACGCATAATGCATAATGCATAAAGCATAACGCATAAAGCATAACGCATAACGCATTACGCATAACGCCTAACGCATAACGGATCACGCATAACGCATAACGCATAATGCATAACGCATAAAGCATAACGCATAACGCATTACGCATAACGCCTAACGCATAACGGATCACGCATAACGCATAACGCATAATGCATAACGCATAAAGCATAACGCATAACGCATTACGCATAACGCATAACGCATAACGCATAACGCATAACGCATAAAGCATAACGCATAACGCATAACGCATGAAGCATAACCCATAACGCATAACGCATACCGCATAATGCATAACGCATAACGCATAACGCATAACGCATAACGCATAACGCATTACGCATAACGCATAACGCATAACGCATAACTCATAACGCATAACGCATAAAGCATAACGCATAATGTATAACGCATGACGCATAACGCATAACGCATAACGCATAACGCATAACGCATAACGCATAACGCAAAACGCATAAGTCTTGATGCATGACGAATATCGCATATCACATAACGCATAAGGCTTGATGCATGACGCATATCGCATAACGCATAACGCATAACCATAACGCATAACGTATAACCCATAACGCATAACGCCTAACGCATAACGTATAACGCATAACGCATACCGTATAACGCATAACGCATAACGGATAACGCATAACGCATAACGCATAACGCATAACGCATAACGCATAACGCATAACGCATAACGTATAACGCATAACGCATAACGCATAACACATAACGCATAACGCATAACGAATACCGCAAAACGTATATCGCCTAACACATAACGGATCACGCATAACGCATAACGCATAACGTATAACGCATAACGCATAACGCATAACGCACAACGCATAACGCATAACGCATAACATATAACGCATAACGCATAACGCATAACGCATAACGCATAACGCATAACGCATAACGCCTAACGCATAACGGATCACGCATAACGCATAACGCATAATGCATAACGCATAAAGCATAACGCATAACGCATTACGCATAACGCATAACGCATAACGCATAACGCATAACGCATAACGCACAACGCATGAAGCATAACCCATAACGCATAACGCATACCGCATAATGCATAACGCGTAACGCATAACGCGTAACGCATAACGCGTAACGCATAACGCATAACGCATAACGCATAACGTATAACTCATAACGCATAACGCATAACGCATAACGCATAACGCATAACGCATAACGCTTAACGCATAACGCATCACGCATAACGCATAACTCATAACTCATAAGGAGTAACGCATAACGCATAAAGCATAACGCATAACGCATAACGCATAATGCATAACGCATAATGCATAAAGCATAACGCATAACGCATAACTTATAACTCATTACTCATTACGAATAACGCATATCGCATAACGCATAACGCATAACGCATAACGCATAATGCATAACGCATAAAGCGTAACGCATAACGCATAAATCATAACGCATAACGCATACCGTATAACGCATAACGCATACCGTATAACGCATAACGCATAACGCATAACGCATAACGCATAACGTATAACGCATAACGCATAACGCATAACGCATAACGCATAACGCATAACGCATAACGCATAACATATAACGCATAACGCATAATGCACAACGCATAACGAATACCGCAAAACGCATAACGCCTAACGCATAACGGATCACGCATAACGCATAACGCATAATGCATAACGCATAAAGCATAACGCATAACGCATTACGCATAACGCATAACGCATAACGCATAACGCATAAAGCATAACGCATAACGCATAACGCATGAAGCATAACCCATAACGCATAACGCATACCGCATAATGCATAACGCATAACGCATAACGCATAACGCATAACGCATAACGCATAACGCATTACGCATAACGCATAACGCATAACGCATAACGCATAACGCATAACGCATAAAGCATAACGCATAATCTATAACGCATGACGCATAACGCATAACGCATAACGCATAACGCAAAACGCATAACGTTAACGCATAACCCATAACGCATAAGGCTTGATGCATGACGAATATCGCATATCACATAACGCATAAGGCTTGATGCATGACGCATATCGCATAACGCATAACGCATAACCATAACGCATAACGCATAACGCATAACGAATACCGCAAAACGTATATCGCCTAACACATAACGGATCACGCATAACGCATAACGCATATCGCATAACGCATAACGCATAATGCATAACGCATAAAGCGTAACGCATAACGCTTAAATCATAACGCATAACGCATAACGCGTAACGCATACCGTATAACGCATAACGCATACCGTATAACGCATAACGCATAACGCATAACGCATAACGTATAACGCATAACGCATAACGCATAACGCATAACGTATAACTCATAACGCATAACGCATAAAGCATAACGCATAACGCATAACGCATAACGCATAACGCATAACGCATAACGCATAACGCTAATCGCATAACGGATCACGCATAACGCATAACTCATAACTCATAAGGAGTAACGCATAACGCATAAAGCATAACGCATAACGCATAACGCATAATGCATAACGCATAATGCATAAAGCATAACGCATAACGCATAACTTATAACTCATTACTCATAACGAATAACGCATATCGCATAACGCATATCGCATAACGCATAACGCATAATGCATAACGCTTAAAGCGTAACGCATAACGCATAAATCATAACGCATAACGCATAACGCATAACGCATACCGTATAACGCATAACGCATACCGTATAACGCATAACGCATAACGCATAACGCATAACGTATAACGCATAACGCATAACGCATAACGCATAACGCATAACGCATAACGCATAACATATAACGTATAACGCATAATGCACAACGCATAACGAATACCGCAAAACGCATAACGCCTAACGCATAACGGATCACGCATAACGCATAACGCATAATGCATAACGCATAAAGCATAACGCATAACGCATTACGCATAACGCATAACGCATAACGCATAACGCATAACGCATAAAGCATAACGCATAACGCATAACGCATGAAGCATAACCCATAACGCATAACGCATACCGCATAATGCATAACGCATAACGCATAACGCATAACGCATAACGCATAACGCATTACGCATAACGCATAACGCATGACGTATAACTCATAACGCATAACGCATAAAGCATAACGCATAATGTATAACGCATGACGCATAACGCATAACGCATAACGCATAACGCATAACGCATAACGCATAACGCATAACGCAAAACGCATAACGTTAACGCATAACCCATAACGCATAAGGCTTGATGCATGACGAATATCGCATATCACATAACGCATAAGGCTTGATGCATGACGCATAATGCACAACGCATAACGAATACCGCAAAACGCATAACGCCTAACGCATAACGGATCACGCATAACGCATAACGCATAATGCATAACGCATAAAGCATAACGCATAACGCATTACGCATAACGCATAACGCATAACGCATAACGCATAAAGCATAACGCATAACGCATAACGCATGAAGCATAACCCATAACGCATAACGCATACCGCATAATGCATAACGCATAACGCATAACGCATAACGCATAACGCATAACGCATAACGCATTACGCATAACGCATAACGCATAACGTATAACTCATAACGCATAACGCATAAAGCATAACGCATAATCTATAACGCATGACGCATAACGCATAACGCATAACGTATAACTCTTAACGCATAAAGCATAAAGCATAACGCATAACGCATAACGCATAACGCATAACGCTTATCGCATAACGGATCACGCATAACGCATAACTCGTAACTCATAAGGAGTAACGCATAACGCATAAAGCATAACGCATAACGCATAACGCATAATGCATAACGCATAATGCATAAAGCATAACGCATAACGCATAACTTATAACTCATTACTCATAACGAATAACGCATGTCGCATAACGCATATCGCATAACGCATAACGCATAATGCATAACGCATAAAGCGTAACGCATAACGCATAAATCATAACGCATTACGCATAACGCATAACGCATAACGCATAACGCATACCGTATAACGCATAACGCATACCGTATAACGCATAACGCATAACGCATAACGCATAACGTATAACGCATAACGCATAACGCATATCGCATAACGCATAACGCATAACGCATAACGCATAACGCATAACATATAACGCATAACGCATAATGCACAACGCATAACGAATACCGCAAAACGCATAACGCATTACGCATAACGCATAACGCATAACGTATAACTCATAACGCATAACGCATAAAGCATAACGCATAATGTATAACGCATGACGCATATCGCATAACGCATAACGCATAACGCATAACGCAAAACGCATAACGTTAACGCATAACCCATAACGCATAAGGCTTGATGCATGACGAATATCGCATATCACATAACGCATAAGGCTTGATGTATGACGCATATCGCATAACGCATAACGCATAACCATAACGCATAACGTATAACCCATAACGCATAACGCCTAACGCATAACGTATAACGCATAACGCATACCGTATAACGCATAACGCATAACGCATAACGCATAACGTATAACGCATAACGCATAACGCATAACGCATAACGCATAACGCATAACGCATAACGCATAACATATAACGCATAACGCATAATGCACAACGCATAACGAATACCGCAAAACGCATAACGCCTAACGCATAACGGATCACGCGTAACGCATAACGCAGAATGCATAACGCATAAAGCATAACGCATAACGCATTACGCATAACGCATAACGCATAACGCATAACGCATAAAGCATAACGCATAACGCATAACGCATGAAGCATAACCCATAACGCATAACGCATACCGCATAATGCATAACGCATAACGCATAACGCATAACGCATAACGCATAACGCATTACGCATAACGCATAACGCATAACGTATAACTCATAACGCATAACGCATAAAGCATAACGCATAATGTATAACGCATGACGCATATCGCATAACGCATAACGCATAACGCATAACGCAAAACGCATAACGTTAACGCATAACCCATAACGCATAAGGCTTGATGCATGACGAATATCGCATATCACATAACGCATAAGGCTTGATGCATGACGCATATCGCATAACGCATAACGCATAACCATAACGCATAACGTATAACCCATAACGCATAACGCCTAACGCATAACGTATAACGCATAACGCATACCGTATAACGCATAACGCATAACGCATAACGCATAAAGCATAACGCATAATGTATAACGCATAACGCATAACGCATAACGCATAACGCATAACGCAAAACGCATAACGTTAACGCATAACCCAAAACGCATAAGGCTTGATGCATGACGAATATCGCATATCACATAACGCATAAGGCTTGATGCATGACGCATATCGCATAACGCATAACGCATAACCATAACGCATAACGTATAACCCATAACGCATAACGCCTAACGCATAACGTATAACGCATAACGCATACCGTATAACGCATAACGCATAACGCATAACGCATAACGCATAACGCATAACGCATAACGCATAACGCATAACGTATAACGCATAACGCATAACGCATAACGAATACCGCAAAACGTATATCGCCTAACACATAACGGATCACGCATAACGCATAACGCATATCGCATAACGCATAACGCATAATGCATAACGCATAAAGCGTAACGCATAACGCATAAATCATAACGCATAACGCATAACGCATAACGCATAACGCATACCGTATAACGCATAACGCATACCGTATAACGCATAACGCATAACGCATAACGCATAACGTATAACGCATAACGCATAACGCATAACGCATAACGCATAACGCATAACATATAACGCATAACGCATAATGCACAACGCATAACGAATACCGCAAAACGCATAACGCCTAACGCATAACGGATCACGCATAACGCATAACGCATAATGCATAACGCATAAAGCATAACGCATAACGCATTACGCATAACGCATAACGCATAACGCATAACGTATAACGCATAACGCATAACGCATAACGTATAACGCATAACGCATAACGCATAACGCTTAACGAATACCGCAAAACGTATATCGCCTAACACATAACGGATCACGCATAACGCATAACGCATATCGCATAACGCATAATGTATAACGCATGACGCATAACGCATAACGCATAACGCATAACGCATAACGCATAACGCATAACGCATAACGCATAATGCATAAAGCATAACGCATAACGCATAACGCATGAAGCATAACCCATAACGCATAACGCATACCGCATAATGCATTACGCATAACGCATAACGTATAACTCATAACGCATAACGCATAAAGCATAACGCATAATGTATAACGCATAACGCATAACGCATAACGCATAACGTATAACGCATAACGCATAACGCATAACGCATAACGCATAACATATAACGCATAACGCATAATGCACAACGCATAACGAATACCGCAAAACGCATAACGCCTAACGCATAACGGATCACGCATAACGCATAACGCATAATGCATAACGCATAAAGCATAACGCATAACGCATTACGCATAACGCATAACGCATAACGCATAACGCATAAAGCATAACGCATAACGCATAACGCATGAAGCATAACCCATAACGCATAACGCATACCGCATAATGCATAACGCATAACGCATAACGCATAACGCATAACGCATAACGCATAACGCATAACGCATTACGCATAACGCATAACACATAACGTATAACTCATAACGCATAACGCATAAAGCATAACGCATAATGTATAACGCATGACGCATAACGCATAACGCATAACGCATAACGCATAACGCATAACGCATAACGCAAAACGCATAACGTTAACGCATATCCCATAACGCATAAGGCTTGATGCATGACGAATATCGCATATCACATAACGCATAAGGCTTGATGCATGACGCATATCGCATAACGCATAACTCATAACCATAACGCATAACGTATAACCCATAACGCATAACGCCTAACGCATAACGTATAACGCATAACGCATACCGTATAACGCATAACGCATAACGCACAACGCATAACGCATAACGCATAACGCATAACGCATAACGCATAACGCATAACGCATAACGCATAACGCATAACGCGTAACGGATAACGCATAACGCATAACGCATAATGCATATCGCATAAAGCATAACGCATAACGCATAACGCGTAACGCATAACGCGTAACGCATAACGCATAACGCATAACGCATAACGTATAACTCATAACGCATAAAGCATAAAGCATAACGCATAACGCATAACGCATAACGCATAACGCATAACGCTTATCGCATAACGGATCACGCATAACGCATAACTCGTAACTCATAAGGAGTAACGCATAACGCATAAAGCATAACGCATAACGCATAACGCATAATGCATAACGCATAATGCATAAAGCATAACGCATAACGCATAACTTATAACTCATTACTCATAACGAATAACGCATGTCGCATAACGCATATCGCATAACGCATAACGCATAATGCATAACGCATAAAGCGTAAAGCATAACGCATAAATCATAACGCATAACGCATAACGCATAACGCATAACGCATAACGCATAACGCATAACGCATACCGTATAACGCATAACGCATACCGTATAACGCATAACGCATAACGCATAACGCATAACGCATAACATATAACGCATAACGCATAATGCACAACGCATAACGAATACCGCAAAACGCATAACGCCTAACGCATAACGGATCACGCATAACGCATAACGCATAATGCATAACGCATAAAGCATAACGCATAACGCATTACGCATAACGCATAACGCATAACGCATAACGTATAACGCATAACGCATAACGCATAACGTATAACGCATAACGCATAACGCATAACGCATAACGAATACCGCAAAACGTATATCGCCTAACACATAACGGATCACGCATAACGCATAACGCATATCGCATAACGCATAATGTATAACGCATGACGCATAACGCATAACGCATAACGCATAACGCATAACGCATAACGCATAACGCATAACGCATAACGCATAAAGCATAACGCATAACGCATAACGCATGAAGCATAACCCATAACGCATAACGCATGAAGCATAACCCATAACGCATAACGCATACCGCATAATGCATAACGCATAACGCATAACGCATAACGCATAACGCATAACGCATTACGCATAACGCATAACACATAACGTATAACTCATAACGCATAACGCATAAAGCATAACGCATAATGTATAACGCATGACGCATAACGCATAACGCATAACGCATAACGCATAACGCATAACGCATAACGCATAACGCATAACGCAAAAGGCATAACGTTAACGCATAACCCATAACGCATAAGGCTTGATGCATGACGAATATCGCATATCACATAACGCATAAGGCTTGATGCATGACGCATATCGCATAAAGCATAACGCATAACGCATAACGCATAACGCATAACGCATAACGCATAACGCATAACGCATAACGCATAACGTATAACTCATAACGCATAAAGCATAAAGCATAACGCATAACGCATAACGCATAACGCATAACGCATAACGCTTATCGCATAACGGATCACGCATAACGCATAACTCGTAACTCATAAGGAGTAACGCATAACGCATAAAGCATAACGCATAACGCATAACGCATAATGCATAACGCATAATGCATAAAGCATAACGCATAACGCATAACTTATAACTCATTACTCATAACGAATAACGCATGTCGCATAACGCATATCGCATAACGCATAACGCATAATGCATAACGCATAAAGCGTAAAGCATAACGCATAAATCATAACGCATAACGCATAACGCATAACGCATAACGCATAACGCATAACGCATACCGTATAACGCATAACGCATACCGTATAACGCATAACGCATAACGCATAAAGCATAACGTATAACGCATAACGCATAACGCATAACGCATAACGCATAACGCATAACGCATAACGCATAACGCATAACGCATAACGCATAACGCATAACATATAACGCATAACGCATAATGCACAACGCATAACGAATACCGCAAAACGCATAACGCCTAACGCATAACGGATCACGCATAACGCATAACGCATAATGCATAACGCATAAAGCATAACGCATAACGCATTACGCATAACGCATAACGCATAACGCATAACGCATAACGCATAAAGCATAACGCATAACGCATGAAGCATAACCCATAACGCATAACGCATACCGCATAATGCATAACGCATAACGCATAACGCATAACGCATAACGCATAACGCATAACGCATTACGCATAACGCATAACGCATAACGTATAACTCATAACGCATAACGCATAAAGCATAACGCATAATGTATAACGCATGACGCATATCGCATAACGCATAACGCATAACGCATAACGCAAAACGCATAACGTTAACGCATAACCCATAACGCATAAGGCTTGATGCATGACGAATATCGCATATCACATAACGCATAAGGCTTGATGCATGACGCATATCGCATAACGCATAACGCATAACCATAACGCATAACGTATAACCCATAACGCATAACGCCTAACGCATAACGTATAACGCATAACGCATACCGTATAACGCATAACGCATAACGCATAACGCATAAAGCATAACGCATAATGTATAACGCATAACGCATAACGCATAACGCATAACGCAAAACGCATAACGTTAACGCATAACCCATAACGCATAAGGCTTGATGCATGACGAATATCGCATATCGCATAACGCATAACGCATAATGCATAACGCATAAAGCGTAACGCATAACGCATAAATCATAACGCATAACGCATAACGCATAACGCATAACGCATAACGCATAACGCATACCGTATAACGCATAACGCATACCGTATAACGCATAACGCATAACGCATAACGCATAACGTATAACGCATAACGCATAACGCATATCGCATAACGCATAACGCATAACGCATAACGCATAACGCATAACATATAACGCATAACGCATAATGCACAACGCATAACGAATACCGCAAAACGCATAACGCATTACGCATAACGCATAACGCATAACGTATAACTCATAACGCATAACGCATAAAGCATAACGCATAATGTATAACGCATGACGCATATCGCATAACGCATAACGCATAACGCATAACGCAAAACGCATAACGTTAACGCATAACCCATAACGCATAAGGCTTGATGCATGACGAATATCGCATATCACATAACGCATAAGGCTTGATGCATGACGCATATCGCATAACGCATAACGCATAACCATAACGCATAACGTATAACCCATAACGCATAACGCCTAACGCATAACGTATAACGCAAAACGCATACCGTATAACGCATAACGCATAACGCATAACGCATAACGCATAACGCATAACGCGTAACGCATAACGCGTAACGCATAACGCGTAACGCATAACGCATAACGCATAACGCATAACGTATAACTCATAACGCATAAAGCATAAAGCATAACGCATAACGCATAACGCATAACGCATAACGCATAACGCTTATCGCATAACGGATCACGCATACCGCATAACTCGTAACTCATAAGGAGTAACGCATAACGCATAAAGCATAACGCATAACGCATAACGCATAATGCATAACGCATAATGCATAAAGCATAACGCATAACGCATAACTTGTAACTCATTACTCATAACGAATAACGCATGTCGCATAACGCATATCGCATAACGCATAACGCATAATGCATAACGCATAAAGCGTAACGCATAACGCATAAATCATAACGCATAACGCATAACGCATAACGCATAACGCATAACGCATAACGCATACCGTATAACGCATAACGCATACCGTATAACGCATAACGCATAACGCATAACGCATAACGTATAACGCATAACGCATAACGCATATCGCATAACGCATAACGCATAACGCATAACGCATAACGCATAACATATAACGCATAACGCATAATGCACAACGCATAACGAATACCGCAAAACGCATAACGCATTACGCATAACGCATAACGCATAACGTATAACTCATAACGCATAACGCATAAAGCATAACGCTTAATGTATAACGCATGACGCATATCGCATAACGCATAACGCATAACGCATAACGCAAAACGCATAACGTTAACGCATAACCCATAACGCATAAGGCTTGATGCATGACGAATATCGCATATCACATAACGCATAAGGCTTGATGCATGACGCATATCGCATAACGCATAACGCATAACCATAACGCATAACGTATAACCCATAACGCATAACGCCTAACGCATAACGTATAACGCATAACGCATACCGTATAACGCATAACGCATAACGCATAACGCATAAAGCATAACGCATAATGTATAACGCATAACGCATAACGCATAACGCATAACGCATAACGCATAACGCAAAACGCATAACGTTAACGCATAACCCATAACGCATAAGGCTTGATGCATGACGAATATCGCATATCACATAACGCATAAGGCTTGATGCATGACGCATATCGCATAACGCATAACGCATAACCATAACGCATAACGTATAACCCATAACGCGTAACGCCTAACGTATAACGTATAACGCATAACGCATACCGTATAACGCATAACGCATAACGCATAACGCATAACGCATAACGCATAACGCATAACGCATAACGCATAACGCATAACGCATAACGCATAACGCATAACGCATAACGCATAACGCGTAACGCATAACGCGTAACGCATAACGCGTAACGCATAACGCATAACGCATAACGCATAACGTATAACTCATAACGCATAAAGCATAAAGCATAACGCATAACGCATAACGCATAACGCATAACGCATAACGCTTATCGCATAACGGATCACGCATAACGCATAACTCGTAACTCATAAGGAGTAACGCATAACGCATAAAGCATAACGCATAACGCATAACGCATAATGCATAACGCATAATGCATAAAGCATGACGCATAACGCATAACTTATAACTCATTACTCATAACGAATAACGCATGTCGCATAACGCATATCGCATAACGCATAACGCATAATGCATAACGCATAAAGCGTAACGCATAACGCATAAATCATAACGCATAACGCATAACGCATAACGCATAACGCATAACGCATACCGTATAACGCATAACGCATACCGTATAACGCATAACGCATAACGCATAACGCATAACGTATAACGCATAACGCATAACGCATAACGCATAACGCATAACGCATAACGCATAACATATAACGCATAACGCATAATGCACAACGCATAACGAATACCGCAAAACGCATAACGCCTAACGCATAACGGATCACGCATAACGCATAACGCATAATGCATAACGCATAAAGCATAACGCATAACGCATTACGCATAACGCATAACGCATAACGCATAACGCATAAAGCATAACGCATAACGCATAACGCATGAAGCATAACCCATAACGCATAACGCAAAACGCATAACGCATAACGCATAACGCATAACGCATAACGCATAACGCATAACGCATAACGCATAACGCATAACGCATAACGTATAACTCATAACGCATAACGCATAAAGCATAACGCATAATGTATAACGCATGACGCATATCGCATAACGCATAACGCATAACGCATAACGCAAAACGCATAACGTCAACGCATAACCCATAACGCATAAGGCTTGATGCATGACGAATATCGCATATCACATAACGCATAAGGCTTGATGCATGACGCATATCGCATAACGCATAACGCATAACCATAACGCATAACGTATAACCCATAACGCATAACGCCTAACGCATAACGTATAACGCATAACGCATAACGTATAACGCATAACGCATAACGCATAACGCATAAAGCATAACGCATAATGTATAACGCATAACGCATAACGCATAACGCATAACGCATAACGCAAAACGCATAACGTTAACGCATAACCCATAACGCATAAGGCTTGATGCATGACGAATATCGCATATCACATAACGCATAAGGCTTGATGCATGACGCATATCGCATAACGCATAACGCATAACCATAACGCATAACGTATAACCCATAACGCGTAACGCCTAACGTATAACGTATAACGCATAACGCATACCGTATAACGCATAACGCATAACGCATAACGCATAACGCATAACGCATAACGCATAACGCATAACGCATAACGCGTAACGCATAACGCGTAACGCATAACGCGTAACGCATAACGCATAACGCATAACGCATAACGTATAACTCATAACGCATAAAGCATAAAGCATAACGCATAACGCATAACGCATAACGCATAACGCATAACACTTATCGCATAACGGATCACGCATAACGCATAACTCGTAACTCATAAGGAGTAACGCATAACGCATAAAGCATAACGCATAACGCATAACGCATAATGCATAACGCATAATGCATAAATCATAACGCATAACGCATAACGCATAACGCATAACGCATAACGCATAACGCATAACGCATAACGCATAACGCATAACGCATAACGCATAACGCATAACGCATAACGCATAACGCATAACGCATAACGCGTAACGCATAACGCGTAACGCGTAACGCCTAACGTATAACGTATAACGCATAACGCATACCGTATAACGCATAACGCATAACGCATAACGCATAACGCATAACGCATAACGCATAACGCATAACGCATAACGCATAACGCATAACGCATAACGCATAACGCATAACGCATAACGCGTAACGCATAACGCGTAACGCATAACGCGTAACGCATAACGCATAACGCATAACGCATAACGCATAACGTATAACTCATAACGCATAACGCATAACGCATAACGCATAACGCATAACGCAAAAGGCATAACGTTAACGCATAACCCATAACGCATAAGGCTTGATGCATGACGAATATCGCATATCACATAACGCATAAGGCTTGATGCATGACGCATATCGCATAAAGCATAACGCATAACGCATAACGCGTAACGCATAACGCGTAACGCATAACGCATAACGCATAACGCATAACGTATAACTCATAACGCATAAAGCATAAAGCATAACGCATAACGCATAACGCATAACGCATAACGCATAACGCTTATCGCATAACGGATCACGCATAACGCATAACTCGTAACTCATAAGGAGTAACGCATAACGCATAAAGCATAACGCATAACGCATAACGCATAATGCATAACGCATAACGAATAACGCATAACGCATAACGCATAACTTATAACTCATTACTCATAACGAATAACGCATGTCGCATAACGCATATCGCATAACGCATAACGCATAATGCATAACGCATAAAGCGTAAAGCATAACGCATAAATCATAACGCATAACGCATAACGCATAACGCATAACGCATAACGCATAACGCATACCGTATAACGCATAACGCATACCGTATAACGCATAACGCATAACGCATAAAGCATAACGTATAACGCATAACGCATAACGCATAACGCATAACGCATAACGCATAACGCATAACGCATAACGCATAACGCATAACGCATAACGCATAACATATAACGCATAACGCATAATGCACAACGCATAACGAATACCGCAAAACGCATAACGCCTAACGCATAACGGATCACGCATAACGCATAACGCATAATGCATAACGCATAAAGCATAACGCATAACGCATTACGCATAACGCATAACGCATAACGCATAACGCATTACGCATAACGCATAACGCATAACGTATAACTCATAACGCATAACGCATAAAGCATAACGCATAATGTATAACGCATGACGCATATCGCATAACGCATAACGCATAACGCATAACGCAAAACGCATAACGTTAACGCATAACCCATAACGCATAAGGCTTGATGCATGACGAATATCGCATATCACATAACGCATAAGGCTTGATGCATGACGCATATCGCATAACGCATAACGCATAACCATAACGCATAACGTATAACCCATAACGCATAACGCCTAACGCATAACGTATAACGCATAACGCATACCGTATAACGCATAACGCATAACGCATAACGCATAAAGCATAACGCATAATGTATAACGCATAACGCATAACGCATAACGCATAACGCATAACGCAAAACGCATAACGTTAACGCATAACCCATAACGCATAAGGCTTGATGCATGACGAATATCGCATATCACATAACGCATAAGGCTTGATGCATGACGCATATCGCATAACGCATAACGCATAACCATAACGCATAACGTATAACCCATAACGCGTAACGCCTAACGTATAACGTATAACGCATAACGCATACCGTATAACGCATAACGCATAACGCATAACGCATAACGCATAACGCATAACGCATAACGCATAACGCATAACGCATAACGCATAACGCATAACGCATAACGCATAACGCGTAACGCATAACGCGTAACGCATAACGCGTAACGCATAACGCATAACGCATAACGCATAACGTATAACTCATAACGCATAAAGCATAAAGCATAACGCATAACGCATAACGCATAACGCATAACGCATAACGCTTATCGCATAACGGATCACGCATACCGCATAACTCGTAACTCATAAGGAGTAACGCATAACGCATAAAGCATAACGCATAACGCATAACGCATAATGCATAACGCATAATGCATAAAGCATAACGCATAACGCATAACTTGTAACTCATTACTCATAACGAATAACGCATGTCGCATAACGCATATCGCATAACGCATAACGCATAATGCATAACGCATAAAGCGTAACGCATAACGCATAAATCATAACGCATAACGCATAACGCATAACGCATAACGCATAACGCATAACGCATACCGTATAACGCATAACGCATACCGTATAACGCATAACGCATAACGCATAACGCATAACGTATAACGCATAACGCATAACGCATATCGCATAACGCATAACGCATAACGCATAACGCATAACGCATAACATATAACGCATAACGCATAATGCACAACGCATAACGAATACCGCAAAACGCATAACGCATTACGCATAACGCATAACGCATAACGTATAACTCATAACGCATAACGCATAAAGCATAACGCATAATGTATAACGCATGACGCATATCGCATAACGCATAACGCATAACGCATAACGCAAAACGCATAACGTTAACGCATAACCCATAACGCATAAGGCTTGATGCATGACGAATATCGCATATCACATAACGCATAAGGCTTGATGCATGACGCATATCGCATAACGCATAACGCATAACCATAACGCATAACGTATAACCCATAACGCATAACGCCTAACGCATAACGTATAACGCAAAACGCATACCGTATAACGCATAACGCATAACGCATAACGCATAAAGCATAACGCATAATGTATAACGCATAACGCATAACGCATAACGCATAACGCATAACGCAAAACGCATAACGATAACGCATAACCCATAACGCATAAGGCTTGATGCATGACGAATATCGCATATCACATAACGCATAAGGCTTGATGCATGACGCATATCGCATAACGCATAACGCATAACCATAACGCATAACGTATAACCCATAACGCGTAACGCCTAACGTATAACGTATAACGCATAACGCATACCGTATAACGCATAACGCATAACGCATAACGCATAACGCATAACGCATAACGCATAACGCATAACGCATAACGCATAACGCATAACGCATAACGCATAACGCATAACGCATAACGCGTAACGCATAACGCGTAACGCATAACGCGTAACGCATAACGCATAACGCATAACGCATAACGTATAACTCATAACGCATAAAGCATAAAGCATAACGCATAACGCATAACGCATAACGCATAACGCATAACGCTTATCGCATAACGGATCACGCATAACGCATAACTCGTAACTCATAAGGAGTAACGCATAACGCATAAAGCATAACGCATAACGCATAACGCATAATGCATAACGCATAATGCATAAAGCATAACGCATAACGCATAACTTATAACTCATTACTCATAACGAATAACGCATGTCGCATAACGCATATCGCATAACGCATAACGCATAATGCATAACGCATAAAGCGTAACGCATAACGCATAAATCATAACGCATAACGCATAACGCATAACGCATAACGCATAACGCATACCGTATAACGCATAACGCATACCGTATAACGCATAACGCATAACGCATAACGCATAACGTATAACGCATAACGCATAACGCATAACGCATAACGCATAACGCATAACGCATAACATATAACGCATAACGCATAATGCACAACGCATAACGAATACCGCAAAACGCATAACGCCTAACGCATAACGGATCACGCATAACGCATAACGCATAATGCATAACGCATAAAGCATAACGCATAACGCATAACGCATAACGCATAACGCATAACGCATAACGCATAAAGCATAACGCATAACGCATAACGCATGAAGCATAACCCATAACGCATAACGCAAACCGCATAATGCATAACGCATAACGCATAACGCATAACGCATAACGCATAACGCATTACGCATAACGCATAACGCATAACGTATAACTCATAACGCATAACGCATAAAGCATAACGCATAATGTATAACGCATGACGCATATCGCATAACGCATAACGCATAACGCATAACGCAAAACGCATAACGTCAACGCATAACCCATAACGCATAAGGCTTGATGCATGACGAATATCGCATATCACATAACGCATAAGGCTTGATGCATGACGCATATCGCATAACGCATAACGCATAACCATAACGCATAACGTATAACCCATAACGCATAACGCCTAACGCATAACGTATAACGCATAACGCATAACGTATAACGCATAACGCATAACGCATAACGCATAAAGCATAACGCATAATGTATAACGCATAACGCATAACGCATAACGCATAACGCATAACGCAAAACGCATAACGTTAACGCATAACCCATAACGCATAAGGCTTGATGCATGACGAATATCGCATATCACATAACGCATAAGGCTTGATGCATGACGCATATCGCATAACGCATAACGCATAACCATAACGCATAACGTATAACCCATAACGCGTAACGCCTAACGTATAACGTATAACGCATAACGCATACCGTATAACGCATAACGCATAACGCATAACGCATAACGCATAACGCATAACGCATAACGCATAACGCATAACGCGTAACGCATAACGCGTAACGCATAACGCATAACGCATAACGCATAACGCATAACGCATAACGTATAACTCATAACGCATAAAGCATAAAGCATAACGCATAACGCATAACGCATAACGCATAACGCATAACACTTATCGCATAACGGATCACGCATAACGCATAACTCGTAACTCATAAGGAGTAACGCATAACGCATAAAGCATAACGCATAACGCATAACGCATAATGCATAACGCATAATGCATAAATCATAACGCATAACGCATAACGCATAACGCATAACGCATAACGCATAACGCATAACGCATAACGCATAACGCATAACGCATAACGCATAACGCATAACGCATAACGCATAACGCATAACGCGTAACGCATAACGCGTAACGCGTAACGCCTAACGTATAACGTATAACGCATAACGCATACCGTATAACGCATAACGCATAACGCATAACGCATAACGCATAACGCATAACGCATAACGCATAACGCATAACGCATAACGCATAACGCATAACGCATAACGCATAACGCATAACGCGTAACGCATAACGCGTAACGCATAACGCGTAACGCATAACGCATAACGCATAACGCATAACGCATAACGTATAACTCATAACGCATAAAGCATAAAGCATAACGCATAACGCATAACGCATAACGCATAACGCATAACGCATAACGCTTATCGCATAACGGATCACGCATAACGCATAACTCGTAACTCATAAGGAGTAACGAATAACGCATAAAGCATAACGCATAACGCATAACGCATAATGCATAACGCATAATGCATAAAGCATAACGCATAACGCATAACTTATAACTCATTACTCATAACGAATAACGCATGTCGCATAACGCATATCGCATAACGCATAACGCATAATGCATAACGCATAAAGCGTAACGCATAACGCATAAATCATAACGCATAACGCATAACGCATAACGCATAACGCATAACGCATAACGCATAACGCATACCGTATAACGCATAACGCATACCGTATAACGCATAACGCATAACGCATAACGCATAACGTATAACGCATAACGCATAACGCATATCGCATAACGCATAACGCATAACGCATAACGCATAACGCATAACATATAACGCATAACGCATAATGCACAACGCATAACGAATACCGCAAAACGCATAACGCATTACGCATAACGCATAACGCATAACGTATAACTCATAACGCATAACGCATAAAGCATAACGCATAATGTATAACGCATGACGCATATCGCATAACGCATAACGCATAACGCATAACGCAAAACGCATAACGTTAACGCATAACCCATAACGCATAAGGCTTGATGCATGACGAATATCGCATATCACATAACGCATAAGGCTTGATGCATGACGCATATCGCATAACGCATAACGCATAACCATAACGCATAACGTATAACCCATAACGCATAACGCCTAACGCATAACGTATAACGCAAAACGCATACCGTATAACGCATAACGCATAACGCATAACGCATAAAGCATAACGCATAATGTATAACGCATAACGCATAACGCATAACGCATAACGCATAACGCATAACGCAAAACGCATAACGTTAACGCATAACCCATAACGCATAAGGCTTGATGCATGACGAATATCGCATATCACATAACGCATAAGGCTTGATGCATGACGCATATCGCATAACGCATAACGCATAACCATAACGCATAACGTATAACCCAGAACGCGTAACGCCTAACGTATAACGTATAACGCATAACGCATACCGTATAACGCATAACGCATAACGCATAACGCATAACGCATAACGCATAACGCATAACGCATAACGCATAACGCATAACGCATAACGCATAACGCATAACGCGTAACGCATAACGCGTAACGCATAACGCGTAACGCATAACGCATAACGCATAACGCATAACGTATAACTCATAACGCATAACGCATAAAGCATAAAGCATAACGCATAACGCATAACGCATAACGCATAACGCATAACGCTTATCGCATAACGGATCACGCATAACGCATAACTCGTAACTCATAAGGAGTAACGCATAACGCATAAAGCATAACGCATAACGCATAACGCATAATGCATAACGCATAATGCATAAAGCATAACGCATAACGCATAACTTATAACTCATTACTCATAACGAATAACGCATGTCGCATAACGCATATCGCATAACGCATAACGCATAATGCATAACGCATAAAGCGTAACGCATAACGCATAAATCATAACGCATAACGCATAACGCATAACGCATAACGCATAACGCATACCGTATAACGCATAACGCATACCGTATAACGCATAACGCATAACGCATAACGCATAACGTATAACGCATAACGCATAACGCATAACGCATAACGCATAACGCATAACGCATAACGCATAACATATAACGCATAACGCATAATGCACAACGCATAACGTATACCGCAAAACGCATAACGCCTAACGCATAACGGATCACGCATAACGCATAACGCATAATGCATAACGCATAAAGCATAACGCATAACGCATTACGCATAACGCATAACGCATAACGCATAACGCATAAAGCATAACGCATAACGCATAACGCATGAAGCATAACCCATAACGCATAACGCAAACCGCATAACGCATAACGCATAACGCATAACGCATAACGCATAACGCATAACGCATAACGCATAACGCATAACGCATAACGTATAACTCATAACGCATAACGCATAAAGCATAACGCATAATGTATAACGCATGACGCATATCGCATAACGCATAACGCATAACGCATAACGCAAAACGCATAACGTCAACGCATAACCCATAACGCATAAGGCTTGATGCATGACGAATATCGCATATCACATAACGCATAAGGCTTGATGCATGACGCATATCGCATAACGCATAACGCATAACCATAACGCATAACGTATAACCCATAACGCATAACGCCTAACGCATAACGTATAACGCATAACGCATACCGTATAACGCATAACGCATAACGCATAACGCATAAAGCATAACGCATAATGTATAACGCATAACGCATAACGCATAACGCATAACGCATAACGCATAACGCATAACGTTAACGCATAACCCATAACGCATAAGGCTTGATGCATGACGAATATCGCATATCACATAACGCATAAGGCTTGATGCATGACGCATATCGCATAACGCATAACGCATAACCATAACGCATAACGTATAACCCATAACGCGTAACGCCTAACGTATAACGTATAACGCATAACGCATACCGTATAACGCATAACGCATAACGCATAACGCATAACGCATAACGCATAACGCATAACGCATAACGCATAACGCGTAACGCATAACGCGTAACGCATAACGCGTAACGCATAACGCATAACGCATAACGCATAACGTATAACTCATAACGCATAAAGCATAAAGCATAACGCATAACGCATAACGCATAACGCATAACACTTATCGCATAACGGATCACGCATAACGCATAACTCGTAACTCATAAGGAGTAACGCATAACGCATAAAGCATAACGCATAACGCATAACGCATAATGCATAACGCATAATGCATAAATCATAACGCATAACGCATAACGCATAACGCATAACGCATAACGCATAACGCATAACGCAAAACGCATAACGTTAACGCATAACCCATAACGCATAAGGCTTGATGCATGACGAATATCGCATATCACATAACGCATAAGGCTTGATGCATGACGCATATCGCATAACGCATAACGCATAACCATAACGCATAACGTATAACCCATAACGCGTAACGCCTAACGTATAACGTATAACGCATAACGCATACCGTATAACGCATAACGCATAACTTATAACTCATTACTCATAACGAATAACGCATGTCGCATAACGCATATCGCATAACGCATAACGCATAATGCATAACGCATAAAGCGTAACGCATAACGCATAAATCATAACGCATAACGCATAACGCATAACGCATAACGCATAACGCATACCGTATAACGCATAACGCATACCGTATAACGCATAACGCATAACGCATAACGCATAACGTATAACGCATAACGCATAACGCATAACGCATAACGCATAACGCATAACGCATAACGCATAACGCATAACATATAACGCATAACGCATAATGCACAACGCATAACGAATACCGCAAAACGCATAACGCCTAACGCATAACGGATCACGCATAACGCATAACGCATAATGCATAACGCATAAAGCATAACTCATAACGCATTACGCATAACGCATAACGCATAACGCATAACGCATAAAGCATAACGCATAACGCATAACGCAAAACGCATAACGCCTAACGCATAACGGATCACGCATAACGCATAACGCATAATGCATAACGCATAAAGCATAACGCATAACGCATTACGCATAACGCATAACGCATAACGCATAAAGCATAACGCATAACGCCTAACGCATAACGTATAACGCATAACGCATACCGTATAACGCATAACGCATAACGCATAACGCATAAAGCATAACGCATAATGTATAACGCATAACGCATAACGCATAACGCATAACGCATAACGCAAAACGCATAAGGCTTGATGCATGACGAATATCGCATATCACATAACGCATAAGGCTTGATGCATGACGCATATCGCATAACGCATAACGCATAACCATAACGCATAACGCATAACGCATAACGTATAACTCATAACGCATAACGCATAAAGCATAACGCATAACGCATAACGCATAACGCATAACGCATAACGCTTATCGCATAACGGATCACGCATAACGCATAACTCATAACTCATAAGGAGTAACGCATAACGCATAAAGCATAACGCATAACGCATAACGCATAATGCATAACGCATAATGCATAAAGCATAACGCATAACGCATAACTTATAACTCATTACTCATAACGAATAACGCATATCGCATAACGCATATCGCATAACGCATAACGCATAATGCATAACGCATAAAGCGTAACGCATAACGCATAAATCCAAACGCATAACGCATAACGCATAACGCATAACGCATAACGCATACCGTATAACGCATAACGCATACAGTATAACGCATAACGCATAACGCATAACGCATAACGCATAACGTATAACGCATAACGCATAACGCATAACGCATAACGCATAACATATAACGCATAACGCATAATGCACAACGCATAACGAATACCGCAAAACGCATAACGCCTAACGCATAACGGATCACGCATAACGCATAACGCATAATGCATAACGCATAAAGCATAACGCATAACGCATTACGCATAACGCATAACGCATAACGCATAACGCATAAAGCATAACGCATAACGCATAACGCATGAAGCATAACCCATAACGCATAACGCATACCGCATAATGCATAACGCATAACGCATAACGCATAACGCATAACGCATAACGCATAACGCATAACGCATAACGCATTACGCATAACGCATAACACATAACGTATAACTCATAACGCATAACGCATAAAGCATAACGCATAATGTATAACGCATGACGCATAACGCATAACGCATAACGCATAACGCATAACGCATAACGCATAACGCATAACGCATAACGCAAAACGCATAACGTTAACGCATAACCCATAACGCATAAGGCTTGATGCATGACGAATATCGCATATCACATAACGCATAAGGCTTGATGCATGACGCATATCGCATAACGCATAACGCATAACCATAACGCATAACGTATAACCCATAACGCATAACGCCTAACGCATAACGTATAACGCATAACGCATACCGTATAACGCATAACGCATAACGCATAACGCATAACGCATAACGCATAACGCATAACGCATAACGCATAACGCATAACGTATAACGCATAACGCATAACGCATAACGCATAACGCGTAACGGATAACGCATAACGCATAACGCATAATGCATATCGCATAAAGCATAACGCATAACGCATAACGCATAACGCGTAACGCATAACGCGTAACGCATAACGCATAACGCATAACGCATAACGTATAACTCATAACGCATAAAGCATAAAGCATAACGCATAACGCATAACGCATAACGCATAACGCATAACGCATAACGCATAACGCTTATCGCATAACGGATCACGCATAACGCATAATTCGTAACTCATAAGGAGTAACGCATAACGCATAAAGCATAACGCATAACGCATAACGCATAATGCATAACGCATAATGCATAAAGCATAACGCATAACGCATAACTTATAACTCATTACTCATAACGAATAACGCATGTCGCATAACGCATATCGCATAACGCATAACGCATAATGCATAACGCATAAAGCGTAAAGCATAACGCATAAATCATAACGCATAACGCATAAGGCATAACGCATAACGCATAACGCATAACGCATACCGTATAACGCATAACGCATACCGTATAACGCATAACGCATAACGCATAAAGCATAACGTATAACGCATAACGCATAACGCATAACGCATAACGCATAACGCATAACGCATAACGCATAACGCATAACGCATAACGCATAACGCATAACATATAACGCATAACGCATAATGCACAACGCATAACGAATACCGCAAAACGCATAACGCCTAACGCATAACGGATCACGCATAACGCATAACGCATAATGCATAACGCATAAAGCATAACGCATAACGCATTACGCATAACGCATAACGCATAACGCATAACGCATAAAGCATAACGCATAACGCATGAAGCATAACCCATAACGCATAACGCATACCGCATAATGCATAACGCATAACGCATAACGCATAACGCATAACGCATAACGCATAACGCATAACGCATTACGCATAACGCATAACGCATAACGTATAACTCATAACGCATAACGCATAAAGCATAACGCATAATGTATAACGCATGACGCATATCGCATAACGCATAACGCATAACGCATAACGCAAAACGCATAACGTTAACGCATAACCCATAACGCATAAGGCTTGATGCATGACGAATATCGCATATCACATAACGCATAAGGCTTGATGCATGACGCATATCGCATAACGCATAACGCATAACCATAACGCATAACGTATAACCCATAACGCATAACGCCTAACGCATAACGTATAACGCATAACGCATACCGTATAACGCATAACGCATAACGCATAACGCATAAAGCATAACGCATAATGTATAACGCATAACGCATAACGCATAACGCATAACGCAAAACGCATAACGTTAACGCATAACCCATAACGCATAAGGCTTGATGCATGACGAATATCGCATATCACATAACGCATAAGGCTTGATGCATGACGCATATCGCATAACGCATAACGCATAACGCATAACGCATAACCATAACGCATAACGTATAACCCATAACGCGTAACGCCTAACGTATAACGTATAACGCATAACGCATACCGTATAACGCATAACGCAAAACGCATAACGCATAACGCATAACGCATAACGCATAACGCATAACGCATAACGCATAACGCATAACGCATAACGCGTAACGCATAACGCGTAACGCATAACGCGTAACGCATAACGCATAACGCATAACGCATAACGTATAACTCATAACGCATAAAGCATAAAGCATAACGCATAACGCATAACGCATAACGCATAACGCATAACGCTTATCGCATAACGGATCACGCATAACGCATAACTCGTAACTCATAAGGAGTAACGCATAACGCATAAAGCATAACGCATAACGCATAACGCATAATGCATAACGCATAATGCATAAAGCATAACGCATAACGCATAACTTATAACTCATTACTCATAACGAATAACGCATGTCGCATAACGCATATCGCATAACGCATAACGCATAATGCATAACGCATAAAGCGTAACGCATAACGCATAAATCATAACGCATAACGCATAACGCATAACGCATAACGCATAACGCATAACGCATACCGTATAACGCATAACGCATACCGTATAACGCATAACGCATAACGCATAACGCATAACGTATAACGCATAACGCATAACGCATATCGCATAACGCATAACGCATAACGCATAACGCATAACGCATAACATATAACGCATAACGCATAATGCACAACGCATAACGAATACCGCAAAACGCATAACGCATTACGCATAACGCATAACGCATAACGTATAACTCATAACGCATAACGCATAAAGCATAACGCATAATGTATAACGCATGACGCATATCGCATAACGCATAACGCATAACGCATAACGCAAAACGCATAACGTTAACGCATAACCCATAACGCATAAGGCTTGATGCATGACGAATATCGCATATCACATAACGCATAAGGCTTGATGCATGACGCATATCGCATAACGCATAACGCATAACCATAACGCATAACGTATAACCCATAACGCATAACGCCTAACGCATAACGTATAACGCATAACGCATACCGTATAACGCATAACGCATAACGCATAAAGCATAACGCATAATGTATAACGCATAACGCATAACGCATAACGCATAACGCATAACGCATAACGCAAAACGCATAACGTTAACGCATAACCCATAACGCATAAGGCTTGATGCATGACGAATATCGCATATCACATAACGCATAAGGCTTGATGCATGACGCATATCGCATAACGCATAACGCATAACCATAACGCATAACGTATAACCCATAACGCGTAACGCCTAACGTATAACGTATAACGCATAACGCATACCGTATAACGTATAACGCATAACGCATAACGCATAACGCATAACGCATAACGCATAACGCATAACGCATAACGCATAACGCATAACGCATAACGCATAACGCGTAACGCATAACGCGTAACGCATAACGCGTAACGCATAACGCATAACGCATAACGCATAACGTATAACTCATAACGCATAAAGCATAAAGCATAACGCATAACGCATAACGCATAACGCATAACGCATAACGCATAACGCTTATCGCATAACGGATCACGCATAACGCATAACTCGTAACTCATAAGGAGTAACGCATAACGCATAAAGCATAACGCATAACGCATAACGCATAATGCATAACGCATAATGCATAAAGCATAACGCATAACGCATAACTTATAACTCATTACTCATAACGAATAACGCATGTCGCATAACGCATATCGCATAACGCATAACGCATAATGCATAACGCATAAAGCGTAACGCATAACGCATAAATCATAACGCATAACGCATAACGCATAACGCATAACGCATAACGCATACCGTATAACGCATAACGCATACCGTATAACGCATAACGCATAACGCATAACGCATAACGTATAACGCATAACGCATAACGCATAACGCATAACGCATAACGCATAACGCATAACGCATAACATATAACGCATAACGCATAATGCACAACGCATAACGAATACCGCAAAACGCATAACGCCTAACGCATAACGGATCACGCATAACGCATAACGCATAATGCATAACGCATAAAGCATAACGCATAACGCATTACGCATAACGCATAACGCATAACGCGTAACGCAT
Organism: Lasioglossum morio; assembly: GCA_916610235.2. Classification (NCBI taxonomy): domain Eukaryota; kingdom Metazoa; phylum Arthropoda; class Insecta; order Hymenoptera; family Halictidae; genus Lasioglossum; species Lasioglossum morio. The sequence goes on from CAKAJA020000347.1 coordinate 2,949,686, forward strand.
AAAGCATAACGCATAACGCATAACGCATGAAGCATAACCCATAACGCATAACGCATAGCGCATAATGCATAACGCATAACGCATAACGCATAACGCATAACGCATAACGCATAACGCATTACGCATAACGCATAACGCATAACGTATAACTCATAACGCATAACGCATAAAGCATAACGCATAATGTATAACGCATGACGCATATCGCATAACGCATAACGCATAACGCAAAACGCATAACGTCAACGCATAACCCATAACGCATAAGGCTTGATGCATGACGAATATCGCATATCACATAACGCATAAGGCTTGATGCATGACGCATATCGCATAACGCATAACGCATAACCATAACGCATAACGTATAACCCATAACGCATAACGCCTAACGCATAACGTATAACGCATAACGCATACCGTATAACGCATAACGCATAACGCATAACGCATAAAGCACAACGCATAATGTATAACGCATAACGCATAACGCATAACGCATAACGCATAACGCATAACGCAAAACGCATAACGTTAACGCATAACCCATAACGCATAAGGCTTGATGCATGACGAATATCGCATATCACATAACGCATAAGGCTTGATGCATGACGCATATCGCATAACGCATAACGCATAACCATAACGCATAACGTATAACCCATAACGCGTAACGCCTAACGTATAACGTATAACGCATAACGCATACCGTATAACGCATAACGCATAACGCATAACGCATAACGCATAACGCATAACGCATAACGCATAACGCATAACGCATAACGCATAACGCATAACGCATAACGCATAACGCATAACGCATAACGCGTAACGCATAACGCGTAACGCATAACGCGTAACGCATAACGCATAACGCATAACGCATAACGTATAACTCATAACGCATAAAGCATAAAGCATAACGCATAACGCATAACGCATAACGCATAACGCATAACACTTATCGCATAACGGATCACGCATAACGCATAACTCGTAACTCATAAGGAGTAACGCATAACGCATAAAGCATAACGCATAACGCATAACGCATAATGCATAACGCATAATACATAAAGCATAACGCATAACGCATAACTTATAACTCATTACTCATAACGAATAACGCATGTCGCATAACGCATATCGCATAACGCATAACGCATAATGCATAACGCATAAATCGTAACGCATAACGCATAAATCATAACGCATAACGCATAACGCATAACGCATAACGCATAACGCATACCGTATAACGCATAACGCATACCGTATAACGCATAACGCATAACGCATAACGCATAACGTATAACGCATAACGCATAACGCATAACGCATAACGCATAACGCATAACGCATAACATATAACGCATAACGCATAATGCACAACGCATAACGAATACCGCAAAACGCATAACGCCTAACGCATAACGGATCACGCATAACGCATAACGCATAATGCATAACGCATAAAGCATAACTCATAACGCATTACGCATAACGCATAACGCATAACGCATAACGCATAAAGCATAACGCATAACGCATAACGCAAAACGCATAACGCCTAACGCATAACGGATCACGCATAACGCATAACGCATAATGCATAACGCATAAAGCATAACGCATAACGCATTACGCATAACGCATAACGCATAACGCATAACGCATAAAGCATAACGCATAACGCATAACGCATGAAGCATAACCCATAACGCATAACGCATACCGCATAATGCATAACGCATAACGCATAACGCATAACGCATAACGCATAACCCATAACGCATAACGCCTAACGCATAACGTATAACGCATAACGCATACCGTATAACGCATAACGCATAACGCATAACGCATAAAGCATAACGCATAATGTATAACGCATAACGCATAACGCATAACGCATAACGCATAACGCAAAACGCATAAGGCTTGATGCATGACGAATATCGCATATCACATAACGCATAAGGCTTGATGCATGACGCATATCGCATAACGCATAACCATAACGCATAACGTATAACCCATAACGCATAACGCCTAACGCATAACGTATAACGCATAACGCATACCGTATAACGCATAACGCATAACGCATAACGCATAACGCATAACGCATAACGCATAACGCATAACGCATAACGTATAACGCATAACGCATAACGCATAACGAATACCGCAAAACGTATATCGCCTAACACATAACGGATCACGCATAACGCATAACGCATATCGCATAACGCATAACGCATAATGCATAACGCATAAAGCGTAACGCATAACGCATAAATCATAACGCATAACGCATAACGCATAACGCATAACGCATACCGTATAACGCATAACGCATACCGTATAACGCATAACGCATAACGCATAACGCATAACGTATAACGCATAACGCATAACGCATAACGCATAACGCATAACATATAACGCATAACGCATAATGCACAACGCATAACGAATACCGCAAAACGCATAACGCCTAACGCATAACGGATCACGCATAACGCATAACGCATAATGCATAACGCATAAAGCATAACGCATAACGCATTACGCATAACGCATAACGCATAACGCATAACGCATAACGCATAACGCATAACGCATAACGCATGAAGCATAACCCATAACGCATAACGCATACCGCATAATGCATAACGCGTAACGCATGACGCGTAACGCATAACGCATACCGTATAACGCATAACGCATAACGCATAACGCATAACGCATAACGCATAACGCATAACGCATAACGCATAACGTATAACGCATAACGCATAACGCATAACGAATACCGCAAAACGTATATCGCCTAACACATAACGGATCACGCATAACGCATAACGCATATCGCATAACGCATAACGCATAATGCATAACGCATAAAGCGTAACGCATAACGCATAAATCATAACGCATAACGCATAACGCATAACGCATAACGCATACCGTATAACGCATAACGCATACCGTATAACGCATAACGCATAACGCATAACGCATAACGTATAACGCATAACGCATAACGCATAACGCATAACGCATAACGCATAACATATAACGCATAACGCATAATGCACAACGCATAACGAATACCGCAAAACGCATAACGCCTAACGCATAACGGATCACGCATAACGCATAACGCATAATGCATAACGCATAAAGCATAACGCATAACGCATTACGCATAACGCATAACGCATAACGCATAACGCATAACGCATAACGCATAACGCATGAAGCATAACCCATAACGCATAACGCATACCGCATAATGCATAACGCGTAACGCATGACGCGTAACGCATAACGCGTAACGCATAACGCATAACGCATAACGCATAACGCATTACGCATAACGCATAACGCATAACGCATAACGCATAAAGCATAACGCATAACGCATAACGCATGAAGCATAACCCATAACGCATAACGCATACCGCATAATGCATAACGCATAACGCATAACGCATAACGCATAAAGCATAACGCATAATGTATAACGCATAACGCATAACGCATAACGCATAACGCAAAACGCATAAGGCTTGATGCATGACGAATATCGCATATCACATAACGCATAAGGCTTGATGCATGACGCATATCGCATAACGCATAACCATAACGCATAACGTATAACCCATAACGCATAACGCCTAACGCATAACGTATAACGCATAACGCATACCGTATAACGCATAACGCATAACGCATAACGCATAACGCATAACGCATAACGCATAACGCATAACGTATAACGCATAACGCATAACGCATAACGAATACCGCAAAACGTATATCGCCTAACACATAACGGATCACGCATAACGCATAACGCATATCGCATAACGCATAACGCATAATGCATAACGCATAAAGCGTAACGCATAACGCATAAATCATAACGCATAACGCATAACGCATAAAGCATAACGCATACCGTATAACGCATAACGCATACCGTATAACGCATAACGCATAACGCATAACGCATAACGTATAACGCATAACGCATAACGCATAACGCATAACGCATAACGCATAACATATAACGCATAACGCATAATGCACAACGCATAACGAATACCGCAAAACGCATAACGCCTAACGCATAACGGATCACGCATAACGCATAACGCATAATGCATAACGCATAAAGCATAACGCATAACGCATTACGCATAACGCATAACGCATAACGCATAACGCATAACGCATAACGCATAACGCATAACGCATAACGCATGAAGCATAACCCATAACGCATAACGCATACCGCATAATGCATAACGCGTAACGCATGACGCGTAACGCATAACGCGTAACGCATAACGCATAACGCATAACGCATAACGTATAACTCATAACACATAACGCATAAAGCATAACGCATAACGCATAACGCATAACGCATAACGCATAACGCTTATCGCATAACGGATCACGCATAACGCATAACTCAGAACTCATAAGGAGTAACGCATAACGCATAAAGCATAAGGCATAACGCATAACGCATAATGCATAACGCATAATGCATAAAGCATAACGCATAACGCATAACTTATAACTCATTACTCATAACGAATAACGCATATCGCATAACGCATATCGCATAACGCATAACGCATAATGCAAAACGCATAAAGCGTAACGCATAACGCATAAATCATAACGCATAACGCATAACGCATAACGCATAACGCATAACGCATACCGTATAACGCATAACGCATACCGTATAACGCATAACGAATAACGCATAACGCATAACGTATAACGCATAACGCATAACGCATAACGCATAACGCATAACGCATAACGCATAACATATAACGCATAACGCATAATGCACAACGCATAACGAATACCGCAAAACGCATAACGCCTAACGCATAACGGATCACGCATAACGCATAACGCATAATGCATAACGCATAAAGCATAACGCATAACGCATTACGCATAACGCATAACGCATAACGCATAACGCATAAAGCATAACGCATAACGCATAACGCATGAAGCATAACCCATAACGCATAACGCATACCGCATAATGCATAACGCATAACGCATAACGCATAACGCATAACGCATAACGCATAACGCATTACGCATAACGCATAACGCATAACGCATAACGCATAACGTATAACTCATAACGTAAACGCATAAAGCATAACGCATAATGTATAACGCATGACGCATAACGCATAACGCATAACGCATAACGCATAACGCATAACGCATAACGCATAACGCATAACGCATAACGCAAAACGCATAAGGCTTGATGCATGACGAATATCGCATATCACATAACGCATAAGGCTTGCTGCATGACGCATATCGCATAACGCATAACGCATAACCATAACGCATAACGTATAACCCATAACGCATAACGCCTAACGCATAACGTATATCGCATAACGCATACCGTATAACGCATAACGCATAACGGATAACGCATAACGCATAACGCATAACGCATAACGCATAACGCATAACGCATAACGCATAACGCATAACGCATAACGTATAACGCATAAGGCATAACGCATAACGCATAACACATAACGCATAACGAATACCGCAAAACGTATATCGCCTAACACATAACGGATCACGCATAACGCATAACGCATAACGTATAACGCATAACGCATAACGCATAACGCATAACGCATAACGCATAACGCATAACGCATAACATATAACGCATAACGCATAACGCATAACGCATAACGCATAACGCATAACGCATAACGCCTAACGCATAACGGATCACGCATAACGCATAACGCATAATGCATAACGCATAAAGCATAACGCATAACGCATTACGCATAACGCATAACGCATAACGCATAACGCATAACGCATAACGCATAACGCATGAAGCATAACTCATAACGCATAACGCATACCGCATAATGCATAACGCGTAACGCATAACGCGTAACGCATAACGCGTAACGCATAACGCGTAACGCATAACGCATAACGCATAACGCATAACGTATAACTCATAACGCATAACGCATAAAGCACAACGCATAACGCATAACGCATAACGCATAACGCTTATCGCATAACGCATCACGCATAACGCATAACTCATAACTCAAAGGAGTAACGCATAACGCATAAAGCATAACGCATAACGCATAAAGCATAATGCATAACGCATAATGCATAAAGCATAACGCATAACGCATAACTTATAACTCATTACTCATAACGAATAACGCATATCGCATAACGCATATCGCATAACGCATAACGCATAATGCATAACGCATAAAGCGTAACGCATAACGCATAAATCATAACGCATAACGCATAACGCATACAATATAACGCATAACGCATACCATATAACGCATAACGCATAACGCATAACGCATAACGTATAACGCATAACGCATAACGCATAACGCATAACGCAGTACGCATAACGCATAACGCATAACGCATAACGCATAACGCATAACGCATAACGCATAACATATAACGCATAACGCATAATGCACAACGCATAACGAATACCGCAAAACGCATAACGCCTAACGCATAACGGATCACGCATAACGCATAACGCATAATGCATAACGCATAAAGCATAACGCATAACGCATTACGCATAACGCATAACGCATAACGCATAACGCATAAAGCATAACGCATAACGCATACCGCATGAAGCATAACCCATAACGCATAACGCATACCGCATAATGCATAACGCATAACGCATAACGCATAACGCATAACGCATAACGCATAACGCATTACGCATAACGCATAACGCATAACGTATAACTCATAACGCATAACGCATAAAGCATAACGCATAATCTATAACGCATGACGCATAACGCATAACGCATAACGCATAACGCATAACGAATACCGCAAAACGTATATCGCCTAACACATAACGGATCCCGCATAACGCATAACGCATATCGCATAACGCATAACGCATAATGCATAACGCATAAAGCGTAACGCATAACGCATAAATCATAACGCATAACGCATAACGCATAACGCATAACGCATACCGTATAACGCATAACGCATACCGTATAACGCATAACGCATAACGCATAACGCATAACGTATAACGCATAACGCATAACGCATAACGCATAACGCATAACGCATAACGCATAACGCATAACGCATAACGCATAACGCATAACGCATAATGCATAACGCATAAAGCATAACGCATAACGCATTACGCATAACGCATAACGCATAACGCATAACGCATAACGCATAACGCATAACGCATAACGCATGAAGCATAACCCATAACGCATAACGCATACCGCATAATGCATAACGCGTAACGCATAACGCCTAACGCATAACGGATCACGCATAACGCATAACGCATAATGCATAACGCATAAAGCATAACGCATAACGCATTACGCATAACGCATAACGCATAACGCATAACGCATAAAGCATAACGCATAACGCATAACGCATGAAGCATAACCCATAACGCATAACGCATACCGCATAATGCATAACGCATAACGCATAACGCATAACGCATAACGCATAACGCATTACGCATAACGCATAACGCATAACGTATAACTCATAACGCATAACGCATAAAGCATAACGCATAATCTATAACGCATGACGCATAACGCATAACGCATAACGCATAACGCATAACGAATACCGCAAAACGTATATCGCCTAACACATAACGGATCACGCATAACGCATAACGCATATCGCATAACGCATAACCCTTAATGCATAACGCATAAAGCGTAACGCATAACGCATAAATCATAACGCATAACGCATAACGCATAACGCATAACGAATAACGCATACCGTATAACGCATAACGCATACCGTATAACGCATAACGCATAACGCATAACGCATAACGTATAACGCATAACGCATAACGCATAACGCATAACGCATAACGCATAACGCATAATGCATAACGCATAAAGCATAACGCATAACGCATTACGCATAACGCATAACGCATAACGCATAACGCATAACGCATAACGCATAACGCATGAAGCATAACCCATAACGCATAACGCATACCGCATAATGCATAACGCGTAACGCATAACGCGTAACGCATAACGCGTAACGCATAACGCATAACGCATAACGCATAATGTATAACTCATAACGCATAACGCATAAAGCATAACGCATAACGCATAACGCATAACGCTTATCGCATAACGGATCACGCATAACGCATAACTCATAACTCATAAGGAGTAACGCATAACGCATAAAGCATAACGCATAACGCATAACGCATAATGCATAACGCATAATGCATAAAGCATAACGCATAACGCATAACTTATAACTCATTACTCATAACGAATAACGCATATCGCATAACGCATGTCGCATAACGCATAACGCATAATGCATAACGCATAAAGCGTAACGCATAACGCATAAATCATAACGCATAACGCATAACGCATAACGCATAACGCATACCGTATAACGCATAACGCATACCGTATAACGCATAACGCATAACGCATAACGCATAACGTATAACGCATAACGCATAACGCATAACGCATAACGCATAACGCATAACATAGAACGCATAACGCATAATGCACAACGCATAACGAATACCGCAAAACGCATAACGCCTAACGCATAACGGATCACGCATAACGCATAACGCATAATGCATAACGCATAAAGCATAACGCATAACGCATTACGCATAACGCATAACGCATAACGCATAACGCATAAAGCATAACGCATAACGCATAACGCATAACGCATGAAGCATAACCCATAACGCATAACGCATACCGCATAATGCATAACGCGTAACGCATAACGCCTAACGCATAACGGATCACGCATAACGCATAACGCATAATGCATAACGCATAAAGCATAACGCATAACGCATTACGCATAACGCATAACGCATAACGCATAACGCATAAAGCATAACGCATAACGCATAACGCATGAAGCATAACCCATAACGCATAACGCATACCGCATAATGCATAACGCATAACGCATAACGCATAACGCATAACGCATAACGCATAACGCATTACGCATAACGCATAACGCATAACGTATAACTCATAACGCATAACGCATAAAGCATAACGCATAATCTATAACGCATGACGCATAACGCATAACGCATAACGCATAACGCATAACGAATACCGCAAAACGTATATCGCCTAACACATAACGGATCACGCATAACGCATAACGCATATCGCATAACGCATAACGCATAATGCATAACGCATAAAGCGTAACGCATAACGCATAAATCATAACGCATAACGCATAACGCATAACGCATAACGCATACCGTATAACGCATAACGCATACCGTATAACGCATAACGCATAACGCATAACGCATAACGTATAACGCATAACGCATAACGCATAACGCATAACCCATAACGCATAACGCATAATGCATAACGCATAAAGCATAACGCATATCGCATTACGCATAACGCATAACGCATAACGCATAACGCATAACGCATAACGCATAACGCATGAAGCATAACCCATAACGCATAACGCATACCGCATAATGCATAACGCGTAACGCATAACGCGTAACGCATAACGCGTAACGCATAACGCATAACGCATAACGCATAACGTATAACTCATAACGCATAACGCATAAAGCATAACGCATAACGCATAACGCATAACGCTTATCGCATAACGGATCACGCATAACGCATAACTCATAACTCATAAGGAGTAACGCATAACGCATAAAGCATAACGCATAACGCATAACGCATAATGCATAACGCATAATGCATAAAGCATAACGCATAACGCATAACTTATAACTCATTACTCATAACGAATAACGCATATCGCATTACGCATGTCGCATAACGCATAACGCATAATGCATAACGCATAAAGCGTAACGCATAACGCATAAATCATATTGCATAACGCATAACGCATAACGCATAACGCATACCGTATAACGCATAACGCATACCGTATAACGCATAACGCATAACGCATAACGCATAACGTATAACGCATAACGCATAACGCATAACGCATAACGCATAACGCATAACATATAACGCATAACGCATAATGCACAACGCATAACGAATACCGCAAAACGCATAACGCCTAACGCATAACGGATCACGCATAACGCATAACGCATAATGCATAACGCATAAAGCATAACGCATAACGCATTACGCATAACGCATAACGCATAACGCATAACGCATAAAGCATAACGCATAACGCATAACGCATGAAGCATAACCCATAACGCATAACGCATACCGCATAATGCATTACGCATAACGCATAACGCATAACGTATAACTCATAACGCATAACGCATAAAGCATAACGCATAATGTATAACGCATAACGCATAACGCATAACGCATAACGCATAACGCATAACGCATAACGCATAACGCATAACGCATAACGCAAAACGCATAACGTTAACGCATAACCCATAACGCATAAGGCTTGATGCATGACGAATATCGCATATCACATAACGCATAAGGCTTGATGCATGACGCATATCGCATAACGCATAACGCATAACCATAACGCATAACGTATAACCCATAACGCATAACGCCTAACGCATAACGTATAACGCATAACGCATACCGTATAACGCATAACGCATAACGCATAACGCATAACGCATAACGCATAACGCATAACGCATAACGCATAACGCATAACGTATAACGCATAACGCATAACGCATAACGCATAACGAATACCGCAAAACGTATATCGCCTAACACATAACGGATCACGCATAACGCATAACGCATATCGCATAACGCATAACGCATAATGCATAACGCATAAAGCGTAACGCATAACGCATAAATCATAACGCATAACGCATAACGCATAACGCATACCGCATAATGCATAACGCGTAACGCATAACGCCTAACGCATAACGGATCACGCATAACGCATAACGCATAATGCATAACGCATAAAGCATAACGCATAACGCATTACGCATAACGCATAACGCATAACGCATAACGCATAAAGCATAACGCATAACGCATAACGCATGAAGCATAACCCATAACGCATAACGCATACCGCATAATGCATAACGCATAACGCATAACGCATAACGCATAACGCATAACGCATAACGCATTACGCATAACGCATAACGCATAACGTATAACTCATAACGCATAACGCATAAAGCATAACGCATAATCTATAACGCATGACGCATAACGCATAACGCATAACGCATAACGCATAACGAATACCGCAAAACGTATATCGCCTAACACATAACGGATCACGCATAACGCATAACGCATATCGCATAACGCATAACGCATAATGCATAACGCATAAAGCGTAACGCATAACGCATAAATCATAACGCATAACGCATAACGCATAACGCATAACGCATACCGTATAACGCATAACGCATACCGTATAACGCATAACGCATAACGCATAACGCATAACGTATAACGCATAACGCATAACGCATAACGCATAACCCATAACGCTTAACGCATAATGCATAACGCATAAAGCATAACGCATAACGCATTACGCATAACGCATAACGCATAACGCATAACGCATAACGCATAACGCATAACGCATGAAGCATAACCCATAACGCATAACGCATACCGCATAATGCATAACGCGTAACGCATAACGCGTAACGCATAACGCGTAACGCATAACGCATAACGCATAACGCATAACGTATAACTCATAACGCATAACGCATAAAGCATAACGCATAACGCATAACGCATAACGCTTATCGCATAACGGATCACGCATAACGCATAACTCATAACTCATAAGGAGTAACGCATAACGCATAAAGCATAACGCATAACGCATAACGCATAATGCATAACGCATAATGCATAAAGCATAACGCATAACGCATAACTTATAACTCATTACTCATAACGAATAACGCATATCGCATTACGCATGTCGCATAACGCATAACGCATAATGCATAACGCATAAAGCGTAACGCATAACGCATAAATCATATTGCATAACGCATAACGCATAACGCATAACGCATACCGTATAACGCATAACGCATACCGTATAACGCATAACGCATAACGCATAACGCATAACGTATAACGCATAACGCATAACGCATAACGCATAACGCATAACGCATAACATATAACGCATAACGCATAATGCACAACGCATAACGAATACCGCAAAACGCATAACGCCTAACGCATAACGGATCACGCATAACGCATAACGCATAATGCATAACGCATAAAGCATAACGCATAACGCATTACGCATAACGCATAACGCATAACGCATAACGCATAAAGCATAACGCATAACGCATAACGCATGAAGCATAACCCATAACGCATAACGCATACCGCATAATGCATTACGCATAACGCATAACGCATAACGTATAACTCATAACGCATAACGCATAAAGCATAACGCATAATGTATAACGCATGACGCATAACGCATAACGCATAACGCATAACGCATAACGCATAACGCATAACGCATAACGCATAACGCAAAACGCATAACGTTAACGCATAACCCATAACGCATAAGGCTTGATGCATGACGAATATCGCATATCACATAACGCATAAGGCTTGATGCATGACGCATATCGCATAACGCATAACGCATAACCATAACGCATAACGTATAACCCATAACGCATAACGCCTAACGCATAACGTATAACGCATAACGCATACCGTATAACGCATAACGCATAACGCATAACGCATAACGCATAACGCATAACGCATAACGCATAACGCATAACGCATAACGTATAACGCATAACGCATAACGCATAACGCATAACGAATACCGCAAAACGTATATCGCCTAACACATAACGGATCACGCATAACGCATAACGCATATCGCATAACGCATAACGCATAATGCATAACGCATAAAGCGTAACGCATAACGCATAAATCATAACGCATAACGCATAACGCATAATGTATAACGCATGACGCATAACGCATAACGCATAACGCATAACGCATAACGCATAACGCATAACGCATAACGCATAACGCAAAACGCATAACGTTAACGCATAACCCATAACGCATAAGGCTTGATGCATGACGAATATCGCATATCACATAACGCATAAGGCTTGATGCATGACGCATATCGCATAACGCATAACGCATAACCATAACGCATAACGTATAACCCATAACGCATAACGCATACCGCATAATGCATAACGCATAACGCATAACGCATAGCGCATAACGCATAACGCATTACGCATAACGCATAACGCATAACGTATAACTCATAACGCATAACGCATAACGCCTAACGCATAACGTATAACGCATAACGCATAACGCATAACGCATAACATATAACGCATAACGCATAATGCACAACGCATAACGAATACCGCAAAACGCATAACGCCTAACGCATAACGGATCACGCATAACGCATAACGCATAATGCATAACGCATAAAGCATAACGCATAACGCATTACGCATAACGCATAACGCATAACGCATAACGCATAAAGCATAACGCATAACGCATAACGCATGAAGCATAACCCATAACGCATAACGCATACCGCATAATGCATTACGCATAACGCATAACGCATAACGTATAACTCATAACGCATAACGCATAAAGCATAACGCATAATGTATAACGCATGACGCATAACGCATAACGCATAACGCATAACGCATAACGCATAACGCATAACGCATAACGCATAACGCAAAACGCATAACGTTAACGCATAACCCATAACGCATAAGGCTTGATGCATGACGAATATCGCATATCACATAACGCATAAGGCTTGATGCATGACGCATATCGCATAACGCATAACGCATAACCATAACGCATAACGTATAACCCATAACGCATAACGCCTAACGCATAACGTATAACGCATAACGCATACCGTATAACGCATAACGCATAACGCATAACGCATAACGCATAACGCATAACGCATAAAGCATAACGCATAACGCATAACGTATAACGCATAACGCATAACGCATAACGCATAACGCATAACGCATAACGAATACCGCAAAAAGTATATCGCCTAACACATAACGGATCACGCATAACGCATAACGCATATCGCATAACGCATAACGCATAATGCATAACGCATAAAGCGTAACGCATAACGCATAAATCATAACGCATAACGCATAACGCATAACGCATAACGCATACCGTATAACGCATAACGCATACCGTATAACGCATAACGCATAACGCATAACGCATAACGTATAACGCATAACGCATAACGCATAACGCATAACGCATAACGCATAACGCATAACATATAACGCATAACGCATAATGCACAACGCATAACGAATACCGCAAAACGCATAACGCGTAACGCATAACGGATCACGCATAACGCATAACGCATAATGCATAACGCATAAAGCATAACGCATAACGCATTACGCATAACGCATAACGCATAACGCATAACGCATAACGCATAACGCATAAAGCATAACGCATAACGCATAACGCATGAAGCATAACCCATAACGCATAACGCATACCGCATAATGCATAACGCGTAACGCATAACGCGTAACGCATAACGCGTAACGCACAACGCATAACGCATAACGCATAACGTATAACTCATAACGCATAACGCATAAAGCACAACGCATAACGCATAACGCATAACGCATAACGCTTATCGCATAACGCATCACGCATAACGCATAACTCATAACTCATAAGGAGTAACGCATAACGCATAAAGCATAACGCATAACGCATAACGCATAATGCATAACGCATAATGCATAAAGCATAACGCATAACGCATAACTTATAACTCATTACTCATAACGAATAACGCATATCGCATAACGCATATCGCATAACGCATAACGCATAATGCATAACGCATAACGCATAACGCATAACATATAACGCATAACGCATAATGCACAACGCATAACGAATACCGCAAAACGCATAACGCGTAACGCATAACGGATCACGCATAACGCATAACGCATAAAGCATAACGCATAACGCATTACGCATAACGCATAACGCATAACGCATAAAGCTTAACGCATAACGCATAACGCATGAAGCATAACCCATAACGCATAACGCATACCGCATAATGCATAACGCATAACGCATAACGCATAACGCATAACGCATAACGCATAACGCATTACGCATAACGCATAACGCATAACGTATAACTCATAACGCATAACGCATAACGCCTAACGCATAACGTATAACGCATAACGCATACCGTATAACGCATAACGCATAACGGATAACGCATAACGCATAACGCATAACGCATAACGCATAACGCATAACGCATAACGCATAACGTATAACGCATAACGCATAACGCATAACACATAACGCATAACGCATAACGAATACCGCAAAACGTATATCGCCTAACACATAACGGATCACGCATAACGCATAACGCATAATGCATAACGCATAAAGCATAACGCATAACGCATTACGCATAACGCATAACGCATAAAGCATAACGCATAACGCATAACGCATGAAGCATAACCCATAACGCATAACGCATACCGCATAATGCATAACGCATAACGCATAACGCATAACGCATAACGCATAACGCATTACGCATAACGCATAACGCATAACGTATAACTCATAACGCATAACGCATAATGCACAACGCATAACGAATACCGCAAAACGCATAACGCGTAACGCATAACGGATCACGCATAACGCATAACGCATAATGCATAACGCATAAAGCATAACGCATAACGCATTACGCATAACGCATAACGCATAACGCATAACGCATAAAGCATAACGCATAACGCATAACGCATGAAGCATAACCCATAACGCATAACGCATACCGCATAATGCATAACGCGTAACGCATAACGCGTAACGCATAACGCGTAACGCATAACGCATAACGCATAACGCATAACGTATAACTCATAACGCATAACGCATAAAGCACAACGCATAACGCATAACGCATAACGCATAACGCTTATCGCATAACGCATCACGCATAACGCATAACTCATAACTCATAAGGAGTAACGCATAACGCATAAAGCATAACGCATAACGCATAACGCATAATGCATAACGCATAATGCATAAAGCATAACGCATAACGCATAACTTATAACTCATTACTCATAACGAATAACGCATATCGCATAACGCATATCGCATAACGCATAACGCATAACGCATAACGCATAACGCATAACGCATAACATATAACGCATAACGCATAATGCACAACGCATAACGAATACCGCAAAACGCATAACGCGTAACGCATAACGCATAACGCTTATCGCATAACGCATCACGCATAACGCATAACTCATAACTCATAAGGAGTAACGCATAACGCATAAAGCATAACGCATAACGCATAACGCATAATGCATAACGCATAACGCATAAAGCATAACGCATAACGCATAACTTATAACTCATTACTCATAACGAATAACGCATATCGCATAACGCATATCGCATAACGCATAACGCATAATGCATAACGCATAACGCATAACGCATAACGCATAACGTATAACTCATAACGCATAACGCATAAAGCACAACGCATAACGCATAACGCATAACGCATAATGCATAACGCATAAAGCATAACGCATAACGCATTACGCATAACGCATAACGCATAAAGCATAACGCATAACGCATAACGCATGAAGCATAACCCATAACGCATAACGCATACCGCATAATGCATAACGCATAACGCATAACGCATAACGCATAACGCATAACGCATTACGCATAACGCATAACGCATAACGCATAACGCTTAACGCATAACGGATCACGCATAACGCATAACTCGTAACTCATAAGGAGTAACGCATAACGCATAAAGCATAACGCATAACGCATAACGCATAATGCATAACGCATAATGCATAAAGCATAACGCATAACGCATAACTTATAACTCATTACTCATAACGAATAACGCATGTCGCATAACGCATATCGCATAACGCATAACGCATACCGTATAACGCATAACGCATAACGGATAACGCATAACGCATAACGCATAACGCATAACGCATAACGCATAACGCATAACGCATAACGTATAACGCATAACGCATAACGCATAACACATAACGCATAACGCATAACGAATACCGCAAAACGTATATCGCCTAACACATAACGGATCACGCATAACGCATAACGCATAACGTATAACGCATAACGCATAACGCATAACGCATAACGCATAACGCATAACGCATAACGCATAACGCATAACGCATTACGCATAACGCATAACGCATAAAGCATAACGCATAACGCATAACGCATGAAGCATAACCCATAACGCATAACGCATACCGCATAATGCATAACGCATAACGCATAACGCATAACGCATAACGCATAACGCATAACGCATAACGCATAACGCATAACGTATAACGCATAACGCATAACGCATAACGCCTAACGCATAACGTATAACGCATAACGCATACCGTATAACGCATAACGCATAACGGATAACGCATAACGCATAACGCATAACGCATAACGCATAACGCATAACGCATAACGCATAACGCATAACGCATAACGCATAACGCATAACACATAACGCATAACGCATAACGAATACCGCAAAACGTATATCGCCTAACACATAACGGATCACGCATAACGCATAACGCATAACGTATAACGCATAACGCATAACGCATAACGCATAACGCATAACGCATAACGCATAACGCATAACGCATAACATATAACGCATAACGCATAACGCATAACGCATAACGCATAACGCATAACGCATAACGCATAACGCCTAACGCATAACGGATCACGCATAACGCATAACGCATAATGCATAACGCATAAAGCATAACGCATAACGCATTACGCATAACGCATAACGCATAACGCATAACGCATAACGCATAACGCATAACGCATGAAGCATAACCCATAACGCATAACGCATACCGCATAATGCATAACGCGTAACGCATAACGCGTAACGCATAACGCGTAACGCATAACGCATAACGCATAACGCATAACGTATAACTCATAACGCATAACGCATAAAGCACAACGCATAACGCATAACGCATAACGCATAACGCTTATCGCATAACGCATCACGCATAACGCATAACTCATAACTCATAAGGAGTAACGCATAACGCATAAAGCATAACGCATAACGCATAACGCATAATGCATAACGCATAATGCATAAAGCATAACGCATAACGCATAACTTATAACTCATTACTCATAACGAATAACGCATATCGCATAACGCATATCGCATAACGCATAACGCATAATGCATAACGCATAAAGCGTAACGCATAACGCATAAATCATAACGCATAACGCATAACGCATAACGCATAATGCATAACGCATAATGCATAAAGCATAACGCATAACGCATAACTTATAACTCATTACTCATAACGAATAACGCATATCGCATAACGCATATCGCATAACGCATAACGCATAACGCATAAAGCATAACGCATAACGCATAACGCATGAAGCATAACCCATAACGCATAACGCAAACCGCATAATGCATAACGCATAACGCATAACGCATAACGCATAACGCATAACGCATTACGCATAACGCATAACGCATAACGTATAACTCATAACGCATAACGCATAACGCCTAACGCATAACGTATAACGCATAACGCATACCGTATAACGCATAACGCATAACGGATAACGCATAACGCATAACGCATAACGCATAACGCATAACGCATAACGCATAACGCATAACGCATAACGTATAACGCATAACGCATAACGCATAACACATAACGCATAACGCATAACGAATACCGCAAAACGTATATCGCCTAACACATAACGGATCACGCATAACGCATAACGCATAACGCATAACGCATAACGCATAACGCATAACGCCTAACGCATAACGGATCACGCATAACGCATAACGCATAATGCATAACGCGTAACGCATAACGCGTAACGCATAACTCATAACGCATAACGCATAAAGCACAACGCATAACGCATAACGCATAACGCATAACGCTTATCGCATAACGCATCACGCATAACGCATAACTCATAACTCATAAGGAGTAACGCATAACGCATAAAGCATAACGCATAACGCATAACGCATAATGCATAACGCATAATGCATAAAGCATAACGCATAACGCATAACTTATAACTCATTACTCATAACGAATAACGCATATCGCATAACGCATATCGCATAACGCATAACGCATAATGCATAACGCATAACGCATAACGCATAACATATAACGCATAACGCATAATGCACAACGCATAACGAATACCGCAAAACGCATAACGCGTAACGCATAACGGATCACGCATAACGCATAACGCATAATGCATAACGCATAAAGCATAACGCATAACGCATTACGCATAACGCATAACGCATAAAGCATATCGCATAACGCATAACGCATGAAGCATAACCCATAACGCATAACGCATACCGCATAATGCATAACGCATAACGCATAACGCATAACGCATAACGCATAACGCATTACGCATAACGCATAACGCATAACGTATAACTCATAACGCATAACGCATAACGCCTAACGCATAACGAATAACGCATAACGCATACCGTATAACGCATAACGCATAACGGATAACGCATAACGCATAACGCATAACGCATAACGCATAACGCATAACGCATAACGTATAACGCATAACGCATAACGCATAACACATAACGCATAACGCATAAACCATAACGCATAACGCATTACGCATAACGCATAACGCATTACGCATAACGCATAACGCATAACGCATAACGCATGAAGCATAACCCATAACGCATAACGCATACCGCATAATGCATAACGCGTAACGCATAACGCGTAACGCATAACGCGTAACGCATAACGCATAACGCATAACGCATAACGTATAACTCATAACGCATAACGCATAAAGCACAACGCATATCGCATAACGCATAACGCATAACGCTTATCGCATAACGCATCACGCATAACGCATAACTCATAACTCATAAGGAGTAACGCATAACGCATAAAGCATAACGCATAACGCATAACGCATAATGCATAACGCATAATGCATAAAGCATAACGCATAACGCATAACTTATAACTCATTACTCATAACGAATAACGCATATCGCATAACGCATATCGCATAACGCATAACGCATAACGCATAATGCATAACGCATAAAGCGCAACGCATAACGCATAAATCATAACGCATAACGCATAACGCATACCGTATAACGCATAACGCATACCGTATAACGCATAACGCATAACGCATAACGCATAACGTATAACGCATAACGCATAACGCATAACGCATAACGCATAACGCATAACGCATAACGCATAACATATAACGCATAACGCATAACGCATAACGCATAACGCATAACGCATAAAGCATAACGCATAACGCATAACGCCTGAAGCATAACCCATAACGCATAACGCATACCGCATAATGCATAACGCATAACGCATAACGCATAACGCATAACGCATAACGCATTACGCATAACGCATAACGCATAACGTATAACTCATAACGCATAACGCATAAAGCATAACGCATAACGCATAACGCATAACGCATAACGCATAACGCATAACGCATAACGCATAACCATAACGCATAACGTATAACCCATAACGCATAACGCCTAACGCATAACGTATAACGCATAACGCATACCGTATAACGCATAACGCATAACGCATAACGCATAACGCATAACGCATAACGCATAACGCATAACGCATAACGTATAACGCATAACGCATAACGCATAACGCATAACGCATAACGCATAACGCATAACGAATACCGCAAAACGTATATCGCCTAACACATAACGGATCACGCATAACGCATAACGCATATCGCATAACGCATAACGCATAATGCATAACGCATAAAGCGTAACGCATAACGCATAAATCATAACGCATAGCGCATAACGCATAAATCATAACGCATACCGTATAACGCCTAACGCATAACGTATAACGCATAACGCATACCGTATAACGCATAACGCATAACGCATAACGCATAACGCATAACGCATAACGCATAACGCATAACGCATAACGCATAACGTATAACGCATAACGCATAACGCATAACGCATAACGCATAACGCATAACGAATACCGCAAAACGTATATCGCCTAACACATAACGGATCACGCATAACGCATAACGCATAACGCATAACGCATAACGCATAACATATAACGCATAACGCATAATGCACAACGCATAACGAATACCGCAAAACGCATAACGCGTAACCCCTAACGCATAACGCATAACGCATAACGCATAACGCATAACGTGTAACTCATAACGCATAACGCATAAAGCATAACGCATAACGCATAACACATAACGCATTTCGCATAATGCATAACGCAAAACGTATATCGCATACCGTATAACGCATAACGCATAACGCATAACGCAAACGTATAACGCACAACCCATAACGCATAACGAACAACGGATAACGCATAACGCATAACGCATAACGAATACCGCAAAACGTATATCGCCTAACACATAACGGATCACGCATAACGCATAACGCATAACGTATAACGCATAACGCATAACGCATAACACATAACGCATAACGCATAACGCATAACGCATAACGCATAACGCATAACGCATAACGCATAACGCATAACGCATAACGCATAACGCATAACGTATAACGCATACCGCATAATGCATAACGCATAACGCATAACGCATAACGCATAACGCATAACGCACAACGCATAACGCATAACGCATAACATATAATGCATAACGCATAACGCATAACGATAACGCATAACGCATAATGCACAACGCATAACGAACACCGGAAAACCCATAACGCCTAACGCATAACGGATCACGCATAACGCATAATGCATAACGCATAAAGCATAACGCATAACGCATAAAGCATAACGAGTAACTCATAACGCATAACGCATAAAGCATAACGCTTAACGCATAACGCATAACGCATATCGCATAACGCATAACGCATAACGTATAACGCGTAACGCATATCGTACAACGCATAACGCATAACGCATAATGCAAACGTATAACGCACAACGCATACCGCATAACGCATAACGTATAACCATATCGCATAACGCATAACCCATAACGCATAATGCATAACGCATAAAGCATAACGCATAACGCATAACGCATAACCCCTAACGCATAACGCATAACGCATAACGCATAACGTGTAACTCATAACGCATAACGCATAAAGCATAACGCATAACGCATAACACATAACGCATATCGCATAACGCATAACGCAAAACGTATATCGCATACTGTATAACGCATAACGCATAACGCATAACGCAAACGTATAACGCACAACCCATAACGCATAACGAACAACGGATAACGCATAACGCATAACGAATACCGCAAAACGTATATCGCCTAACACATAACGGATCACGCATAACGCATAACGCATAACGTATAACGCATAACGCATAACGCATAACGCATAACGCATAACGCATAACGCATAACGCATACCGCATAATGCATAACGCATAACGCATAACGCATAACGCATAACGCATGACGCATGACGCATAACGCATAACGCATAACGTATAACTCATAACGCATAACGCATAAAGCATGACGCATAACGCATAACGCATGACGCATAACGCAGAACGCATAACGCATAACGCAAAACGCATAACGCATAACGCATAACGCATAACGCAAAACGCATAACGTTAACGCATAACCCATAACGCATAAGGCTAGATGCATGACGAATTTCGCATATCACATAACGCATAAGGCTTGATGCATGACGCATATCGCATAACGCATAACGCATAACCATAACGCATAACGCATAACCCATAACGCATAACGCATAACGCATAACGTATAACGCATAACGCATACCGTATAACGCATTACGCATAACGCATAACGCACACCGTATAACGCATAACGCATAACGCATAACGCATAACGCATTACGCATAACGCATAACGCATAACGTATAACTCATAACGCATAACGCATAACGCCTAACGCATAACGTATAACGCATAACGCATACCGTATAACGCATAACGCATAACGGATAACGCATAACGCATAACGCATAACGTATAACGCATAACGCATAACGGATAACGCATAACGCATAACGCATAACGCATAACACATAACGCATAACGCATAACGAATACCGCAAAACGTATATCGCCTAACACATAACGGATCACGCATAACGCATAACGCATAACGTATAACGCATAACGCATAACGCATAACGCATAACGCATAACGCATAACGCATAACGCATAACGCATAACGCATAACGCATAACATATAACGCATAACGCATAACGCATAACGCATAACGCATAACGCATAACGCATAACGCATAACGCATAACGCCTAACGCATAACGCATCACGCATAACGCATAACGCATAATGCATAACGCATAAACCATAACGCATAACGCATTACGCATAACGTATAACGCATAACGCATAACGCATAACGCATAACGCATAACGCATGAAGCATAACCCATAACGCATAACGCATACCGCATAATGCATAACGCGTAACGCATAACGCGTAACGCATAACGCGTAACGCATAACGCATAACGCATAACGCATAACGTATAACGCATAACGCATAACGCATAACGCATAACGCATAACGCATAACGCATAACGCATAATGCATAACGCATAATGCATAAAGCATAACGCATAACGCATAACTTATAACTCATTACTCATAACGAATAACGCATATCGCATAACGCATATCGCATAACGCATAACGCATAATGCATAACGCATAAAGCGTAACGCATAACGCATAAATCATAACGCATAACGCATAACGCATAACGTATAACGCATAACGCATACCGTATAACGCATAACGCATAACGCATAACGCATAATGCACAACGCATAACGAATACCGCAAAACGCATAACGCCTAACGCATAACGGATCACGCATAACGCATAACGCATAACGCATAATGCATAACGCATAAAGCATAACGCATAACGCATTACGCATAACGCATAACGCATAACGCATAACGCATAAAGCATAACGCATAACGCATAACGCCTGAAGCATAATCCATAACGCATAACGCATACCGCATAATGCATAACGCATAACGCATAACGCATAACGCATAACGCATAACGCATTACGCATAACGCATAACCATAACGCATAACGTATAACCCATAACGCATAACGCCTAACGCATAACGTATAACGTATAACGCATAACGCATACCGTATAACGCATAACGCATAACGCATAACGCATAACGCATAACGCATAACGCATAACGCATAACGCATAACGCATAACGCATAACGCATAACGCATAACGCATAACGCATACCGTATAACGCATTACGCATAACGCATAACGCATACCGTATAACGCATAACGCATAACGCATAACGCATAACGCATTACGCATAACGCATAACGCATAACGTATAACTCATAACGCATAACGCATAACGCCTAACGCATAACGTATAACGCATAACGCATACCGTATAACGCATAACGCATAACGGATAACGCATAACGCATAACGCATAACGCATAACGCATAACGCATAACGTATAACGCATAACGCATAACGCATAACACATAACGCATAACGCATAACGAATACCGCAAAACGTATATCGCCTAACACATAACGGATCACGCATAACGCATAACGCATAACGCATAACGCATAACGCATAACGCATAACGCCTAACGCATAACGGATCACGCATAACGCATAACGCATAATGCATAACGCATAAAGCATAACGCATAACGCATTACGCATAACGCCTAACGCATAACGCATAACGCATAACGCATAACGCATAACGCATGAAGCATAACCCATAACGCATAACGCATAACGCATACCGCATAATGCATAACGCGTAACGCATAACGCGTAACGCATAACGCGTAACGCATAACTCATAACGCATAACGCATAAAGCACAACGCATAACGCATAACGCATAACGCATAACGCTTATCGCATAACGCATCACGCATAACGCATAACTCATAACTCATAAGGAGTAACGCATAACGCATAAAGCATAACGCATAACGCATAACGCATAATGCATAACGCATAATGCATAAAGCATAACGCATAACGCATAACTTATAACTCATTACTCATAACGAATAACGCATATCGCATAACGCATATCGCATAACGCATAACGCATAATGCATAACGCATAACGCATAACGCATAACATATAACGCATAACGCATAATGCACAACGCATAACGAATACCGCAAAACGCATAACGCGTAACGCATAACGGATCACGCATAACGCATAACGCATAATGCATAACGCATAAAGCATAACGCATAACGCATTACGCATAACGCATAACGCATAAAGCATATCGCATAACGCATAACGCATGAAGCATAACCCATAACGCATAACGCATACCGCATAATGCATAACGCATAACGCATAACGCATAACGCATAACGCATAACGCATAACGCATAACGCATAACGCATTACGCATAACGCATAACGCATAACGTATAACTCATAACGCATAACGCATAACGCCTAACGCATAACGTATAACGCATAACGCATACCGTATAACGCATAACGCATAACGGATAACGCATAACGCATAACGCATAACGCATAACGCATAACGCATAACGCATAACGTATAACGCATAACGCATAACGCATAACACATAACGCATAACGCATAAACCATAACGCATAACGCATTACGCATAACGCATAACGCATTACGCATAACGCATAACGCATAACGCATAACGCATGAAGCATAACCCATAACGCATAACGCATACCGCATAATGCATAACGCGTAACGCATAACGCGTAACGCATAACGCATAACGCATAACGCATAAGGCTTGATGCATGACGAATATCGCATATCACATAACGCATAAGGCTTGATGCATGACGCATATCGCATAACGCATAACGCATAACCATAACGCATAACGTATAACCCATAACGCATAACGCATACCGCATAATGCATAACGCATAACGCATAACGCATAGCGCATAACGCATAACGCATTACGCATAACGCATAACGCATAACGTATAACTCATAACGCATAACGCATAACGCCTAACGCATAACGTATAACGCATAACGCATAACGCATAACGCATAACGCATAACGCATAACATATAACGCATAACGCATAATGCACAACGCATAACGAATACCGCAAAACGCATAACGCCTAACGCATAACGGATCACGCATAACGCATAACGCATAATGCATAACGCATAAAGCATAACGCATAACGCATTACGCATAACGCATAACGCATAACGCATAACGCATAAAGCATAACGCATAACGCATAACGCATGAAGCATAACCCATAACGCATAACGCATACCGCATAATGCATTACGCATAACGCATAACGCATAACGTATAACTCATAACGCATAACGCATAAAGCATAACGCATAATGTATAACGCATGACGCATAACGCATAACGCATAACGCATAACGCATAACGCATAACGCATAACGCATAACGCAAAACGCATAACGTTAACGCATAACCCATAACGCATAAGGCTTGATGCATAACGAATATCGCATATCACATAACGCATAAGGCTTGATGCATGACGCATATCGCATAACGCATAACGCATAACCATAACGCATAACGTATAACCCATAACGCATAACGCCTAACGCATAACGTATAACGCATAACGCATACCGTATAACGCATAACGCATAACGCATAACGCATAACGCATAACGCATAACGCATAAAGCATAACGCATAACGCATAACGTATAACGCATAACGCATAACGCATAACGCATAACGCATAACGCATAACGAATACCGCAAAACGTATATCGCCTAACACATAACCGATCACGCATAACGCATAACGCATATCGCATAACGCATAACGCATAATGCATAACGCATAAAGCGTAACGCATAACGCATAAATCATAACGCATAACGCATAACGCATAACGCATAACGCATACCGTATAACGCATAACGCATACCGTATAACGCATAACGCATAACGCATAACGCATAACGTATAACGCATAACGCATAACGCATAACGCATAACGCATAACGCATAACGCATAACATATAACGCATAACGCATAATGCACAACGCATAACGAATACCGCAAAACGCATAACGCGTAACGCATAACGGATCACGCATAACGCATAACGCATAATGCATAACGCATAAAGCATAACGCATAACGCATTACGCATAACGCATAACGCATAACGCATAACGCATAACGCATAAAGCATAACGCATAACGCATAACGCATGAAGCATAACCCATAACGCATAACGCATACCGCATAATGCATAACGCGTAACGCATAACGCGTAACGCATAACGCGTAACGCACAACGCATAACGCATAACGCATAACGTATAACTCATAACGCATAACGCATAAAGCACAACGCATAACGCATAACGCATAACGCATAACGCTTATCGCATAACGCATCACGCATAACGCATAACTCATAACTCATAAGGAGTAACGCATAACGCATAAAGCATAACGCATAACGCATAACGCATAATGCATAACGCATAATGCATAAAGCATAACGCATAACGCATAACTTATAACTCATTACTCATAACGAATAACGCATATCGCATAACGCATATCGCATAACGCATAACGCATAATGCATAACGCATAACGCATAACGCATAACATATAACGCATAACGCATAATGCACAACGCATAACGAATACCGCAAAACGCATAACGCGTAACGCATAACGGATCACGCATAACGCATAACGCATAATGCATAACGCATAAAGCATAACGCATAACGCATTACGCATAACGCATAACGCATAACGCATAAAGCTTAACGCATAACGCATAACGCATGAAGCATAACCCATAACGCATAACGCATACCGCATAATGCATAACGCATAACGCATAACGCATAACGCATAACGCATAACGCATTACGCATAACGCATAACGCATAACGTATAACTCATAACGCATAACGCATAACGCCTAACGCATAACGTATAACGCATAACGCATACCGTATAACGCATAACGCATAACGGATAACGCATAACGCATAACGCATAACGCATAACGCATAACGCATAACGCATAACGCATAACGCATAACGCATAACGCATAACGCATAACACATAACGCATAACGCATAACGAATACCGCAAAACGTATATCGCCTAACACATAACGGATCACGCATAACGCATAACGCATAATGCATAACGCATAAAGCATAACGCATAACGCATAACGCATAACGCATAACGCATAACGCATAACGCATAACGCATAACGCATGAAGCATAACCCATAACGCATAACGCATACCGCATAATGCATAACGCATAACGCATAACGCATAACGCATAACGCATAACGCATTACGCATAACGCATAACGCATAACGTATAACTCATAACGCATAACGCATAATGCACAACGCATAACGAATACCGCAAAACGCATAACGCATAACGCATAACGGATCACGCATAACGCATAACGCATAATGCATAACGCATAAAGCATAACGCATAACGCATTACGCATAACGCATAACGCATAACGCATAACGCATAAAGCATAACGCATAACGCATAACGCATGAAGCATAACCCATAACGCATAACGCATACCGCATAATGCATAACGCGTAACGCATAACGCGTAACGCATAACGCGTAACGCATAACGCATAACGCATAACGCATAACGTATAACTCATAACGCATAACGCATAAAGCACAACGCATAACGCATAACGCATAACGCATAACGCTTATCGCATAACGCATCACGCATAACGCATAACTCATAACTCATAAGGAGTAACGCATAACGCATAAAGCATAACGCATAACGCATAACGCATAATGCATAACGCATAATGCATAAAGCATAACGCATAACGCATAACTTATAACTCATTACTCATAACGAATAACGCATATCGCATAACGCATATCGCATAACGCATAACGCATAACGCATAACGCATAACGCATAACGCATAACATATAACGCATAACGCATAATGCACAACGCATAACGAATACCGCAAAACGCATAACGCGTAACGCATAACGCATAACGCTTATCGCATAACGCATCACGCATAACGCATAACTCATAACTCATAAGGAGTAACGCATAACGCATAAAGCATAACGCATAACGCATAACGCATAATGCATAACGCATAATGCATAAAGCATAACGCATAACGCATAACTTATAACTCATTACTCATAACGAATAACGCATATCGCATAACGCATATCGCATAACGCATAACGCATAATGCATAACGCATAACGCATAACGCATAACGCATAACGTATAACTCATAACGCATAACGCATAAAGCACAACGCATAACGCATAACGCATAACGCATAATGCATAACGCATAAAGCATAACGCATAACGCATTACGCATAACGCATAACGCATAAAGCATAACGCATAACGCATAACGCATGAAGCATAACCCATAACGCATAACGCATACCGCATAATGCATAACGCATAACGCATAACGCATAACGCATAACGCATTACGCATAACGCATAACGCATAACGCATAACGCTTATCGCATAACGGATCACGCATAACGCATAACTCGTAACTCATAAGGAGTAACGCATAACGCATAAAGCATAACGCATAACGCATAACGCATAATGCATAACGCATAATGCATAAAGCATAACGCATAACGCATAACTTATAACTCATTACTCATAACGAATAACGCATGTCGCATAACGCATATCGCATAACGCATAACGCATAACGTATAACGCATAACGCATAACGCATAACGCATAACGCATAACGCATAACGCATAACGCATAACGCATAACGCATAACGTATAACGCATAACGCATAACGCATAACACATAACGCATAACGCATAACGAATACCGCAAAACGTATATCGCCTAACACATAACGGATCACGCATAACGCATAACGCATAACGTATAACGCATAACGCATAACGCATAACGCATAACGCATAACGCATAACGCATAACGCATAACGCATAACGCATTACGCATAACGCATAACGCATAAAGCATAACGCATAACGCATAACGCATGAAGCATAACCCATAACGCATAACGCAAACCGCATAATGCATAACGCATAACGCATAACGCATAACGCATAACGCATAACGCATTACGCATAACGCATAACGCATAACGTATAACTCATAACGCATAACGCATAACGCCTAACGCATAACGTATAACGCATAACGCATACCGTATAACGCATAACGCATAACGGATAACGCATAACGCATAACGCATAACGCATAACGCATAACGCATAACGCATAACGCATAACGTATAACGCATAACGCATAACGCATAACACATAACGCATAACGCATAACGAATACCGCAAAACGTATATCGCCTAACACATAACGGATCACGCATAACGCATAACGCATAACGTATAACGCATAACGCATAACGCATAACGCATAACGCATAACGCATAACGCATAACGCATAACGCATAACATATAACGCATAACGCATAACGCATAACGCATAACGCATAACGCATAACGCATAACGCATAACGCATAACGCATAACGCCTAACGCATAACGGATCACGCATAACGCATAACGCATAATGCATAACGCATAAAGCATAACGCATAACGCATTACGCATAACGCATAACGCATAACGCATAACGCATAACGCATAACGCATAACGCATAACGCATGAAGCATAACCCATAACGCATAACGCATACCGCATAATGCATAACGCGTAACGCATAACGCGTAACGCATAACGCGTAACGCATAACGCATAACGCATAACGCATAACGTATAACTCATAACGCATAACGCATAA
Source organism: Lasioglossum morio (assembly GCA_916610235.2). NCBI lineage: Eukaryota > Metazoa > Arthropoda > Insecta > Hymenoptera > Halictidae > Lasioglossum > Lasioglossum morio. The sequence continues at coordinate 2,981,159 of CAKAJA020000347.1, forward strand.
AGCACAACGCATAACGCATAACGCATAACGCATAACGCTTATCGCATAACGCATCACGCATAACGCATAACTCATAACTCATAAGGAGTAACGCATAACGCATAAAGCATAACGCATAACGCATAACGCATAATGCATAACGCATAATGCATAAAGCATAACGCATAACGCATAACTTATAACTCATTACTCATAACGAATAACGCATATCGCATAACGCATATCGCATAACGCATAACGCATAATGCATAACGCATAAAGCGTAACGCATAACGCATAAATCATAACGCATAACGCATAACGCATAACGCATAATGCATAACGCATAATGCATAAAGCATAACGCATAACGCATAACTTATAACTCATTACTCATAACGAATAACGCATATCGCATAACGCATATCGCATAACGCATAACGCATAACGCATAAAGCATAACGCATAACGCATAACGCATGAAGCATAACCCATAACGCATAACGCAAAACGCATAACGCATAACGCATAACGCATAACGCATAACGCATAACGCATAACGCATAACGCATAACGCATAACGCATAACGTATAACTCATAACGCATAACGCATAACGCCTAACGCATAACGTATAACGCATAACGCATACCGTATAACGCATAACGCATAACGGATAACGCATAACGCATAACGCATAACGCATAACGCATAACGCATAACGCATACGCATAACGCATAACGTATAACGCATAACGCATAACGCATAACACATAACGCATAACGCATAACGAATACCGCAAAACGTATATCGCCTAACACATAACGGATCACGCATAACGCATAACGCATAACGCATAACGCATAACGCATAACGCATAACGCCTAACGCATAACGGATCACGCATAACGCATAACGCATAATGCATAACGCGTAACGCATAACGCGTAACGCATAACGCGTAACGCATAACTCATAACGCATAACGCATAACGCATAACGCATAACGCATAACGCATAACGCATACGCATAACGCATAACGCATAACGCATAACGCATAACGCATAACACATAACGCATAACGCATAACGAATACCGCAAAACGTATATCGCCTAACACATAACGGATCACGCATAACGCATAACGCATAACGCATAACGCATAACGCATAATGCATAACGCATAATGCATAAAGCATAACGCATAACGCATAACTTATAACTCATTACTCATAACGAATAACGCATATCGCATAACGCATATCGCATAACGCATAACGCATAATGCATAACGCATAACGCATAACGCATAACATATAACGCATAACGCATAATGCACAACGCATAACGAATACCGCAAAACGCATAACGCGTAACGCATAACGGATCACGCATAACGCATAACGCATAATGCATAACGCATAACGCATAACGCATAACGCATTACGCATAACGCATAACGCATAAAGCATATCGCATAACGCATAACGCATGAAGCATAACCCATAACGCATAACGCATACCGCATAATGCATAACGCATAACGCATAACGCATAACGCATAACGCATAACGCATTACGCATAACGCATAACGCATAACGCATAACTCATAACGCATAACGCATAACGCCTAACGCATAACGTATAACGCATAACGCATACCGTATAACGCATAACGCATAACGGATAACGCATAACGCATAACGCATAACGCATAACGCATAACGCATAACGCATAACGAATAACGCATAACGCATAACGCATAACACATAACGCATAACGCATAAACCATAACGCATAACGCATTACGCATAACGCATAACGCATTACGCATAACGCATAACGCATAACGCATAACGCATAACGCATGAAGCATAACCCATAACGCATAACGCATACCGCATAATGCATAACGCGTAACGCATAACGCGTAACGCATAACGCGTAACGCATAACGCATAACGCATAACGCATAACGTATAACTCATAACGCATAACGCATAAAGCACAACGCATATCGCATAACGCATAACGCATAACGCTTATCGCATAACGCATCACGCATAACGCATAACTCATAACTCATAAGGAGTAACGCATAACGCATAAAGCATAACGCATAACGCATAACGCATAATGCATAACGCATAATGCATAAAGCATAACGCATAACGCATAACTTATAACTCATTACTCATAACGAATAACGCATATCGCATAACGCATATCGCATAACGCATAACGCATAACGCATAATGCATAACGCATAAAGCGTAACGCATAACGCATAAATCATAACGCATAACGCATAACGCATACCGTATAACGCATAACGCATACCGTATAACGCATAACGCATAACGCATAACGCATAACGTATAACGCATAACGCATAACGCATAACGCATAACGCATAACGCATAACGCATAACATATAACGCATAACGCATAACGCATAACGCATAACGCATAACGCATAAAGCATAACGCATAACGCATAACGCCTGAAGCATAACCCATAACGCATAACGCATACCGCATAATGCATAACGCATAACGCATAACGCATAACGCATAACGCATAACGCATTACGCATAACGCATAACGCATAACGTATAACTCATAACGCATAACGCATAAAGCATAACGCATAATGTATAACGCATGACGCATAACGCATAACGCATAACGCATAACGCATAACCATAACGCATAACGTATAACCCATAACGCATAACGCCTAACGCATAACGTATAACGCATAACGCATAACGCATAACGCATAACGCATAACGCATAACGCATAACGAATACCGCAAAACGTATATCGCCTAACACATAACGGATCACGCATAACGCATAACGCATATCGCATAACGCATAACGCATAATGCATAACGCATAAAGCGTAACGCATAACGCATAAATCATAACGCATAACGCATAACGCATAAATCATAACGCATACCGTATAACGCCTAACGCATAACGTATAACGCATAACGCATACCGTATAACGCATAACGCATAACGCATAACGCATAACGCATAACGCATAACGCATAACGCATAACGCATAACGTATAACGCATAACGCATAACGCGTAACGCATAACGCGTAACGCATAACGCGTAACGCATAACGCATAACGCATAACGCATAACGTATAACTCATAACGCATAACGCATAAAGCACAACGCATAACGCATAACGCATAACGCATAACGCTTATCGCATAACGCATCACGCATAACGCATAACTCATAACTCATAAGGAGTAACGCATAACGCATAAAGCATAACGCATAACGCATAACGCATAATGCATAACGCATAATGCATAAAGCATAACGCATAACGCATAACTTATAACTCATTACTCATAACGAATAACGCATATCGCATAACGCATATCGCATAACGCATAACGCATAATGCATAACGCATAAAGCGTAACGCATAACGCATAAATCATAACGCATAACGCATAACGCATAACGCATAATGCATAACGCATAATGCATAAAGCATAACGCATAACGCATAACTTATAACTCATTACTCATAACGAATAACGCATATCGCATAACGCATATCGCATAACGCATAACGCATAACGCATAAAGCATAACGCATAACGCATAACGCATGAAGCATAACCCATAACGCATAACGCAAACCGCATAATGCATAACGCATAACGCATAACGCATAACGCATAACGCATAACGCATTACGCATAACGCATAACGCATAACGTATAACTCATAACGCATAACGCATAACGCCTAACGCATAACGTATAACGCATAACGCATACCGTATAACGCATAACGCATAACGGATAACGCATAACGCATAACGCATAACGCATAACGCATAACGCATAACGCATACGCATAACGCATAACGTATAACGCATAACGCATAACGCATAACACATAACGCATAACGCATAACGAATACCGCAAAACGTATATCGCCTAACACATAACGGATCACGCATAACGCATAACGCATAACGCATAACGCATAACGCATAACGCATAACGCCTAACGCATAACGGATCACGCATAACGCATAACGCATAATGCATAACGCGTAACGCATAACGCGTAACGCATAACGCGTAACGCATAACTCATAACGCATAACGCATAACGCATAACGCATAACGCATAACGCATAACGCATACGCATAACGCATAACGTATAACGCATAACGCATAACGCATAACACATAACGCATAACGCATAACGAATACCGCAAAACGTATATCGCCTAACACATAACGGATCACGCATAACGCATAACGCATAACGCATAACGCATAACGCATAATGCATAACGCATAATGCATAAAGCATAACGCATAACGCATAACTTATAACTCATTACTCATAACGAATAACGCATATCGCATAACGCATATCGCATAACGCATAACGCATAATGCATAACGCATAACGCATAACGCATAACATATAACGCATAACGCATAATGCACAACGCATAACGAATACCGCAAAACGCATAACGCGTAACGCATAACGGATCACGCATAACGCATAACGCATAATGCATAACGCATAAAGCATAACGCATAACGCATAACGCATAACGCATAACGCATAAAGCATATCGCATAACGCATAACGCATGAAGCATAACCCATAACGCATAACGCATACCGCATAATGCATAACGCATAACGCATAACGCATAACGCATAACGCATAACGCATTACGCATAACGCATAACGCATAACGTATAACTCATAACGCATAACGCATAACGCCTAACGCATAACGTATAACGCATAACGCATACCGTATAACGCATAACGCATAACGGATAACGCATAACGCATAACGCATAACGCATAACGCATAACGCATAACGCATAACGTATAACGCATAACGCATAACGCATAACACATAACGCATAACGCATAAACCATAACGCATAACGCATTACGCATAACGCATAACGCATTACGCATAACGCATAACGCATAACGCATAACGCATAACGCATGAAGCATAACCCATAACGCATAACGCATACCGCATAATGCATAACGCGTAACGCATAACGCGTAACGCATAACGCGTAACGCATAACGCATAACGCATAACGCATAACGTATAACTCATAACGCTTAACGCATAAAGCACAACGCATATCGCATAACGCATAACGCATAACGCTTATCGCATAACGCATCACGCATAACGCATAACTCATAACTCATAAGGAGTAACGCATAACGCATAAAGCATAACGCATAACGCATAACGCATAATGCATAACGCATAATGCATAAAGCATAACGCATAACGCATAACTTATAACTCATTACTCATAACGAATAACGCATATCGCATAACGCATAACGCATAACGCATAACGCATAACGCATAATGCATAACGCATAAAGCGTAACGCATAACGCATAAATCATAACGCATAACGCATAACGCATACCGTATAACGCATAACGCATACCGTATAACGCATAACGCATAACGCATAACGCATAACGTATAACGCATAACGCATAACGCATAACGCATAACGCATAACGCATAACGCATAACATATAACGCATAACGCATAACGCATAACGCATAACGCATAACGCATAAAGCATAACGCATAACGCATAACGCCTGAAGCATAATCCATAACGCATAACGCATACCGCATAATGCATAACGCATAACGCATAACGCATAACGCATAACGCATAACGCATTACGCATAACGCATAACGCATAACGTATAACTCATAACGCATAACGCATAAAGCATAACGCATAATGTATAACGCATAACGCATAACGCATAACGCATAACGCATAACGCATAACCATAACGCATAACGTATAACCCATAACGCATAACGCCTAACGCATAACGTATAACGCATAACGCATACCGTATAACGCATAACGCATAACGCATAACGCATAACGCATAACGCATAACGCATAACGCATAACGCATAACGTATAACGCATAACGCATAACGCATAACGCATAACGCATAACGCATAACGCATAACGAATACCGCAAAACGTATATCGCCTAACACATAACGGATCACGCATAACGCATAACGCATATCGCATAACGCATAACGCATAATGCATAACGCATAAAGCGTAACGCATAACGCATAAATCATAACGCATAACGCATAACGCATAAATCATAACGCATACCGTATAACGCCTAACGCATAACGTATAACGCATAACGCATACCGTATAACGCATAACGCATAACGCATAACGCATAACGCATAACGCATAACGCATAACGCATAACGCATAACGTATAACGCATAACGCATAACGCATAACGCATAACGCATAACGCATAACGAATACCGCAAAACGTATATCGCCTAACACATAACGGATCACGCATAACGCATAACGCATAACGCATAACGCATAACGCATAACGTATAACGCATAACGCATAATGCACAACGCATAACGAATACCGCAAAACGCATAACGCGTAACCCCTAACGCATAACGCATAACGCATAACGCATAACGCATAACGTGTAACTCATAACGCATAACGCATAAAGCATAACGCATAACGCATAACACATAACGCATTTCGCATAATGCATAACGCAAAACGTATATCGCATACCGTATAACGCATAACGCATAACGCATAACGCAAACGTATAACGCACAACCCATAACGCATAACGAACAACGGATAACGCATAACGCATAACGCATAACGAATACCGCAAAACGTATATCGCCTAACACATAACGGATCACGCATAACGCATAACGCATAACGTATAACGCATAACGCATAACGCATAACACATAACGCATAACGCATAACGCATAACGCATAACGCATAACATATAACGCATAACGCATAACGCATAACGCATAACGCATAACGCATAACGCATAACGCATAACGCATAACGCATAACGTATAACGCATAACGCATAACGCATAACGCATAACGCATAACGCATAACGCATAACATATAACGCATAACGCATAATGCACAACGCATAACGAATACCGCAAAACGCATAACGCGTAACGCATAACGGATCACGCATAACGCATAACGCATAATGCATAACGCATAAAGCATAACGCATAACGCATTACGCATAACGCATAACGCATAACGCATAACGCATAACGCATAAAGCATAACGCATAACGCATAACGCATGAAGCATAACCCATAACGCATAACGCATACCGCATAATGCATAACGCGTATCGCATAACGCGTAACGCATAACGCGTAACGCACAACGCATAACGCATAACGCATAACGTATAACTCATAACGCATAACGCATAAAGCACAACGCATAACGCATAACGCATAACGCATAACGCTTATCGCATAACGCATCACGCATAACGCATAACTCATAACTCATAAGGAGTAACGCATAACGCATAAAGCATAACGCATAACGCATAACGCATAATGCATAACGCATAATGCATAAAGCATAACGCATAACGCATAACTTATAACTCATTACTCATAACGAATAACGCATATCGCATAACGCATATCGCATAACGCATAACGCATAATGCATAACGCATAACGCATAACGCATAACATATAACGCATAACGCATAATGCACAACGCATAACGAATACCGCAAAACGCATAACGCGTAACGCATAACGGATCACGCATAACGCATAACGCATAATGCATAACGCATAAAGCATAACGCATAACGCATTACGCATAACGCATAACGCATAACGCATAAAGCTTAACGCATAACGCATAACGCATGAAGCATAACCCATAACGCATAACGCATACCGCATAATGCATAACGCATAACGCATAACGCATAACGCATAACGCATAACGCATTACGCATAACGCATAACGCATAACGTATAACTCATAACGCATAACGCATAACGCCTAACGCATAACGTATAACGCATAACGCATACCGTATAACGCATAACGCATAACGGATAACGCATAACGCATAACGCATAACGCATAACGCATAACGCATAACGCATAACGCATAACGCATAACGCATAACGCATAACGCATAACACATAACGCATAACGCATAACGAATACCGCAAAACGTATATCGCCTAACACATAACGGATCACGCATAACGCATAACGCATAATGCATAACGCATAAAGCATAACGCATAACGCATTACGCATAACGCATAACGCATAAAGCATAACGCATAACGCATAACGCATGAAGCATAACCCATAACGCATAACGCATACCGCATAATGCATAACGCATAACGCATAACGCATAACGCATAACGCATAACGCATTACGCATAACGCATAACGCATAACGCATAACGTATAACTCATAACGCATAACGCATAATGCACAACGCATAACGAATACCGCAAAACGCATAACGCGTAACGCATAACGGATCACGCATAACGCATAACGCATAATGCATAACGCATAAAGCATAACGCATAACGCATTACGCATAACGCATAACGCATAACGCATAACGCATAAAGCATAACGCATAACGCATAACGCATGAAGCATAACCCATAACGCATAACGCATACCGCATAATGCATAACGCGTAACGCATAACGCGTAACGCATAACGCGTAACGCATAACGCATAACGCATAACGCATAACGTATAACTCATAACGCATAACGCATAAAGCACAACGCATAACGCATAACGCATAAAGCATAACGCTTATCGCATAACGCATCACGCATAACGCATAACTCATAACTCATAAGGAGTAACGCATAACGCATAAAGCATAACGCATAACGCATAACGCATAATGCATAACGCATAATGCATAAAGCATAACGCATAACGCATAACTTATAACTCATTACTCATAACGAATAACGCATATCGCATAACGCATATCGCATAACGCATAACGCATAATGCATAACGCATAACGCATAACGCATAACATATAACGCATAACGCATAATGCACAACGCATAACGAATACCGCAAAACGCATAACGCGTAACGCATAACGCATAACGCTTATCGCATAACGCATCACGCATAACGCATAACTCATAACTCATAAGGAGTAACGCATAACGCATAAAGCATAACGCATAACGCATAACGCATAATGCATAACGCATAATGCATAAAGCATAACGCATAACGCATAACTTATAACTCATTACTCATAACGAATAACGCATATCGCATAACGCATATCGCATAACGCATAACGCATAACGCATAACGCATAACGCATAACGCATAACGCATAACGTATAACTCATAACGCATAACGCATAAAGCACAACGCATAACGCATAACGCATAACGCATAATGCATAACGCATAAAGCATAACGCATAACGCATTACGCATAACGCATAACGCATAAAGCATAACGCATAACGCATAACGCATGAAGCATAACCCATAACGCATAACGCATACCGCATAATGCATAACGCATAACGCATAACGCATAACGCATAACGCATAACGCATTACGCATAACGCATAACGCATAACGCATAACGCATAACGCATAACGGATCACGCATAACGCATAACTCGTAACTCATAAGGAGTAACGCATAACGCATAAAGCATAACGCATAACGCATAACGCATAATGCATAACGCATAAAGCATAAAGCATAACGCATAACGCATAACTTATAACTCATTACTCATAACGAATAACGCATGTCGCATAACGCATATCGCATAACGCATAACGCATACCGTATAACGCATAACGCATAACGGATAACGCATAACGCATAACGCATAACGCATAACGCATAACGCATAACGCATAACGTATAACGCATAACGCATAACGCATAACACATAACGCATAACGCATAACGAATACCGCAAAACGTATATCGCCTAACACATAACGGATCACGCATAACGCATAACGCATAACGTATAACGCATAACGCATAACGCATAACGCATAACGCATAACGCATAACGCATAACGCATAACGCATAACGCATTACGCATAACGCATAACGCATAAAGCATAACGCATAACGCATAACGCATGAAGCATAACCCATAACGCATAACGCATACCGCATAATGCATAACGCATAACGCATAACGCATAACGCATAACGCATAACGCATTACGCATAACGCATAACGCATAACGTATAACTCATAACGCATAACGCATAACGCCTAACGCATAACGTATAACGCATAACGCATACCGTATAACGCATAACGCATAATGCATAACGCATAACGCATAACGCATAACGCATAACGTATAACTCATAACGCATAACGCATAAAGCACAACGCATAACGCATAACGCATAACGCATAATGCATAACGCATAAAGCATAACGCATAACGCATTACGCATAACGCATAACGCATAAAGCATAACGCATAACGCATAACGCATGAAGCATAACCCATAACGCATAACGCATACCGCATAATGCATAACGCATAACGCATAACGCATAACGCATAACGCATAACGCATTACGCATAACGCATAACGCATAACGCATAACGCTTATCGCATAACGGATCACGCATAACGCATAACTCGTAACTCATAAGGAGTAACGCATAACGCATAAAGCATAACGCATAACGCATAACGCATAATGCATAACGCATAATGCATAAAGCATAACGCATAACGCATAACTTATAACTCATTACTCATAACGAATAACGCATGTCGCATAACGCATATCGCATAACGCATAACGCATAACGTATAACGCATAACGCATAACGGATAACGCATAACGCATAACGCATAACGCATAACGCATAACGCATAACGCATAACGTATAACGCATAACGCATAACGCATAACACATAACGCATAACGCATAACGAATACCGCAAAACGTATATCGCCTAACACATAACGGATCACGCATAACGCATAACGCATAACGTATAACGCATAACGCATAACGCATAACGCATAACGCATAACGCATAACGCATAACGCATAACGCATAACGCATAACGCATAACGCATAACGCATAAAGCATAACGCATAACGCATAACGCATGAAGCATAACCCATAACGCATAACGCATACCGCATAATGCATAACGCATAACGCATAACGCATAACGCATAACGCATAACGCATTACGCATAACGCATAACGCATAACGTATAACTCATAACGCATAACGCATAACGCCTAACGCATAACGTATAACGCATAACGCATACCGTATAACGCATAACGCATAACGGATAACGCATAACGCATAACGCATAACGCATAACGCATAACGCATAACGCATAACGCATAACGTATAACGCATAACGCATAACGCATAACACATAACGCATAACGCATAACGAATACCGCAAAACGTATATCGCCTAACACATAACGGATCACGCATAACGCATAACGCATAACGTATAACGCATAACGCATAACGCATAACGCATAACGCATAACGCATAACGCATAACGCATAACGCATAACATATAACGCATAACGCATAACGCATAACGCATAACGCATAACGCATAACGCATAACGCATAACGCATAACGCCTAACGCATAACGGATCACGCATAACGCATAACGCATAATGCATAACGCATAAAGCATAACGCATAACGCATTACGCATAACGCATAACGCATAACGCATAACGCATAACGCATAACGCATAACGCATAACGCATAACGCATGAAGCATAACCCATAACGCATAACGCATACCGCATAATGCATAACGCGTAACGCATAACGCGTAACGCATAACGCGTAACGCATAACGCATAACGCATAACGCATAACGTATAACTCATAACGCATAACGCATAAAGCACAACGCATAACGCATAACGCATAACGCATAACGCTTATCGCATAACGCATCACGCATAACGCATAACTCATAACTCATAAGGAGTAACGCATAACGCATAAAGCATAACGCATAACGCATAACGCATAATGCATAACGCATAATGCATAAAGCATAACGCATAACGCATAACTTATAACTCATTACTCATAACGAATAACGCATATCGCATAACGCATATCGCATAACGCATAACGCATAATGCATAACGCATAAAGCGTAACGCATAACGCATAAATCATAACGCATAACGCATAACGCATAACGCATAACGCATAACGCATAATGCATAAAGCATAACGCATAACGCATAACTTATAACTCATTACTCATAACGAATAACGCATATCGCATAACGCATATCGCATAACGCATAACGCATAACGCATAAAGCATAACGCATAACGCATAACGCATGAAGCATAACCCATAACGCATAACGCAAACCGCATAATGCATAACGCATAACGCATAACGCATAACGCATAACGCATAACGCATTACGCATAACGCATAACGCATAACGTATAACTCATAACGCATAACGCATAACGCCTAACGCATAACGTATAACGCATAACGCATACCGTATAACGCATAACGCATAACGGATAACGCATAACGCATAACGCATAACGCATAACGCATAACGCATACGCATAACGCATAACGTATAACGCATAACGCATAACGCATAACACATAACGCATAACGCATAACGAATACCGCAAAACGTATATCGCCTAACACATAACGGATCACGCATAACGCATAACGCATAACGCATAACGCATAACGCATAACGCATAACGCCTAACGCATAACGGATCACGCATAACGCATAACGCATAATGCATAACGCGTAACGCATAACGCGTAACGCATAACGCGTAACGCATAACTCATAACGCATAACGCATAAAGCACAACGCATAACGCATAACGCATAACGCATAACGCTTATCGCATAACGCATCACGCATAACGCATAACTCATAACTCATAAGGAGTAACGCATAACGCATAAAGCATAACGCATAACGCATAACGCATAATGCATAACGCATAATGCATAAAGCATAACGCATAACGCATAACTTATAACTCATTACTCATAACGAATAACGCATATCGCATAACGCATATCGCATAACGCATAACGCATAATGCATAACGCATAACGCATAACGCATAACATATAACGCATAACGCATAATGCACAACGCATAACGAATACCGCAAAACGCATAACGCGTAACGCATAACGGATCACGCATAACGCATAACGCATAATGCATAACGCATAAAGCATAACGCATAACGCATTACGCATAACGCATAACGCATAAAGCATATCGCATAACGCATAACGCATGAAGCATAACCCATAACGCATAACGCATACCGCATAATGCATAACGCATAACGCATAACGCATAACGCATAACGCATAACGCATTACGCATAACGCATAACGCATAACGTATAACTCATAACGCATAACGCATAACGCCTAACGCATAACGTATAACGCATAACGCATACCGTATAACGCATAACGCATAACGTATAACGCATAACGCATAACGCATAACGCATAACGCATAACGCATAACGCATAACGTATAACGCATAACGCATAACGCATAACACATAACGCATAACGCATAAACCATAACGCATAACGCATAACGCATAACGCATAACGCATTACGCATAACGCATAACGCATAACGCATAACGCATGAAGCATAACCCATAACGCATAACGCATACCGCATAATGCATAACGCGTAACGCATAACGCGTAACGCATAACGCGTAACGCATAACGCATAACGCATAACGCATAACGTATAACTCATAACGCATAACGCATAAAGCACAACGCATATCGCATAACGCATAACGCATAACGCTTATCGCATAACGCATCACGCATAACGCATAACTCATAACTCATAAGGAGTAACGCATAACGCATAAAGCATAACGCATAACGCATAACGCATAATGCATAACGCATAATGCATAAAGCATAACGCATAACGCATAACTTATAACTCATTACTCATAACGAATAACGCATATCGCATAACGCATATCGCATAACGCATAACGCATAACGCATAATGCATAACGCATAAAGCGTAACGCATAACGCATAAATCATAACGCATAACGCATAACGCATACCGTATAACGCATAACGCATACCGTATAACGCATAACGCATAACGCATAACGCATAACGTATAACGCATAACGCATAACGCATAACGCATAACGCATAACGCATAACGCATAACATATAACGCATAACGCATAACGCATAACGCATAACGCATAACGCATAAAGCATAACGCATAACGCATAACGCCTGAAGCATAACCCATAACGCATAACGCATACCGCATAATGCATAACGCATAACGCATAACGCATAACGCATAACGCATAACGCATTACGCATAACGCATAACGCATAACGTATAACTCATAACGCATAACGCATAAAGCATAACGCATAATGTATAACGCATAACGCATAACGCATAACGCATAACGCATAACGCATAACCATAACGCATAACGTATAACCCATAACGCATAACGCCTAACGCATAACGTATAACGCATAACGCATACCGTATAACGCATAACGCATAACGCATAACGCATAACGCATAACGCATAACGCATAACGCATAACGCATAACGTATAACGCATAACGCATAACGCATAACGCATAACGCATAACGCATAACGCATAACGAATACCGCAAAACGTATATCGCCTAACACATAACGGATCACGCATAACGCATAACGCATAACGCATAACGCATAACGCATAATGCATAACGCATAAAGCGTAACGCATAACGCATAAATCATAACGCATAACGCATAACGCATAAATCATAACGCATACCGTATAACGCCTAACGCATAACGTATAACGCATAACGCATACCGTATAACGCATAACGCATAACGCATAACGCATAACGCATAACGCATAACGCATAACGCATAACGTATAACGCATAACGCATAACGCATAACGCATAACGCATAACGCATAACGAATACCGCAAAACGTATATCGCCTAACACATAACGGATCACGCATAACGCATAACGCATAACGCATAACGCATAACGCATAACATATAACGCATAACGCATAATGCACAACGCATAACGAATACCGCAAAACGCATAACGCGTAACCCCTAACGCATAACGCATAACGCATAACGCATAACGCATAACGTGTAACTCATAACGCATAACGCATAAAGCATAACGCATAACGCATAACACATAACGCATTTCGCATAATGCATAACGCAAAACGTATATCGCATACCGTATAACGCATAACGCATAACGCATAACGCAAACGTATAACGCACAACCCATAACGCATAACGAACAACGGATAACGCATAACGCATAACGCATAACGAATACCGCAAAACGTATATCGCCTAACACATAACGGATCACGCATAACGCATAACGCATAACGTATAACGCATAACGCATAACGCATAACACATAACGCATAACGCATAACGCATAACGCATAACGCATAACATATAACGCATAACGCATAACGCATAACGCATAACGCATAACGCATAACGTATAACGCATACCGCATAATGCATAACGCATAACGCATAACGCATAACGCATAACGCATAACGCACAACGCATAACGCATAACGCATAACGTATAATGCATAACGCATAACGCATAACGATAACGCATAACGCATAATGCACAACGCATAACGAACACCGGAAAACCCATAACGCCTAACGCATAACGGATCACGCATAACGCATAATGCATAACGCATAAAGCATAACGCATAACGCATAAAGCATAACGAGTAACTCATAACGCATAACGCATAAAGCATAACGCTTAACGCATAACGCATAACGCATATCGCATAACGCATAACGCATAACGTATAACGCGTAACGCATATCGTACAACGCATAACGCATAACGCATAATGCAAACGTATAACGCACAACGCATACCGCATAACGCATAACGTATAACCATATCGCATAACGCATAACCCATAACGCATAATGCATAACGCATAAAGCATAACGCATAACGCATAACGCATAACCCCTAACGCATAACGCATAACGCATAACGCATAACGTGTAACTCATAACGCATAACGCATAAAGCATAACGCACAACGCATAACACATAACGCATATCGCATAACGCATAACGCAAAACGTATATCGCATACCGTATAACGCATAACGCATAACGCATAACGCAAACGTATAACGCACAACCCATAACGCATAACGAACAACGGATAACGCATAACGCATAACGAATACCGCAAAACGTATATCGCCTAACACATAACGGATCACGCATAACGCATAACGCATAACGTATAACGCATAACGCATAACGCATAACGCATAACGCATAACGCATAACGCATAACGCATAACGCATAACGCATAACGCATAACGCATAACATATAACGCATAACGCATAACCCATAACGCATAACGCATAACGCATAACGCATAACGCATAACGTATAACGCATACCGCATAATGCATAACGCATAACGCATAACGCATAACGCATAACGCATGACGCATGACGCATAACGCATAACGCATAACGCATAACGCATTACGCATAACGCATAACGCATAACGTATAACTCATAACGCATAACGCATAACGCCTAACGCATAACGTATAACGCATAACGCATACCGTATAACGCATAACGCATAACGGATAACGCATAACGCATAACGCATAACGTATAACGCATAACGCATAACGGATAACGCATAACGCATAACGCATAACGCATAACGCATAACGCATAACGCATAACGAATACCGCAAAACGTATATCGCCTAACACATAACGGATCACGCATAACGCATAACGCATAACGTATAACGCATAACGCATAACGCATAACGCATAACGCATAACGCATAACGCATAACGCATAACGCATAACGCATAACGCATAACATATAACGCATAACGCATAACGCATAACGCATAACGCATAACGCATAACGCATAACGCATAACGCATAACGCCTAACGCATAACGCATCACGCATAACGCATAACGCATAATGCATAACGCATAAACCATAACGCATAACGCATTACGCATAACGTATAACGCATAACGCATAACGCATAACGCATAACGCATAACGCATGAAGCATAACCCATAACGCATAACGCATACCGCATAATGCATAACGCGTAACGCATAACGCGTAACGCATAACGCGTAACGCATAACGCATAACGCATAACTTATAACTCATTACTCATAACGAATAACGCATATCGCATAACGCATATCGCATAACGCATAACGCATAATGCATAACGCATAAAGCGTAACGCATAACGCATAAATCATAACGCATAACGCATAACGCATACCGTATAACGCATAACGCATACCGTATAACGCATAACGCATAACGCATAACGCATAATGCACAACGCATAACGAATACCGCAAAACGCATAACGCCTAACGCATAACGGATCACGCATAACGCATAACGCATAACGCATAATGCATAACGCATAAAGCATAACGCATAACGCATTACGCATAACGCATAACGCATAACGCATAACGAGTAACTCATAACGCATAACGCATAAAGCATAACGCTTAACGCATAACGCATAACGCATATCGCATAACGCATAACGCATAACGTATAACGCGTAACGCATATCGTACAACGCATAACGCATAACGCATAATGCAAACGTATAACGCACAACGCATACCGCATAACGCATAACGTATAACCATATCGCATAACGCATAACCCATAACGCATAATGCATAACGCATAAAGCATAACGCATAAAGCATAACGCATAACGCATAACGCCTGAAGCATAATCCATAACGCATAACGCATACCGCATAATGCATAACGCATAACGCATAACGCATAACGCATAACGCATAACGCATTACGCATAACGCATAACCATAACGCATAACGTATAACCCATAACGCATAACGCCTAACGCATAACGTATAACGTATAACGCATAACGCATACCGTATAACGCATAACGCATAACGCATAACGCATAACGCATAACGCATAACGCATAACGCATAACGCATAACGCATAACGCATAACGCATAACGCATAACGCATACCGTATAACGCATTACGCATAACGCATAACGCATACCGTATAACGCATAACGCATAACGCATAACGCATAACGCATTACGCATAACGCATAACGCATAACGCATAACGCATGAAGCATAACCCATAACGCATAACGCATAACGCATACCGCATAATGCATAACGCGTAACGCATAACGCGTAACGCATAACGCGTAACGCATAACTCATAACGCATAACGCATAAAGCACAACGCATAACGCATAACGCATAACGCATAACGCTTATCGCATAACGCATCACGCATAACGCATAACTCATAACTCATAAGGAGTAACGCATAACGCATAAAGCATAACGCATAACGCATAACGCATAATGCATAACGCATAAAGCATAACGCATAACGCATAAAGCATAACGAGTAACTCATAACGCATAACGCATAAAGCATAACGCTTAACGCATAACGCATAACGCATATCGCATAACGCATAACGCATAACGCATAACGTATAACGCGTAACGCATATCGTACAACGCATAACGCATAACGCATAATGCAAACGTATAACGCACAACGCATACCGCATAACGCATAACGTATAACCATATCGCATAACGCATAACCCATAACGCATAATGCATAACGCATAAAGCATAACGCATAACGCATAACGCATAACCCCTAACGCATAACGCATAACGCATAACGCATAACGTGTAACTCATAACGCATAACGCATAAAGCATAACGCATAACGCATAACACATAACGCATATCGCATAACGCATAACGCAAAACGTATATCGCATACCGTATAACGCATAACGCATAACGCATAACGCAAACGTATAACGCACAACCCATAACGCATAACGAACAACGGATAACGCATAACGCATAACGAATACCGCAAAACGTATATCGCCTAACACATAACGGATCACGCATAACGCAGAACGCATAACGTATAACGCATAACGCATAACGCATAACGCATAACGCATAACGCATAACGCATAACGCATAACGCATAACGCATAACGCATAACGCATAACATATAACGCATAACGCATAACCCATAACGCATAACGCATAACGCATAACGCATAACGCATAACGTATAACGCATACCGCATAATGCATAACGCATAACGCATAACGCATAACGCATAACGCATAACGCATGACGCATGACGCATAACGCATAACGCATAACGTATAACTCATAACGCATAACGCATAAAGCATGACGCATAACGCATAACGCATGACGCATAACGCAGAACGCATAACGCATAACGCAAAACGCATAACGCATAACGCATAACGCATAACGCAAAACGCATAACGTTAACGCATAACCCATAACGCATAAGGCTAGATGCATGACGAATTTCGCATATCACATAACGCATAAGGCTTGATGCATGACGCATATCGCATAACGCATAACGCATAACCATAACGCATAACGCATAACGCATAACGTATAACGCATAACGCATACCGTATAACGCATTACGCATAACGCATAACGCACACCGTATAACGCATAACGCATAACGCATAACGCATAACGCATTACGCATAACGCATAACGCATAACGTATAACTCATAACGCATAACGCATAACGCCTAACGCATAACGTATAACGCATAACGCATACCGTATAACGCATAACGCATAACGGATAACGCATAACGCATAACGCATAACGTATAACGCATAACGCATAACGGATAACGCATAACGCATAACGCATAACGCATAACACATAACGCATAACGCATAACGAATACCGCAAAACGTATATCGCCTAACACATAACGGATCACGCATAACGCATAACGCATAACGTATAACGCATAACGCATAACGCATAACGCATAACGCATAACGCATAACGCATAACGCATAACGCATAACGCATAACATATAACGCATAACGCATAACGCATAACGCATAACGCATAACGCATAACGCATAACGCATAACGCATAACGCCTAACGCATAACGCATCACGCATAACGCATAACGCATAATGCATAACGCATAAACCATAACGCATAACGCATTACGCATAACGTATAACGCATAACGCATAACGCATAACGCATAAGGCATGAAGCATAACCCATAACGCATAACGCATACCGCATAATGCATAACGCGTAACGCATAACGCGTAACGCATAACGCGTAACGCATAACGCATAACGCATAACGCATAACGTATAACTCATAACGCATAACGCATAAAGCACAACGCATAACGCATAACGCATAACGCATAATGCATAACGCATAATGCATAAAGCATAACGCATAACGCATAACTTATAACTCATTACTCATAACGAATAACGCATATCGCATAACGCATATCGCATAACGCATAACGCATAATGCATAACGCATAAAGCGTAACGCATAACGCATAAATCATAACGCATAACGCATAACGCATACCGTATAACGCATAACGCATACCGTATAACGCATAACGCATAACGCATAACGCATAATGCACAACGCATAACGAATACCGCAAAACGCATAACGCCTAACGCATAACGGATCACGCATAACGCATAACGCATAACGCATAATGCATAACGCATAAAGCATAACGCATAACGCATTACGCATAACGCATAACGCATAACGCATAACGCATAAAGCATAACGCATAACGCATAACGCCTGAAGCATAATCCATAACGCATAACGCATACCGCATAATGCATAACGCATAACGCATAACGCATAACGCATAACGCATAACGCATAACGCATTACGCATAACGCATAACCATAACGCATAACGTATAACCCATAACGCATAACGCCTAACGCATAACGTATAACGTATAACGCATAACGCATACCGTATAACGCATAACGCATAACGCATAACGCATAACGCATAACGCATAACGCATAACGCATAACGCATAACGCATAACGCATAACGCATAACGCATACCGTATAACGCATTACGCATAACGCATAACGCATACCGTATAACGCATAACGCATAACGCATAACGCATAACGCATTACGCATAACGCATAACGCATAACGTATAACTCATAACGCATAACGCATAACGCCTAACGCATAACGTATAACGCATAACGCATACCGTATAACGCATAATGCATAACGGATAACGCATAACGCATAACGCATAACGCATAACGCATAACGCATAACGCATAACGTATAACGCATAACGCATAACGCATAACACATAACGCATAACGCATAACGAATACCGCAAAACGTATATCGCCTAACACATAACGGATCACGCATAACGCATAACGCATAACGTATAACGCATAACGCATAACGCATAACGCATAACGCATAACGCATAACGCATAACGCATAACGCATAACATATAACGCATAACGCATAACGCATAACGCATAACGCATAACGCATAACGCATAACGCCTAACGCATAACGGATCACGCATAACGCATAACGCATAATGCATAACGCATAAACCATAACGCATAACGCATTACGCATAACGCATAACGCATAACGCATAACGCATAACGCATGAAGCATAACCCATAACGCATAACGCATACCGCATAATGCATAACGCGTAACGCATAACGCGTAACGCATAACGCGTAACGCATAACGCATAACGCATAACGCATAACGTATAACTCATAACGCATAACGCATAAAGCACAACGCATAACGCATAACGCATAACGCATAACGCTTATCGCATAACGCATCACGCATAACGCATAACTCATAACTCATAAGGAGTAACGCATAACGCATAAAGCATAACGCATAACGCATAACGCATAATGCATAACGCATAATGCATAAAGCATAACGCATAACGCATAACTTATAACTCATTACTCATAACGAATAACGCATATCGCATAACGCATATCGCATAACGCATAACGCATAATGCATAACGCATAAAGCGTAACGCATAACGCATAAATCATAACGCATAACGCATAACGCATACCGTATAACGCATAACGCATACCGTATAACGCATAACGCATAACGCATAACGCATAACGTATAACGCATAACGCATAACGCATAACGCATAACGCATAACGCATAACGCATAACGCATAACGCATAACGCATAACATATAACGCATAACGCATAATGCACAACGCATAACGAATACCGCAAAACGCATAACGCCTAACGCATAACGGATCACGCATAACGCATAACGCATAACGCATAATGCATAACGCATAAAGCATAACGCATAACGCATTACGCATAACGCATAACGCATAACGCATAACGCATAAAGCATAACGCATAACGCATAACGCCTGAAGCATAACCCATAACGCATAACGCATACCGCATAATGCATAACGCATAACGCATAACGCATAACGCATAACGCATAACGCATTACGCATAACGCATAACGCATAACGTACAACGCATAACGCATAACGCATAACGCATAACGCATAACGCATAACGCATAACGCATAAAGCATTACGCATAACGCAAAACGCATAACGTTAACGCATAACCCATAACGCATAAGGCTAGATGCATGACGAATTTCGTATATCACATAACGCATAAGGCTTGATGCATGACGCATATCGCATAACGCATAACGCATAACCATAACGCATAACGCATAACCCATAACGCATAACGCATAACGCATAACGTATAACGCATAACGCATACCGTATAACGCATAACGCATAACGCATAACGCATAACGCATACCGTATAACGCATAACGCATAACGCACAGCGCATAACGCATAACGCATAACGCATAACACATAACGCATAACGCATAACGCATAACGCATAAAGCATAACGCATAACGCATAACGCATGAAGCATAACCCATAACGCATAACGCATAACGCATAACGTATAACGCATAACGCATACCGTATAACGCATAACGCATAACGCATAACGCAAACGTATAGCGCACAACGCATAATGAATAAACCATAACCCATACTTCATAACGCATAACGCATAATGCACAACGCATATCGAACACCGGAAAACCCATAACGCCTAACGCATAACGGATCACGCATAACGCATAATGCATCTCGCATAAAGCATAACGCATAACGCATATCGAACACCGGAAAACCCATAACGCCTAACGTATAACGCATAACGCATACCGTATAACGCATAACGCATAACGCATAACGCAAACGTATAGCGCACAACGCATAATGAATAAACCATAACCCATACTTCATAACGCATAACGCATAATGCACAACGCATATCGAACACCGGAAAACCCATAACGACTAACGCATAACGGATCACGCATAACGCATAATGCATATCGCATAAAGCATAACGCATAACGCATAACGCATAACGCATAACGCATAACGCATAACGCAGAACGCATAACGCATAACGCATAACGCATAACGCATAACGCATACCGCATAACGCATAACGCATAACGCATAACGCATAACGCATAACGCATAACGCATAACGCATAACGCATAACGCATACCGTATAACGCATAACGCATAACGCATAACGCATAACGCATAACGCATAACGCATAACGCATAACGCATAACGCATAATGCATAACGCATAACGCATACCGCATAACGCATAACGCATAACGCATAACGCATAACGCAATAACGCATAACGCATAACGCAATAACGCATAACGCATAACGCATAACGCATAACGCATAACGCATAACGCATAACGCATACCGCATAACGCATAACGCATAACGCATAACGCATAACGCATAACGCATAACGCAATAACGCAATAACGCATATCGCATACCGCATAACGCATAACGCATAACGCATAACGCATAACGCATAACGCATAACGCATAACGCAATAACGCATAACGCATAACGCATAACGCATACCGTATAACGCATAACGCATAACGCATAACGCATAACGCATAACGCATAACGCATAACGCATAACGCACAACGCATAACCCCTAACGCAATAACGCGTAACGCATAACGCATATCGCATAACGTGTAACTCATAACGCATAACGCATAAAGCTTAACGCATAAGGCATAACGCATAACGCATATCGCATAACGCATAACGCATAACGTATAACGCATAACGCATACCGTATAACGCATAACGCATAACGCATAACGCAAACGTATAACGCACAACGCATAACGCATAACGCATAACGCATAACGCATAACGCATAGCGCATTACGCATAACGTATAACGCATAACGCATAACTCATAACGCATAAAGTATAATGCAAAACGTATAACGCAAACGTATAACGCACAACGCATAACGCAGAACGCATAACGCATAACGCATAACGCATAACGCATAACGCATAACGCATAACGCATAAAGTATAATGCAAAACGTATAACGCAAACGTATAACGCACAACGCATATCGCATAACGCATAACGCATAACGTATAACGCATAACGCATACCGTATAACGCATAACGCATAACGCATAACGCAAACGTATAACGCACAACGCATAACGCATAACGCATAACGCATAACGCAATAACGCATAACGCATAACGCATAACGCATAACGCATAACGCATAACGCATAACGCATAACGCAATAACGCGTAACGCATAACGCATATCGCATAACGTGTAACTCATAACGCATAACGCATAAAGCTTAACGCATAAGGCATAACGCATAACGCATATCGCATAACGCATAACGCATAACGTATAACGCATAACGCATACCGTATAACGCATAACGCATAACGCATAACGCAAACGTATAACGCACAACGCATAACGCATAACGCATAACGCATAACGCATAACGCATAACGCATAACGCATTACGCATAACGTATAACGCATAACGCATAACGCATAAAGTATAATGCAAAACGTATAACGCAAACGTATAACGCACAACGCATAACGCAGAACGCATAACGCATAACGCATAACGCATAACGCATAACGCATAAAGTATAATGCAAATCGTATAACGCAAACGTATAACGCACAACGCATATCGCATAACGCATAACGCATAACGTATAACGCATAACGCATACCGTATAACGCATAACGCATAACGCATAACGCAAACGTATAACGCACAACGCATAACGCATAACGCATAACGCATAACGCATAACGCATAACGCATAACGCATAACGCATAACGCATAACGCATAACGCATAACGCATAACGTATAACGCATAACGCATAACGTATAACGCATAACGCATAACGCATAACACATAACGCATAACGCATACCGTATAACGCATAACGCATAACGCATAACGCATAACGCATAACGCATAACGCATAACGCATAACGCATAACGCATAACGAATAAAGTATAATGCAAAACGTATAACGCAAACGTATAACGCACAACGCATAAAGCATAACGAACAACGGATAACGCATAACGCATAACGCATAACGAATACCGCAAAACGTATATCGCCTAACACATAACGGATCACGCATAACGCATAACGCATAACGTATAACGCATAACGCATAACGCATAACGCATAACGCATAACGCATAAAGTATAATGCAAAACGTATAACGCAAACGTATAACGCACAACGCATAACGCATAACGCATAACGCATAACGCATAACGCATAACGCATAACGCATAACGCACAACGCATAACGCATAACGCGTAACGCATAACGCATAACGCATAACGAATAACGCATAACGCATAACGCTTAACGCATAACGCATAACGCAAAACGCATAACGCATAACGCATAACGCATAACGCATAACGCATAACGCATAACGCATAACGCATAACGCATAACGCATAACGCATAACGCACAACGCATAACGCATAACGCGTAACGCATAACGCATAACGCATAACGAATAACGCATAACGCATAACGCTTAACGCATGACGCATATCGCATAACGCATAACGCATAACGCATAACGCATAACGCACAACGCAAACGTATAACGCAGAACGCATAATGCATAACGCATAACGCATAACGCAAACGTATAACGCAGAACGCATAACGCATAATGAACAACGGATAACGCATAACGCAAAACGCATAACGAATACCGCAAAACGTATATCGCCTAACACATAACGCATAACGTATAACGCATAACGCATAACGCATAACGCATAACGCATAACGCATAA
Source organism: Lasioglossum morio (assembly GCA_916610235.2). Taxonomy (NCBI): domain Eukaryota; kingdom Metazoa; phylum Arthropoda; class Insecta; order Hymenoptera; family Halictidae; genus Lasioglossum; species Lasioglossum morio. Next base: position 3,007,574 of record CAKAJA020000347.1, read on the forward strand.
CGCATAACGCATAACGCATAACGCATAACGCATAACGCATAACGCATAACGCATAACGCATAACGTGTAACTCATAACGCATAACGCATAAAGCATAACGCATAACGCATAACGCATAACGCATATCGCATAACGCATAACGCATAACGTATAACGCATAACGCATACCGTATAACGCATAACGCATAACGCATAACGCATAACGCAAACATATAGCGCACAACGGATAACGCATAAACCATAACCCATACTTCATAACGCCTAACGCATAATGCACAACGCATAACGAACACCGGAAAACCCATAACGCCTAACGCATAATGGATCACTCATAACGCATAATGCATAACGCATAACGCATAACGCATAAAGCATAACGCATAACGCATAACGCATAACGCATAACGCATAACGCATAACGCATAACGCATAACGCATAACGCATAACGCATAACGCATAACGCATAACGCTTAACGCATAACGGATCACGCATAACGCATAACGCATAATGCATAACGCATAACGCATAAGGCATAATGCATAACGCATAAAGCGTAACGCATAACGCATAACGCATAACGCATACCGCATAAAGCATAACGCATAACGCATAACGCATAACGCAAAACGCATAACGCATAACGCATAACGTATAACGCATAACGCATAACGCATAAAGTATAATGCAAAACGTATAACGCAAACGTATAACGCACAACGCATAACGTATAACGCATAACGCATAACGCATAACGCATAACGCATAACGCATAACGCATAACGCATAACGCATAACGCATAACGCATAACACATAACGCATAACGCATAACGCATAACGCATAAAGCATAACGCATAACGCATAACGCATAACGCATAACGCATAACCCCTAACGCAATAACGCATAACGCATATCGCATAACGTGTAACTCATAACGCATAACGCATAAAGCTTAACGCATAAGGCATAACGCATAACGCATAACGCATAACGCATAACGCATAACGCATAACGCATAACGCATAACGCATAACGCATAACGCATAACGCATAACGCATAACGCTTAAAGCATAACGCATAACGCATAACGCATAACGCATAACGCATAACGCATAACGCATAACGCATAACGCATAACGCATAACGCATAACGCATAACGCATAACGCATGAAGCATAACCCATAACGCATAACGCATAACGCATAACGTATAACGCATAACGCGTACCGTATAACGCATAACGCATAACGCATAACGCATAACGCATAACGCATAACGTATAACGCATAACGCATAACGTATAACGCATAACGCATAACGCATAACACATAACGCATAACGCATACCGTATAACGCATAACGCATAACGCATAACGCATAACGCATAACGCATAACGCATAACGCATAACGCATAATGGATAACGCATAACGCATAACGCAAACGTATAACGCACAACGCATAACGCATAACGAACAACGGATAACGCATAACGCAAAACGCATAACGAATACCGCAAAACGTATATCGCCTAACACATAACGGATCACGCATAACGCATAACGCATAACGTATAACGCATAACGCATAACGCATAACGCATAACGCATAACGCATAACGCATAACGCATAACGCATAACGCATAACGCATAACGCATAACGCATAACGCATAACGCATAACGCATAACATATAACGCATAACGCATAACGCATAACGCATAACGCATAACGCATAACGCATAACGCATACCGCATAATGCATAACGCATAACGCATAAGGCATAAAGCGTAACGCATAACGCATAACGCATAACATATAACGCATAACGCATAACGCATAACGCATAACGCATAACGCATAACGCATAACGCATAACGCATACCGCATAATGCATAACGCATAACGCATAAGGCATAATGCATAACGCATAAAGCGTAACGCATAACGCATAACGCATAACGCATACCGCATAAAGCATAACGCATAACGCATAACGCATAACGCATAACGCATAACGCGTAACGCATAACGCATAACGCATAACGAATAACGCATAACGCATAACGCTTAACGCATGACGCATATCGCATAACGCATAACGCATAATGCATAACGCATAAAGCATAACGCATAACGCATAACGCATAGCGCATAACGCATAACGCATAACGCATAACGCACAACGCAAACGTATAACGCAGAACGCATAATGCATAACGCATAACGCATAACGCAAACGTATAACGCATAACGCATAACGCATAACGCATAACGCATAACGCATAACGCATACCGCATAATGCATAACGCATAACGCATAAGGCATAATGCATAACGCATAAAGCGTAACGCATAACGCATAACGCATAACGCATACCGCATAAAGCATAACGCATAACGCATAACGCATAACGCATAACGCATAACGCGTAACGCATAACGCATAACGCATAACGAATAACGCATAACGCATAACGCTTAACGCATGACGCATATCGCATAACGCATAACGCATAATGCATAACGCATAAAGCATAACGCATAACGCATAACGCATAGCGCATAACGCATAACGCATAACGCATAACGCACAACGCAAACGTATAACGCAGAACGCATAATGCATAACGCATAACGCATAACGCAAACGTATAACGCAGAACGCATAACGCATAATGAACAACGGATAACGCATAACGCAAAACGCATAACGAATACCGCAAAACGTATATCGCCTAACACATAACGCATAACGTATAACGCATAACGCATAACGCATAACGCATAACGCATAACGCATAACGCATAACGCATAACGCATAACGCATAACGCATAACGCATAACGTGTAACTCATAACGCATAACGCATAAAGCATAACGCATAACGCATAACGCATAACGCATATCGCATAACGCATAACGCATAACGTATAACGCATAACGCATACCGTATAACGCATAACGCATAACGCATAACGCATAACGCAAACATATAGCGCACAACGGATAACGCATAAACCATAACCCATACTTCATAACGCCTAACGCATAATGCACAACGCATAACGAACACCGGAAAACCCATAACGCCTAACGCATAACGGATCACTCATAACGCATAATGCATAACGCATAACGCATAACGCATAAAGCATAACGCATAACGCATAACGCATAACGCATAACGCATAACGCATAACGCATAACGCATAACGCATAACGCATAACGCATAACGCATAACGCATAACGCTTAACGCATAACGGATCACGCATAACGCATAACGCATAATGCATAACGCATAACGCATAAGGCATAATGCATAACGCATAAAGCGTAACGCATAACGCATAACGCATAACGCATACCGCATAAAGCATAACGCATAACGCATAACGCATAACGCAAAACGCATAACGCATAACGCATAACGTATAACGCATAACGCATAACGCATAAAGTATAATGCAAAACGTATAACGCAAACGTATAACGCACAACGCATAACGTATAACGCATAACGCATAACGCATAACGCATACCGCATAACGCATAACGCATAACGCATAACGCATAACGCATAACGCATAACACATAACGCATAACGCATAACGCATAACGCATAAAGCATAACGCATAACGCATAACGCATAACGCATAACGCATAACCCCTAACGCAATAACGCATAACGCATATCGCATAACGTGTAACTCATAACGCATAACGCATAAAGCTTAACGCATAAGGCATAACGCATAACGCATAACGCATAACGCATAACGCATAACGCATAACGCATAACGCATAACGCATAACGCATAACGCATAACGCATAACGCTTAAAGCATAACGCATAACGCATAACGCATAACACATAACGCATAACGCATAACGCATAACGCATAACGCATAACGCATAAAGCATAACGCATAACGCATAACGCATGAAGCATAACCCATAACGCATAACGCATAACGCATAACGTATAACGCATAACGCGTACCGTATAACGCATAACGCATAACGCATAACGCATAACGCATAACGCATAACGTATAACGCATAACGCATAACGTATAACGCATAACGCATAACGCATAACACATAACGCATAACGCATACCGGATAACGCATAACGCATAACGCATAACGCATAACGCATAACGCATAACGCATAACGCATAACGCATAATGGATAACGCATAACGCATAACGCAAACGTATAACGCACAACGCATAACGCATAACGAACAACGGATAACGCATAACGCAAAACGCATAACGAATACCGCAAAACGTATATCGCCTAACACATAACGGATCACGCATAACGCATAACGCATAACGTATAACGCATAACGCATAACGCATAACGCATAACGCATAACGCATAACGCATAACGCATAACGCATAACGCATAACGCATAACGCATAACGCATAACGCATAACGCATAACGCATAACGCATAACGCATAACATATAACGCATAACGCATAACGCATAACGCATAACGCATAACGCATAACGCATAACGCATACCGCATAATGCATAACGCATAACGCATAAGGCATAATGCATAACGCATAAAGCGTAACGCATAACGCATAACGCATAACGCATACCGCATAAAGCATAACGCATAACGCATAACGCATAACGCATAACGCATAACGCATAACGCATAACGTATAACGCATAACGCATAAAGTATAATGCAAAACGTATAACGCAAACGTATAACGCACAACGCATAACGCATAACGCATAACGCATAACGCATAACGCATAACGCATAACGCATAACGCATAACGCATAACGCATAACGCATAACGCATAACGCATAACGCATAACGCATAAAGCATAACGCATAACGCATAACGCATAACGCATAACGCATAACCCCTAACGCAATAACGCATAACGCATATCGCATAACGTGTAACTCATAACGCATAACGCATAAAGCTTAACGCATAAGGCATAACGCATAACGCATAACGCATAACGCATAACGCATAACGCATAACGCATAACGCATAACGCATAACGCATAACGCATAACGCATAACGCATAACGCATAACGCATAACGCTTGAAGCATAACGCATAACGCATAACGCATAACACATAACGCATAACGCATAACGCATATCGAATAACGCATAACGCATAAAGCATAACGCATAACGCATAACGCATGAAGCATAACCCATAACGCATAACGCATAACGCATAACGTATAACGCATAACGCGTACCGTATAACGCATAACGCATAACGCATAACGCATAACGCATAACGTATAACGCATAACGCATAACGTATAACGCATAACGCATAACGCATAACGCAAACGTATAACGCACAACGCATAACGCATAACGCATAACGCATAACGTATAACGCATAACGCATAACGCATAACGCATAACGTATAACGCATAACGCATAACGCATAACGCATAACGCATAACGCATAACGCATAACGCATAACGCATAACGCATAACGCATAACGCATAACGCATAACGCATAACGCATAACGCATAACGCATAACATATAACGCATAACGCATAACGCATAACGCATGACGCATAACGCCTAACGCATAACGCATAACGCATAACGCATAACGCATACCGCATAATGCATAACGCATAACGCATAACGCTTAACGCATAACGCATAACGCATAACGCATAACGCATAACGCATAACGCATAACGCATAACGCATAACGTATAACTCATAACGCATAACGCATAACGCATAAAGCATGACGCATAACGCATAAGGCATGACGCATAACGTATAACGTATAACGCATAACGCATAACGCATAACGCATAACGCATACCGTATAACGCATAACGCATAACGCATAACGCATAACACATAACGCCTAACGCATAATGCACAACGCATAACGAATACAGCAAAACGCATAACGCTTAACGCATAACGGATCACGCATAACGCATAACGCATAATGCATAACGCATAACGCATAAGGCATAATGCATAACGCATAAAGCGTAACGCATAACGCATAACGCATAACGCATAACGCATAATGCACAACGCATAACGAATACAGCAAAACGCATAACGCTTAACGCATAACGGATCACGCATAACGCATAACGCATAATGCAGAACGCATAACGCATAAGGCATAATGCATAACGCATAAAGCGTAACGCATAACGCATAACGCATAACGCATAACGCATAAAGCATAACGCATAACGCATAACGCATAACGCATAACGCATAACGCATAACGCATAACGCATAACGCATAACGCATAACCCCTAACGCAATAACGCGTAACGCATAACGCATATCGCATAACGCATAACGCATAACGCATACCGTATAACGCATAACGCATAACGCATAACGCATAACACATAACGCATAACGCATAATGCACAACGCATAACGAATACAGCAAAACGCATAACGCTTAACGCATAACGGATCACGCATAACGCATAACGCATAATGCATAACGCATAACGCATAAGGCATAATGCATAACGCATAAAGCGTAACGCATAACGCATAACGCATAACGCATAACGCATAATGCACAACGCATAACGAATACAGCAAAACGCATAACGCTTAACGCATAACGGATCACGCATAACGCATAACGCATAATGCATAACGCATAACGCATAAGGCATAATGCATAACGCATAAAGCGTAACGCATAACGCATAACGCATAACGCATAACGCATAAAGCATAACGCATAACGCATAACGCATAACGCATAACGCATAACGCATAACGCATAACGCATAACGCATAACGCATAACCCCTAACGCAATAACGCGTAACGCATAACGCATATCGCATAACGTGTAACTCATAACGCATAACGCATAAAGCTTAACGCATAAGGCATAACGCATAACGCATATCGCATAACGCATAACGTATAACGCATAACGCATACCGTATAACGCATAACGCATAACGCATAACGCAAACGTATAACGCACAACGCATAACGCATAACGCATAACGCATAACGCATAACGCATAACGCATAATGCATAACGCATAACGCATAACGCATAACGCATAACGCATACCGCATAACGCATAACGCATAACGCATAACGCATAACGCATAACGCATAACGCATAACGCATAACGCATAACGCATAACGCATAACGCATAACGCATAACGCATAACGCATAACGCATAACGCATAACGCATAACGCATAACGTATAACGCATAACGCATAACGCATAACGCATAACGCATAACGCATAACGCATAACGCATAACGCATAACGCATAACGCATAACGCATAACGCATAACATATAACGCATAACGCATAACGCATAACGCATAACGCATAACGCCTAATGCATAACGCATAACGCATAACGCTTAACGCATAACGGATCACGCATAACGCATAACGCATAACGCATAACGCATAACGCATAACGCATAACGCATAACGCCTAACGCATAACGCATAACGCATAACGCATACCGCATAATGCATAACGCATAACGCATAACGCTTAACGCATAACGCATAACGCATAACGCATAACGCATAACGCATAACGCATAACGCATAACGCATAACGCATAACGCATAACGCATAACGCATAACGCATAACGCATAACGCATAACGCATAACGCATAACGCATAACGCATAACGCATAACGCATAACGCATAACGCATAACGCATAACGCATAACGTATAACGCATAACGCATAACGCATAACACATAACGCATAACGCATACCGTATAACGCATTACGCATAACGCATAACGCATAACGCATAACGCATAACGCATAACGCATAATGGATAACGCATAACGCATAACGCAAACGTATAACGCACAACGCATAACGCATAACGAACAACGGATAACGCATAACGCAAAACGCATAACGAATACCGCAAAACGTATATCGCATAACGCGTACCGTATAACGCATAACGCATAACGCATAACGCATAACGCATAACGTATAACACATAACGCATAACGTATAACGCATAACGCATAACGCATAACACATAACGCATAACGCATACCGTATAACGCATTACGCATAACGCATAACGCATAACGCATAACGCATAACGCATAATGGATAACGCATAACGCATAACGCAAACGTATAACGCACAACGCATAACGCATAACGAACAACGGATAACGCATAACGCAAAACGCATAACGAATACCGCAAAACGTATATCGCCTAACACATAACGGATCACGCATAACGCATAACGCATAACGTATAACGCATAACGCATAACGCATAACGCATAACGCATAACGCATAACGCATAACGCATAACGCATACCGCATAATGCATAACGCATAACGCATAAGGCATAATGCATAACGCATAAAGCGTAACGCATAACGCATAACGCATAACGCATACCGCATAAAGCATAACGCATAACGCATAACGAATAACGCATAACGCATAACGCATAACGCATAACGTATAACGCATAACGCATAACGCATAAAGTATAATGCAAAACGTATAACGCAAACGTATAACGCACAACGCATAACGCATAACGCATAACGCATAACGCATAACGCATAACGCATAACGCATAACGCATAACGCATAACGCATAACGCATAACGCATAACGCATAACGCATAACGCAAAAAGCATAACGCATAACGCATAACGCATAACGCATAACGCATAACCCCTAACGCAATAACGCATAACGCATATCGCATAACGTGTAACTCATAACGCATAACGCATAAAGCTTAACGCATAAGGCATAACGCATAACGCATAACGCATAACGCATAACGCATAACGCATAACGCATAACGCATAACGCATAACGCATAACGCATAACGCATAACGCATAACGCATAACGCATAACGCATAACGCATAACGCATAAAGCATAACGCATAACGCATAACGCATAACGCATAACGCATAACGCATAACGCATAACGCATAACGCATAACGCATAACGCATAACGCATAACGCATAACGCATAACCCCTAACGCAATAACGCGTAACGCATAACGCATATCGCATAACGTGTAACTCATAACGCATAACGCATAAAGCTTAACGCATAAGGCATAACGCATAACGCATATCGCATAACGCATAACGTATAACGCATAACGCATACCGTATAACGCATAACGCATAACGCATAACGCATAACGCATAACGCATAACGCATAACGCATAACGCATAACGTATAACGCATAACGCATAACGCATAACGCATAACGCATAACGCATAACGCATAACGCATAACGCATAACGCATAACGCATAACGCATAACGCATAACGCATAACGCATAACGCATAACCCCTAACGCAATAACGCGTAACGCATAACGCATATCGCATAACGTGTAACTCATAACGCATAACGCATAAAGCTTAACGCATAAGGCATAACGCATAACGCATATCGCATAACGCATAACGTATAACGCATAAGTCATACCGTATAACGCATAACGCATAACGCATAACGCATAACGCAAACGTATAACGCACAACGCATAACGCATAACGCATAACGCATAACGCATAACGCATAACGCATAACGCATAACGCATAACGCATAACGCATAACGCATAACGCATAACGCATAACGCATAACGCATAACGCATAACGCATAACGCATAACGCATAACGCATACCGCATAACGCATAACGCATAGCGCATAACGCATAACGCATAACGCATAACGCATAACGCATAACGCATAACGCATAACGTATAACGCATAACGCATAACGCATAACGCATAACGCATAACGCATAACGCATAACGCATAACGCATAACGCATAACGCATAACGCATAACGCATAACGCATAACGCATAAAGCATAACGCATAACGCATAACTCATAACACATAACGCATAACGCATAATGCACAACGCATAACGAATACAGCAAAACGCATAACGCTTAACGCATAACGCATAACGCATAACGCATAACACATAACGCATAACGCATAATGCACAACGCATAACGAATACAGCAAAACGCATAACGCTTAACGCATAACGGATCACGCATAACGCATAACGCATAACGCATAACGCATAACGCATAACGCATAACGCATAACGCATAACGCATAACGCATAACGCATAACGTATAACGCATAACGCATAACGCATAACGCATGACGCATAACGCATAACGCATAACGCATAACGCATAACGCATAACGCATAAAGCATAACGCATAACGCATAACGCATAACGCATAACGCATAACGCATAACGTATAACGCATAACGCATAACGCATAACGCATAACGCATAACGCATAACGCATAACGCATAACGCATAACGCATAACGCATAACGCATAACGCATAACGCATAACGCATAACGCATAACGCATAAAGCATAACGCATAACGCATAACGCATAACGCATAACGCATAACCCCTAACGCAATAACGCATAACGCATATCGCATAACGTGTAACTCATAACGCATAACGCATAAAGCTTAACGCATAAGGCATAACGCATAACGCATAACGCATAACGCATAACGCATAACGCATAACGCATAACGCATAACGCATAACGCATAACGCATAACGCATAACGCATAACGCATAACGCATAAAGCATAACGCATAACGCATAACGCATAACGCATAACGCATAACGCATAACGCATAACGCATAACGCATAACGCATAACGCATAACGCATAACGCATAACGCATAACCCCTAACGCAATAACGCGTAACGCATAACGCATATCGCATAACGTGTAACTCATAACGCATAACGCATAAAGCTTAACGCATAAGGCATAACGCATAACGCATATCGCATAACGCATAACGTATAACGCATAACGCATACCGTATAACGCATAACGCATAACGCATAACGCATAACGCATAACGCATAACGCATAACGCATAACGCATAACGTATAACGCATAACGCATAACGCATAACGCATAACGCATAACGCATAACGCATAACGCATAACGCATAACGCATAACGCATAACGCATAACGCATAACGCATAACGCATAACGCATAACGCATAACCCCTAACGCAATAACGCGTAACGCATAACGCATATCGCATAACGTGTAACTCATAACGCATAACGCATAAAGCTTAACGCATAAGGCATAACGCATAACGCATATCGCATAACGCATAACGTATAACGCATAACTCATACCGTATAACGCATAACGCATAACGCATAACGCATAACGCAAACGTATAACGCACAACGCATAACGCATAACGCATAACGCATAACGCATAACGCATAACGCATAACGCATAACGCATAACGCATAACGCATAACGCATAACGCATAACGCATAACGCATAACGCATAACGCATAACGCATAACGCATAACGCATAACGCATACCGCATAACGCATAACGCATAGCGCATAACGCATAACGCATAACGCATAACGCATAACGCATAACGCATAACGCATAACGTATAACGCATAACGCATAACGCATAACGCATAACGCATAACGCATAACGCATAACGCATAACGTATAACGCATAACGCATAACGCATAACGCATAACGCATAACGCATAACGCATAACGCATAACGCATAACGCATAACGCATAACGCATAACGCATAACGCATAACGCATAACGCATAACGCATATCGCATAACGCATAACGTATAACGCATAACGCATACCGTATAACGCATAACGCATAACGCATAACGCAAACGTATAACGCATAAGGCATAATGCATAACGCATAAAGCGTAACGCATAACGCATAACGCATAACGCATAACGCATAACGCATAACGCATAACGCATAACGCATAACGCATAAAGCATAACGCATAACGCATAACGCATAACACATATCGCATAACGCATAACGCATAACGCATAACGCATAACGCATAACGCATAACGCATAACGCATAACGCATAACGCATAACGCATAACGCATACCGCATAACGCATAACGCATAACGCATGACGTATAACTCATAACGCATAACGCATAACGCATAAAGCATGACGCATAACGCATAAGGCATGACGCATAACGTATAACGTATAACGCATAACGCATAACGCATAACGCATAACGCATCCCGTATAACGCATAACGGATAACGCATAACGCATAACACATAACGCATAACGCATAATGCATAAGGCATAATGCATAACGCATAAAGCGTAACGCATAACGCATAACGCATAACGCATAACGCATAACGCATAAAGCATAACGCATAACGCATAACGCATAACGCATAACGCATAACGCATAACGCATAACGCATAACGCATAACGCATAACGCATATCCCCTACCGCAATAACGCGTAACGCATAACGCAAACGTATAACGCACAACGCATAACGCATAACGAACAACGGATAACGCATAACGCAAAACGCATAACGAATACCGCAAAACGTATATCGCCTAACACATAACGGATCACGCATAACGCATAACGCATAACGTATAACGCATAACGCATAACGCATAACGCATAACGCATAACGCAAAACGCATAACGCATAACGCATAACGCATAACGCATAACGCATAACGCATAATGCATAACGCATAACGCATAAGGCATAATGCATAACGCATAAAGCGTAACGCATAACGCATAACGCATAACGCATAACGCATAAAGCATAACGCATAACGCATAACGCATAACGCATAACGCATAACGCATAACGCATAACGCATAACGCATAACGCATAACGCATAACGCATAACGCATAACGCATAACCCCTACCGCAATAACGCGTAACGCATAACGCAAACGTATAACGCACAACGCATAACGCATAACGAACAACGGATAACGCATAACGCAAAACGCATAACGAATACCGCAAAACGTATATCGCCTAACACATAACGGATCACGCATAACGCATAACGCATAACGCATAACGCATAACGCATAACGCATAACATATAACGCATAACGCATAACGCATAACGCATAACGCATAACGCCTAACGCATAACGCATAAAGCATAACGCATAACGCATACCGCATAATGCATAACGCATAACGCATAACGCTTAACGCATAACGCATAACGCATAACGCATTAAGCATAACGCATAACGCATAACGTATAACTCATAACGCATAACGCATAACGCATAAAGCATGACGCATAACGCATAAGGCATGACGCATAACGTATAACGTATAACGCATAACGCATAACGCATAACGCATAACGCATAACGCATAACGCATACCGTATAACGCATAACGCATAACGCATAACGCATAACACATAACGCATAACGCATAATGCACAACGCATAACGAATACAGCAAAACGCATAACGCATAACGCATAACGCATAACGCATAACGCATAACGCATAACGCATAACGCATAACGCATAACGCATAACGCATAACGCATAACGCATAACGCATAACGCATAACCCCTAACGCAATAACGCGTAACGCATAACGCATATCGCATAACGTGTAACTCATAACGCATAACGCATAAAGCTTAACGCATAAGGCATAACGCATAACGCATATCGCATAACGCATAACGTATAACGCATAACGCATACCGTATAACGCATAACGCATAACGCATAACGCAAACGTATAACGCACAACGCATAACGCATAACGCATAACGCATAACGCATAACGCATAACGCATAACGCATAACGCATAACGCATAACGCATAACGCATAACGCATAACGCATAACGCATAACGCATACCGCATAACGCATAACGCATAACGCATAACGCATAACGCATAACGCATAACGCATAACGTATAACGCATAACGCATAACGCATAACGCATAACGCATAACGCATAACGCATAACGCATAACGCATAACGCATAACGCATAACGCATAACGCATAACGCATAAAGCATAACGCATAACGCATAACGCATAACACATAACGCATAACGCATAATGCACAACGCATAACGAATACAGCAAAACGCATAACGCTTAACGCATAACGCATAACGCATAACGCATAACACATAACGCATAACGCATAATGCACAACGCATAACGAATACAGCAAAACGCATAACGCTTAACGCATAACGGATCACGCATAACGCATAACGCATAACGCATAACGCATAACGCATAACGCATAACGCATAACGCATACCGCATAACGCATAACGCATAACGCATAACGCATAACGCATAACGCATAACGCATAACGCATAACGCATAACGCATAACGCATAACGCATAACGCATAACGCATAACGCATAACGCATAACGTATAACGCATAACGCATAACGCATAACGCATAACGCATAACGCATAACGCATAACGCATAACGCATAACGCATAACGCATAAAGCATAACGCATAACGCATAACGCATAACGCATAACGCATAACGCATAACGTATAACGCATAACGCATAACGCATAACGCATAACGCATAACGCATAACGCATAACGCATAACGCATAACGCATAACGCATAACGCATAACGCATAAAGCATAACGCATAACGCATAACACATAACGCATAACGCATAATGCACAACGCATAACGAATACAGCAAAACGCATAACGCTTAACGCATAACGGATCACGCATAACGCATAACGCATAACGCATAACGCATAACGCATAACGCATAACGCATAACGCATAACGCATAACGCATAACGCATAACGCATAACGCATAACGCATAACGCATATCGCATAACGCATAACGTATAACGCATAACGCATACCGCATAACGCATAACGCATAACGCATAACGCAAACGTATAACGCATAAGGCATAATGCATAACGCATAAAGCGTAACGCATAACGCATAACGCATAACGCATAACGCATAACGCATAACGCATAACGCATAAAGCATAACGCATAACGCATAACGCATAACACATAACGCATAACGCATAACGCATAACGCATAACGCATAACGCATAACGCATAACGCATAACGCATACCGCATAACGCATAACGCATAACGCATAACGTATAACTCATAACGCATAACGCATAACGCATAAAGCATGACGCATAACGCATAAGGCATGACGCATAACGTATAACGTATAACGCATAACGCATAACGCATAACGCATAACGCATACCGTATAACGCATAACGGATAACGCATAACGCATAACACATAACGCATAACGCATAATGCACAACGCATAACGAATACAGCAAAACGCATAACGCTTAACGCATAACGGATCACGCATAACGCATAACGCATAACGCATAACGCATAACGCATAACGCATAACCCCTACCGCAATAACGCGTAACGCATAACGCAAACGTATAACGCACAACGCATAACGCATAACGAACAACGGATAACGCATAACGCAAAACGCATAACGAATACCGCAAAACGTATATCGCCTAACACATAACGGATCACGCATAACGCATAACGCATAACGTATAACGCATAACGCATAACGCATAACGCATAACGCATAACGCATAACGCATAACGCATAACGCATAACGCATAACGCATAACGCATAACGCATAACGCATAACGCATAACATATAACGCATAACGCATAACGCATAACGCATAACGCCTAACGCATAACGCATAACGCATAACGCATAACGCATACCGCATAATGCATAACGCATAACGCATAACGCTTAACGCATAACGCATAACGCATAACGCATTAAGCATAACGCATAACCCATAACGTATAACTCATAACGCATAACGCATAACGCATAAAGCATGACGCATAACGCATAAGGCATGACGCATAACGTATAACGTATAACGCATAACGCATAACGCATAACGCATAACGCATAACGCATACCGTATAACGCATAACGCATAACGCATAACGCATAACACATAACACATAACGCATAATGCACAACGCATAACGAATACAGCAAAACGCATAACGCTTAACGCATAACGGATCACGCATAACGCATAACGCATAATGCACAACGCATAACGAATACAGCAAAACGCATAACGCTTAACGCATAACGGATCACGCATAACGCATAACGCATAATGCATAACGCATAACGCATAAGGCATAATGCATAACGCATAAAGCGTAACGCATAACGCATAACGCATAACGCATAACGCATAAAGCATAACGCATAACGCATAACGCATAACGCATAACGCATAACGCATAACGCATAACGCATAACGCATACCGCATAATGCATAACGCATAACGCATAACGCTTAACGCATAACCCCTACCGCAATAACGCGTAACGCATAACGCAAACGTATAACGCACAACGCATAACACATAACGAACAACGGATAACGCATAACGCAAAACGCATAACGAATACCGCAAAACGTATATCGCCTAACACATAACGGATCACGCATAACGCATAACGCATAACGTATAACGCATAACGCATAACGCATAACGCATAACGCATAACGCATAACGCATAACGCATAACGCATAACGCATAACGCATAACGCATAACGCATAACGTATAACGCATAACGCATAACATATAACGCATAACGCATAACGCATAACGCATAACGCATAACGCCTAACGCATAACGCATAACGCATAACGCATAACGCATACCGCATAATGCATAACGCATAACGCATAACGCTTAACGCATAACGCATAACGCATAACGCATTAAGCATAACGCATAACCCATAACGTATAACTCATAACGCATAACGCATAACGCATAAAGCATGACGCATAACGCATAAGGCATGACGCATAACGTATAACGTATAACGCATAACGCATAACGCATAACGCATAACGCATAACGCATACCGTATAACGCATAACGCATAACGCATAACGCATAACACATAACACATAACGCATAATGCACAACGCATAACGCATACCGTATAACGCATAACGGATAACGCATAACAAATAACACATAACGCATAACGCATAATGCACAACGCATAACGAATACAGCAAAACGCATAACGCTTAACGCATAACGGATCACGCATTACGCATAACGCATAATGCATAACGCATAACGCATAAGGCATAATGCATAACGCATAAAGCGTAACGCATAACGCATAACGCATAACGCATAAAGCATAACGCATAACGCATAACGCATAACGCATAACGCATAACGCATAACGCATAACGCATAACGCATAACGCATAACATATAACGCATAACGCATAACGCATAACGCCTAACGCATAACGCATAACGCATAACGCATAACGCATACCGCATAATGCATAACGCATAACGCATAACGCTTAACGCATAACGCATAACGCATAACGCATTAAGCATAACGCATAACCCATAACGTATAACTCATAACTCATAACGCATAACGCATAAAGCATGACGCATAACGCATAAGGCATGACGCATAACGTATAACGTATAACGCATAACGCATAACGCATAACGCATAACGCATAACGCATACCGTATAACGCATAACGCATAACGCATAACGCATAACACATAACACATAACGCATAATGCACAACGCATAACGAATACAGCAAAACGCATAACGCTTAACGCATAACGGATCACGCATAACGCATAACGCATAATGCATAACGCATAACGCATAAGACATAATGCATAACGCATAAAGCGTAACGCATAACGCATAACGCATAACGCATAACGCATAACGCATAAAGCATAACGCATAACGCATAACGCATAACGCATAACGCATAACGCATAACGCATAACGCATAACGCATAACGCATAACGCATAACGCATAACCCCTAACGCAATAACGCGTAACGCATAACGCATATCGCATAACGTGTAACTCATAACGCATAACGCATAAAGCTTAACGCATAAGGCATAACGCATAACGCATATCGCATAACGCATAACGTATAACGCATAACGCATACCGTATAACGCATAACGCATAACGCATAACGCATAACGCAAACGTATAACGCACAACGCATAACGCATAACGCATAACGCATAACGCATAACGCATAACGCATAACGCATAACGCATAACGCATAACGCATAACGCATAACGCATAACGCATAACGCATAACGCATAACGCATAACGCATAACGCATAACGCATAACGCATAACGCATAACGCATACCGCAAAACGCATAACGCATAACGCATAACGCATAACGCATAACGCATAACGCATAACGCATAACGCATAACGCATAACGCATAACGCATAACGTATAATGCATAACGCATAACGCATAACGCATAACGCATAACGCATAACGCATAACGCATAACGCATAACGCATAACGCATAACGCATAACGCATAACGCATAACGCATAAAGCATAACGCATAACGCATAACGCATAACACATAACGCATAACGCATAATGCACAACGTAAACGAATACAGCAAAACGCATAACGCTTAACGCATAACGGATCACGCATAACGCATAACGCATAACGCACCACGCATAACGCATAACGCATAACGCATAACGCATAACGCATAACGCATAACGCATAACGCATAACGCATAACGCATAACGCATAACGCATAACGCATAACGCATAACGCATAACGCATAACGCATAACGCATAACGCATAACGCATAACGCATAACGCATAACGCATAACGCATAACGCATACCGCAAAACGCATAACGCATAACGCATAACGCATAACGCATAACGCATAACGCATAACGCATAACGCATAACGCATAACGCATAACGCATAACGTATAATGCATAACGCATAACGCATAACGCATAACGCATAACGCATAACGCATAACGCATAACGCATAACGCATAACGCATAACGCATAACGCATAACGCATAACGCATAAAGCATAACGCATAACGCATAACGCATAACACATAACGCATAACGCATAATGCACAACGTAAACGAATACAGCAAAACGCATAACGCTTAACGCATAACGGATCACGCATAACGCATAACGCATAATGCATAACGCATAACGCATAACGCATAACACATAACGCATAACGCATAACGCATATCGCATAACGCATAAAGCATAACGCATAACGCATAACGCATACCGCATAATGCATAACGCATAACGCATAAGGCATAATGCATAACGCATAAAGCGTAACGCATAACGCATAACGCATAACGCATACCGCATAAAGCATAACGCATAACGCATAACGCATAACGCATAACGCATAACGCATAACGTATAACGCATAACGCATAACGCATAAAGTATAATGCAAAACGTATAACGCAAACGTATAACGCACAACGCATAACGCATAACGCATAACGCATAACGCATAACGCATAACGCATAACGCATAACGCATAACGCATAACGCATAACGCATAACGCATAACGCATAAAGCATAACGCATAACGCATAACGCATAACGCATAACGCATAACCCCTAACGCAATAACGCATAACGCATATCGCATAACGTGTAACTCATAACGCATAACGCATAAAGCTTAACGCATAAGGCATAACGCATAACGCATAACGCATAACGCATAACGCATAACGCATAACGCATAACGCATAACGCATAACGCATAACGCATAACGCATAACGCATAACGCATAACGCTTAAAGCATAACGCATAACGCATAACGCATAACACATAACGCATAACGCATAACGCATAACGCATAACGCATAAAGCATACCGTATAACGCATAACGCATAACGCATAACGCATAACGCATAACGCATAACGCATAACGCATAATGGATAACGCATAACGCATAACGCAAACGTATAACGCACAACGCATAACGAACAACGGATAACGCATAACGCAAAACGCATAACGAATACCGCAAAACGTATATCGCCTAACACATAACGGATCACGCATAACGCATAACGCATAACGTATAACGCATAACGCATAACGCATAACGCATAACGCATAACGCATAACGCATAACGCATAACGCATAACGCATAACGCATAACATATAACGCATAACGCATAACGCATAACGCATAACGCATAACGCCTAACGCATAACGCATAACGCATAACGCATAACGCATAACGCATACCGCATAATGCATAACGCATAACGCATAACGCATAACGCATAACGCATAAAGCATAACGCATAACGCATAACGCATAACGCATAACGCATAACGCATAACGCATAACGCATAACGCATAACGCATAACGCATAACGCATAACGCATAACGCATAACGCATAACGCCTAACGCATAACGCATAACGCATAACGCATAACGCATACCGCATAATGCATAACGCATAACGCATAACGCATAACGCATAACGCATTAAGCATAACGCATAACGCATAACGTATAACTCATAACGCATAACGCATAACGCATAAAGCATGACGCATAACGCATAAGTCATGACGCATAACGTATAACGTATAACGCATAACGCATAACGCATAACGCATACGGTATAACGCATAACGCATAACGCATAACGCATAACACATAACGCATAACGCATAATGCACAACGCATAACGAATACAGCAAAACGCATAACGCTTAACGCATAACGGATCACGCATAACGCATAACGCATAATGCATAACGCATAACGCATAAGGCATAATGCATAACGCATAAAGCGTAACGCATAACGCATAACGCATAACGCATAACGCATAAAGCATAACGCATAACGCATAATGCATAACGCATAACGCATAACGCATAACGCATAACGCATAACGCATAACGCATAACCCCTAACGCAATAACGCGTAACGCATAACGCATATCGCATAACGTGTAACTCATAACGCATAACGCATACAGCTTAACGCATAAGGCATAACGCATAACGCATATCGCATAACGCATAACGTATAACGCATAACGCATACCGTATAACGCATAACGCATAACGCATAACGCAAACGTATAACGCACAACGCATAACGCATAACGCATAACGCATAACGCATAACGCATAACGCATAACGCATAACGCATAACGCATAACGCATAACGCATAACGCATAACGCATAACGCATAACGCATAACGCATAACGCATAACGCATAACGCATAACGCATACCGCATAACGCATAACGCATAACGCATAACGCATAACGCATAACGCATAACGCATAACGCATAACGCATAACGCATAACGCATAACGCATAACGCATAACGCATAACGCATAACGCATAACGTATAACGCATAACGCATAACGCATAACGCATAACGCATAACGCATAACGCATAACGCATAACGCAAACGCATAACGCATAACGCATAACGCATAACATATAACGCATAACGCATAACGCATAACGCATAACGCATAACGCCTAACGCATAACGCATAACGCATAACGCATAACGCATACCGCATAATGCATAACGCATAACGCATAACGCTTAACGCATAACGCATAACGCATAACGCATAACGCATAACGCATAACGCATAACGTATAACTCATAACGCATAACGCATAACGCATAAAGCATGACGCATAACGCATAAGGCATGACGCATAACGTATAACGTATAACGCATAACGCATAACGCATAACGCATAACGCATACCGTATAACGCATAACGCATAACGCATAACGCATAACACATAACGCATAACGCATAATGCACAACGCATAACGAATACAGCAAAACGCATAACGCTTAACGCATAACGGATCACGCATAACGCATAACGCATAATGCATAACGCATAACGCATAAGGCATAATGCATAACGCATAAAGCGTAACGCATAACGCATAACGCATAACGCATAACGCATAAAGCATAACGCATAACGCATAACGCATAACGCATAACGCATAACGCATAACGCATAACGCATAACGCATAACGCATAACGCATAACCCCTAACGCAATAACGCGTAACGCATAACACATATCGCATAACGTGTAACTCATAACGCATAACGCATAAAGCTTAACGCATAAGGCATAACGCATAACGCATATCGCATAACGCATAACGTATAACGCATAACGCATACCGTATAACGCATAACGCATAACGCATAACGCAAACGTATAACGCACAACGCATAACGCATAACGCATAACGCATAACGCATAACGCATAACGCATAACGCATAACGCATAACGCATAACGCATAACGCATAACGCATAACGCATAACGCATAACGCATAACGCATAACGCATAACGCATAACGCATAACGCATAACGCATAACGCATAACGCATAACGCATAACGCATAACGCATAACGCATAAAGCATGACGCATAACGCATAAGGCATGACGCATAACGTATAACGTATAACGCATAACGCATAACGCATAACGCATAACGCATACCGTATAACGCATAACGCATAACGCATAACGCATAACACATAACGCATAACGCATAATGCACAACGCATAACGAATACAGCAAAACGCATAACGCTTAACGCATAACGGATCACGCATAACGCATAACGCATAATGAATAACGCATAACGCATAAGGCATAATGCATAACGCATAAAGCGTAACGCATAACGCATAACGCATAACGCATAACGCATAAAGCATAACGCATAACGCATAACGCATAACGCATAACGCATAACGCATAACGCATAACGCATAACGCATAACGCATAACGCATAACGCATAACGCATAACGCATAACGCATAACGCATAACCCCTACCGCAATAACGCGTAACGCATAACGCAAACGTATAACGCACAACGCATAACGCATAACGAACAACGGATAACGCATAACGCAAAACGCATAACGAATACCGCAAAACGTATATCGCCTAACACATAACGGATCACGCATAACGCATAACGCATAACGTATAACGCATAACGCATAACGCATAACGCATAACGCATAACGCATAACGCATAACGCATAACGCATAACGCATAACGCATAACGCATAACGCATAACGCATAACGCATAACGCATAACGCATAACGCATAACGCATAACGTATAACTCATAACGCATAACGCATAACGCATAACGCATAACGCATAACGCATAACGCATAACGCATAACGCATAACGCATAACGCATAACGTATAACGCATAACGCATAACGCATAACGCATAACGCATAACGCATAACGCATAACGCATAACGCATAACGCATAACGCATAACGCATAACGCATAACGCATAACATATAACGCATAACGCATAACGCATAACGCATAACGCATAACGCCTAACGCATAACGCATAACGCATAACGCATAACGCATACCGCATAATGCATAACGCATAACGCATAACGCTTAACGCATAACGCATAACGCATAACGCATAACGCATAACGCATAACGCATAACGTATAACTCATAACGCATAACGCATAACGCATAAAGCATGACGCATAACGCATAAGGCATGACGCATAACGTATAACGTATAACGCATAACGCATAACGCATAACGCATAACGCATACCGTATAACGCATAACGCATAACGCATAACGCATAACACATAACGCATAACGCATAATGCACAACGCATAACGAATACAGCAAAACGCATAACGCTTAACGCATAACGGATCACGCATAACGCATAACGCATAATGCATAACGCATAACGCATAAGGCATAATGCATAACGCATAAAGCGTAACGCATAACGCATAACGCATAACGCATAACGCATAAAGCATAACGCATAACGCATAACGCATAACGCATAACGCATAACGCATAACGCATAACGCATAACGCATAACGCATAACGCATAACGCATAACCCCTAACGCAATAACGCGTAACGCATAACACATATCGCATAACGTGTAACTCATAACGCATAACGCATAAAGCTTAACGCATAAGGCATAACGCATAACGCATATCGCATAACGCATAACGTATAACGCATAACGCATACCGTATAACGCATAACGCATAACGCATAACGCATAACGCATAACGCATAACGCATAAAGCATAACGCATAACGCATAACGCATAACGCATAACGCATAACGCATAACGCATAACGCATAACGCATAACGCATAACGCATAACGCATAACGCATAACGCATAACGCATAACGCATAACGCATAACGCATAACCCCTACCGCAATAACGCGTAACGCATAACGCAAACGTATAACGCATAATGCACAACGCATAACGAATACAGCAAAACGCATAACGCTTAACGCATAACGGATCACGCATAACGCATAACGCATAATGCATAACGCATAACGCATAAGGCATAATGCATAACGCATAAAGCGTAACGCATAACGCATAACACATAACGCATAACGCATAAAGCATAACGCATAACGCATAACGCATAACGCATAACGCATAACGCATAACGCATAACGCATAACGCATAACGCATAACGCATAACGCATACCGCATAACGCATAACGCATAACGCATAACGCATAACGCATAACGCATAACGTATAACGCATAACGCATAACGCATAACGCATAACGCATAACGCATAACGCATAACGCATAACGCATAACGCATAACGCATAACGCATAACGCATAACGCATAACACATAACGCATAACGCATAATGCACAACGCATAACGAATACAGCAAAACGCATAACGCTTAACGCATAACGGATCACGCATAACGCATAACGCATAACGCATAACGCATAACGCATAACGCATAACGCATAACGCATAACGCATAACGCATAACGCATAACGCATAACGCATAACGCATAACGCATAACGCATACCGCATAACGCATAACGCATAACGCATAACGCATAACGCCTAACGCATAACGCATAACGCATAACGCATAACGCATAACGCATAACGCATACCGCATAACGCATAACGTATAACGCATAACGCATACCGTATAACGCATAACGCATAACGCATAACGCAAACGTATAACGCATAAGGCATAATGCATAACGCATAAAGCGTAACGCATAACGCATAACGCATAACGCATAACGCATAACGCATAACGCATAACGCATAACGCATAACGCATAACGCATAACATATAATTCATAACGCATAACGCATAACGCATAACGCATAACGCATAACGCATAACGCATAACGCATAACGCATAACGCATAACGCATAACGCATAACGCATAACGCATAACGCATAACGCATAACGCATAACGCATAACGCATAACGCATAACGCATAACGCATAACGCATAACGCATAACGCATAACGCATACCGCATAACGCATAACGCATAACGCATAACGCATAACGCATAACGCACAACGCATAACGCATAACGCATAACGCATAACGCATATCGCATAACGCATAACGTATAACGCATAACGCATACCGTATAACGCATAACGCATAACGCATAACGCAAACGTATAACGCATAAGGCATAATGCATAACGCATAAAGCGTAACGCATAACGCATAACGCATAACGCATAACGCATAACGCATAACGCATAACGCATAACGCATAAAGCATAACGCATAACGCATAACGCATAACACATAACGCATAACGCATAATGCACAACGCATAACGAATACAGCAAAACGCATAACGCTTAACGCATAACGGATCACGCATAACGCATAACGCATAATGCATAACGCATTACGCATAACGCATATCGCATAAGGCATAATGCATAACGCATAAAGCGTAACGCATAACGCATAACGCATAACGCATACCGCATAACGCATAACGCATAACGCATAACGCATAACGCATAACGCATAACGCATAACGCATAACGCATAACGCATAACGCATAACGCATATCGCATAACGCATAACGTATAACGCATAACGCATACCGTATAACGCATAACGCATAACGCATAACGCAAACGTATAACGCATAAGGCATAATGCATAACGCATAAAGCGTAACGCATAACGCATAACGCATAACGCATAACGCATAACGCATAACGCATAACGCATAACGCATAAAGCATAACGCATAACGCATAACGCATAACACATAACGCATAACGCATAATGCACAACGCATAACGAATACAGCAAAACGCATAACGCTTAACGCATAACGGATCACGCATAACGCATAACGCATAATGCATAACGCATAACGCATAAGGCATAATGCATAACGCATAAAGCGTAACGCATAACGCATAACGCATAACGCATATCGCATAACGCATAACGTATAACGCATAACGCATACCGTATAACGCATAACGCATAACGCATAACGCAAACGTATAACGCACAACGCATAACGCATAACGCATAACGCATAACGCATAACGCATAACGCATAACGCATAACGCATAACGCATAACGCATAACGCATAACGCATAACGCATAACGCATAACGCATAACGCATACCGCATAACGCATAACGCATAACGCATAACGCATAACGCATAACGCATAACGCATAACGCATAACGCATAACGCATAACGCATAACGCATAACGCATAACGCATAACGCATAACGTATAACGCATAACGCATAACGCATAACGCATAACGCATAACGCATAACGCATAACGCATAACGCATAACGCATAACGCATAACGCATAACGCATAACGCATAACGCATAACGCATAACGCATAACGCATAACGCATAAAGCATAACGCATAACGCATAACGCATAACACATAACGCATAACGCATAATGCACAACGCATAACGAATACAGCAAAACGCATAACGCTTAACGCATAACGGATCACGCATAACGCATAACGCATAATGCATAACGCATAACGCATAAGGCATAATGCATAACGCATAAAGCGTAACGCATAACGCATAACACATAACGCATAACGCATAAAGCATAACGCATAACGCATAACGCATAACGCATAACGCATAACGCATAACGCATAACGCATAACGCATAACGCATAACGCATAACGCATAACGCATAACGCATAACGCATAACGCATAACGCATAACGCATAACGCATAACGCATAACGTATAACGCATAACGCATAACGCATAACGCATAACGCATAACGCATAACGCATAACGCATAACGCATAACGCATAACGCATAACGCATAACGCATAACGCATAACGCATAACGCATAACACATAACGCATAACGCATAATGCACAACGCATAACGAATACAGCAAAACGCATAACGCTTAACGCATAACGGATCACGCATAACGCATAACGCATAACGCATAACGCATAACGCATAACGCATAACGCATAACGCATAACGCATAACGCATAACGCATAACGCATAACGCATAACGCATAACGCATACCGCATAACGCATAACGCATAACGCATAACGCATAACGCCTAACGCATAACGCATAACGCATAACGCATAACGCATAACGCATAACGCATACCGCATAACGCATAACGTATAACGCATAACGCATACCGTATAACGCATAACGCATAACGCATAACGCAAACGTATAACGCATAAGGCATAATGCATAACGCATAAAGCGTAACGCATAACGCATAACGCATAACGCATAACGCATAACGCATAACGCATAACGCATAACGCATAACGCATAACGCATAACGCATAAAGCATAACGCATAACGCATAACGCATAACACATAACGCATAACGCATAATGCACAGCGCATAACGAATACAGCAAAACGCATAACGCTTAACGCATAACGGATCACGCATAACGCATAACGCATAATGCATAACGCATAACGCACAAGGCATAATGCATAACGCATAAAGCGTAACGCATAACGCATAACGCATAACGCATATCGCATAACGCATAACGTATAACGCATAACGCATACCGTATAACGCATAACGCATAACGCATAACGCATAACGCATAACGCATAACGCATAACGCATAACGCATAACGCATAACGCATAACGCATAACGCATACCGCATAACGCATAACGCATAACGCATAACGCATAACGCATAACGCATAACGCATAACGCATAACGCATAACGCATAACGCATAACGCATAACGCATAACGCATAACGCATAACGCATAACGTATAACGCATAACGCATAACGCATAACGCATAACGCATAACGCATAACGCATAACGCATAACGCATAACGCATAACGCATAACGCATAACGCATAACGCATAAAGCATAACGCATAACGCATAACGCATAACACATAACGCATAACGCATAATGCACAACGCATAACGAATACAGCAAAACGCATAACGCTTAACGCATAACGGATCACGCATAACGCATAACGCATAATGCATAACGCATAACGCATAAGGCATAATGCATAACGCATAAAGCATAACGCATAACGCATAACACATAACGCATAACGCATAAAGCATAACGCATAACGCATAACGCATAACGCATAACGCATAACGCATAACGCATAACGCATAACACATAACGCATAACGCATAATGCACAACGCATAACGAATACAGCAAAACGCATAACGCTTAACGCATAACGGATCACGCATAACGCATAACGCATAATGCATAACGCATAACGCATAAGGCATAATGCATAACGCATAAAGCGTAACGCATAACGCATAACGCATAACGCATACCGCATAACGCATAACGCATAACGCATAACACATAACGCATAACGCATAATGCACAACGCATAACGAATACAGCAAAACGCATAACGCTTAACGCATAACGGATCACGCATAACGCATAACGCATAACGCATAATGCATAACGCATAACGCATAAGGCATAATGCATAACGCATAAAGCGTAACGCATAACGCATAACGCATAACGCATACCGCATAACGCATAACGCATAACGCATAACGCATAACGCATAACGCATAACGCATAACGCATAACGCATAACGCATAACGCATAACGCATAACGCATAACGCATATCGCATAACGCATAACGTATAACGCATAACGCATACCGTATAACGCATAACGCATAACGCATTACGCAAACGTATAACGCATAAGGCATAATGCATAACGCATAAAGCGTAACGCATAACGCATAACGCATAACGCATAACGCATAACGCATAACGCATAACGCATAACGCATAACGCATAAAGCATAACGCATAACGCATAACGCATAACACATAACGCATAACGCATAACGCATAACGCATAACGCATAACGCATAACGCATAACGCATAACGCATAACGCATAACGCATAACGCATAACGCATAACGCATAACGCATAACGCATAACGCATAACGCATACCGCATAACGCATAACGCATAACGCATAACGCATAACGCATAACGCATAACGCATAACGCATAACGCATAACGCATAACGCATACCGCATAACGCATAACGAATAACGCATAACGCATAACGCATAACGCATAACGCATAACGCATACCGCATAACGCATAACGTATAACGCATAACGCATACCGTATAACGCATAACGCATAACGCATAACGCAAACGTATAACGCATAAGGCATAATGCATAACGCATAAAGCGTAACGCATAACGCATAACGCATAACGCATAACGCATACCGTATAACGCATAACGCATAACGCATAACGCAAACGTATAACGCACAACGCATAACGCATAACGCATAACGCATAACGCATAACGCATAACGCATAACGCATAACGCATAACGCATAACGCATAACGCATAACGCATAACGCATAACGCATAACGCATACCGCATAACGCATAACGCATAACGTATAACGCATAACGCATAACGCATAACGCATAACGCATAACGCATAACGCATAACGCATAACGCATAACGCATAACGTATAACGCATAACGCATAACGCATAACGCATAACGCATAACGCATAACGCATAACGCATAACGCATAACGCATAACGCATAACGCATAACGCATAACGCATAACGCATAACGCATAAAGCATAACGCATAACGCATAACGCATAACACATAACGCATAACGCATAATGCACAACGCATAACGAATACAGCAAAACGCATAACGCTTAACGCATAACGGATCACGCATAACGCATAACGCATAATGCATAACGCATAACGCATAAGGCATAATGCATAACGCATAAAGCGTAACGCATAACGCATAACACATAACGCATAACGCATAAAGCATAACGCATAACGCATAACGCATAACGCATAACGCATAACGCATAACGCATAACGCATAACGCATAACGCATAACGCATAACGCATAACGCATAACGCATAACGCATAACGCATAACGCATAACGCATAACGCATAACGTATAACGCATAACGCATAACGCATAACGCATAACGCATAACGCATAACGCATAACGCATAACGCATAACGCATAACGCATAACGCATAACGCATAACGCATAAAGCATAACGCATAACGCATAACGCATAACACATAACGCATAACGCATAATGCACAACGCATAACGAATACAGCAAAACGCATAACGCTTAACGCATAACGGATCACGCATAACGCATAACGCATAATGCATAACGCATAACGCATAAGGCATAATGCATAACGCATAAAGCGTAACGCATAACGCATAACACATAACGCATAACGCATAAAGCATAACGCATAACGCATAACGCATAACGCATAACGCATAACGCATAACGCATAACGCATAACACATAACGCATAACGCATAATGCACAACGCATAACGAATACAGCAAAACGCATAACGCTTAACGCATAACGGATCACGCATAACGCATAACGCATAATGCATAACGCATAACGCATAAGGCATAATGCATAACGCATAAAGCGTAACGCATAACGCATAACGCATAACGCATACCGCATAACGCATAACGCATAACGCATAACACATAACGCATAACGCATAATGCACAACGCATAACGAATACAGCAAAACGCATAACGCTTAACGCATAACGGATCACGCATAACGCATAACGCATAACGCATAATGCATAACGCATAACGCATAAGGCATAATGCATAACGCATAAAGCGTAACGCATAACGCATAACGCATAACGCATACCGCATAACGCATAACGCATAACGCATAACGCATAACGCATAACGCATAACGCATAACGCATAACGCATAACGCATAACGCATAACGCATAACGCATAACGCATATCGCATAACGCATAACGTATAACGCATAACGCATACCGTATAACGCATAACGCATAACGCATTACGCAAACGTATAACGCATAAGGCATAATGCATAACGCATAAAGCGTAACGCATATCGCATAACGCATAACGCATAACGCATAACGCATAACGCATAACGCATAACGCATAACGCATAAAGCATAACGCATAACGCATAACGCATAACACATAACGCATAACGCATAACGCATAACGCATAACGCATAACGCATAACGCATAACGCATAACGCATAACGCATAACGCATAACACATAACGCATAACGCATAATGCACAACGCATAACGAATACAGCAAAACGCATAACGCTTAACGCATAACGGATCACGCATAACGCATAACGCATAACGCATAACGCATAACGCATAACGCATAACGCATAACGCATAACGCATAACGCATAACGCATAACGCATAACGCATAACGCATAACGCATAACGCATAACGCATAACGCATAACGCATACCGCATAACGCATAACGCATAACGCATAACGCATAACGCATAACGCATAACGCATAACGCATAACGCATAACGCATAACGCATACCGCATAACGCATAACGAATAACGCATAACGCATAACGCATAACGCATAACGCATAACGCATACCGCATAACGCATAACGTATAACGCATAACGCATACCGTATAACGCATAACGCATAACGCATAACGCAAACGTATAACGCATAAGGCATAATGCATAACGCATAAAGCGTAACGCATAACGCATAACGCATAACGCATAACGCATACCGTATAACGCATAACGCATAACGCATAACGCAAACGTATAACGCACAACGCATAACGCATAACGCATAACGCATAACGCATAACGCATAACGCATAACGCATAACGCATAACGCATAACGCATAACGCATAACGCATAACGCATAACGCATAACGCATACCGCATAACGCATAACGCATAACGTATAACGCATAACGCATAACGCATAACGCATAACGCATAACGCATAACGCATAACGCATAACGCATAACGCATAACGTATAACGCATAACGCATAACGCATAACGCATAACGCATAACGCATAACGCATAACGCATAACGCATAACGCATAACGCATAACGCATAACGCATAACGCATAACGCATAACGCATAAAGCATAACGCATAACGCATAACGCATAACACATAACGCATAACGCATAATGCACAACGCATAACGAATACAGCAAAACGCATAACGCTTAACGCATAACGGATCACGCATAACGCATAACGCATAATGCATAACGCATAACGCATAAGGCATAATGCATAACGCATAAAGCGTAACGCATAACGCATAACACATAACGCATAACGCATAAAGCATAACGCATAACGCATAACGCATAACGCATAACGCATAACGCATAACGCATAACGCATAACGCATAACGCATAACGCATAACGCATAACGCATAACGTATAACGCATAACGCATAACGCATAACGCATAACGCATAACGCATAACGCATAACGCATAACGCATAACGCATAACGCATAACGCATAACACATAACGCATAATGCATAATGCACAACGCATAACGAATACAGCAAAACGCATAACGCTTAACGCATAACGGATCACGCATAACGCATAACGCATAACGCATAACGCATAACGCATAACGCATAACGCATAACGCATAACGCATAACGCATAACGCATAACGCATAACGCATAACGCATAACGCATAACGCATAACGCATAACGCATACCGCATAACGCATAACGCATAACGCATAACGCATAACGCATAACGCATAACGCATAACGCATAACGCATAACGCATACCGCATAACGCATAACGAATAACGCATAACGCATACCGTATAACGCATAACGCATAACGCATAACGCAAACGTATAACGCATAAGGCATAATGCATAACGCATAAAGCGTAACGCATAACGCATAACGCATAACGCATAACGCATAACGCATAACGCATAACGCATAACGCATAACGCATAACGCATAAAGCATAACGCATAACGCATAACGCATAACACATAACGCATAACGCATAACGCATAACGCATAATGCATAACGCATAACGCATAAGGCATAATGCATAACGCATAAAGCGTAACGCATAACGCATAACGCATAACGCATACCGCATAACGCATAACGCATAACGCATAACACATAACGCATAACGCATAATGCACAACGCATAACGAATACAGCAAAACGCATAACGCTTAACGCATAACGGATCACGCATAACGCATAACGCATAACGCATAATGCATAACGCATAACGCATAAGGCATAATGCATAACGCATAAAGCGTAACGCATAACGCATAACGCATAACGCATACCGCATAACGCATAACGCATAACGCATAACGCATAACGCATAACGCATAACGCATAACGCATAACGCATAACGCATAACGCATATCGCATAACGCATAACGTATAACGCATAACGCATACCGTATAACGCATAACGCATAACGCATTACGCAAACGTATAACGCATAAGGCATAATGCATAACGCATAAAGCGTAACGCATAACGCATAACGCATAACGCATAACGCATAACGCATAACGCATAACGCATAACGCATAACGCATAAAGCATAACGCATAACGCATAACGCATAACACATAACGCATAACGCATAATGCACAACGCATAACGAATACAGCAAAACGCATAACGCTTAACGCATAACGGACCACGCATAACGCATAACGCATAATGCATAACGCATAACGCATAAGGCATAATGCATAACGCATAAAGCGTAACGCATAACGCATAATGCATAACGCATATCGCATAACGCATAACGTATAACGCATAACGCATACCGTATAACGCATAACGCATAACGCATAACGCAAACGTATAACGCACAACGCATAACGCATAACGCATAACGCATAACGCATAACGCATAACGCATAACGCATAACACATAACGCATAACGCATAATGCACAACGCATAACGAATACAGCAAAACGCATAACGCTTAACGCATAACGGATCACGCATAACGCATAACGCATAACGCATAACGCATAACGCATAACGCATAACGCATAACGCATAACGCATAACGCATAACGCATAACGCATAACGCATAACGCATACCGCATAACGCATAACGCATAACGCATAACGCATAACGCATAACGCATAACGCATAACGCATAACGCATAACGCATAACGCATACCGCATAACGCATAACGTATAACGCATAACGCATACCGTATAACGCATAACGCATAACGCATAACGCAAACGTATAACGCATAAGGCATAATGCATAACGCATAAAGCGTAACGCATAACGCATAACGCATAACGCATAACGCATAAAGCATAACGCATAACGCATAACGCATAACGCATAACGCATAACGCATAAAGCATAACGCATAACGCATAACGCATAACACATAACGCATAACGCATAATGCACAGCGCATAACGAATACAGCAAAACGCATAACGCTTAACGCATAACGGATCACGCATAACGCATAACGCATAATGCATAACGCATAACGCACAAGGCATAATGCATAACGCATAAAGCGTAACGCATAACGCATAACGCATAACGCATATCGCATAACGCATAACGTATAACGCATAACGCATACCGTATAACGCATAACGCATAACGCATAACGCATAACGCATAACGCATAACGCATAACGCATAACGCATAACGCATAACGCATAACGCATACCGCATAACGCATAACGCATAACGCATAACGCATAACGCATAACGCATAACGCATAACGCATAACGCATAACGCATAACGCATAACGCATAACGCATAACGCATAACGTATAACGCATAACGCATAACGCATAACGCATAACGCATAACGCATAACGCATAACGCATAACGCATAACGCATAACGCATAACGCATAACGCATAACGCATAACGCATAAAGCATAACGCATAACGCATAACGCATAACACATAACGCATAACGCTTAACGCATAACGGATCACGCATAACGCATAACGCATAATGCATAACGCATAACGCATAAGGCATAATGCATAACGCATAAAGCGTAACGCATAACGCATAACACATAACGCATAACGCATAAAGCATAACGCATAACGCATAACGCATAACGCATAACGCATAACGCATAACGCATAACGCATAACACATAAGGCATAATGCATAACGCATAAAGCGTAACGCATAACGCATAACGCATAACGCATACCGCATAACGCATAACGCATAACGCATAACGCATAACGCATAACGCATAACGCATAACGCATAACGCATAACGCATATCGCATAACGCATAACGTATAACGCATAACGCATACCGTATAACGCATAACGCATAACGCATAACGCAAACGTATAACGCATAAGGCATAATGCATAACGCATAAAGCGTAACGCATAACGCATAACGCATAACGCATAACGCATAACGCATAACGCATAACGCATAACGCATAACGCATAAAGCATAACGCATAACGCATAACGCATAACACATAACGCATAACGCATAATGCACAACGCATAACGAATACAGCAAAACGCATAACGCTTAACGCATAACGGATCACGCATAACGCATAACGCATAATGCATAACGCATAACGCATAAGGCATAATGCATAACGCATAAAGCGTAACGCATAACGCATAACGCATAACGCATAACGCATAACGCATAACGCATAACGCATAACGCATAACGCATAACGCATAACGCATAACGCATAACGCATAACGCATAACGCATAACGCATAACGCATAACGCATAACGCATACCGCATAACGCATAACGCATAACGCATAACGCATAACGCATAACGCATTACGCATAACGCATAACGCATAACGCATAACGCATAACGCATAACGCATAACTCATAACGCATAACGCATAACGTATAACGCATAACGCATAACGCATAACGCATAACGCATAACGCATAACGCATAACGCATAACGCATAACGCATAACGCATAACGCATAACGCATAACGCATAACGCATAACGCATAACGCATAACGCATAACGCATAAAGCATAACGCATAACGCATAACGCATAACACATAACGCATAACGCATAATGCACAACGCATAACGAATACAGCAAAACGCATAACGCTTAACGCATAACGGATCACGCATAACGCATAACGCATAACGCATAACGCATAACGCATAACGCATAACGCATAACGCATAACGCATAACGCATAACGCATAACGCATAACGCATAACGCATAACGCATAACGCATAACGCATAACGCATAACGCATAACGCATAACGCATAACGCATAACGCATAACGCATAACGCATAACGCATAACGTATAACGCATAACGCATAACGCATAACGCATAACGCATAACGCATAACGCATAACGCATAACGCATAACGCATAACGCATAAGGCATAATGCATAACGCATAAAGCGTAACGCATAACGCATAACGCATAACGCATAACGCATAACGCATAATGCATAACGCATAAAGCATAACGCATAACGCATAACACATAACGCATAACGCATAATGCACAACGCATAACGAATACAGCAAAACGCATAACGCTTAACGCATAACGGATCACGCATAACGCATAACGCATATCGCATAACGCATAACGTATAACGCATAACGCATACCGTATAACGCATAACGCATAACGCATAACGCAAACGTATAACGCATAAGGCATAATGCATAACGCATAAAGCGTAACGCATAACGCATAACGCATAACGCATAACGCATAACGCATAACGCATAACGCATAACGCATAAAGCATAACGCATAACGCATAACGCATAACACATAACGCATAACGCATAATGCACAACGCATAACGAATACAGCAAAACGCATAACGCTTAACGCATAACGGATCACGCATAACGCATAACGCATAATGCATAACGCATAACGCATAAGGCATAATGCATAACGCATAAAGCGTAACGCATAACGCATAACGCATAACGCATATCGCATAACGCATAACGTATAACGCATAACGCATACCGTATAACGCATAACGCATAACGCATAACGCAAACGTATAACGCACAACGCATAACGCATAACGCATAACGCATAACGCATAACGCATAACGCATAACGCATAACGCATAACGCATAACGCATAACGCATAACGCATAACGCATAACGCATAACGCATACCGCATAACGCATAACGCATAACGCATAACGCATAACGCATAACGCATAACGCATAACGCATAACGCATAACGCATAACGCATAACGCATAACGCATAACGCATAACGCATAACGCATAACGTATAACGCATAACGCATAACGCATAACGCATAACGCATAACGCATAACGCATAACGCATAACGCATAACGCATAACGCATAACGCATAACGCATAACGCATAACGCATAACGCATAACGCATAAAGCATAACGCATAACGCATAACGCATAACACATAACGCATAACGCATAATGCACAACGCATAACGAATACAGCAAAACGCATAACGCTTAACGCATAACGGATCACGCATAACGCATAACGCATAATGCATAACGCATAACGCATAAGGCATAATGCATAACGCATAAAGCGTAACGCATAACGCATAACACATAACGCATAACGCATAAAGCATAACGCATAACGCATAACGCATAACGCATAACGCATAACGCATAACGCATAACGCATAACGCATAACGCATAACGCATAACGCATAACGCATAACGCATAACGCATAACGCATAACGCATAACGCATAACGCATAACGCATAACGCATAACGCATAACGCATAACGCATAACGCATAACGCATAACGTATAACGCATAACGCATAACGCATAACGCATAACGCATAACGCATAACGCAGAACGCATAACGCATAACGCATAAGGCATAATGCATAACGCATAAAGCGTAACGCATAACGCATAACGCATAACGCATAACGCATAACGCATAACGCATAATGCATAACGCATAAAGCATAACGCATAACGCATAACACATAACGCATAACGCATAATGCACAACGCATAACGAATACAGCAAAACGCATAACGCTTAACGCATAACGGATCACGCATAACGCATAACGCATAACGCATAACGCATAACGCATAACGCATAACGTATAACGCATAACGCATAACGCATAACGCATAACGCATAACGCATAACGCATAACGCATAACGCATAACGCATAACGCATAACGCATAACACATAACGCATAACGCATAATGCACAACGCATAACGAATACAGCAAAACGCATAACGCTTAACGCATATCGGATCACGCATAACGCATAACGCATAACGCATAACGCATAACGCATAACGCATAACGCATAACGCATACCGCATAACGCATAACGCATAACGCATAACGCATAACGCATAACGCATAACGCATAACGCATAACGCATAACGCATAACGCATATCGCATAACGCATAACGTATAACGCATAACGCATACCGTATAACGCATAACGCATAACGCATAACGCAAACGTATAACGCATAAGGCATAATGCATAACGCATAAAGCGTAACGCATAACGCATAACGCATAACGCATAACGCATAACGCATAACGCATAACGCATAACGCATAACGCATAAAGCATAACGCATAACGCATAACGCATAACTCATAACGCATAACGCATAATGCACAACGCATAACGAATACAGCAAAACGCATAACGCTTAACGCATAACGGATCACGCATAACGCATAACGCATAATGCATAACGCATAACGCATAAGGCATAATGCATAACGCATAAAGCGTAACGCATAACGCATAACGCATAACGCATATCGCATAACGCATAACGTATAACGCATAACGCATACCGTATAACGCATAACGCATAACGCATAACGCAAACGTATAACGCACAACGCATAACGCATAACGCATAACGCATAACGCATAACGCATAACGCATAACGCATAACGCATAACGCATAACGCATAACGCATAACGCATAACGCATAACGCATAACGCATAACGCATAACGCATAACGCATAACGCATACCGCATAACGCATAACGCATAACGCATAACGCATAACGCATAACGCATAACGCATAACGCATAACGCATAACGCATAACGCATAACGCATAACGCATAACGCATAACGCATAACGCATAACGCATAACGCATAACGCATAACGCATAACGCATAACGCATAACGCATAACGCATAACGCATAACGCATAACGCATAACGCATAACGCATAACGCATAACGCATAACGCATAACGCATAACGCATAACGCATAACGCATAAAGCATAACGCATAACGCATAACGCATAACACATAACGCATAACGCATAATGCACAACGCATAACGAATACAGCAAAACGCATAACGCTTAACGCATAACGGATCACGCATAACGCATAACGCATAATGCATAACGCATAACGCATAAGGCATAATGCATAACGCATAAAGCGTAACGCATAACGCATAACACATAACGCATAACGCATAAAGCATAACGCATAACGCATAACGCATAACGCATAACGCATAACGCATAACGCATAACGCATAACGCATAACGCATAACGCATAACGCATAACGCATAACGCATAACGCATAACGCATAACGCATAACGCATAACGCATAACGCATAACGCATACCGCATAACGCATAACGCATAACGCATAACGCATAACGCATAACGCATAACGCATAACGCATAACGCATAACGCATAACGCATAACGCATAACGCATAACGCATAACGCATAACGCATAACGCATAACGCATAACGCATAACGCATAACGCATAACGCATAACGCATAACGCATAACGCATAAAGCATAACGCATAACGCATAACGCATAACACATAACGCATAACGCATAATGCACAACGCATAACGAATACAGCAAAACGCATAACGCTTAACGCATAACGGATCACGCATAACGCATAACGCATAATGCATAACGCATAACGCATTCGTCATAATGCATTACGCATAAAGCGTAACGCATAACGCATAACGCATAACGCATAACGCATAACGCATAACGCATAACGTATAACGCATAACGCATAACGCATAAAGTATAATGCAAAACGTATAACGCAAACGTATAACGCACAACGCATAACGCATAACGCATAACGCATAACGCATAACGCATAACGCATAACGCATAACGCATAACGCATAACGCATAACGCATAACGCATAAAGCATAACGCATAACGCATAACGCATAACGCATAACGCATAACCCCTAACGCAATAACGCATAACGCATATCGCATAACGTGTAACTCATAACGCATAACGCATAAAGCTTAACGCATAAGGCATAACGCATAACGCATGACGCATAACGCATAACGCATAACGCATAACGCATAACGCATAACGCATAACGCATAACGCATAACGCATAACGCATAACGCATAACGCATAACGCATAACGCATAACGCATAACGCATAACGCATAACGCATAACGCATAACGCATAACGCTTAAAGCATAACGCATAACGCATAACGCATAACGCATAACGCATAACGCATAACGCATAACGCATAACGCATAACGCATAACGCATAACGCTTAAAGCATAACGCATAACGCATAACGCATAACGCATAACGCATAACGCATAACGCATAACGCATAACGCATAACGCATAAAGCATAACGTATAACGCATAACGCATAACGTATAACGCATAACGCATAACGCATAACACATAACGCATAACGCATACCGTATAACGCATAACGCATAACGCATAACTCATAACGCATAACGCATAACGCATAACGCATAATGGATAACGCATAACGCATAACGCAAACGTATAACGCACAACGCATAACGCATAACGAACAACGGATAACGCATAACGCAAAACGCATAACGAATACCGCAAAACGTATATCGCCTAACACATAACGGATCACGCATAACGCATAACGCATAACGTATAACGCATAACGCATAACGCATAACGCATAACGCATAACGCATAACGCATAACGCATAACGAATAACGCATAACGCATAACGCATAACGCATAACGCATAACATATAACGCATAACGCATAACGCATAACGCATAACGCATAACGCCTAACGCATAACGCATAACGCATAACGCATAACGCATACCGCATAATGCATAACGCATAACGCATAAGGCATAATGCATAACGCATAAAGCGTAACGCATAACGCATAACGCATACCGCATAAAGCATAACGCATAACGCATAACGCATAACGCATAACGCATAACGCATAACGCATAACGCATAACGTATAACGCATAACGCATAACGCATAAAGTATAAAGCAAAACGTATAACGCAAACGTATAACGCACAACGCATAACGCATAACGCATAACGCATAACGCATAACGCATAACGCATAACGCATAACGCATAACGCATAACGCATAAAGCATAACGCATAACGCATAACGCATAACGCATAACCCCTAACGCAATAACGCATAACGCATATCGCATAACGTGTAACTCATAACGCATAACGCATAAAGCTTAACGCATAAGGCATAACGCATAACGCATAACGCATAACGCATAACGCATAACGCATAACGCATAACGCATAACGCATAACGCATAACGCATAACGCATAACGCATAACGCTTAAAGCATAACGCATAACGCATAACGCATAACACATAACGCATAACGCATAACGCATAACGCATAACGCATAACGCATAAAGCATAACGCATAACGCATAACGCATAACGCATGAAGCATAACCCATAACGCATAACGCATAACGCATAACGTATAACGCATAACGCGTACCGTATAACGCATAACGCATAACGCATAACGCATAACGTATATCGCATAACGCATAACGTATAACGCATAACGAATAACGCATAACACATAACGCATAACGCATACCGTATAACGCATAAAGCTTAACGCATAAGGCATAACGCATAACGCATAACGCATAACGCATGAAGCATAACCCATAACGCATAACGCATAACGCATAACGTATAACGCATAACGCGTACCGTATAACGCATAACGCATAACGCATAACGCATAACGCATAACGCATAACGCATAACGTATAACGCATAACGCATAACGTATAACGCATAACGAATAACGAATAACACATAACGCATAACGCCTACCGTATAACGCATAAAGCTTAACGCATAACGCATAACGCATAACGCATAACGCATAACGCATAACGCATAACGCATAACGCATAACGCTTAAAGCATAACGCATAACGCATAACGCATAACACATAACGCATAACGCATAACGCATAACGCATAACGCATAACGCATAAAGCATAACGCATAACGCATAACGCATAACGCATGAAGCATAACCCATAACGCATAACGCATAACGCATAACGCATAACGCATAACGCATAACGCCTAACGCATAACGCATAACGCATAACGCATAACGCATACCGCATAATGCATAACGCATAACGCATAACTCTTAACGCATAACGCATAACGCATAACGCATAACGCATAACGCATAACGCATAACGTATAACTCATAACGCATAACGCATAACGCATAAAGCATGACGCATAACGCATAAGGCATGACGCATAACGTATAACGTATAACGCATAACGCATAACGCATAACGCATAACGCATACCGTATAACGCATAACGCATAACGCATAACGCATAACACATAACGCATAACGCATAATGCACAACGCATAACGAATACAGCAAAACGCATAACGCTTAACGCATAACGGATCACGCATAACGCATAACGCATAATGCATAACGCATAACGCATAAGGCATAATGCATAACGCATAAAGCGTAACGCATAACGCATAATGCACAACGCATAACGAATACAGCAAAACGCATAACGCTTAACGCATAACGGATCACGCATAACGCATAACGCATAACGCATAACGCATAACGCATAACGCATAACGTATAACGCATAACGCATAACGCATAACGCATAACGCATAACGCATAACGCATAACGCATAACGCATAACGCATAACGCATAACATATAACGCATAACGCATAACGCATAACGCATAACGCATAACGCATAACGCCTAACGCATAACGCATAACGCATAACGCATAACGCATACCGCATAATGCATAACGCATAACGCATAACGCTTAACGCATAACGCATAACGCATAACGCATAACGCATAACGCATAACGCATAACGTATAACTCATAACGCATAACGCATAACGCATAAAGCATGACGCATAACGCATAAGGCATGACGCATAACGTATAACGTATAACGCATAACGCATAACGCATAACGCATAACGCATACCGTATAACGCATAACGCATAACGCATAACGCATAACACATAACGCATAACGCATAATGCACAACGCATAACGAATACAGCAAAACGCATAACGCTTAACGCATAACGGATCACGCATAACGCATAACGCATAATGCATAACGCATAACGCATAAGGCATAATGCATAACGCATAAAGCGTAACGCATAACGCATAATGCACAACGCATAACGAATACAGCAAAACGCATAACGCTTAACGCATAACGGATCACGCATAACGCATAACGCATAACGCATAACGCATAACGCATAACGCATAACGCATAACGTATAACGCATAACGCATAACGCATAACGCATAACGCATAACGCATAACGCATAACGCATAACGCATAACGCATAACACATAACGCATAACGCATAATGCACAACGCATAACGAATACAGCAAAACGCATAACGCTTAACGCATAACGGATCACGCATAACGCATAACGCATAACGCATAACGCATAACGCATAACGCATAACGCATAACGCATAACGCATAACGCATAACGCATAACGCATAACGCATAACGCATAACGCATAACGCATAACGCATAACGCATAACGCATAACGCATAACGCATAACGCATAACATATAACGCATAACGCATAACGCATAACGCATAACGCATAACGCATTAAGCATAACGCA
This sequence comes from Lasioglossum morio, assembly GCA_916610235.2. Lineage (NCBI taxonomy): Eukaryota > Metazoa > Arthropoda > Insecta > Hymenoptera > Halictidae > Lasioglossum > Lasioglossum morio. The sequence goes on from CAKAJA020000347.1 coordinate 3,052,072, forward strand.
TAACGCATAACGTATAACTCATAACGCATAACGCATAACGCATAAAGCATGACGCATAACGCATAAGGCATGACGCATAACGTATAACGTATAACGCATAACGCATAACGCATAACGCATAACGCATAACGCATACCGTATAACGCATAACGCATAACGCATAACGCATAACACATAACGCATAACGCATAATGCACAACGCATAACGAATACAGCAAAACGCATAACGCTTAACGCATAACGGATCACGCATAACGCATAACGCATAATGCATAACGCATAACGCATATGGCATAATGCATAACGCATAAAGCGTAACGCATAACGCATAACGCATAACGCATAACGCATAAAGCATAACGCATAACGCATAACGCATAACGCATAACGCATAACGCATAACGCATAACGCATAACGCATAACGCATAACGCATAACGCATAACGCATAACGCATAACCCCTAACGCAATAACGCGTAACGCATAACGCATATCGCATAACGCATAACGTATAACGCATAACGCATACCGTATAACGCATAACGCATAACGTATAACGCAAACGTATAACGCACAACGCATAACGCATAACGCATAACGCATAACGCATAACGCATAACGCATAACGCATAACGCATAACGCATAACGCATAACGTATAACGCATAACGCATAACGTATAACGCATAACGCATAACGCATAACACATAACGCATAACGCATACCGTATAACACATAACGCATAACGCATAACGCATAACGCATAACGCATAACGCATAACGCATAACGCATAACGCATAACGCATAATGGATAACGCATAACGCATAACGCATAACGCATAACGCATAACGCATAACGCATAACGCATAACGTATAACGCATAACGCATGACGCATAAAGTATAATGCAAAACGTATAACGCAAACGTATAACGCACAACGCATAACGCATAACGCATAACGCATAACGCATAACGCATAACGCATAACGCATAACGCCTAACGCATAACGCATAACGCATAACGCATACCGCATAATGCATAACGCATAACGCATAAGGCATAATGCATAACGCATAAAGCGTAACGCATAACGCATAACGCATAACGCATACCGCATAAAGCATAACGCATAACGCATAACGCATAACGCATAACGCATAAAGCGTAACGCATAACGCATAACGCATAACGCATACCGCATAAAGCATAACGCATAACGCATAACGCATAACGCATAACGCATAACGCATAACGCATAACGTATAACGCATAACGCATAACGCATAAAGTATAATGCAAAACGTATAACGCAAACGTATAACGCACAACGCATAACGCATAACGCATAACGCATAACGCATAACGCATAACGCATAACGCATAACGCATAACGCATAACGCATAACGCATAAAGCATAACGCATAACGCATAACGCATAACGCATAACGCATAACCCCTAACGCAATAACGCATAACGCATATCGCATAACGTGTAACTCATAACGCATAACGCATAAAGCTTAACGCATAAGGCATAACGCATAACGCATAACGCAAAACGCATAACGCATAACGCATAACGCATAACGCATAACGCATAACGCATAACGCATAACGCATAACGCATAACGCTTAAAGCATAACGCATAACGCATAACGCATAACACATAACGCATAACGCATAACGCATAACGCATAACGCATAAAGCATAACGCATAACGCATAACGCAGAACGCATGAAGCATAACCCATAACGCATAACGCATAACGCATAACGTATAACGCATAACGCGTACCGTATAACGCATAACGCATAACGCATAACGCATAACGCATAACGTATAACGCATAACGCATAACGTATAACGCATAACGAATAACGCATAACACATAACGCATAACGCATACCGTATAACGCATAAAGCTTAACGCATAAGGCATAACGCATAACGCATAACGCATAACGCATAACGCATAACGCATAACGCATAACGCATAACGCATAACGCATAACGCATAACGCTTAAAGCATAACGCATAACGCATAACGCATAACACATAACGCATAACGCATAACGCATAACGCATAACGCATAACGCATAACGCATAACGCCTAACGCATAACGCATAACGCATAACGCATAACGCATACCGCATAATGCATAACGCATAACGCATAACGCATAACGCATAACGCATAACGCATAACGCATACCGCATAACGCATAACGCATAACGCATAACGCATAACGCATAACGCATAACGCATAACGCATAACGCATAACGCATAACGCATAACGCATAACGCATAACGTATAACGCATAACGCATAACGCATAACGCATAACGCATAACGCATAACGCATAACGCATAACGCATAACGCATAACGCATAACGCATAACGCATAACGCATAACGCATAACATATAACGCATAACGCATAACGCATAACGCATAACGCCTAACGCATAACGCATAACGCATAACGCATAACGCATACCGCATAATGCATAACGCATAACGCATAACGCTTAACGCATAACGCATAACGCATAACGCATAACGCATAACGCATAACGCATAACGTATAACTCATAACGCATAACGCATAACGCATAAAGCATGACGCATAACGCATAAGGCATGACGCATAACGTATAACGTATAACGCATAACGCATAACGCATAACGCATAACGCATAACGCATACCGTATAACGCATAACGCATAACGCATAACGCATAACACATAACGCATAACGCATAATGCACAACGCATAATGAATACAGCAAAACGCATAACGCTTAACGCATAACGGATCACGCATAACGCATAACGCATAACGCATAATGCATAATGCATAACGCATAAGGCATAATGCATAACGCATAAAGCGTAACGCATAACGCATAACGCATAACGCATAACGCATAAAGCATAACGCATAACGCATAACGCATAACGCATAACGCATAACGCATAACGCATAACGCATAACGCATAACGCATAACGCATAACCCCTACCGCAATAACGCGTAACGCATAACGCAAACGTATAACGCACAACGCATAACGCATAACGAACAACGGATAACGCATAACGCAAAACGCAAAACGAATACCGCAAAACGTATATCGCCTAACACATAACGGATCACGCATAACGCATAACGCATAACGTATAACGCATAACGCATAACGCATAACGCATAACGCATAACGCATAACGCATAACGCATAACGCATAACGCATAACGCATAACGCATAACGCATAACGCATAACGCATAACGCATAACGCATAACGCATAACGCATAACATATAACGCATAACGCATAACGCATAACGCATAACGCATAACGCCTAACGCATAACGCATAACGCATAACGCATAACGCATACCGCATAATGCATAACGCATAACGCATAACGCTTAACGCATAACGCATAACGCATTAAGCATAACGCATAACGCATAACGTATAACTCATAACGCATATCGCATAACGCATAAAGCATGACGCATAACGCATAAGGCATGACGCATAACGTATAACGTATAACGCATAACGCATAACGCATAACGCATAACGCATAACGCATACCGTATAACGCATAACGCATAACGCATAACGCATAACACATAACGCATAACGCATAATGCACAACGCATAACGAATACAGCAAAACGCATAACGCTTAACGCATAACGGATCACGCATAACGCATAACGCATAATGCATAACGCATAACGCATAACGCATAACGCATAACGCATAAAGCATAACGCATAACGCATAACGCATTAAGCATAACGCATAACGCATAACGTATAACTCATAACGCATAACGCATAACGCATAAAGCATGACGCATAACGCATAAGGCATGACGCATAACGTATAACGTATAACGCATAACGCATAACGCATAACGCATAACGCATAACGCATAACGCATACCGTATAACGCATAACGCATAACGCATAACACATAACGCATAACGCATAATGCACAACGCATAACGAATACAGCAAAACGCATAACGCTTAACGCATAACGCATAACGCATAACCCCTAACGCAATAACGCGTAACGCATAACGCATATCGCATAACGCATAACGTATAACGCATAACGCATACCGTATAACGCATAACGCATAACGCATAACGCAAACGTATAACGCACAACGCATAACGCATAACGCATAACGCATAACGCATAACGCATAACGCATAACGCATAACGCATAACGCATAAGGCATAACGCATAACGCATAACGCATAACGCATAACGCATAACGCATAACGCATAACGCATAACGCATAACGCATACCGCATAACGCATAAAGCATAACGCATAACGCATAACGCATAACGCATAAGGCATAACGCATAACGCATAACGCATAACGCATAACGCATAACGCATAACGCATAACGCATAACGCATACCGCATAACGCATAAAGCATAACGCATAACGCATAACGCATAACGCATAACGCATAACGCATAACGCATAACGCATAACGCATAACGCATAACGCATAACGCATAACGCATAACGCATAACGCATAACGCATAACGCATAACGCATAACGCATAACGCATAACGCATAACGCATAACGCATAAAGCATAACGCATAACGCATAACGCATAACACATAACGCATAACGCATAATGCACAACGCATAACGAATACAGCAAAACGCATAACGCTTAACGCATAACGCATAACGCATAACGCATAACACATAACGCATAACGCATAATGCACAACGCATAACGAATACAGCAAAACGCATAACGCTTAACGCATAACGGATCACGCATAACGCATAACGCATAACGCATAACGCATAACGCATAACGCATAACGCATGACGCATAACGCATACCGCATAACGCATAACGCATAACGCATAACGCATAACGCATAACGCATAACGCATAACGCATAACGCATAACGCATAACGCATAACGCAAACGTATAACGCATAAGGCATAATGCATAACGCATAACGCATGACGCATAACGCATACCGCATAACGCATAACGCATAACGCATAACGCATAACGCATAACGCATAACGCATAACGCATAACGCATAACGCATAACGCATAACGCATAACGCATAACGCATAACGCATAACGCATAACGCATAACGCATAACGCATAACGCATAACGTATAACGCATAACGCATAACGCATAACGCATAACGCATAACGCATAACGCATAACGCATAACGCATAACGCATAAAGCATAACGCATAACGCATAACACATAACGCATAACGCATAATGCACAACGCATAACGAATACAGCAAAACGCATAACGCTTAACGCATAACGGATCACGCATAACGCATAACGCATAACGCATAACGCATAACGCATAACGCATAACGCATAACGCATAACGTATAACGCATAACGCATAACGCATAACGCATAACGCATAACGCATAACGCATAACGCATAACGCATAACGCATAACGCATAACGCATAAAGCATAACGCATAACGCATAACGCATAACACATAACGCATAACGCATAATGCACAACGCATAACGAATACAGCAAAACGCATAACGCATAACGCATACCGCATAACGCATAACGCATAACGCATAACGCATAACGCATAACGCATAACGCATAACGCATAACGCATAACGCATAACGCATAACGCATAACGCATAACGCATAACGCAAACGTATAACGCACAACGCATAACGCATAACGCATAACGCATAACGCATAACGCATAACGCATAACGCATAACGCATAACGCATAACGCATAACGCATAACGCATAAAGCATAACGCATAACGCATAACGCATAACACATAACGCATAACGCATAATGCACAACGCATAACGAATACAGCAAAACGCATAACGCTTAACGCATAACGCATAACGCATAACGCATAACACATAACGCATAACGCATAATGCACAACGCATAACGAATACAGCAAAACGCATAACGCTTAACGCATAACGGATCACGCATAACGCATAACGCATAACGCATAACGCATAACGCATAACGCATAACGCATGACGCATAACGCATACCGCATAACGCATAACGCATAACGCATAACGCATAACGCATAACGCATAACGCATAACGCATAACGCATAACGCATAACGCATAACGCAAACGTATAACGCATAAGGCATAATGCATAACGCATAAAGCGTAACGCATAACGCATAACGCATAACGCATAACGCATAACGCATAACGCATAACGCATAACGCATAAAGCATAACGCATAACGCATAACGCATAACACATAACACATAACGCATAATGCACAACGCATAACGAATACAGCAAAACGCATAACGCTTAACGCATAACGGATCACGCATAACGCATAACGCATAATGCATAACGCATAACGCATAAGGCATAATGCATAACGCATAAAGCGTAACGCATAACGCATAACGCATAACGCATATCGCATAACGCATAACGTATAACGCATAACGCATACCGTATAACGCATAACGCATAACGCATAACGCAAACGTATAACGCACAACGCATAACGCATAACGCATAACGCATAACGCATAACGCATAACGCATAACGCATAACGCATAACGCATAACGCATAACGCATAACGCATAACGCATAACGCATAACGCATGACGCATAACGCATACCGCATAACGCATAACGCATAACGCATAACGCATAACGCATAACGCATAACGCATAACGCATAACGCATAACGCATAACGCATAACGCATAACGCATAACGCATAACGCATAACGCATAACGCATAACGCATAACGCATAACGCATAACGTATAACGCATAACGCATAACGCATAACGCATAACGCATAACGCATAACGCATAACGCATAACGCATAACGCATAAAGCATAACGCATAACGCATAACACATAACGCATAACGCATAATGCACAACGCATAACGAATACAGCAAAACGCATAACGCTTAACGCATAACGGATCACGCATAACGCATAACGCATAACGCATAACGCATAACGCATAACGCATAACGCATAACGCATAACGCATAACGCATAACGCATAAAGCATAACGCATAACGCATAACGCATAACACATAACGCATAACGCATAATGCACAACGCATAACGAATACAGCAAAACGCATAACGCTTAACGCATAACGGATCACGCATAACGCATAACGCATAACGCATACCGCATAACGCATAACGCATAACGCATAACGCATAACGCATAACGCATAACGCATAACGCATAACGCATAACGCATAACGCATAACGCATATCGCATAACGCATAACGTATAACGCATAACGCATACCGTATAACGCATAACGCATAACGCATAACGCAAACGTATAACGCATAAGGCATAATGCATAACGCATAAAGCGTAACGCATAACGCATAACGCATAACGCATAACGCATAACGCATAACGCATAACGCATAACGCATAAAGCATAACGCATAACGCATAACGCATAACACATAACGCATAACGCATAATGCACAACGCATAACGAATACAGCAAAACGCATAACGCTTAACGCATAACGGATCACGCATAACGCATAACGCATAATGCATAACGCATAACGCATAAGGCATAATGCATAACGCATAACGCATAACGCATAACGCATAACGCATAACGCATAACGTATAACGCATAACGCATAACGCATAACGCATAACGCATAACGCATAACGCATAACGCTTAACGCATAACGCATAACGCATAACGCATAACGCATAACGCATAACGCATAACGCATAAAGCATAACGCATAACGCATAACGCATAACACATAACGCATAACGCATAATGCACAACGCATAACGAATACAGCAAAACGCATAACGCTTAACGCATAACGGATCACGCATAACGCATAACGCATAATGCATAACGCATAACGCATAAGGCATAATGCATAACGCATAAAGCGTAACGCATAACGCATAACACATAACGCATAACGCATAACGCATAACGCATAACGCATAACGCATAACGCATAACGCATAACGTATAACGCATAACGCATAACGCATAACGCATAACGCATAACGCATAACGCATAACGCATAACGCATAACGCATAACGCATAAGGCATAATGCATAACGCATAAAGCGTAACGCATAACGCATAACGCATAACGCATAACGCATAACGCATAACGCATAACGCATAACGCATAACGCATAAAGCATAACGCATAACGCATAACACATAACGCATAACGCATAATGCACAACGCATAACGAATACAGCAAAACGCATAACGCTTAACGCATAACGGATCACGCATAACGCATAACGCATAACGCATAACGCATAACGCATAACGCATAACGTATAACGCATAACGCATAACGCATAACGCATAACGCATAACGCATAACGCATAACGCATAACGCATAACGCATAACGCATAACGCATAACGCATAACGCATAACGCATAAAGCATAACGCATAACGCATAACGCATAACACATAACGCATAACGCATAATGCACAACGCATAACGAATACAGCAAAACGCATAACGCTTAACGCATAACGGATCACGCATAACGCATAACGCATAACGCATAACGCATAACGCATAACGCATAACGCATAACGCATACCGCATAACGCATAACGCATAACGCATAACGCATAACGCATAACGCATAACGCATAACGCATAACGCATAACGCATAACGCATAACGCATAACGCATAACGCATATCGCATAACGCATAACGTATAACGCATAACGCATACCGTATAACGCATAACGCATAAAGCATAACGCAAACGTATAACGCATAAGGCATAATGCATAACGCATAAAGCGTAACGCATAACGCATAACGCATAACGCATAACGCATAACGCATAACGCATAACGCATAACGCATAACGCATAAAGCATAACGCATAACGCATAACGCATAACACATAACGCATAACGCATAATGCACAACGCATAACGAATACAGCAAAACGCATAACGCTTAACGCATAACGGATCACGCATAACGCATAACGCATAATGCATAACGCATAACGCATAAGGCATAATGCATAACGCATAAAGCGTAACGCATAACGCATAACGCATAACGCATATCGCATAACGCATAACGTATAACGCATAACGCATACCGTATAACGCATAACGCATAACGCAAACGTATAACGCACAACGCATAACGCATAACGCATAACGCATAACGCATAACGCATAACGCATAACGCATAACGCATAACGCATAACGCATAACGCATAACGCATAACGCATAACGCATAACGCATAACGCATAACGCATAACGCATAACGCATAACGTATAACGCATAACGCATAACGCATAACGCATAACGCATAACGCATAACGCATAACGCATAACGCATAACGCATAACGCATGACGCATAACGCATAACGCATAACGCATAAAGCATAACGCATAACGCATAACGCATAACACATAACGCATAACGCATAACGCATAACGCATAACGCATAACGCATAACGCATAACGCATAAAGCATAACGCATAACGCATAACGCATAACACATAACGCATAACGCATAATGCACAACGCATAACGAATACAGCAAAACGCATAACGCTTAACGCATAACGGATCACGCATAACGCATAACGCATAATGCATAACGCATAACGCATAAGGCATAATGCATAACGCATAAAGCGTAACGCATAACGCATAACGCATAACGCATAACGCATAACGCAAAACGCATAACACATAACGCATAACGCATAACGCATAACGCATAACGCATAACGCATAACGCATAACGCATAACGCATAACGCATAAAGTATAATGCAAAACGTATAACGCAAACGTATGACGCACAACGTATAACGCATAACGCATAACGCATAACGCATACCGTATAACGCATAACGCATAACGCATAGCGCATAACGCATAACGCATAACGCATAACGTATACCGCATAACGCATACCGTATAACGCATAACGCATAACGCATAACGCATAACGCATAACGCATAACGCATAACGCATAACGCATAACGCATAACGCATAACGCATAACGCATAACGCATAACGCATAACGCATAACGCATAACGCATAACGCATAACGCATAACGCATAACGTATAACGCATAACGCATAACGCATAACGCATAACGCATAACGCATAACGCATAACGCATAACGCATAACGCATAACGCATAACGCATAACGCATAACGCATAACGCATAACGCATAAAGCATAACGCATAACGCATAACGCATAACGCATAACGCATAACGCATAACGCATAACGCATAACGCATAACGCATAACGCATAACGCATAACGCATAAAGCATAACGCATAACGCATAACGCATAACACATAACGCATAACGCATAATGCACAACGCATAACGAATACAGCAAAACGCATAACGCTTAACGCATAACGGATCACGCATAACGCATAACGCATAATGCATAACGCATAACGCATAACGACTAACGCTTAACGCATAACGCATAACGCATAACGCATAAAGTATAATGCAAAACGTAGAACGCAAACGTATAACGCACAACGTATAACGCATAACGCATAACGCATAACGCATAACGCATAACGCATAACGCATAACGCATAACGCATAACGCATAACGCATAACGCATAACGCATAACGCATAACGCATAACGCATAAAGTATAATGCAAAACGTAGAACGCAAACGTATAACGCACAACGTATAACGCACAACGTATAACGCATAACGCATAACGCATAACGCATAACGCATAACGCATAACGCATAACGCATAACGCATAACGCTTAACGCATAACGGATCACGCATAACGCATAACGCATAATGCATAACGCATAACGCATAAGGCATAATGCATAACGCATAAAGCGTAACGCATAACGCATAACGCATAACGCATAACGCATAACGCAAAACGCATAACACATAACGCATAACGCATAACGCATAACGCATAACGCATAACGCATAACGCATAACGCATAACGCATAACGCATAAAGTATAATGCAAAACGTATAACGCAAACGTATGACGCACAACGTATAACGCATAACGCATAACGCATAACGCATACCGTATAACGCATAACGCATAACGCATAGCGCATAACGCATAACGCATAACGCATAACGTATACCGCATAACGCATAACGCATAAAGCATAACGCATAACGCATAACGCATAACGCATATCGCATAACGCATAACGCATAACGTATAACGCATAACGCATACCGTATAACGCATAACGCATAACGCATAACGCAAACGTATAACGCACAACGCATAACGCATAACGCATAACGCATAACGCATAACGCATAACGCATAACGCATAACGCATAACGCATAACGCATAACGCATAACGCATAACGCATAACGCATAACGCATAACGCATAACGCATAACGCATAACGCATAACGCATAACGCATAACGCATAACGCATACCGCATAACGCATAACGCATAACGCATAACGCATAACGCATAACGCATAACGCATAACGCATAACGCATAACGCATAACGCATAACGCATAACGCATAACGCATAACGTATAACGCATAACGCATAACGCATAACGCATAACGCATAACGCATAACGCATAACGCATAACGCATAACGCATAACGCATAACGCATAACGCATAACGCATAAAGCATAACGCATAACGCATAACGCGTAACGCATAACGCATAACGCATAACGCATAACGCATAACGCATAACGCATAACGCATAACGCATAACGCATAAAGCATAACGCATAACGCATAACGCATAACACATAACGCATAACGCATAATGCACAACGCATAACGAATACAGCAAAACGCATAACGCTTAACGCATAACGGATCACGCATAACGCATAACGCATAATGCATAACGCATAACGCATAACGCATAACGACTAACGCTTAACGCATAACGCATAACGCATAACGCATAAAGTATAATGCAAAACGTAGAACGCAAACGTATAACGCACAACGTATAACGCATAACGCATAACGCATAACGCATAACGCATAACGCATAACGCATAACGCATAACGCATAACGCATAACGCATAACGCATAACGCATAACGCATAACGCATAACGCATAACGCATAAAGCATAACGCATAACGCATAACGCATAACACATAACGCATAACGCATAATGCACAACGCATAACGAATACAGCAAAACGCATAACGCTTAACGCATAACGGATCACGCATAACGCATAACGCATAATGCATAACGCATAACGCATAACGCATAACGAATAACGCATAACGCATAACGCATAACGCATAACGCATAAAGTATAATGCAAAACGTAGAACGCAAACGTATAACGCACAACGTATAACGCATAACGCATAACGCATAACGCATAACGCATAACGCATAACGCATAACGCATAACGCATAACGCATAACGCATAACGCATAACGCATAACGCATAAATCATAACGCATAACGCATAACGCATAACACATAACGCATAACGCATAATGCACAACGCATAACGAATACAGCAAAACGCATAACGCTTAACGCATAACGGATCACGCATAACGCATAACGCATAATGCATAACGCATAACGCATAAGGCATAATGCATAACGCATAAAGCGTAACGCATAACGCATAACGCATAACGCATAACGCATAACGCAAAACGCATAACACATAACGCATAAAGCATAACGCATAACGCATAACGCATAACGCATAAAGTATAATGCAAAACGTATAACGCAAACGTATAACGCACAACGTATAACGCATACCGCATAACGCATAACGCATACCGTATAACGCATAACGCATAACGCATAGCGCATAACGCATAACGCATAACGCATAACGTATACCGCATAACGCATAACGCATAAAGCATAACGCATAACGCATAACGCATGAAGCATAACCTATAACGCATAACGCATAACGCATAGCATATAACGCATAACGCATACCGTATAACGCATAACGCATAACGCATAGCATATAACGCATAACGCATACCGTATAACGCATAACGCATAACGCAAACGTATAGCGCACAACGCATAATGAATAAACCATAACCCATACTTCATAACGCATAACGCATAATGCACAACGCATATCGAACACCGGAAAACCCATAACGCCTAACGCATAAAGCATAACGCATAACGCATAACGCATAACGCATATCGCATAACGCATAACGCATAACGTATAACTCATAACGCATAACGCATAAAGCTTAACGCATAAGGCATAACGCATAACGCATAACGCATAACGCATAACGCATAACGCATAACGCATAACGCATAACGCATAACGCATAAAGCATAACGCATAACGCATAACGCATAACACATAACGCATAACGCATAACGCATAACGCATAACGCATAAAGCATAACGCATAACGCATAACGCATGAAGCATAACCCATAACGCATAACGCATAACGCATAACGTATAACGCATAACGCGTACCGTATAACGCATAACGCATAACGCATAACGCATAACGCATAACGTATAACGCATAACGCATAACGTATAACGCATAACGCATAACGCATAACACATAACGCATAACGCATACCGTATAACGCATAACGCATAACGCATAACGCATAACGCATAACGCATAACGCATAACGCATAACGCATAACGCATAATGCATAACGCATAACGCATAACGCAAACGTATAACGCACAACGCATAACGCATAACGAACAACGGATAACGCATAACGCAAAACGCATAACGAATACCGCAAAACGTATATCGCCTAACACATAACGGATCACACATAACGCATAACGCATAACGTATAACGCATAACGCATAACGCATAACGCATAACGCATAACGCATGACGCATAACGCATAACGCATAACGCATAACGCATAACATATAACGCATAACGCATAACGCATAACGCATAACGCATAACGCCTAACGCTTAACGCATAACGCATAACGCATAACGCATACCGCATAATGCATAACGCATAACGCATAACGCTTAACGCATAACGCATAACGCATAACGCATTAAGCATAACGCATAACGAATAACGCATAACGCATAACGCATAACGCATAACGCATAACGCATAACGCATAACGCATAACGCATAACGCATAAAGCATAACGCATAACGCATAACGCATAACACATAACGCATAACGCATAATGCACAACGCATAACGAATACAGCAAAACGCATAACGCTTAACGCATAACGGATCACGCATAACGCATAACGCATAATGCATAACGCATAACGCATAAGGCATAATGCATAACGCATAAAGCGTAACGCATAACGCATAACGCATAACGCATAACGCATAACGCAAAACGCATAACACATAACGCATAACGCATAACGCATAACGCATAACGCATAACGCATAACGCATAACGCATAACGCATAAAGTATAATGCAAAACGTATAACGCAAACGTATGACGCACAACGTATAACGCATAACGCATAACGCATAACGCATACCGTATAACGCATAACGCATAACGCATAGCGCATAACGCATAACGCATAACGCATAACGCATAACGTATAACGCATAACGCATACCGTATAACGCATAACGCATAACGCATAACGCAAACGTATAACGCACAACGCATAACGCATAACGCATAACGCATAACGCATAACGCATAACGCATAACGCATAACGCATAACGCATAACGCATAACGCATAACGCATAACGCATAACGCATAACGCATAACGCATAACGCATAACGCATAACGCATAACGCATAACGCATAACGCATACCGCATAACGCATAACGCATAACGCATAACGCATAACGCATAACGCATAACGCATAACGCATAACGCATAACGCATAACGCATAACGCATAACGCATAACGCATAACGCATAACGTATAACGCATAACGCATAACGCATAACGCATAACGCATAACGCATAACGCATAACGCATAACGCATAACGCATAACGCATAACGCATAACGCATAACGCATAACGCATAAAGCATAACGCATAACGCATAACGCATAACGCATAACGCATAACGCATAACGCATAACGCATAACGCATAACGCATAACGCATAACGCATAAAGCATAACGCATAACGCATAACGCATAACACATAACGCATAACGCATAATGCACAACGCATAACGAATACAGCAAAACGCATAACGCTTAACGCATAACGGATCACGCATAACGCATAACGCATAACGCATAACGCATAACGCATAACGACTAACGCTTAACGCATAACGCATAACGCATAACGCATAAAGTATAATGCAAAACGTAGAACGCAAACGTATAACGCACAACGTATAACGCATAACGCATAACGCATAACGCATAACGCATAACGCATAACGCATAACGCATAACGCATAACGCATAACGCATAACGCATAACGCATAACGCATAACGCATAACGCATAACGCATAAAGCATAACGCATAACGCATAACGCATAACACATAACGCATAACGCATAATGCACAACGCATAACGAATACAGCAAAACGCATAACGCTTAACGCATAACGGATCACGCATAACGCATAACGCATAATGCATAACGCATAACGCATAAGGCATAATGCATAACGCATAAAGCGTAACGCATAACGCATAACGCATAACGCATAACGCATAACGCAAAACGCATAACACATAACGCATAACGCATAACGCATAACGCATAATGCATAACGCATAACGCATAACGCATAACGCATAACGCATAACGCATAACGCATAACGCATAACGCATAACGCATAACGCATAACGCATTACGCATAACGCATAAAGTATAACACATAACGCATAACGCATAAAGTATAACACATAACGCATAACGCATTACGCATATTGCATAACGTATAACGCAAAACGCATAACGCATAACGTTACCGCATAAGGCTTGATGCATGACGCATATCGCATAACGCATAACGCATAACTCATAACGTATAACGCATAACGCATAACGCATAACGCATAACGCATAGTGCATAACGCATAACGCATAACGCATAACGCATAACGCATAACGCATAACGCATAACGCATAACGCATAAAGCATAACGCATGACGCATAACGCATAACGCAAACTTATAACGCACAACGCATAACGTATAACGCATAACGCATAACGCATAACGCATAACGCATAACGCATAACGCATAACGCATAACGCATAACGCATAACGCATAACGTATAACGCATAACGCATACCGTATAACGCATAACGCATTACGCATAACGCAAACGTATAACGCATAACGTATAACGCATATCGCATAACGCATAACGCATAAAGCATAACGCATAACGCATAACGCATAACGCAAACTAATAACGCACAACGCATAACGCATAACGCATAACGCATAACGCATAACGCATAACGCATAACGCATAACGCATAACGCATAACGCATAACGCATAACGCATAACGCATAACGCATAACGCATAACGCATAACGCATAACGCATAACGCATAACGCCTAACGCATAACGGATCACGCATAACGCATAAAGCATAACGCATAACGCATAAAGTATAACACATAACGCATAACGCATAAAGCATAACCCATAACGCATAACGCATAAAGCATAACGCATAACGATAACGCATAACGCATAACGCATAACGCATTACGCATAACGCATAAAGTATAACACATAACGCATAACGCATAAAGTATAACACATAACGCATAACGCATTACGCATATTGCATAACGTATAACGCAAAACGCATAACGCATAACGTTACCGCATAAGGCTTGATGCATGACGCATATCGCATAACGCATAAAGTATAACACATAACGCATAACGCATAAAGTATAACACATAACGCATAACGCATTACGCATATTGCATAACGTATAACGCAAAACGCATAACGCATAACGTTACCGCATAAGGCTTGATGCATGACGCATATGGCATAACGCATAACGCATAACTCATAACGTATAACGCATAACGCATAACGCATAACGCATAACGCATAACGTATAACGCATAACGCATACCGTATAACGCATAACGCATTACGCATAACGCAAACGTATAACGCATAACGTATAACGCATATCGCATAACGCATAACGCATAAAGCATAACGCATAACGCATAACGCATAACGCAAACTAATAACGCACAACGCATAACACATAACGCATAACGCATAACGCATAACGCATAACGCATAACGCATAACGCATAACGCATAACGCATAACGCATAACGCATAACGCATAACGCATAACGCATGACGCCTAACGCATAACGGATCACGCATAACGCATAAAGCATAACGCATAACGCATAAAGTATAACACATAACGCATAACGCATAAAGCATAACCCATAACGCATAACGCATAAGGCATAACGCATAACGATAACGCATAACGCATAACGCATTACGCATAACGCATAAAGTATAACACATAACGCATAACGCATAAAGTATAACACATAACGCATAACGCATTACGCATATTGCATAACGTATAACGCAAAACGCATAACGCATAACGTTACCGCATAAGGCTTGATGCATGACGCATATCGCATAACGCATAAAGTATAACACATAACGCATAACGCATAAAGTATAACACATAACGCATAACGCATTACGCATAACGCATCACGCATAACGCATAACGCATAACGCATAACGCATAACGCATATCGCATAAAACATAACGCATAAAGCATAACGTACAACGTATAACGCAAAACGCATAACGCATAACGCATAACGCATAACGCATAACGTATATCGCCTAACACATAACGCATAACCCATAACGCATAACGCATAAGGCATAACGCATAACGATAACGCATAACGCATAACGCCTAACGCATAACGGATCACGCATAACGCATAAAGCATAACGCATAACGCATAAAGTATAACACATAACGCATAACGCATAAAGCATAACCCATAACGCATAACGCATAAGGCATAACGCATAACGATAACGCATAACGCATAACGCATAACGCATTACGCATAACGCATAAAGTATAACACATAACGCATAACGCATAAAGTATAACACATAACGCATAACGCATTACGCATATTGCATAACGTATAACGCAAAACGCATAACGCATAACGTTACCGCATAAGGCTTGATGCATGACGCATATCGCATAACGCATAACGCATAACTCATAACGTATAACGCATAACGCATAACGCATAACGCATAATGCATAACGCATAACGCATAACGCATAACGCATAACGCATAACGCATAACGCATAACGCATAACGCATAACGCATAAAGCATAACGCATGACGCATAACGCATAACGCAAACTTATAACGCACAACGCATAACGTATAACGCATAACGCATAACGCATAACGCATAACGCATAACGCATAACGCATAACGCATAACGCATAACGCATAACGCATAACGCATAACGCATAACGTATAACGCATAACGCATACCGTATAACGCATAACGCATTACGCATAACGCAAACGTATAACGCATAACGTATAACGCATATCGCATAACGCATAACGCATAAAGCATAACGCATAACGCATAACGCATAACGCAAACTAATAACGCACAACGCATAACGCATAACGCATAACGCATAACGCATAACGCATAACGCATAACGCATAACGCATAACGCATAACGCATAACGCATAACGCATAACGCATAACGCATAACGCATAACGCATAACGCATAACGCATAACGCATAACGCATTACGCATAAAGTATAACACATAACGCATAACGCATAAAGTATAACACATAACGCATAACGCATTACGCATAACGCATCACGCATAACGCATAACGCATAACGCATAACGCATAACGCATATCGCATAAAACATAACGCATAAAGCATAACGTACAACGTATAACGCATAACGCATAACGCATAACGCATAACGCATAACGCATAACGTATATCGCCTAACACATAACGCATAACCCATAACGCATAACGCATAAGGCATAACGCATAACGATAACGCATAACGCATAACGCCTAACGCATAACGGATCACGCATAACGCATAAAGCATAACGCATAAAGCATAACGCATAACGCATAACGCATAACGCATAAAGCATAACGCATATCGCATAAAACATAACGCATAAAGCATAACGTACAACGTATAACGCATAACGCATAACGCATAACGCATAACGCATAACGCATAACGTATATCGCCTAACACATAACGCATAACCCATAACGCATAACGCATAAGGCATAACGCATAACGATAACGCATAACGCATAACGCCTAACGCATAACGGATCACGCATAACGCATAAAGCATAACGCATAAAGCATAACGCATAACGCATAACGCATAACGCATAAAGCATAACGCATAACGCGTAACGCATAACGCATATCGCATAACGCATAACGCATAACGCATAACGCATAACGCATAACGCATAACGCATAACGCATAACGCATAACGCATAACGCATAACGCATAACGCATAACGCATAACGCATACCGTATAACGCATAACGCATA
Source organism: Lasioglossum morio (assembly GCA_916610235.2). Classification (NCBI taxonomy): domain Eukaryota; kingdom Metazoa; phylum Arthropoda; class Insecta; order Hymenoptera; family Halictidae; genus Lasioglossum; species Lasioglossum morio. The sequence continues at coordinate 3,071,851 of CAKAJA020000347.1, forward strand.
ACGCGTAAAGCATAACGCATACCGCATAACGCATAACGCATAACGCATAACGCATAACGCATAACGCATAACGTATAACGCATAACGCATACCGTATAACGCATAACGCATTACGCATAACGCAAACGTATAACGCACAACGCATAACGCATAACGCATAACGCATAACGCATAACGCATAACGCATAACGCATATCGCATAACACATAACGCATAACCCATAACGCATAACGCATAACGCATAACGCATAACGCATAACGCATAACGCATAACGCATTACGCATAACGCATAAAGTATAACACATAACGCATAACGCATAAAGTATAACACATAACGCATAACGCATTACGCATATTGCATAACGTATAACGCAAAACGCAAACGTATAACGCACAACGCATAACGAATACAGTAAAACGCATAACGGATCACGCATAACGCATAACGCATAACGCATAACGCATAACGCATATCGAATAACGCATAACGTGTAACTCATAACGCATAACGCATAAAGCATAATGCATAACGCATAACGCATAACGCATAACGCATAACGCATTACGCATAACGCATAAAGTATAACACATAACGCATAACGCATTACGCATAACGCATCACGCATAACGCATAACGCATAACGCATAACGCATAACGCATAACGCATATCGCATAAAACATAACGCATCACGCATAACGTACAACGTATAACGCATAACGCATAACGCATAACGCATAACGCATAACGCATAACGCATAACGCATAACGTATATCGCATAACACATAACGCATAACCCATAACGCATAACGCATAAGGCATAACGCATAACGTTAACGCATAACGCATAACGCCTAACGCATAACGGATCACGCATAACGCATAAAGCATAACGCATAAAGCATAACGCATAACGTATAACGCATAACGCATACCGTATAACGCATAACGCATTACGCATAACGCAAACGTATAACGCACAACGCATAACGCATAACGCATAACGCATAACGCATAACGCATAACGCATATCGCATAACACATAACGCATAACCCATAACGCATAACGCATAACGCATAACGCATAACGCATAACGCATAACGCATTACGCATAACGCATAACGCATAAAGCATAACGCATACCGCATAACGTATAACGCATAACGCATACCGTATAACGCATAACGCATAACGCATGACGCATAACGCAAACGTATAACGCATAACGAATACAGTAAAACGCATAATGCTTAACGCATAACGGATCACGCATAACGCATAACGCATAACGCATAACGCATAACGCATATCGAATAACGCATAACGTGTAACTCATAACGCATAACGCATAAAGCATAATGCATAACGCATAACGCATAACGCATAACGCATTACGCATAACGCATAAAGTATAACACATAACGCATAACGCATTACGCATAACGCATCACGCATAACGCATAACGCATAACGCATAACGCATAACGCATATCGCATAAAACATAACGCATCACGCATAACGTACAACGTATAACGCATAACGCATAACGCATAACGCATAACGCATAACGCATAACGCATAACGCATAACGTATATCGCATAACACATAACGCATAACCCATAACGCATAACGCATAACGCATAACGCATAACGCATAACGTTAACGCATAACGCATAACGCCTAACGCATAACGGATCACGCATAACGCATAAAGCATAACGCATAAAGCATAACGCATAACGCATAACGCATAACGCGTAAAGCATAACGCATACCGCATAACGCATAACGCATATCGCATAACGCATAACGTATAACGCATAACGTATAACGCATAACGCATACCGTATAACGCATAACGCATTACGCATAACGCAAACGTATAACGCACAACGCATAACGCATAACGCCTAACGCATAACGCATAACGCATAACGCATAACGCATATCGCATAACACATAACGCATAACCCATAACGCATAACGCATAACGCATAACGCATAACGCATAACGCATAACGCATAACGCATTACGCATAACGCATAAAGTATAACACATAACGCATAACGCATAAAGTATAACACATAACGCATAACGCATTACGCATATTGCATAACGTATAACGCAAAACGCATAACGCATAACGTTACCGCATAAGGCTTGATGCATGACGCATATCGCATAACGCATAACGCATAACTCATAACGTATAACGCATAACGCATAACGCATAACGCATAATGCATAACGCATAACGCATAACGCATAACGCATAACGCATAACGCATAACGCATAACGCATAACGCATAACGCATAACGCATAACGCATAACGCATAACGCATAACGCATTACGCATAACGCATAAAGTATAACACATAACGCATAACGCATAAAGTATAACACATAACGCATAACGCATTACGCATATTGCATAACGTATAACGCAAAACGCATAACGCATAACGTTACCGCATAAGGCTTGATGCATGACGCATATCGCATAACGCATAACGCATAACTCATAACGTATAACGCATAACGCATAACGCATAACGCATAATGCATAACGCATAACGCATAACGCATAACGCATAACGCATAACGCATAACGCATAACGCATAACGCATAAAGCATAACGCATGACGCATAACGCATAACGCAAACTTATAACGCACAACGCATAACTTATAACGCATAACGCATAACGCATAACGCATAACGCATAACGCATAACGCATAACGCATAACGCATAACGCATAACGCATAACGCATAACGCATAACGCATAACGTATAACGCATAACGCATAACGCATACCGTATAACGCATAACGCATTACGCATAACGCAAACGTATAACGCATAACGTATAACGCATAACGCATAACGCATAACGCATAAAGCATAACGCATAACGCATAACGCATAACGCAAACTAATAACGCACAACGCATAACGCATAACGCATAACGCATAACGCATAACGCATAACGCATAACGCATAACGCATAACGCATAACGCATAACGCATAACGCATAACGCATAACGCATAACGTATTACGCATTACGCATAACGCATAAAGTATAACACATAACGCATAACGCATAAAGTATAACACATAACGCATAACGCATTACGCATATTGCATAACGTATAACGCAAAACGCATAACGCATAACGTTACCGCATAAGGCTTGATGCATGACGCATATCGCATAAAACATAACGCATCACGCATAACGTACAACGTATAACGTATAACGCATAACGCATAACGCATAACGCATAACGCATAACGTATATCGCATAACACATAACGCATAACCCATAACGCATAACGCATAAGGCATAACGCATAACGTTAACGCATAACGCATAACGCCTAACGCATAACGGATCACGCATAACGTATAACGCATAACGCATAAAGCATAACGCATACCGCATAACGCATAACGCATATCGCATAACGCATAACGCATAACGCATAACGCATAACGCATAACGCATGAAGCATAACGCATAACGCATAACGCATAACGCAAACTTATAACGCACAACGCATAACGTATAACGCATAACGCATAACGCATAACGCATAACGCATAACGCATAACGCATAACGCATAACGCATAACGCATAACGCATAACGCATAACGCATAACGCATAACGCATAACGCATAACGCATAACGCATAACGCATAACGCATAACGCATAACGCATAACGCATAACGCATAACGCATAACGCATAACGCATAACGCATAACGCATAACGCATAACGCATAACGCATAACGCATAACGCATAACGCATAACGCATAACGCATAACGCATAACGCATAACGCATAACGCATAACGCATTACGCATAACGCATAAAGTATAACTCATAACGCATAACGCATTACGCATAACGCATCACGCATAACGCATAATGCATAACGCATATCGCATAAAACATAACGCATCACGCATAACGTACAACGTATAACGTATAACGCATAACGCATAACGCATAACGCATAACGCATAACGTATATCGCATAACACATAACGCATAACCCATAACGCATAACGCATAAGGCATAACGCATAACGTTAACGCATAACGCATAACGCCTAACGCATAACGGATCACGCATAACGTATAACGCATAACGCATAAAGCATAACGCATACCGCATAACGCATAACGCATATCGCATAACGCATAACGCATAACGTATAACGCATAACGCATACCGTATAACGCATAACGCATAACGCAAACTTATAACGCACAACGCATAACGAATACAGCAAAACGCATAATGCTTAACGCATAACGGATCACGCATAACGCATAAAGCATAACGCATACCGCATAACGTATAACGCATAACGCATACCGTATAACGCATAACGCATAACGCATGACGCATAACGCAAACGTATAACGCACAACGCATAACGAATACAGCAAAACGCATAATGCTTAACGCATAACGGATCACGCATAACGCATAACGCATAACGCATAACGCATAACGCATAACGTATATCGCATAACACATAACGCATAACCCATAACGCATAACGCATAACGCATAACGCATAACGCATAACGCATAACGCATAACGCATAACGCATAACGCATAACGCATAACGCATAACGCATAACGCATACCGTATAACGCATAACGCATAACGCGTAAAGCATAACGCATACCGCATAACGCATAACGCATATCGCATAACGCATAACGCATAACGCATAACGTATAACGCATAACGCATACCGTATAACGCATAACGCATTACGCATAACGCAAACGTATAACGCACAACGCATAACGCATAACGCATAACGCATAACGCATAACGCATATCGCATAACACATAACGCATAACCCATAACGCATAACGCATAACGCATAACGCATAACGCATAACGCATAACGCATTACGCATAACGCATAAAGTATAACACATAACGCATAACGCATAAAGTATAACACATAACGCATAACGCATTACGCATATTGCATAACGTATAACGCAAAACGCAAACGTATAACGCACAACGCATAACGAATACAGTAAAACGCATAACGGATCACGCATAACGCATAACGCATAACGCATAACGCATAACGCATATCGAATAACGCATAACGTGTAACTCATAACGCATAACGCATAAAGCATAATGCATAACGCATAACGCATAACGCATAACGCATTACGCATAACGCATAAAGTATAACACATAACGCATAACGCATTACGCATAGCGCATCACGCATAACGCATAACGCATAACGCATAACGCATAACGCATATCGCATAAAACATAACGCATCACGCATAACGTACAACGTATAACGCATAACGCATAACGCATAACGCATAACGCATAACGCATAACGCATAACGTATATCGCATAACACATAACGCATAACCCATAACGCATAACGCATAAGGCATAACGCATAACGTTAACGCATAACGCATAACGCCTAACGCATAACGGATCACGCATAACGCATAAAGCATAACGCATAAAGCATAACGCATAACGTATAACGCATAACGCATACCGTATAACGCATAACGCATTACGCATAACGCAAACGTATAACGCACAACGCATAACGCATAACGCATAACGCATAACGCATAACGCATAACGCATAACGCATAACGCATATCGCATAACACATAACGCATAACCCATAACGCATAACGCATAACGCATAACGCATAACGCATAACGCATAACGCATTACGCATAACGCATAACGCATAAAGCATAACGCATACCGCATAACGTATAACGCATAACGCATACCGTATAACGCATAACGCATAACGCATGACGCATAACGCAAACGTATAACGCACAACGCATAACGAATACAGTAAAACGCATAATGCTTAACGCATAACGGATCACGCATAACGCATAACGCATAACGCATAACGCATAACGCATATCGAATAACGCATAACGTGTAACTCATAACGCATAACGCATAAAGCATAATGCATAACGCATAACGCATAACGCATAACGCATTACGCATAACGCATAAAGTATAACACATAACGCATAACGCATTACGCATAACGCATCACGCATAACGCATAACGCATAACGCATAACGCATAACGCATATCGCATAAAACATAACGCATCACGCATAACGTACAACGTATAACGCATAACGCATAACGCATAACGCATAACGCATAACGCATAACGCATAACGCATAACGCATAACGTATATCGCATAACACATAACGCATAACCCATAACGCATAGCGCATAACGCATAACGCATAACGTTAACGCATAACGCATAACTCCTAACGCATAACGGATCACGCATAACGCATAAAGCATAACGCATAAAGCATAACGCATAACGCATAACGCATAACGCGTAAAGCATAACGCATACCGCATAACGCATAACGCATATCGCATAACGCATAACGCATAACGCATAACGTATAACGCATAACGCATACCGTATAACGCATAACGCATTACGCATAACGCAAACGTATAACGCACAACGCATAACGCATAACGCCTAACGCATAACGCATAACGCATAACGCATAACGCATATCGCATAATACATAACGCATAACCCATAACGCATAACGCATAACGCATAACGCATAACGCATAACGCATAACGCATAACGCATAACGCATAACGCATAACGCATTACGCATAACGCATAAAGTATAACACATAACGCATAACGCATAAAGTATAACACATAACGCATAACGCATTACGCATATTGCATAACGTATAACGCAAAACGCATAACGCATAACGTTACCGCATAAGGCTTGATGCATGACGCATAACGCATAACGCATAACGCATAACGCATAACGCATAACGCATAACGCATAACGCATTACGCATTACGCATAACGCATAAAGTATAACACATAAGGCATAACGCATAAAGTATAACACATAACGCATAACGCATTACGCATATTGCATAACGTATAACGCAAAACGCATAACGCATAACGTTACCGCATAAGGCTTGATGCATGACGCATATCGCATAAAACATAACGCATCACGCATAACGTACAACGTATAACGTATAACGCATAACGCATAACGCATAACGCATAACGCATAACGTATATCGCATAACACATAACGCATAACCCATAACGCATAACGCATAAGGCATAACGCATAACGTTAACGCATAACGCATAACGCCTAACGCATAACGGATCACGCATAACGTATAACGCATAACGCATAAAGCATAACGCATACCGCATAACGCATAACGCATATCGCATAACGCATAACGCATAACGCATAACGCATAACGCATAACGCATAACGCATAACGCATAACGCATAACGCATAACGCAAACTTATAACGCACAACGCATAACGTATAACGCATAACGCATAACGCATAACGCATAACGCATAACGCATAACGCATAACGCATAACGCATAACGCATAACGCATAACGCATAACGCATAACGCATAACGCATAACGCATAACGCATAACGCATAACGCATAACGCATAACGCATAACGCATAACGCATAACGCATAACGCATAACGCATAACGCATAACGCATAACGCATAACGCATAACGCATAACGCATAACGCATAACGCATAACGCATAACGCATAACGCATAACGCATTACGCATAACGCATAAAGTATAACTCATAACGCATAACGCATTACGCATAACGCATCACGCATAACGCATAACGCATAACGCATATCGCATAAAACATAACGCATCACGCATAACGTACAACGTATAACGTATAACGCATTACGCATAACGCATAACGCATAACGCATAACGTATATCGCATAACACATAACGCATAACCCATAACGCATAACGCATAAGGCATAACGCATAACGTTAACGCATAACGCATAACGCCTAACGCATAACGGATCACGCGTAACGTATAACGCATAACGCATAAAGCATAACGCATACCGCATAACGCATAACGCATATCGCATAACGCATAACGCATAACGTATAACGCATAACGCATACCGTATAACGCATAACGCATAACGCAAACTTATAACGCACAACGCATAACGAATACAGCAAAACGCATAATGCTTAACGCATAACGGATCACGCATAACGCATAAAGCATAACGCATACCGCATAACGTATAACGCATAACGCATACCGTATAACGCATAACGCATAACGCATGACGCATAACGCAAACGTATAACGCACAACGCATAACGAATACAGCAAAACGCATAATGCTTAACGCATAACGGATCACGCATAACGCATAACGCATAACGCATAACGCATAACGCATAACGCATATCGAATAACGCATAACGTGTAACTCATAACGCATAACGCATAAAGCATAATGCATAACGCATAACGAACAACGGATAACGCATAACGCATAACGAATACCGCAAAACGTATATCGCCTAACACATAACGGATCACGCATAACGCCTAACGCATAACGTATAACGCATAACGCATAACGCATAACGCATAAAGCATAACGCATAACGCATAACGCATAACGCATAACGCAAACTAATAACGCATAACGCATAACGCATAACGCATAACGCATAACGCATAACGCATAACGCATAACGCATAACGCATAACGCATAACGCATAACGCATAACGCATAACGCATAACGCATAAAGTATAACTCATAACGCATAACGCATTACGCATAACGCATCACGCATAACGCATAACGCATAACGCATAACGCATAACGCATATCGCATAAAACATAACGCATCACGCATAACGTACAACGTATAACGTATAACGCATAACGCATAACGCATAACGCATAACGCATAACGTATATCGCGTAACACATAACGCATAACCCATAACGCATAACGCATAAGGCATAACGCATAACGTTAACGCATAACGCATAACACCTAACGCATAACGGATCACGCATAACGCATAACGCATAACGCATAAAGCATAACGCATACCGCATAACGCATATCGCATAACGCATAACGCATAACGTATAACGCATAACGCATACCGTATAACGCATAACGCATAACGCATAACGCAAACTTATAACGCACAACGCATAACGAATACAGCAAAACGCATAATGCTTAACCCATAACGGATCACGCATAACGCATAAAGCATAACGCATACCGCATAACGTATAACGCATAACGCATACCGTATAACGCATAACGCATAACGCATGACGCATAACGCAAACGTATAACGCACAACGCATAACGAATACAGCAAAACGCATAATGCTTAACGCATAACGGATCACGCATAACGCATAACGCATAACGCATAACGCATAACGCATATCGAATAACGCATAACGTGTAACTCATAACGCATAACGCATAAAGCATAATGCATAACGCATAACGAACAACGGATAACGCATAACGCATAACGCATAACGAATACCGCAAAACGTATATCGCCTAACACATAACGGATCACGCATAACGCCTAACGCATAACGTATAACGCATAACGCATAACGCATAACGCATAAAGCATACCGCATAACGCATAACGCATAACGCAAACTAATAACGCATAACGCATAACGCATAACGCATAACGCATAACGCATAACGCATAACGCATAACGCATAACGCATAACGCATAACGCATAACGCATAACGCATAACGCATAACGCATAACGCATAAAGTATAACTCATAACGCATAACGCATTACGCATAACGCATCACGCATAACGCATAACGCATAACGCATAACGCATATCGCATAAAACATAACGCATCACGCATAACGTACAACGTATAACGTATAACGCATAACGCATAACGCATAACGCATAACGCATAACGTATATCGCGTAACACATAACGCATAACCCATAACGCATAACGCATAAGGCATAACGCATAACGTTAACGCATAACGCATAACGCCTAACGCATAACGGATCACGCATAACGCATAACGCATAACGCATAAAGCATAACGCATACCGCATAGCGCATAACGCATATCGCATAACGCATAACGCATAACGTATAACGCATACCGTATAACGCATAACGCATAACGCATAACGCAAACTTATAACGCACAACGCATAACGAATACAGCAAAACGCATAATGCTTAACGCATAACGGATCACGTATAACGCATAAAGCATAACGCATACCGCATAACGTATAACGCATAACGCATACCGTATAACGCATAACGCATAACGCATGACGCATAACGCAAACGTATAACGCACAACGCATAACGAATACAGCAAAACGCATAATGCTTAACGCATAACGGATCACGCATAACGCATAACGCATAACGCATAACGCATAACGCATAACGCATATCGAATAACGCATAACGTGTAACTCATAACGCATAACGCATAAAGCATAATGCATAACGCATAACGAACAACGGATAACGCATAACGCATAACGCATAACGAATACCGCAAAACGTATATCGCCTAACACATAACGGATCACGCATAACGCCTAACGCATAACGTATAACGCATAACGCATAACGCATAACGCATAAAGCATAACGCATAACGCATAACGCATAACGCAAACTAATAACGCACAACGCATAACGCATAACGCATAACGCATAACGCATAACGCATAACGCATAACGCATAACGCATAACGCATAACGCATAACGCATAACGCATAACGCATAACGCATAACGCATTACGCATAACGCATAAAGTATAACACATAACGCATAACGCATAAAGTATAACGCATAACGATAACGCATAACGCATAACGCCTAACGCATAACGGATCACGCATAACGCATAAAGCATAACGCATAAAGCATAACGCATAACGCATAACGCATAACGCATAAAGCATAACGCATAACGCATAACGCATAACGCATATCGCATAACGCATAACGCATAACGCATAACGCATAACGCATAACGCATAACGCATAACGCATAACGCATAACGCATAACGCATACCGTATAACGCATAACGCATAACGCGTAAAGCATAACGCATACCGCATAACGCATAACGCATATCGCATAACGCATAACGCATAACGCATAACGTATAACGCATAACGCATACCGTATAACGCATAACGCATTACGCATAACGCAAACGTATAACGCACAACGCATAACGCATAACGCATAACGCATAACGCATAACGCATAACGCATAACGCATAACGCATATCGCATAACACATAACGCATAACCCATAACGCATAACGCATAACGCATAACGCATAACGCATTACGCATAACGCATAAAGTATAACACATAACGCATAACGCATAAAGTATAACACATAACGCATAACGCATTACGCATATTGCATAACGTATAACGCAAAACGCATAACGCATAACGTTACCGCATAAGGCTTGATGCATGACGCATATCGCATAACGCATAACGCATAACTCATAACGTATAACGCATAACGCATAACGCATAACGCATAATGCATAACGCATAACGCATAACGCATAACGCATAACGCATAACGCATAACGCATAACGCATAAAGCATAACGCATAACGCATAACGCATAACGCAAACTTATAACGCACAACGCATAACGTATAACGCATAACGCATTACGCATAACGCATAACGTATAACGCATAACGCATAACGCATAACGCATAACGCATAACGTATATCGCGTAACACATAACGCATAACCCATAACGCATAACGCATAAGGCATAACGCATAACGTTAACGCATAACGCATAACACCTAACGCATAACGGATCACGCATAACGCATAACGCATAACGCATAAAGCATAACGCATACCGCATAACGCATAACGCATATCGCATAACGCATAACGCATAACGTATAACGCATAACGCATACCGTATAACGCATAACGCATAACGCATAACGCAAACTTATAACGCACAACGCATAACGAATACAGCAAAACGCATAATGCTTAACCCATAACGGATCACGCATAACGCATAAAGCATAACGCATACCGCATAACGTATAACGCATAACGCATACCGTATAACGCATAACGCATAACGCATGACGCATAACGCAAACGTATAACGCACAACGCATAACGAATACAGCAAAACGCATAATGCTTAACGCATAACGGATCACGCATAACGCATAACGCATAACGCATAACGCATAACGCATATCGAATAACGCATAACGTGTAACTCATAACGCATAACGCATAAAGCATAATGCATAACGCATAACGAACAACGGATAACGCATAACGCATAACGCATAACGAATACCGCAAAACGTATATCGCCTAACACATAACGGATCACGCATAACGCCTAACGCATAACGTATAACGCATAACGCATAACGCATAACGCATAAAGCATACCGCATAACGCATAACGCATAACGCAAACTAATAACGCATAACGCATAACGCATAACGCATAACGCATAACGCATAACGCATAACGCATAACGCATAACGCATAACGCATAACGCATAACGCATAACGCATAACGCATAACGCATAACGCATAAAGTATAACTCATAACGCATAACGCATTACGCATAACGCATCACGCATAACGCATAACGCATAACGCATAACGCATATCGCATAAAACATAACGCATCACGCATAACGTACAACGTATAACGTATAACGCATAACGCATAACGCATAACGCATAACGCATAACGCATAACGTATATCGCGTAACACATAACGCATAACCCATAACGCATAACGCATAAGGCATAACGCATAACGTTAACGCATAACGCATAACGCCTAACGCATAACGGATCACGCATAACGCATAACGCATAACGCATAAAGCATAACGCATACCGCATAGCGCATAACGCATATCGCATAACGCATAACGCATAACGTATAACGCATACCGTATAACGCATAACGCATAACGCATAACGCAAACTTATAACGCACAACGCATAACGAATACAGCAAAACGCATAATGCTTAACGCATAACGGATCACGTATAACGCATAAAGCATAACGCATACCGCATAACGTATAACGCATAACGCATACCGTATAACGCATAACGCATAACGCATGACGCATAACGCAAACGTATAACGCACAACGCATAACGAATACAGCAAAACGCATAATGCTTAACGCATAACGGATCACGCATAACGCATAACGCATAACGCATAACGCATAACGCATAACGCATATCGAATAACGCATAACGTGTAACTCATAACGCATAACGCATAAAGCATAATGCATAACGCATAACGAACAACGGATAACGCATAACGCATAACGCATAACGAATACCGCAAAACGTATATCGCCTAACACATAACGGATCACGCATAACGCCTAACGCATAACGTATAACGCATAACGCATAACGCATAACGCATAAAGCATAACGCATAACGCATAACGCAAACTAATAACGCACAACGCATAACGCATAACGCATAACGCATAACGCATAACGCATAACGCATAACGCATAACGCATAACGCATAACGCATAACGCATAACGCATAACGCATAACGCATTACGCATAACGCATAAAGTATAACACATAACGCATAACGCATAAAGTATAACGCATAACGATAACGCATAACGCATAACGCCTAACGCATAACGGATCACGCATAACGCATAAAGCATAACGCATAAAGCATAACGCATAACGCATAACGCATAACGCATAAAGCATAACGCATAACGCATAACGCATAACGCATATCGCATAACGCATAACGCATAACGCATAACGCATAACGCATAACGCATAACGCATAACGCATAACGCATAACGCATACCGTATAACGCATAACGCATAACGCGTAAAGCATAACGCATACCGCATAACGCATAACGCATATCGCATAACGCATAACGCATAACGCATAACGTATAACGCATAACGCATACCGTATAACGCATAACGCATTACGCATAACGCAAACGTATAACGCACAACGCATAACGCATAACGCATAACGCATAACGCATAACGCATAACGCATAACGCATAACGCATATCGCATAACACATAACGCATAACCCATAACGCATAACGCATAACGCATAACGCATAACGCATTACGCATAACGCATAAAGTATAACACATAACGCATAACGCATAAAGTATAACACATAACGCATAACGCATTACGCATATTGCATAACGTATAACGCAAAACGCATAACGCATAACGTTACCGCATAAGGCTTGATGCATGACGCATATCGCATAACGCATAACGCATAACTCATAACGTATAACGCATAACGCATAACGCATAACGCATAATGCATAACGCATAACGCATAACGCATAACGCATAACGCATAACGCATAACGCATAACGCATAAAGCATAACGCATAACGCATAACGCATAACGCAAACTTATAACGCACAACGCATAACGTACAACGCATAACGCATAACGCATAACGCATAACGCATAACGCATAACGCATAACGCATAACGCATAACGCATAACGCATAACGCATAACGCATAACGCATAACGCATAACGCATAACGCATAACGCATAACGCATAACGCATAACGCATAACGCATTACGCATAACGCATAAAGTATAACACATAAAGCATAACGCATTACGCATAACGCATCACGCATAACGCATAACGCATAACGCATAACGCATATCGCATAAAACATAACGCATCACGCATAACGTACAACGTATAACGCATAACGCATAACGCATAACGCATAACGCATAACGCATAACGCATAACGCATAACGTATATCGCATAACACATAACGCATAACCCATAACGCATAACGCATAAGGCATAACGCATAACGTTAACGCATAACGCATAACGCATAACGCATAACGCATAACGCATAACGCATAACGCATAACGCATAACGCATAACGCATAACGCATAACGCATAACGCATAACGCGTAACGCATAAAGCGTAACGCATAACGCGTAACGCATAACGCATAACGCATAACGCATAACGCATAACGCATAACGCATAACGCATAACGCATAACGCATAACGCATAACGTTAACGCATAACGCATAACGAATAACGCATAACGCATAACGCATAACGCATAACGCATAACGCATAACGCATAACGCATAACGCGTAACGCATAACGCGTAACGCATAACGCGTAACGCATAACGCGTAACGCATAACGCATAACGCATAACGCATAACGCATAACGCATAACGCATAACGCATAACGCATAACGCATAACGCATAACGCATAACGCATAACGCATAACGCATAACGCATAACGCATTACGCATAACGCATAAAGTATAACACATAACGCATAACGCATTACGCATAACGCATCACGCATAACGCATAACGCATAACGCATAACGCATAACGCATATCGCATAAAACATAACGCATCACGCATAACGTACAACGTATAACGCATAACGCATAACGCATAACGCATAACGCATAACGCATAACGCATAACGTATATCGCATAACACATAACGCATAACCCATAACGCATAACGCATAAGGCATAACGCATAACGTTAACGCATAACGCATAACGCCTAACGCATAACGGATCACGCATAACGCATAAAGCATAACGCATAAAGCATAACGCATAACGCATAACGCGTAAAGCATAACGCATACCGCATAACGCATAACGCATATCGCATAACGTATAACGCATAACGCATAACGTATAACGCATAACGCATACCGTATAACGCATAACGCATTACGCATAACGCAAACGTATAACGCACAACGCATAACGCATAACGCCTAACGCATAACGCATAACGCATAACGCATAACGCATATCGCATAACACATAACGCATAACCCATAACGCATAACGCATAACGCATAACGCATAACGCATAACGCATAACGCATAACGCATAACGCATAACGCATAACGCATTACGCATAACGCATAAAGTATAACACATAACGCATAAAGTATAACACATAACGCATAACGCATTACGCATTTTGCATAACGTATAACGCAAAACGCAAAACGCATAACACATAACGTTACCGCATAAGGCTTGATGCATGACGCATATCGCATAACGCATAACGCATAACTCATAACGTATAACGCATAACGCATAACGCATAACGCATAACGCATAATGCATAACGCATAACGCATAACGCATAACGCATAACGCATAACGCATAACGCATAACGCATAACGCATAACGCATAACGCATAACGCATAACGCATAACGCAAACTTATAACGCACAACGCATAACGTATAACGCATAACGCATAACGCATAACGCATAACGCATAACGCATAACGCATAACGCATAACGCATAACGCATAACGCATAACGCATAACGCATAACGCATAACGCATAACGCATAACGCATAACGCATATCGCATAAAACATAACGCATCACGCATAACGTACAACGTATAACGCATAACGCATAACGCATAACGCATAACGCATAACGCATAACGCATAACGCATAACGTATATCGCATAACACATAACGCATAACCCATAACGCATAACGCATAAGGCACAACGCATAACGTATAACGCATAACGCATAACGCATAACGCATAACGCATAACGCATAACGCAAACTTATAACGCACAACGCATAACGTATAACGCATAACGCATAACGCATAACGCATAACGCATAACGCATAACGCATAACGCATAACGCATAACGCATAACGCATAACGCATAACGCATAACGCATAACGCATAACGCATAACGCATAACGCATATCGCATAAAACATAACGCATCACGCATAACGTACAACGTATAACGCATAACGCATAACGCATAACGCATAACGCATAACGCATAACGCATAACGCATAACGCATAACGCATAACGCATAACGCATAACGCATAATGCATAACGCATAACGCATAACCCATAACGCATAACGCATAACGCATAACGCATAACGCATAAAGCATAACGCATAACGCATAACGCATAACGCAAACTTATAACGCACAACGCATAACGTATAACGCATAACACATAACGCATAACGCATAACGCATAACGCATAACGCATAACGCATAACGCATAACGCATAACGCATAACGCATAACGCATAACGCATAACGCATAACGCATATCGCATAAAACATAACGCATCACGCATAACGTACAACGTATAACGCATAACGCATAACGCATAACGCATAACGCATAACGCATAACGCATAACGCATAACGTATATCGCATAACACATAACGCATAACCCATAACGCATAACGCATAAGGCATAACGCATAACGTTAACGCTTAACGCATAACGCCTAACGCATAACGGATCACGCATAACGCATAAAGCATAACGCATAAAGCATAACGCATAACGCATAACGCATAACGCGTAAAGCATAACGCATACCGCATAACGCATAACGCATATCGCATAACGCATAACGCATAACGCATAACGTATAACGCATAACGCATACCGTATAACGCATAACGCATTACGCATAACGCAAACGTATAACGCACAACGCATAACGCATAACGCCTAACGCATAACTCATAACGCATAACGCATAACGCATATCGCATAACACATAACGCATAACCCATAACGCATAACGCATAACGCATAACGCATAACGCATAACGCATAACGCATAACGCATAACGCATAACGCATAACGCATTACGCATAACGCATAAAGTATAACACATAACGCATAACGCATAAAGTATAACACATAACGCATAACGCATTACGCATATTGCATAACGTATAACGCAAAACGCATAACGCATAACGTTACCGCATAAGGCTTGATGCATGACGCATATCGCATAACGCATAACGCATAACTCATAACGTATAACGCATAACGCATAACGCATAACGCATAACGCATAACGCATAACGCATAACGCATAACGCATAACGCATAACGCATAACGCATAACGCATAACGCATAAAGCATAACGCATAACGCATAACGCATAACGCAAACTTATAACGCACAACGCATAACGTATAACGCATAACGCATAACGCATAACGCATAACGCATAACGCATAACGCATAACGCATACCGCATAACGCATAACGCATAACGCATAACGCATAACGCATAACGCATAACGCATAACGCATAACGCATAACGCATAACGCATAACGCATAACGCATAACGCATAACGCATAACGCATAACGCATAACGCATAACGCATAACGCATTACGCATAACGCATAAAGTATAACACATAAAGCATAACGCATTACGCATATCGCATCACGCATAACGCATAACGCATAACGCATAACGCATATCGCATAAAACATAACGCATCACGCATAACGTACAACGTATAACGCATAACGCATAACGCATAACGCATAACGCATAACGCATAACGTATATCGCATAACACATAACGCATAACCCATAACGCATAACGCATAAGGCATAACGCATAACGTTAACGCATAACGCATAACGCCTAACGCATAACGGATCACGCATAACGCATAAAGCATAACGCATAAAGCATAACGCATAACGCATAACGCATAACGCATAAAGCATAACGCATACCGCATAACGCATAACGCATATCGCATAACGCATAACGCATAACGCATAACGTATAACGCATAACGCATACCGTATAACGCATAACGCATAACGCATAACGCAAACGTATAACGCACAACGCATAACGAATACAGCAAAACGCATAATGCTTAACTCATAACGGATCACGCATAACGCATAAAGCATAACGCATACCGCATAACGTATAACGCATAACGCATACCGTATAACGCATAACGCATAACGCATGACGCATAACGCAAACGTATAACGCATAAAGCATAACGCATAACGCATAACGCATAACGAATAACGCATAACGCATAACGCATAACGCATAACGCATAACGCATAACGCATAACGCATAACGCATTACGCATAACGCATAAAGTATAACACATAACGCATAACGCATTACGCATAACGCATCACGCATAACGCATAACGCATAACGCATAACGCATAACGCATAACGCATAACGCATAACGCATAACGCATAACGCATAACGCATAACGCATAACGCATAACGCATAACGCATAACGCATAACGCATAACGCATAACGCATAACGCATTACGCATAACGCATAAAGTATAACACATAACGCATAACGCATTACGCATAACGCATCACGCATAACGCATAACTCATAACGCATAACGCATATCGCATAAAACATAACGCATCACGCATAACGTACAACGTATAACGCATAACGCATAACGCATAACGCATAACGCATAACGCATAACGCATAACGTATATCGCATAACACATAACGCACAACGCATAACGCATAACGCATAACGCATAACGCATAACGCATAACGCATAACGCATAACGCATAACGCATAACGCATAACGCATAACGCATAACGCATAACGCATAACGCATAACGCATAACGCATAACGCATAACGCATAACGCATAACGCATAACGCATAACGCATAACGCATAACGCATAACGCATAACGCATAACGCATAACGCATAACGCATAACGCATAACGCATAACGCATAACGCATAACGCATAACGCATAACGCATAACGCATAACGCATAACGCATAACGCATAACGCATAACGCATAACGCATAACGCATTACGCATAACGCATAACGCATAACGCATAACGCATAACGCATAACGCATAACGCATAACGCATTACGCATATTGCATAACGTATAACGCAAAACGCATAACGCATAACGTTACCGCATAAGGCTTGATGCATGACGCATATCGCATAACGCATAACGCATAACTCATAACGTATAACGCATAGCGCATAACGCATAACGCATAATGCATAACGCATAACGCATAACGCATAACGCATAACGCATAACGCATAACGCATAACGCATAACGCATAAAGCATAACGCATAACGCATAACGCATAACGCAAACTTATAACGCACAACGCATAACGTATAACGCATAACGCATAACGCATAACGCATAACGCATAACGCATAACGCATAACGCATACCGCATAACGCATAACGCATAACGCATAACGCATAACGCATAACGCATAACGCATAACGCATAACGCATAACGCATAACGCATAACGCATAACGCATAACGCATAACGCATAACGCATAACGCATAACGCATAACGCATAACGCATAACGCATAACGCATAACGCATAACGCATAACGCATAACGCATTACGCATAACGCATAAAGTATAACACATAAAGCATAACGCATTACGCATAACGCATCACGCATAACGCATAACGCATAACGCATAACGCATATCGCATAAAACATAACGCATCACGCATAACGCATAACGCATAACGCATAACGTATATCGCATAACACATAACGCATAACCCATAACGCATAACGCATAAGGCATAACGCATAACGTTAACGCATAACGCATAACGCCTAACGCATAACGGATCACGCATAACGCATAAAGCATAACGCATAAAGCATAACGCATAACGCATAACGCATAACGCATAACGCATAAAGCATAACGCATACCGCATAACGCATAACGCATATCGCATAACGCATAACGCATAACGCATAACGCATAACGTATAACGCATAACGCATACCGTATAACGCATAACGCATAACGCATAACGCAAACGTATAACGCACAACGCATAACGAATACAGCAAAACGCATAATGCTTAACTCATAACGGATCACGCATAACGCATAAAGCATAACGCATACCGCATAACGTATAACGCATAACGCATACCGTATAACGCATAACGCATAACGCATGACGCATAACGCAAACGTATAACGCATAAAGCATAACGCATAACGCATAACGCATAACGAATAACGCATAACGCATAACGCATAACGCATAACGCATAACGCATAACGCATAACGCATAACGCATTACGCATAACGCATAAAGTATAACACATAACGCATAACGCATAAAGTATAACACATAACGCATAACGCATTACGCATAACGCATAACGCATAACGCATAACGCATAACGCATAACGCATATCGCATAAAACATAACGCATAAAGCATAACGTACAACGTATAACGCATAACGCATAACGCATAACGCATAACGCATAACTTATATCGCATAACACATGACGCATAACCCATAACGCATAACGCATAAGGCATAACGCATAACGTTAACGCATAACGCATAACGCATAACGCATAACGCATAACGCATAACGCATAACGCATAACGCATAACGCATAACGCATAACGCATAACGCATAACGCATAACGCATAACGCATAACGCATAACGCATAACGCATAACGCATAACGCATAACGCATAACGCATAACGCATAACGCATAACGCATAACGCATAACGCATAACGCATTACGCATAACGCATAAAGTATAACACATAACGCATAACGCATTACGCATAACGCATCACGCATAACGCATAACGCATAACGCATAACGCATATCGCATAAAACATAACGCATCACGCATAACGTACAACGTATAACGCATAACGCATAACGCATAACGCATAACGCATAACGTATATCGCATAACACATAACGCACAACGCATAATGCATAACGCATAACGCATAACGCATAACGCATAACGCATAACGCATAACGCATAACGCATAACGCATAACGCATAACGCATAACGCATAATGCATAACGCATAACGCATAACGCATAACGCATAACGCATAACGCATAACGCATAACGCATAACGCATAACGCATAACGCATAACGCATAACGCATAACGCATAACGCATAACGCATAACGCATAACGCATAACGCATAACGCATAACGCATAACGCATAACGCATAACGCATAACGCATAACGCATAACGCATAACGCATAACGCATAACGCATAACGCATAACGCATAACGCATAACGCATAACGCATAACGCATAACGCATAACGCATAACGCATAACGCATAACGCATAACGCATAACGCATAACGCATAACGCATAACGCATAACGCATAACGGATAACGCATAACGCATAACGTTAACGCATAACGCATAACGCCTAACGCATAACGCAAACGTATAACGCACAACGCATAACGCATAACGAACAACGGATAACGCATAACGCATAACGCATAACGAATACCGCAAAACGTATATCGACTAACACATAACGGATCACGCATAACGCATAACGCATAACGAACAACGGATAACGCATAACGCATAACGCATAACGCATAACGCATAACGCATAACGCATAACGCATAACGCATAACGCATAACGTATAACGCATAACGCATACCGTTTAACGCATAACGCATAACGCATAACGCATAATGCATAACGCATAACGTATAACGCATAACGCATAACACATAACGCATAACGCATAACGCACAACGCAAACGTATATCGCGCAACGCATAATGCACAACGCATAACGCATAACGCATAACGCATGGCGCATAATGCAAAATGCATAACGCATAACGCATAACGCATAACGCATAACGCATGACGCATAACACATAACGCATAACGCATAACGCATAACGCATAACGCATAACGCATAAAGCATAACGCATAACGCATAACGCATAACGCATAACGCATTACGCATAACGCATAAAGTATAACACATAACGCATAACGCATAAAGTATAACACATAACGCATAACGCATTACGCATATTGCATAACGTATAACGCAAAACGCATAACGCATAACGTTACCGCATAAGGCTTGATGCATGACGCATATCGCATAACGCATAACGCATAACTCATAACGTATAACGCATAACGCATAACGCATAATGCATAACGCATAACGCATAACGCACAACGCATAACGCATAACGCATAACGCATAACGCATAACGCATAACGCATAAAGCATAACGCATAACGCATAACGCAAACTTATAACGCACAACGCATAACGCATAACGCATAACGCATAACGCATAACGCATAACGCATAACGCATAACGCATAACGCATAACGCATAACGCATAACGCATAACGCATAACTCATAACGCATAACGCATAACGCATAACGCATAACGCATAACGCATAACGCATAACGCATAACGCATAACGCATAACGCATAACGCATAACGCATAACGCATAACGCATAACGCATAACGCATAACGCATAACGCATAACGCATAACGCATAACGCATAACGCATAACGCATAACGCATAACGCATAACGCATTACGCATAACGCATAAAGTATAACACATAACGCATAACGCATTACGCATAACGCATAACGCATAACGCATAACGCATATCGCATAAAACATAACGCATCACGCATAACGTACAACGTATAACGCATAACGCATAACGCATAACGCATAACGCATAACGCATAACGTATATCGCATAACACATAACGCACAACGCATAACGCATAACGCATAACGCATAACGCATAACGCATAACGCATAACGCATAACGCATAACGCATAACGCATAACGCATAACGCATAACGCATATCGCATAACGCATAACGCATATCGCATACCGCATAACGCATAACGTATAACGCATAACGCATACCGTTTAACGCATAACGCATAACGCATAACGCATAACGCATAAAGCATAACGCATAACGCATAACGCATAACGCATAACGCATTACGCATAACGCATAAAGTATAACACATAACGCATAACGCATAAAGTATAACACATAACGCATAACGCATTACGCATATTGCATAACGTATAACGCAAAACGCATAACACATAACGTTACCGCATAAGGCTTGATGCATGACGCATATCGCATAACGCATAACGCATAACGCATAACTCATAACGTATAACGCATAACGCATAACGCATAATGCATAACGCATAACGCATAACGCACAACGCATAACGCATAACGCATAACGCATAACGCATAACGCATAACGCATAACGCATAAAGCATAACGCATAACGCATAACGCAAACTTATAACGCACAACGCATAACGCATAACGCATAACGCATAACGCATAACGCATAACGCATAACGCATAACGCATAACGCATAACGCATAACGCATAACTCATAACGCATAACGCATAACGCATAACGCATAACGCATAACGCATAACGCATAACGCATAACGCATAACGCATAACGCATAACGCATAACGCATAACGCATAACGCATAACGCATAACGCATAACGCATAACGCATAACGCATAACGCATAACGCATAACGCATAACGCATTACGCATAACGCATAAAGTATAACACATAACGCATAACGCATTACGCATAACGCATAACGCATAACGCATAACGCATATCGCATAAAACATAACGCATCACGCATAACGTACAACGTATAACGCATAACGCATAACGCATAACGCATAACGCATAACGCATAACGCATAACGTATATCGCATAACACATAACGCACAACGCATAACGCATAACGCATAACGCATAACGCATAACGCATAACGCATACCGTATAACGCATAACGCATTACGCATAACGCATAACGTATAACGCATAACGCATACCGTATAACGCATAACGCATTACGCATAACGCAAACGTATAACGCACAACGCATAACGCATAACGCCTAACGCATAACGCATAACGCATAACGCATAACGCATATCGCATAACACATAACGCATAACCCATAACGCATAACGCATAACGCATAACGCATAACGCATAACGCATAACGCATAACGCATAACGCATAACGCATAACGCATTACGCATAACGCATAAAGTATAACACATAACGCATAACGCATAAAGTATAACACATAACGCATAACGCATTACGCATATTGCATAACGTATAACGCAAAACGCATAACGCATAACGTTACCGCATAAGGCTTGATGCATGACGCATATCGCATAACGCATAACGCATAACTCATAACGTATAACGCATAACGCATAACGCATAACGCATAACGCATAACGCATAACGCATAACGCATAACGCATAACGCATAACGCATAACGCATAACGCATAACGCATAAAGCATAACGCATAACGCATAACGCATAACGCAAACTTATAACGCACAACGCATAACGTATAACGCATAACGCATAACGCATAACGCATAACGCATAACGCATAACGCATAACGCATAACGCATACCGCATAACGCATAACGCAGAACGCATAACGCATAACGCATAACGCATAACGCATAACGCATAACGCATAACGCATAACGCATAACGCATAACGCATAACGCATAACGCATAACGCATAACGCATAACGCATAACGCATTACGCATAACGCATAAAGTATAACACATAAAGCATAACGCATTACGCATATCGCATCACGCATAACGCATAACGCATAACGCATAACGCATATCGCATAAAACATAACGCATCACGCATAACGTACAACGTATAACGCATAACGCATAACGCATAACGCATAACGCATAACGTATATCGCATAACACATAACGCATAACCCATAACGCATAACGCATAAGGCATAACGCATAACGTTAACGCATAACGCATAACGCCTAACGCATAACGGATCACGCATAACGCATAACGCATAACGCATAACGCATAACGCATAACGCATAACGCATAACGCATAAAGCATAACGCATACCGCATAACGCATAACGCATATCGCATAACGCATAACGCATAACGCATAACGTATAACGCATAACGCATACCGTATAACGCATAACGCATAACGCATAACGCAAACGTATAACGCACAACGCATAACGAATACAGCAAAACGCATAATGCTTAACTCATAACGGATCACGCATAACGCATAAAGCATAACGCATACCGCATAACGTATAACGCATAACGCATACCGTATAACGCATAACGCATAACGCATGACGCATAACGCAAACGTATAACGCATAAAGCATAACGCATAACGCATAACGCATAACGAATAACGCATAACGCATAACGCATAACGCATAACGCATAACGCATAACGCATAACGCATAACGCATTACGCATAACGCATAAAGTATAACACATAACGCATAACGCATTACGCATAACGCATCACGCATAACGCATAACGCATAACGCATAACGCATATCGCATAAAACATAACGCATAAAGCATAACGTACAACGTATAACGCATAACGCATAACGCATAACGCATAACGCATAACTTATATCGCATAACACATCACGCATAACCCATAACGCATAACGCATAAGGCATAACGCATAACGTTAACGCATAACGCATAACGCATAACGCATAACGCATAACGCATAACGCATAACGCATAACGCATAACGCATAACGCATAACGCATAACGCATAACGCATAACGCATAACGCATAACGCATAACGCATAACGCATAACGCATAACGCATAACACATAACGCATAACGCATAACGCATAACGCATAACGCATAACGCATTACGCATAACGAATAAAGTATAACACATAACGCATAACGCATTACGCATAACGCATCACGCATAACGCATAACGCATAACGCATAACGCATATCGCATAAAACATAACGCATCACGCATAACGTACAACGTATAACGCATAACGCATAACGCATAACGCATAACGCATAACGCATAACGTATATCGCATAACACATAACGCATAACCCATAACGCATAACGCATAACGCATAACGCATAACGCATAACGCATAACGCATAACGCATAACGCATAACGCATAACGCATAACGCATAACGCATAACGCATAACGCATAACGCATAACGCATAACGCATAACGCATAACGCATAACGCATAACGCATAACGCATAACGCATAACGCATAACGCATAACGCATAACGCATAACGCATAACGCATAACGCATAACGCATAACGCATAACGCATAACGCATAACGCATAACGCATAACGCATAACGCATAACGCATAACGCATAACGCATAACGCATAACGCATAACGCATTACGCATAACGCATAAAGTATAACACATAACGCATAACGCATAAAGTATAACACATAACGCATAACGCATTACGCATATTGCATAACGTATAACGCAAAACGCATAACGCATAACGTTACCGCATAAGGCTTGATGCATGACGCATATCGCATAACGCATAACGCATAACTCATAACGTATAACGCATAGCGCATAACGCATAACGCATAATGCATAACGCATAACGCATAACGCATAACGCATAACGCATAACGCATAACGCATAACGCATAACGCATAACGCATAACGCATAACGCAAACTTATAACGCACAACGCATAACGTATAACGCATAACGCATAACGCATAACGCATAACGCATAACGCATAACGCATAACGCATACCGCATAACGCATAACGCATAACGCATAACGCATAACGCATAACGCATAACGCATAACGCATAACGCATAACGCATAACGCATAACGCATAACGCATAACGCATAACGCATAACGCATAACGCATAACGCATAACGCATAACGCATAACGCATAACGCATAACGCATTACGCATAACGCATAAAGTATAACACATAAAGCATAACGCATTACGCATAACGCATCACGCATAACGCATAACGCATAACGCATAACGCATATCGCATAAAACATAACGCATCACGCATAACGTACAACGTATAACGCATAACGCATAACGCATAACGCATAACGCATAACGCATAACGTATATCGCATAACACATAACGCATAACCCATAACGCATAACGCATAAGGCATAACGCATAACGTTAACGCATAACGCATAACGCCTAACGCATAACGGATCACGCATAACGCATAAAGCATAACGCATAAAGCATAACGCATAACGCATAACGCATAACGCATAACGCATAAAGCATAACGCATACCGCATAACGCATAACGCATATCGCATAACGCATAACGCATAACGCATAACGTATAACGCATAACGCATAACGTATAACGCATAACGCATAACGCATAACGCAAACGTATAACGCACAACGCATAACGAATACAGCAAAACGCATAATGCTTAACTCATAACGGATCACGCATAACGCATAAAGCATAACGCATACCGCATAACGTATAACGCATAACGCATACCGTATAACGCATAACGCATAACGCATGACGCATAACGCAAACGTATAACGCATAAAGCATAACGCATAACGCATAACGCATAACGAATAACGCATAACGCATAACGCATAACGCATAACGCATAACGCATAACGCATAACGCATAACGCATAACGCATAACGCATAACGCATAAAGTATAACACATAACGCATAACGCATAAAGTATAACACATAACGCATAACGCATTACGCATAACGCATCACGCATAACGCATAACGCATAACGCATAACGCATATCGCATAAAACATAACGCATAAAGCATAACGTACAACGTATAACGCATAACGCATAACGCATAACGCATAACGCATAACGCATAACTTATATCGCATAACACATGACGCATAACCCATAACGCATAACGCATAAGGCATAACGCATAACGTTAACGCATAACGCATAACGCATAACGCATAACGCATAACGCATAACGCATAACGCATAACGCATAACGCATAACGCATAACGCATAACGCATAACGCATAACGCATAACGCATAACGCATAACGCATAACGCATAACGCATAACGCATAACGCATAACGCATAACGCATAACGCATAACGCATAACGCATAACGCATAACGCATAACGCATAACGCATAACGCATTACGCATAACGCATAAAGTATAACACATAACGCATAACGCATTACGCATAACGCATCACGCATAACGCATAACGCATAACGCATAACGCATAACGCATAACGCATAACGCATAACGCATAACGCATAACGCATAACGCATAACGCATAAAGCATAACGCATAACGCATAACGCATAACGCAAACTTATAACGCACAACGCATAACGTATAACGCATAACGCATAACGCATAACGCATAACGCATAACGCATAACGCATAACGCATAACGCATACCGCATAACGCATAACGCAGAACGCATAACGCATAACGCATAACGCATAACGCATAACGCATAACGCATAACGCATAACGCATAACGCATAACGCATAACGCATAACGCATAACGCATAACGCATAACGCATTACGCATAACGCATAAAGTATAACACATAAAGCATAACGCATTACGCATATCGCATCACGCATAACGCATAACGCATAACGCATAACGCATATCGCATAAAACATAACGCATCACGCATAACGTACAACGTATAACGCATAACGCATAACGCATAACGCATAACGCATAACGTATATCGCATAACACATAACGCATAACCCATAACGCATAACGCATAAGGCATAACGCATAACGTTAACGCATAACGCATAACGCCTAACGCATAACGGATCACGCATAACGCATAACGCATAACGCATAACGCATAACGCATAACGCATAACGCATAACGCATAAAGCATAACGCATACCGCATAACGCATAACGCATATCGCATAACGCATAACGCATAACGCATAACGTATAACGCATAACGCATACCGTATAACGCATAACGCATAACGCATAACGCAAACGTATAACGCACAACGCATAACGAATACAGCAAAACGCATAATGCTTAACTCATAACGGATCACGCATAACGCATAAAGCATAACGCATACCGCATAACGTATAACGCATAACGCATACCGTATAACGCATAACGCATAACGCATGACGCATAACGCAAACGTATAACGCATAAAGCATAACGCATAACGCATAACGCATAACGCATAACGCATAACGCATAACGCATAACGCATAACGCATAACGCATAACGCATAACGCATAACGCATTACGCATAACGCATAAAGTATAACACATAACGCATAACGCATTACGCATAACGCATCACGCATAACGCATAACGCATAACGCATAACGCATATCGCATAAAACATAACGCATAAAGCATAACGTACAACGTATAACGCATAACGCATAACGCATAACGCATAACGCATAACTTATATCGCATAACACATGACGCATAACCCATAACGCATAACGCATAAGGCATAACGCATAACGTTAACGCATAACGCATAACGCATAACGCATAACGCATAACGCATAACGCATAACGCATAACGCATAACGCATAACGCATAACGCATAACGCATAACGCATAACGCATAACGCATAACGCATAACGCATAACGCATAACGCATAACACATAACGCATAACGCATAACGCATAACGCATAACGCATAACGCATTACGCATAACGAATAAAGTATAACACATAACGCATAACGCATTACGCATAACGCATCACGCATAACGCATAACGCATAACGCATAACGCATATCGCATAAAACATAACGCATCACGCATAACGTACAACGTATAACGCATAACGCATAACGCATAACGCATAACGCATAACGCATAACGTATATCGCATAACACATAACGCATAACGCATAACGCATAACGCATAACGCATAACGCATAACGCATAACGCATAACGCATAACGCATAACGCATAACGCATAACGCATAACGCATAACGCATAACGCATAACGCATAACGCATAACGCATAACGCATAACGCATAACGCATAACGCATAACGCATAACGCATAACGCATAACGCATAACGCATAACGCATAACGCATAACGCATAACGCATAACGCATAACGCATAACGCATAACGCATAACGCATAACGCATAACGCATAACGCATAACGCATAACGCATAACGCATAACGCATAACGCATAACGCATAACGCATAACGCATAACGCATTACGCATAACGCATAAAGTATAACACATAACGCATAACGCATAAAGTATAACACATAACGCATAACGCATTACGCATATTGCATAACGTATAACGCAAAACGCATAACGCATAACGTTACCGCATAAGGCTTGATGCATGACGCATATCGCATAACGCATAACGCATAACTCATAACGTATAACGCATAGCGCATAACGCATAACGCATAATGCATAACGCATAACGCATAACGCATAACGCATAACGCATAACGCATAACGCATAACGCATAACGCATAACGCATAACGCATAACGCAAACTTATAACGCACAACGCATAACGTATAACGCATAACGCATAACGCATAACGCATAACGCATAACGCATAACGCATAACGCATACCGCATAACGCATAACGCATAACGCATAACGCATAACGCATAACGCATAACGCATAACGCATAACGCATAACGCATAACGCATAACGCATAACGCATAACGCATAACGCATAACGCATAACGCATAACGCATAACGCATAACGCATAACGCATAACGCATAACGCATTACGCATAACGCATAAAGTATAACACATAAAGCATAACGCATTACGCATAACGCATCACGCATAACGCATAACGCATAACGCATAACGCATATCGCATAAAACATAACGCATCACGCATAACGTACAACGTATAACGCATAACGCATAACGCATAACGCATAACGCATAACGCATAACGTATATCGCATAACACATAACGCATAACCCATAACGCATAACGCATAAGGCATAACGCATAACGTTAACGCATAACGCATAACGCCTAACGCATAACGGATCACGCATAACGCATAACGCATAACGCATAAAGCATAACGCATAACGCATAACGCATAACGCATAACGCATAAAGCATAACGCATACCGCATAACGCATAACGCATATCGCATAACGCATAACGCATAACGCATAACGTATAACGCATAACGCATACCGTATAACGCATAACGCATAACGCATAACGCAAACGTATAACGCACAACGCATAACGAATACAGCAAAACGCATAATGCTTAACGCATAACGGATCACGCATAACGCATAAAGCATAACGCATACCGCATAACGTATAACGCATAACGCATACCGTATAACGCATAACGCATAACGCATGACGCATAACGCAAACGTATAACGCATAAAGCATAACGCATAACGCATAACGCATAACGAATAACGCATAACGCATAACGCATAACGCATAACGCATAACGCATAACGCATAACGCATAACGCATAACGCATTACGCATAACGCATAAAGTATAACACATAACGCATAACGCATAAAGTATAACACATAACGCATAACGCATTACGCATAACGCATCACGCATAACGCATAACGCATAACGCATAACGCATATCGCATAAAACATAACGCATAAAGCATAACGTACAACGTATAACGCATAACGCATAACGCATAACGCATAACGCATAACGCATAACTTATATCGCATAACACATAACGCATAACCCATAACGCATAACGCATAAGGCATAACGCATAACGTTAACGCATAACGCATAACGCATAACGCATAACGCATAACGCATAACGCATAACGCATAACGCATAACGCATAACGCATAACGCATAACGCATAACGCATAACGCATAACGCATAACGCATAACGCATAACGCATAACGCATAACGCATAACGCATAACGCATAACGCATAACGCATAACGCATAACGCATAACGCATAACGCATAACGCATAACGCATAACGCATTACGCATAACGCATAAAGTATAACACATAACGCATAACGCATTACGCATAACGCATCACGCATAACGCATAACGCATAACGCATAACGCATATCGCATAAAACATAACGCATCACGCATAACGTACAACGTATAACGCATAACGCATAACGCATAACGCATAACGCATAACGTATATCGCATAACACATAACGCACAACGCATAATGCATAACGCATAACGCATAACGCATAACGCATAACGCATAACGCATAACGCATAACGCATAACGCATAACGCATAACGCATAACGCATAACGCATAACGCATAACGCATAACGCATAACGCATAACGCATAACGCATAACGCATAACGCATAACGCATAACGCATAACGCATAACGCATAACGCATAACGCATAACGCATAACGCATAACGCATAACGCATAACGCATAACGCATAACGCATAACGCATAACGCATAACGCATAACGCATAACGCATAACGCATAACGCATAACGCATAACGCATAACGCATAACGCATAACGCATAACGCATAACGCATAACGCATAACGCATAACGCATAACGCATAACGCATAACGCATAACGCATAACGCATAACGCATAACGCATAACGCATAACGCATAACGCATAACCCATAACGCATAACGGATAACGCATAACGCATAACGTTAACGCATAACGCATAACGCCTAACGCATAACGCAAACGTATAACGCACAACGCATAACGCATAACGAACAACGGATAACGCATAACGCATAACGCATAACGAATACCGCAAAACGTATATCGACTAACACATAACGGATCACGCATAACGCATAACGCATAACGAACAACGGATAACGCATAACGCATAACGCATAACGCATAACGCATAACGCATAACGCATATCGCATACCGCATAACGCATAACGTATAACGCATAACGCATACCGTTTAACGCATAACGCATAACGCATAACGCATAATGCATAACGCATAACGTATAACGCATAACGCATAACACATAACGCATAACGCATAACGCACAACGCAAACGTATAACGCGCAACGCATAATGCACAACGCATAACGCATAACGCATAACGCATGGCGCATAATGCAAAATGCATAACGCATAACGCATAACGCATAACGCATAACGCATGACGCATAACACATAACGCATAACGCATAACGCATAACGCATAACGCATAACGCATAAAGCATAACGCATAACGCATAACGCATAACGCATAACGCATTACGCATAACGCATAAAGTATAACACATAACGCATAACGCATAAAGTATAACACATAACGCATAACGCATTACGCATATTGCATAACGTATAACGCAAAACGCATAATGCATAACGTTACCGCATAAGGCTTGATGCATGACGCATATCGCATAACGCATAACGCATAACTCATAACGTATAACGCATAACGCATAACGCATAATGCATAACGCATAACGCATAACGCACAACGCATAACGCATAACGCATAACGCATAACGCATAACGCATAACGCATAAAGCATAACGCATAACGCATAACGCAAACTTATAACGCACAACGCATAACGCATAACGCATAACGCATAACGCATAACGCATAACGCATAACGCATAACGCATAACGCATAACGCATAACGCATAACTCATAACGCATAACGCATAACGCATAACGCATTACGCATAACGCATAACGCATAACGCATAACGCATAACGCATAACGCATAACGCATAACGCATAACGCATAACGCATAACGCATAACGCATAACGCATAACGCATAACGCATAACGCATAACGCATAACGCATAACGCATAACGCATAACGCATAACGCATAACGCATAACGCATAACGCATAACGCATAACGCATTACGCATAACGCATAAAGTATAACACATAACGCATAACGCATTACGCATAACGCATAACGCATAACGCATAACGCATATCGCATAAAACATAACGCATCACGCATAACGTACAACGTATAACGCATAACGCATAACGCATAACGCATAACGCATAACGCATAACGTATATCGCATAACACATAACGCATAACGCATAACGCATAACGCATAACGCATAACGCATAACGCATAACGCATAACGCATAACGCATAACGCATAACGCATAACGCATAACGCATAACGCATATCGCATAACGCATAACGCATATCGCATACCGCATAACGCATAACGTATAACGCATAACGCATACCGTTTAACGCATAACGCATAACGCATAACGCATAACGCATAAAGCATAACGCATAACGCATAACGCATAACGCATAACGCATTACGCATAACGCATAAAGTATAACACATAACGCATAACGCATAAAGTATAACACATAACGCATAACGCATTACGCATATTGCATAACGTATAACGCAAAACGCATAACGCATAACGTTACCGCATAAGGCTTGATGCATGACGCATATCGCATAACGCATAACGCATAACTCATAACGTATAACGCATAACGCATAACGCATAATGCATAACGCATAGCGCATAACGCACAACGCATAACGCATAACGCATAACGCATAACGCATAACGCATAACGCATAACGCATAAAGCATAACGCATAACGCATAACGCAAACTTATAACGCACAACGCATAACGCATAACGCATAACGCATAACGCATAACGCATAACGCATAACGCATAACGCATAACGCATAACGCATAACGCATAACTCATAACGCATAACGCATAACGCATAACGCATAACGCATAACGCATAACGCATAACGCATAACGCATAACGCATAACGCATAACGCATAACGCATAACGCATAACGCATAACGCATAACGCATAACGCATAACGCATAACGCATAACGCATAACGCATAACGCATAACGCATAACGCATAACGCATAACGCATAACGCATAACGCATAACGCATTACGCATAACGCATAAAGTATAACACATAACGCATAACGCATTACGCATAACGCATAACGCATAACGCATAACGCATATCGCATAAAACATAACGCATCACGCATAACGTACAACGTATAACGCATAACGCATAACGCATAACGCATAACGCATAACGTATATCGCATAACACATAACGCACAACGCATAACGCATAACGCATAACGCATAACGCATAACGCATAACGCATAACGCATAACGCATAACGCATAACGCATAACGCATAACGCATAACGCATAACGCATATCGCATAACGCATAACGCATAACGCATAACGCATAACGCATAACGCATAACGCATAACGCATAACGCATAACGCATAACGCATAACGCATATCGCATAACACATAACGCACAACCCATAACGCATAACGCATAACGCATAACGCATAACGCATAACGCATAACGCATAACGCATAACGCATTACGCATAACGCATAAAGTATAACACATAACGCATAAAGTATAACACATAACGCATAACGCATTACGCATATTGCATAACGTATAACGCAAAACGCATAACGCATAACGCATAACGTTACCGCATAAGGCTTGATGCATGACGCATATCGCATAACGCATAACTCATAACTCATAACGTATAACGCATAACGCATAACGCATAACGCATAATGCATAACGCATAACGCATAACGCATAACGCATAACGCATAACGCATAACGCATAACGCATGAAGCATAACGCATAACGCATAACGCATAACGCAAACTTATAACGCACAACGCATAACGTATAACGCATAACGCATAACGCATAACGCATAACGCATAACGCATAACACATAACGCATAACGCATAACGCATAACGCATAACGCATAACGCATAACGCATAACGCATAACGCATAACGCATAACGCATAACGCATAACGCATAACGCATAACGCATAACGCATAACGCATAACGCATAACGCATAACGCATTACGCATAACGCATAAAGTATAACTCATAACGCATAACGCATTACGCATAACGCATCACGCATAACGCATAACGCATAACGCATAACGCATATCGCATAAAACATAACGCATCACGCATAACGTACAACGAATAACGTATAACGCATAACGCATAACGCATAACGCATAACGCATAACGCATAACGTATATCGCATAACACATAACGCATAACCCATAACGCATAACGCATAAGGCATAACGCATAACGTTAACGCATAACGCATAACGCCTAACGCATAACGGATCACGCATAACGCATAACGCATAACGCATAAAGCACAACGCATACCGCATAACGCATAACGCATATCGCATAACGCATAACGCATAACGTATAACGCATAACGCATACCGTATAACGCATAACGCATAACGCATAACGCAAACGTATAACGCACAACGCATAACGAATACAGCAAAACGCATAATGCTTAACGCATAACGGATCACGCATAACGCATAAAGCATAACGCATACCGCATAACGCATAACGCATAACGCATAACGCATAACGCATAACGTATATCGCATAACACATAACGCATAACCCATAACGCATAACGCATAAGGCATAACGCATAACGTTAACGCATAACGCATAACGCCTAACGCATAACGGATCACGCATAACGCATAACGCATAACGCATAAAGCATAACGCATACCGCATAACGCATAACGCATATCGCATAACGCATAACGCATAACGTATAACGCATAACGCATACCGTATAACGCATAACGCATAACGCATAACGCAAACGTATAACGCACAACGCATAACGAATACAGCAAAACGCATAATGCTTAACGCATAACGGATCACGCATAACGCATAAAGCATAACGCATACCGCATAACGTATAACGCATAACGCATACCGTATAACGCATAACGCATAACGCATGACGCATAACGCAAACGTATAACGCACAACGCATAACGAATACAGCAAAACGCATAATGCTTAACGCATAACGGATCACGCATAACGCATAACGCATAACGCATAACGCATATCGAATAACGCATAACGTGTAACTCATAACGCATAACGCATAAAGCATAATGCATAACGCATAACGAACAACGGATAACGCATAACGCATAACGCATAACGAATACCGCAAAACGTATATCGCCTAACACATAACGGATCACGCATAACGCATAACGCATAACGTATAACGCATAACGCATAACGCATAACGCATAAAGCATAACGCATAACGCATAACGCATAACGCAAACTAATAACGCACAACGCATAACGCATAACGCATAACGCATAACGCATAACGCATAACGCATAACGCATAACGCATAACGCATAACGCATAACGCATAACGCATAACGCATAACGCATAACGCATAACGCATAACGCATAACGCATAACGCATTACGCATAACGCATAAAGTATAACACATAACGCATAACGCATAAAGTATAACACATAACGCATAACGCATCACGCATAACGCATAACGCATAACGCATAACGCATAACGCATATCGCATAAAACATAACGCATAAAGCATAACGTACAACGTATAACGCATAACGCATAACGCATAACGCATAACGCATAACGCATAACGCATAACGTATATCGCATAACACATAACGCATAACCCATAACGCATAACGCATAAGGCATAACGCATAACGATAACGCATAACGCCTAACGCATAACGGATCACGCATAACGCATAAAGCATAACGCATAAAGCATAACGCATAACGCATAACGCATAACGCATAAAGCATAACGCATAACGCATAACGCATAACGCATATCGCATAACGCATAACGCATAACGTATAACGCATAACGCATACCGTATAACGCATAACGCATAACGCAAACGTATAACGCACAACGCATAACGCATAACGCATAACGCATAACGCATAACGCATAACGCATAACGCATAACGCATAACGCATAACGCATAACGCATAACGCATAACGCATAACGCATAACGCATAACGTATATCGCATAACACATAACGCATAACCCATAACGCATAACGCATAAGGCATAACGCATAACGTTAACGCATAACGCATAACGCCTAACGCATAACGGATCACGCATAACGCATAAAGCATAACGCATAAAGCATAACGCATAACGCATAACGCATAACGCATAACGCATAACGCATAACGCATAAAGCATAACGCATAACGCATAACGCATAACGCATAACGCATAACGCATAACGTATATCGCATAACACATAACGCATAACCCATAACGCATAACGCATAAGGCATAACTCATAACGTTAACGCATAACGCATAACGCCTAACGCTTATCGGATCACGCATAACGCATAAAGCATAACGCATAAAGCATAACGCATAACGCATAACGCATAACGCATAACGCATAACGCATAACGCATAACGCATAACGCATAACGCATAACGCATAACGCATTACGCATAACGCATAAAGTATAACACATAACGCATAACGCATAAAGTATAACACATAACGCATAACGCATTACGCATAACGCATCACGCATAACGCATAACGCATAACGCAAACTAATAACGCACAACGCATAACGCATAACGCATATCGCATAACGCATAACGCATAACGTATAACGCATAACGCATACCGTATAACGCATAACGCATAACGCATGACGCATAACGCAAACGAATAACGCACAACGCATAACGAATACAGCAAAACGCATAATGCTTAACGCATAACGGATCACGCATAACGCATATCGCATAACGCATAACGCATAACGTATAACGCATAACGCATACCGTATAACGCATAACGCACAACGCAAGCGTATAACGCACAACGCATAATGCATAACGCATAACGCATAACGCATAACGCATAACGCATGGCGCATAATGCAAAATGCATAACGCATAACGCATAACGCATAACGCATGACGCATAACGCATAACGCATAACGCATAACGCATAACGCATAACGCATAACGCATAACGCATAACGCATAACGCATAACGCATAACGCATAAAGCATAACGCATAACGCATAACGCATTACGCATAACGCATAAAGTATAACACATAAAGCATAACGCATTACGCATAACGCATCACGCATAACGCATAACGCATAACGCATAACGCATATCGCATAAAACATAACGCATCACGCATAACGTACAACGTATAACGCATAACGCATAACGCATAACGCATAACGCATAACGCATAACGTATATCGCATAACACATAACGCATAACCCATAACGCATAACGCATAAGGCATAACGCATAACGTTAACGCATAACGCATAACGCCTAACGCATAACGGATCACGCATAACGCATAAAGCATAACGCATAAAGCATAACGCATAACGCATAACTCATAACGTATAACGCATAACGCATAACGCATAACGCATAATGCATAACGCATAACGCATAACGCATAACGCATAACGCATGGCGCATAATGCAAAATGCATAACGCATAACGCATAACGCATAAAGTATAACACATAACGCATAACGCATTACGCATAACGCATCACGCATAACGCATAACGTATAACGCATAACGCATAACGCATAACGCATAACGCATAACGCATAACGCATACCGCATAACGCATAACGCATAACGCATAACGCATAACGCATAATGCATAACGCATAACGCATAACGTATATCGCATAACACATAACGCATAACCCATAACGCATAACGTATAACGCATAACGCATACCGTATAACGCATAACGCACAACGCAAGCGTATAACGCACAACGCATAACGCATAACGCATAACGCATAACGCATAACGCATAACGCATAACGCATAACGCATAACGCATAACGCATTACGCATAACGCATAAAGTATAACACATAACGCATAACGCATAAAGTATAACACATAACGCATAACGCATTACGCATAACGCATCACGCATAACGCATAACGCATAACGCATAACGCATAACGCATAACGCATATCGCATAAAACATAACGCATAAAGCATAACGTACAACGTATAACGCATAACGCATAACGCATAACGCATAACGCATAACGCATAACGCATAACGCATAACGTATATCGCATAACACATAACGCATAACCCATAACGCATAACGCATAAGGCATAACGCATAACGATAACGCATAACGCCTAACGCATAACGGATCACGCATAACGCATAAAGCATAACGCATAAAGCATAACGCATAACGCATAACGCATAACGCATAAAGCATAACGCATAACGCATAACGCATAACGCATATCGCATAACGCATAACGCATAACGTATAACGCATAACGCATACCGTATAACGCATAACGCATAACGCAAACGTATAACGCACAACGCATAACGCATAACGCATAACGCATAACGCATAACGCATAACGCATAACGCATAACGCATAACGCATAACGCATAACGCATAACGCATAACGCATAACGCATAACGTATATCGCATAACACATAACGCATAACTCATAACGCATAACGCATAAGGCATAACGCATAACGTTAACGCATAACGCATAACGCCTAACGCATAACGGATCACGCATAACGCATAAAGCATAACGCATAAAGCATAACGCATAACGCATAACGCATAACGCATAACGCATAACGCATAAAGCATAACGCATAACGCATAACGCATAACGCATAACGCATAACGCATAACGCATAACGTATATCGCATAACACATAACGCATAACCCATAACGCATAACGCATAAGGCATAACTCATAACGTTAACGCATAACGCATAACGCCTAACGCTTATCGGATCACGCATAACGCATAAAGCATAACGCATAAAGCATAACGCATAACGCATAACGCATAACGCATAACGCATAACGCATAACGCATAACGCATAACGCATAACGCATAACGCATAACGCATTACGCATAACGCATAAAGTATAACGCAA
This sequence comes from Lasioglossum morio, assembly GCA_916610235.2. NCBI lineage: Eukaryota > Metazoa > Arthropoda > Insecta > Hymenoptera > Halictidae > Lasioglossum > Lasioglossum morio. The sequence goes on from CAKAJA020000347.1 coordinate 3,113,699, forward strand.
AACGCATAACGCATTACGCATAACGCATAAAGTATAACACATAACGCATAACGCATAAAGTATAACACATAACGCATAACGCATTACGCATAACGCATCACGCATAACGCATAACGCATAACGCATAACGCAAACTAATAACGCACAACGCATAACGCATAACGCATATCGCATAACGCATAACGCATAACGTATAACGCATAACGCATACCGTATAACGCATAACGCATAACGCATGACGCATAACGCAAACGAATAACGCACAACGCATAACGAATACAGCAAAACGCATAATGCTTAACGCATAACGGATCACGCATAACGCATATCGCATAACGCATAACGCATAACGTATAACGCATAACGCATACCGTATAACGCATAACGCACAACGCAAGCGTATAACGCACAACGCATAATGCATAACGCATAACGCATAACGCATAACGCATAACGCATAACGCATAACGCATAACGCATAACGCATAACGCATAACGCATAACGCATAACGCATTACGCATAACGCATAAAGTATAACACATAACGCATAACGCATAAAGTATAACACATAACGCATAACGCATTACGCATATTGCATAACGTATAACGCAAAACGCATAACGCATAACGTTACCGCATAAGGCTTGATGCATGACGCATATCGCATAACGCATAACGCATAACTCATAACGTATAACGCATAACGCATAACGCATAACGCATAATGCATAACGCATAACGCATAACGCATAACGCATAACGCATAACGCATAACGCATAACGCATAAAGCATAACGCATAACGCATAACGCATAACGCAAACTTATAACACACAACGCATAACGTATAACGCATAACGCATAACGCATAACGCATAACGCATAACGCATAACGCATACCGCATAACGCATAACGCATAACGCATAACGCATAACGCATAACGCATAACGCATAACGCATAACGCATAACGCATAACGCATAACGCATAACGCATAACGCATAACGCATAACGCATTACGCATAACGCATAAAGTATAACACATAAAGCATAACGCATTACGCATAACGCATCACGCATAACGCATAACGCATAACGCATAACGCATATCGCATAAAACATAACGCATCACGCATAACGTACAACGTATAACGCATAACGCATAACGCATAACGCATAACGCATAACGTATATCGCATAACACATAACGCATAACCCATAACGCATAACGCATAAGGCATAACGCATAACGTTAACGCATAACGCATAACGCCTAACGCATAACGGATCACGCATAACGCATAAAGCATAACGCATAAAGCATAACGCATAACGCATAACTCATAACGTATAACGCATAACGCATAACGCATAACGCATAATGCATAACGCATAACGCATAACGCATAACGCATAACGCATAACGCATAACGCATAACGCATAACGCATAAAGCATAACGCATAACGCATAACGCATAACGCAAACTTATAACGCACAACGCATAACGTATAACGTATAACGCATAACGCATAACGCATAACGCATAACGCATAACGCATAACGCATAACGCATACCGCATAACGCATAACGCATAACGCATAACGCATAACGCATAATGCATAACGCATAACGCATAACGTATATCGCATAACACATAACGCATAACCCATAACGCATAACGTATAACGCATAACGCATACCGTATAACGCATAACGCACAACGCAAGCGTATAACGCACAACGCATAATGCATAACGCATAACGCATAACGCATAACGCATAACGCATGGCGCATAATGCAAAATGCATAACGCATAACGCATAACGCATAACGCATGACGCATAACGCATAACGCATAACGCATAACGCATAACGCATGACGCATAACGCATAACGCATAACGCATAACGCATAACGCATAACGCATAACGCATAACGCATAACGCATTACGCATAACGCATAAAGTATAACACATAACGCATAACGCATAAAGTATAACACATAACGCATAACGCATTACGCATATTGCATAACGTATATAGCAAAACGCATAACGCATAACGTTACCGCATAAGGCTTGATGCATGACGCATATCGCATAACGCATAACGCATAACTCATAACGTATAACGCATAACGCATAACGCATAACGCATAATGCATAACGCATAACGCATAACGCATAACGCATAACGCATAACGCATAACGCATAACGCATAAAGCATAACGCATAACGCATAACGCATAACGCAAACTTATAACGCACAACGCATAACGTATAACGCATAACGCATAACGCATAACGCATAACGCATAACGCATAACGCATAACGCATACCGCATAACGCATAACGCATAACGCATAACGCATAACGCATAACGCATAACGCATAACGCATAACGGATCACGCATAACGCATAAAGCATAACGCATAAAGCATAACGCATAACGCATAACTCATAACGTATAACGCATAAGGCATAACGCATAACGTTAACGCATAACGCATAACGCCTAACGCATAACGGATCACGCATAACGCATAAAGCATAACGCATAAAGCATAACGCATAACGCATAACTCATAACGTATAACGCATAACGCATAACGCATAACGCATAATGCATAACGCATAACGCATAACGCATAACGCATAACGCATAACGCATAACGCATAACGCATAAAGCATAACGCATAACGCATAACGCATAACGCAAACTTATAACGCACAACGCATAACGTATAACGTATAACGCATAACGCATAACGCATAACGCATAACGCATAACGCATAACGCATAACGCATACCGCATAACGCATAACGCATAACGCATAACGCATAACGCATAATGCATAACGCATAACGCATAACGTATATCGCATAACACATAACGCATAACCCATAACGCATAACGTATAACGCATAACGCATACCGTATAACGCATAACGCACAACGCAAGCGTATAACGCACAACGCATAATGCATAACGCATAACGCATAACGCATAACGCATAACGCATGGCGCATAATGCAAAATGCATAACGCATAACGCATAACGCATAACGCATGACGCATAACGCATAACGCATAACGCATAACGCATAACGCATAACGCATAACGCATAACGCATAACGCATAACGCATAACGCATAACGCATAACGCATAACGCATAACGCATTACGCATAACGCATAAAGTATAACACATAACGCATAACGCATAAAGTATAACACATAACGCATAACGCATTACGCATATTGCATAACGTATAACGCAAAACGCATAACGCATAACGTTACCGCATAAGGCTTGATGCATGACGCATATCGCATAACGCATAACGCATAACTCATAACGTATAACGCATAACGCATAACGCATAACGCATAATGCATAACGCATAACGCATAACGCATAACGCATAACGCATAACGCATAACGCATAACGCATAAAGCATAACGCATAACGCATAACGCATAACGCAAACTTATAACGCACAACGCATAACGTATAACGCATAACGCATAACGCATAACGCATAACGCATAACGCATAACGCATAACGCATAACGCATACCGCATAACGCATAACGCATAACGCATAACGCATAACGCATAACGCATAACGCATAACGCATAACGCATAACGCATAACGCATAACGCATAACGCATAACGCATAACGCATAACGCATAACGCATTACGCATAACGCATAAAGTATAACACATAAAGCATAACGCATTACGCATAACGCATCACGCATAACGCATAACGCATAACGCATATCGCATAAAACATAACGCATCACGCATAACGTACAACGTATAACGCATAACGCATAACGCATAACGCATAACGCATAACGCATAACGTATATCGCATAACACATAACGCATAACCCATAACGCATAACGCATAAGGCATAACGCATAACGTTAACGCATAACGCATAACGCCTAACGCATAACGGATCACGCATAACGCATAAAGCATAACGCATAAAGCATAACGCATAACGCATAACGCATAACGCATAAAGCATAACGCATACCGCATAACGCATAACGCATAACGCATAACGCATAACGCATAACGCATAACGTATAACGCATAACGCATACCGTATAACGCATAACGCATAACGCATAACGCAAACGTATAACGCACAACGCATAACGAATACAGCAAAACGCATAATGCTTAACTCATAACGGATCACGCATAACGCATAAAGCATAACGCATACCGCATAACGCATAACGCATAACGCATACCGTATAACGCATAACGCATAACGCATGACGCATAACGCAAACGTATAACGCATAAAGCATAACGCATAACGCATAACGCATAACGAATAACGCATAACGCATAACGCATAACGCATAACGCATAACGCATAACGCATAACGCATAACGCATAACGCATTACGCATAACGCATAAAGTATAACACATAACGCATAACGCATAAAGTATAACACATAACGCATAACGCATTACGCATAACGCATCACGCATAACGCATAACGCATAACGCATAACGCATATCGCATAAAACATAACGCATAAAGCATAACGTACAACGTATAACGCATAACGCATAACGCATAACGCATAACGCATAACTTATATCGCATAACACATGACGCATAATCCATAACGCATAACGCATAAGGCATAACGCATAACGTTAACGCATAACGCATAACGCATAACGCATAACGCATAACGCATAACGCATAACGCATAACGCATAACGCATAACGCATAACGCATAACGCATAACGCATAACGCATAACGCATAACGCATAACGCATAACGCATAACGCATAACGCATAACGCATAACGCATAACGCATAACGCATAACGCATAACGCATAACGCATAACGCATTACGCATAACGCATAAAGTATAACACATAACGCATAACGCATTACGCATAACGCATCACGCATAACGCATAACGCATAACGCATAACGCATATCGCATAAAACATAACGAATCACGCATAACGTACAACGTATAACGCATAACGCATAACGCATAACGCATAACGCATAACGCATAACGTATATCGCATAACACATAACGCACAACGCATAACGCATAACGCATAACGCATAACGCATAACGCATAACGCATAACGCATAACGCATAACGCATAACGCATAACGCATAACGCATAACGCATAACGCATAACGCATAACGCATAACGCATAACGCATAACGCATAACGCATAACGCATACGGCATAACGCATAACGCATAACGCATAACGCATAACGCATAACGCATAACGCATAACGCATAACGCATAACGCATAACGCATAACGCATAACGCATAACGCATAACGCATAACGCATAACGCATAACGCATAACGCATAACGCATAACGCATAACGCATAACGCATAACGCATAACGCATAACGCATAACGCATAACGCATAACGCATAACGCATAACGCATAACGCATAACGCATAACGCATAACGCATAACGCATAACGCATAACGCATAACGCATAACGCATAACGCATAACGCATAACGCATAACGCATAACGCATAACGCATAACGCATAACGCATAACGCATAACGGATAACGCATAACGCATAACGTTAACGCATAACGCATAACGCCTAACGCATAACGCAAACGTATAACGCACAACGCATAACGCATAACGAACAACGGATAACGCATAACGCATAACGCATAACGAATACCGCAAAACGTATATCGACTAACACATAACGGATCACGCATAACGCATAACGCATAACGAACAACGGATAACGCATAACGCATAACGCATAACGCATAACGCATAACGCATAACGCATATCGCATACCGCATAACGCATAACGTATAACGCATAACGCATACCGTTTAACGCATAACGCATAACGCATAACGCATAATGCATAACGCATAACGTATAACGCATAACGCATAACACATAACGCATAACGCATAACGCACAACGCAAACGTATAACGCGCAACGCATAATGCACAACGCATAACGCATAACGCATAACGCATGGCGCATAATGCAAAATGCATAACGCATAACGCATAACGCATAACGCATAACGCATGACGCATAACACATAACGCATAACGCATAACGCATAACGCATAACGCATAACGCATAAACCATAACGCATAACGCATAACGCATAACGCATAACGCATTACGCATAACGCATAAAGTATAACACATAACGCATAACGCATAAAGTATAACACATAACGCATAACGCATTACGCATATTGCATAACGTATAACGCAAAACGCATAACGCATAACGTTACCGCATAAGGCTTGATGCATGACGCATATCGCATAACGCATAACGCATAACTCATAACGTATAACGCATAACGCATAACGCATAATGCATAACGCATAACGCATAACGCATAACGCATAACGCATAACGCATAACGCATAACGCATAACGCATAACGCATAACGCATTACGCATAACGCATAAAGTATAACACATAACGCATAACGCATAAAGTATAACACATAACGCATAACGCATTACGCATAACGCATCACGCATAACGCATAACGCATAACGCATAACGCATATCGCATAAAACATAACGCATAAAGCATAACGTACAACGTATAACGCATAACGCATAACGCATAACGCATAACGCATAACTTATATCGCATAACACATAACGCATAACCCATAACGCATAACGCATAAGGCATAACGCATAACGTTAACGCATAACGCATAACGCATAACGCATAACGCATAACGCATAACGCATAACGCATAACGCATAACGCATAACGCATAACGCATAACGCATAACGCATAACGCATAACGCATAACGCATAACGCATAACGCATAACGCATAACGCATAACGCATAACGCATAACGCATAACGCATAACGCATAACGCATAACGCATAACGCATAACGCATAACGCATAACGCATAACGCATTACGCATAACGCATAAAGTATAACACATAACGCATAACGCATTACGCATAACGCATCACGCATAACGCATAACGCATAACGCATAACGCATATCGCATAAAACATAACGCATCACGCATAACGTACAACGTATAACGCATAACGCATAACGCATAACGCATAACGCATAACGCATAACGTATATCGCATAACACATAACGCACAACGCATAACGCATAACGCATAACGCATAACGCATAACGCATAACGCATAACGCATAACGCATAACGCATAACGCATAACGCATAACGCATAACGCATAACGCATAACGCATAACGCATAACGCATAACGCATACGGCATAACGCATAACGCATAACGCATAACGCATAACGCATAACGCATAACGCATAACGCATAACGCATAACGCATAACGCATAACGCATAACGCATAACGCATAACGCATAACGCATAACGCATCACGCATAACGCATAAAGTATAACACATAACGCATAACGCATTACGCATAACGCATCACGCATAACGCATAACGCATAACGCATAACGCATATCGCATAAAACATAACGCATAAAGCATAACGTACAACGTATAACGCATAACGCATAACGCATAACGCATAACGCATAACTTATATCGCATAACACATGACGCATAACCCATAACGCATAACGCATAAGGCATAACGCATAACGTTAACGCATAACGCATAACGCATAACGCATAACGCATAACGCATAACGCATAACGCATAACGCATAACGCATAACGCATAACGCATAACGCATAACGCATAACGCATAACGCATAACGCATAACGCATAACGCATAACGCATAACGCATAACGCATAACGCATAACGCATAACGCATAACGCATAACGCATAACGCATAACGCATAACGCATAACGCATAACGCATAACGCATTACGCATAACGCATAAAGTATAACACATAACGCATAACGCATTACGCATAACGCATCACGCATAACGCATAACGCATAACGCATAACGCATATCGCATAAAACATAACGCATCACGCATAACGTACAACGTATAACGCATAACGCATAACGCATAACGCATAACGCATAACGCATAACGTATATCGCATAACTCATAACGCATAACGCATAACGCATAACGCATAACGCATAACGCATAACGCATAACGCATAACGCATAACGCATAACGCATAACGCATAACGCATAACGCATAACGCATAACGCATAACGCATAACGCATAACGCATAACGCATAACGCATAACGCATAACGCATAACGCATACGGCATAACGCATAACGCATAACGCATAACGCATAACGCATAACGCATAACGCATAACGCATAACGCATAACGCATAACGCATAACGCATAACGCATAACGCATAACGCATAACGCATAACGCATAACGCATAACGCATAACGCATAACGCATAACGCATAACGCATAACGCATAACGCATAACGCATAACGCATAACGCATAACGCATAACGCATAACGCATAACGCATAACGCATAACGCATAACGCATAACGCATAACGCATAACGCATAACGCATAACGCATAACGCATAACGCATAACGCATAACGCATAACGGATAACGCATAACGCATAACGTTAACGCATAACGCATAACGCCTAACGCATAACGCAAACGTATAACGCACAACGCATAACGCATAACGAACAACGGATAACGCATAACGCATAACGCATAACGAATACCGCAAAACGTATATCGACTAACACATAACGGATCACGCATAACGCATAACGCATAACGAACAACGGATAACGCATAACGCATAACGCATAACGCATAACGCATAACGCATATCGCATAACGCATAACGCATAACGTATAACGCACACCGTATAACGCATAACGCATAACGCATAACGCATAATGCATAACGCATAACGTATAACGCATAACGCATAACACATAACGCATAACGCATAACGCACAACGCAAACGTATAACGCGCAACGCATAATGCACAACGCATAACGCATAACGCATAACGCATGGCGCATAATGCAAAATGCATAACGCATAACGCATAACGCATAACGCATAACGCATGACGCATAACACATAACGCATAACGCATAACGCATAACGCATAACGCATAACGCATAAAGCATAACGCATAACGCATAACGCATAACGCATAACGCATTACGCATAACGCATAAAGTATAACACATAACGCATAACGCATAAAGTATAACACATAACGCATAACGCATTACGCATATTGCATAACGTATAACGCAAAACGCATAACGCATAACGTTACCGCATAAGGCTTGATGCATGACGCATATCGCATAACGCATAACGCATAACTCATAACGTATAACGCATAACGCATAACGCATAATGCATAACGCATAACGCATAACGCACAACGCATAACGCATAACGCATAACGCATAACGCATAACGCATAACACATAACGCATAAAGCATAACGCATAACGCATAACGCAAACTTATAACGCACAACGCATAACGCATAACGCATAACGCATAACGCATAACGCATAACGCATAACGCATAACGCATAACGCATAACGCATAACGCATAACGCATAACGCATAACTCATAACGCATAACGCATAACGCATAACGCATAACGCATAACGCATAACGCATAACGCATAACGCATAACGCATAACGCATAACGCATAACGCATAACGCATAACGCATAACGCATAACGCATAACGCATAACGCATAACGCATAACGCATAACGCATAACGCATAACGCATTACGCATAACGCATAAAGTATAACACATAACGCATAACGCATTACGCATAACGCATAACGCATAACGCATAACGCATATCGCATAAAACATAACGCATCACGCATAACGTACAACGTATAACGCATAACGCATAACGCATAACGCATAACGCATAACGCATAACGTATATCGCATAACACATAACGCACAACGCATAACGCATAACGCATAACGCATAACGCATAACGCAAAACGCATAACGCGTAACGCATAACGCATAACGCATAACGCATAACGCATAACGCATAACGCATAACGCATATCGCATAACGCATAACGCATAACGCATAACGCATAACGCATAACGCATAACGCATAACGCATAACGCATAACGCATAACGCATAACACATAACGCATATCGCATAACACATAACGCACAACCCATAACGCATAACGCATAACGCATAACGCATAACGCATAACGCATAACGCATAACGCATAACGCATAACGCATTACGCATAACGCATAAAGTATAACACATAACGCATAAAGTATAACACATAACGCATAACGCATTACGCATATTGCATAACGTATAACGCAAAACGCATTACGCATAACGTTACCGCATAAGGCTTGATGCATGACGCATATCGCATAACGCATAACTCATAACTCATAACGTATAACGCATAACGCATAACGCATAACGCATAATGCATAACGCATAACGCATAACGCATAACGCATAACGCATAACGCATAACGCATAAAGCATAACGCATAACGCATAACGCATAACGCAAACTTATAACGCACAACGCATAACGTATAACGCATAACGCATAACGCATAACGTATATCGCATAACACATAACGCATAACCCATAACGCATAACGCATAAGGCATAACGCATAACGTTAACGCATAACGCATAACGCCTAACGCATAACGGATCACGCATAACGCATAACGCATAACGCATAAAGCATAACGCATACCGCATAACGCATAACGCATATCGCATAACGCATAACGCATAACGTATAACGCATAACGCATACCGTATAACGCATAACGCATAACGCATAACGCAAACGTATAACGCACAACGCATAACGAATACAGCAAAACGCATAATGCTTAACGCATAACGGATCACGCATAACGCATAAAGCATAACGCATACCGCATAACGTATAACGCATAACGCATACCGTATAACGCATAACGCATAACGCATGACGCATAACGCAAACGTATAACGCACAACGCATAACGAATACAGCAAAACGCATAATGCTTAACGCATAACGGATCACGCATAACGCATAACGCATAACGCATAACGCATAACGCATATCGAATAACGCATAACGTGTAACTCATAACGCATAACGCATAAAGCATAATGCATAACGCATAACGAACAACGGATAACGCATAACGCATAACGCATAACGAATACCGCAAAACGTATATCGCCTAACACATAACGGATCACGCATAACGCATAACGCATAACGTATAACGCATAACGCATAACGCATAACGCATAAAGCATAACGCATAACGCATAACGCATAACGCAAACTAATAACGCACAACGCATAACGCATAACGCATAACGCATAACGCATAACGCATAACGCATAACGCATAACGCATAACGCATAACGCATAACGCATAACGCATAACGCATAACGCATAACGCATAACGCATAACGCATAACGCATTACGCATAACGCATAAAGTATAACACATAACGCATAACGCATAAAGTATAACACATAACGCATAACGCATTACGCATAACGCATCACGCATAACGCATAACGCATAACGCATAACGCATAACGCATATCGCATAAAACATAACGCATAAAGCATAACGTACAACGTATAACGCATAACGCATAACGCATAACGCATAACGCATAACGCATAACGCATAACGTATATCGCATAACACATAACGCATAACCCATAACGCATAACGCATAAGGCATAACGCATAACGATAACGCATAACGCATAACGCCTAACGCATAACGGATCACGCATAACGCATAAAGCATAACGCATAAAGCATAACGCATAACGCATAACGCATAACGCATAAAGCATAACGCATAACGCATAACGCATAACGCATATCGCATAACGCATAACGCATAACGCATAACGCATAACGCATAACGCATAACGCATAACGCATAACGCATAACGCATAACGCATAACGCATAACGCATAACGTATATCGCATAACACATAACGCATAACCCATAACGCATAACGCATAAGGCATAACGCATAACGTTAACGCATAACGCATAACGCCTAACGCATAACGGATCACGCATAACGCATAAAGCATAACGCATAAAGCATAACGCATAACGCATAACGCATAACGCATAACGCATAACGCATAAAGCATAACGCATAACGCATAACGCATAACGCATAACGCATAACGCATAACGTATATCGCATAACACATAACGCATAACCCATAACGCATAACGCATAAGGCATAACTCATAACGTTAACGCATAACGCATAACGCCTAACGCTTATCGGATCACGCATAACGCATAAAGCATAACGCATAAAGCATAACGCATAACGCATAACGCATAACGCATAACGCATAACGCATAACGCATAACGCATAACGCATAACGCATAACGCATAACGCATAACGCATAACGCATAACGCATTACGCATAACGCATAAAGTATAACACATAACGCATAACGCATAAAGTATAACACATAACGCATAACGCATCACGCATAACGCATAACGCATAACGCATAACGCAAACTAATAACGCACAACGCATAACGCATAACGCATATCGCATAACGCATAACGCATAACGTATAACGCATAACGCATACCGTATAACGCATAACGCATAACGCATGACGCATAACGCAAACGAATAACGCACAACGCATAACGAATACAGCAAAACGCATAATGCTTAACGCATAACGGATCACGCATAACGCATATCGCATAACGCATAACGCATAACGTATAACGCATAACGCATACCGTATAACGCATAACGCACAACGCAAGCGTATAACGCACAACGCATAACGCATAACGCATAACGCATAACGCATAACGCATAACGCATGGCGCATAATGCAAAATGCATAACGCATAACGCATAACGCATAACGCATGACGCATAACGCATAACGCATAACGCATAACGCATAACGCATAACGCATAACGCATAACGCATAAAGCATAACGCATAACGCATAACGCATAACGCATAACGCATTACGCATAACGCATAAAGTATAACACATAACGCATAACGCATAAAGTATAACACATAACGCATAACGCATTACGCATATTGCATAACGTATAACGCAAAACGCATAACGCATAACGTTACCGCATAAGGCTTGATGCATGACGCATATCGCATAACGCATAACGCATAACTCATAACGTATAACGCATAACGCATAACGCATAATGCATAACGCATAACGCATAACGCATAACGCATAACGCATAACGCATAACGCATAACGCATAACGCATAACGCATAACGCATAACGCATAAAGCATAACGCATAACGCATAACGCAAACTTATAACGCACAACGCATAACGCATAACGCATAACGCATAACGCATAACGCATAACGCATAACGCATAACGCATAACGCATAACGCATAACGCATAACGCATAACGCAAACTTATAACGCATAACGCATAACGCATAACGCATAACGCATAACGCATAACGCATAACGCATAACGCATAACGCATAACGCATAACGCATAACGCATAACGCATAACGCATAACGCATAACGCATAACGCATAACGCATAACGCATAACGCATAACGCATAACGCATAAAGCATAACGCATAACGCATAACGCATTACGCATAACGCATTACGCATAACGCATAAAGTATAACGCATAACGCATAACGCATAACGCATAACGCATAACGCATAACGCATAACGCATAACGCATAACACATAACGCATAACGCATAACGCATAACGCATAACGCATAACGCATTACGCATAACGCATAAAGTATAACACATAACGCATAACGCATTACGCATAACGCATCACGCATAACGCATAACGCATAACGCATAACGCATATCGCATAAAACATAACGCATCACGCATAACGTACAACGTATAACGCATAACGCATAACGCATAACGTATATCGCATAACACATAACGCATAACCCATAACGCATAACGCATAAGGCATAACTCATAACGTTAACGCATAACGCATAACGCCTAACGCTTAACGGATCACGCATAACGCATAAAGCATAACGCATAAAGCATAACGCATAACGCATAACGCATAACGCATAAAGCATAACGCATACCGCATAACGCATAACGCATAACGCATAACGCATAACGCAAACTTATAACGCACAACGCATAACGCATAACGCATAACGCATAACGCATAACGCATAACGCATAACGCATAACGCATAACGCATAACGCATAACGCATAACGCATAACGCATAACGCATAACGCATAACGCATAACGCATAACGCATAACGCATAACGCATAACGCATAACGCATAAAGCATAACGCATACCGCATAACGCATAACGCATAACGCAAACTTATAACGCACAACGCATAACGCATAACGCATAACGCATAACGCATAACGCATAACGCATAACGCATAACGCATAACGCATAACGCATAACGCATAACGCATAACGCATAACGCATAACGCATAACGCATAACGCATAACGCATAACGCATAACGCATAACGCATAACGCAGAACGCATAACGCATAACGCATAACGCATATCGCATAACACATAACGCATAACCCATAACGCTTAACGCATAACGCATAACGCATAACTCATAACGCATAACGCATAACGCATAACGCATTACGCATAACGCATAAAGTATAACACATAACGCATAACGCATAAAGTATAACACATAACGCATAACGGATTACGCATATTGCATAACGTATAACGCAAAACGCATAACGCATAACGTTACCGCATAAGGCTTGATGCATGACGCATATCGCATAACGCATAACGCATAACGCATAACTCATAACGTATAACGCATAACGCATAACGCATAACGCATAATGCATAACGCATAACGCTTAACGCATAACGCATAACGCATAACGCATAACGCATAAAGCATAACGCATAACGCATAACGCATAACGCAAACTTATAACGCACAACGCATAACGCATAACGCATAACGCATAACGCATAACGCATAACGCATAACGCATAACGCATAACGCATAACGCATAACACATAACGCATAACGCATAACGCATTACGCATAACGCATAAAGTATAACACATAACGCATAACGCATTACGCATAACGCATCACGTATAACGCATAACGCATAACGCATAACGCATATCGCATAAAACATAACGCATCACGCATAACGTACAACGTATAACGCATAACGCATAACGCATAACGCATAACGTTAACGCATAATGCATAACGCCTAACGCATAACGGATCACGCATAACGCATAAAGCATAACGCATAAAGCATAACGCATAACGCATAATGCATAACGCATAAAGCATAACGCATACCGCATAACGCATAACGCATATCGCATAACGCATAACGCATAACGCATAACGTATAACGCATAACGCATACCGTATAACGCATAACGCATAACGCATAACGCAAACGTATAACGCACAACGCATAACGAATACAGCAAAACGCATAATGCTTAACGCATAACGGATCACGCATAACGGATCACGCATAACGCATAAAGCATAACGCATACCGCATAACGTATAACGCATAACGCATACCGTATAACGCATAACGCATGACGCATAACGCAAACGTATAACGCACAACGCATAACGAATACAGCAAAACGCATAACGGATCACGCATAACGCATAACGCATATCGCATAAAACATAACGCATCACGCATAACGTACAACGTATAACGCATAACGCATAACGCATAACGCATAACGTTAACGCATAATGCATAACGCCTAACGCATAACGGATCACGCATAACGCATAAAGCATAACGCATAAAGCATAACGCATAACGCATAATGCATAACGCATAAAGCATAACGCATACCGCATAACGCATAACGCATATCGCATAACGCATAACGCATAACGCATAACGTATAACGCATAACGCATACCGTATAACGCATAACGCATAACGCATAACGCAAACGTATAACGCACAACGCATAACGAATACAGCAAAACGCATAATGCTTAACGCATAACGGATCACGCATAACGGATCACGCATAACGCATAAAGCATAACGCATACCGCATAACGTATAACGCATAACGCATACCGTATAACGCATAACGCATGACGCATAACGCAAACGTATAACGCACAACGCATAACGAATACAGCAAAACGCATAATGCTTAACGCATAACGGATCACGCATAACGCATAACGCATAACGCATAACGCATAACGCATATCGAATAACGCATAACGTGTAACTCATAACGCATAACGCATAAAGCATAATGCATAACGCATAACGAACAACGGATAACGCATAACGCATAACGCATAACGAATACCGCAAAACGTATATCGCCTAACACATAACGGATCACGCATAACGCATAACGCATAACGTATAACGCATAACGCATAACGCATAACGCATAACGCATAACGCATAACGCATAACGTATAACGCATAACCCACAACGCATAAGACATAACGCCTAACGGATCACGCATAACGCACAACGCATAATGCATAACGCATAAAGCATAAAGCATAACGCATAACGCATAACGAATAACGCATAAAGCATAACGCATAACGCATAACGCAAACGTATAACGCACAACGCATAACGAATACAGCAAAACGCATAATGCTTAACGCATAACGCATAACGCATAACGCATAACGCATAACACATAACGCATAACGCATAACGCATTACGCATAACGCATAAAGTATAACACATAACGCATAACGCATTACGCATAACGCATCACGTATAACGCATAACGCATAACGCATAACGCATATCGCATAAAACATAACGCATCACGCATAACGTACAACGTATAACGCATAACGCATAACGCATAACGCATAACGTTAACGCATAATGCATAACGCCTAACGCATAACGGATCACGCATAACGCATAAAGCATAACGCATAACGCATAACGCATAACGCATAAAGCATAACGCATACCGCATAACGCATAACGCATATCGCATAACGCATAACGCATAACGTTAACGCATAATGCATAACGCCTAACGCATAACGCATAACGCATAACGCATAACGCATATCGAATAACGCATAACGTGTAACTCATAACGCATAACGCATAAAGCATAATGCATAACGCATAACGAACAACGGATAACGCATAACGCATAACGAATACCGCAAAACGTATATCGCCTAACACATAACGCATCACGCATAACGTACAACGTATAACGCATAACGCATAACGCATAACGCATAACGTATAACGCATAACGCATAACGCATAACGCATAACGCATAACGCATAACGCATAACGCATAACGCATAACGCATAACGCATAACGTATAACGCATAACCCATAACGCATAAGACATAACGCCTAACGGATCACGCATAACGCACAACGCATAATGCATAACGCATAAAGCATATAGCATAACGCATAACGCATAACGCATAACGCATAAAGCATAACGCATAACGCATAACGCAAACGTATAACGCACAACGCATAACGAATACAGCAAAACGCATAATGCTTAACGCATAACGGATCACGCATAACGCATAACGCATAACGCATAACGCATAACGCATAACGCATAACGCATAACGCATAACGCATAACGCATAACGCATAACGCATAACGCATAACGCATAACGCATAACGCATAACGCATAACGCATAACGCATAACGCATAACGCATAACGCATAACGCATAACGCATAACGCATAACGCATAACGCATAACGCATAACGCATAACGCATAACGCATAACGCATAACGCATAACGCATAACGCATAACGCATAACGCATAACGCATAACGCATAACGCATAACGCATAACGCATAACGCATAACGCATAACGCATAACGCATAACGCATAACGCATAACGCATAACGTATACCGTATAACGCATAACGCATAACGCATAACGCATAACGCATAACGCATAACGCATAACGCATAACGCATAACGCATAACGCATAACGCATAACGCATAACGCATAACGCATAAAGCATAACGCATAACGCATAACGCATAACGCATAACGTATAACGCATAACCCATAACGCATAAGACATAACGCCTAACGGATCACGCATAACGCACAACGCATAATGCATAACGCATAACGAACAACGGATAACGCATAACGCATAACGAATACCGCAAACGTATATCGCCTAACACATAACGGATCACGCATAACGCATAACGCATAACGTATAACGCATAACGCATAACGCATAACGCATAACGCATAACGCATAACGCATAACGCATAACGCATAACGCATAACGTATAACGCATAACCCATAACGCATAAGACATAACGCCTAACGGATCACGCATAACGCACAACGCATAATGCATAACGCATAACGCATAACGCATATCGAATAACGCATAACGTGTAACTCATAACGCATAACGCATAAAGCATAATGCATAACGCATAACGAACAACGGATAACGCATAACGCATAACGCATAACGAATACCGCAAAACGTATATCGCCTAACACATAACGGATCACGCATAACGCATAACGCATAACGTATAACGCATAACGCATAACGCATAACGCATTACGCATAACGCATTACGCATAACGCATAAAGTATAACGCATAACGCATAACGCATAACGCATAACGCATAACGCATAAAGCATAAAGCATAACGCATAACGCATAACGCATAACGCATAAAGCATAACGCATAACGCATAAAGCATAACGCATAACGCATAACGCATAACGCATAACGTATAACGCATAACCCATAACGCATAAGACATAACGCCTAACGGATCACGCATAACGCACAACGCATAATGCATAACGCATAACGCATAACGCATAACGCATAAAGCATAACGCATAACGCATAACGCATAACGCATAACGCATTACGCATAACGCATAACGCACAACGCAAACGTATAACGCACAACGCATAATGCATAACGCATAACGCATAACGCATAACGCATGGCGCATAATGCAAAATGCATAACGCATAACGCATAACGCATAACGCATGACGCATAACGCATAACGCATAACGCATAACGCATAACGCATAAAGCAAAACGCATAACGCATAACGCATAACGCATAACGCATAACGCATAACGCATAACGCATAACGCATAACGCATAAAGTATAACACATAACGCATAACGCATAAAGTATAACACATAACGCATAACGCATAACGCATAATGCATAACGCATAACGCATAACGCATAACGCATAACGCATAACGCATAACGCATAACGCATAACGCATAACGCATAAAGCATAACGCATAACGCATAAAGCATAACGCAAACTTATAACGCACAACGCATAACGCACAACGCATAACGCATAACGCATAACGCATAACGCATAACGCATAACGCATAACGCATAACGCATAACGCATAACGCATAACGCATAACGCATAACGCATAACGCATAACGCATAACGCATAACGCATAACGCATAACGCATAACGCATAACGCATAACGCATAACACATAACGCATAAAGCATAACGCATAACGCATAACGCATAACGCATAACGCATAACGCATAACGCATAACGCATAACGCATTACGCATAACGCATAAAGTATAACACATAACGCATAACGCATTACGCATAACGCATAACGCATAACGCATTACGCATAACGCATAACGCACAACGCAAACGTATAACGCACAACGCATAATGCATAACGCATAACGCATAACGCATAACGCATGGCGAATAATGCAAAATGCATAACGCATAACGCATAACGCATAACGCATGACGCATAACGCATAACGCATAACGCATAACGCATAACGCATAACGCATAAAGCAAAACGCATAACGCATAACGCATAACGCATAACGCATAACGCATTACGCATAACGCATAAAGTATAACACATAACGCATAACGCATAAAGTATAACACATAACGCATAACGCATTACGCATATTGCATAACGTATAACGCAAAACGCATAACGCATAACGTTACCGCATAAGGCTTGATGCATGACGCATATCGCATAACGTATAACGCATAACTCATAACGTATAACGCATAACGCATAACGCATAATGCATAACGCATAACGCATAACGCATAACGCATAACGCATAACGCATAACGCATAACGCATAACGCATAACGCATAACGCATAACGCATAACGCATAACGCATAAAGCATAACGCATAACGCATAAAGCATAACGCAAACTTATAACGCACAACGCATAACGCACAACGCATAACGCATAACGCATAACGCATAACGCATAACGCATAACGCATAACGCATAACGCATAACGCATAACGCATAACGCATAACGCATAACGCATAACGCATAACGCATAACGCATAACGCATAACGCATAACGCATAACGCATAACGCATAACGCATAACGCATAACGCATAACGCATAACGCATTACGCATAACGCATAAAGCATAACGCATAACGCATAAAGCATAACGCATAACGCATAACGCATAACGCATAACGTATAACGCATAACCCATAACGCATAAGACATAACGCCTAACGGATCACGCATAACGCACAACGCATAATGCATAACGCATAACGCATAACGCATAACGCATAAAGCATAACGCATAACGCATAACGCATAACGCATAACGCATTACGCATAACGCATAACGCACAACGCAAACGTATAACGCACAACGCATAATGCATAACGCATAACGCATAACGCATAACGCATGGCGCATAATGCAAAATGCATAACGCATAACGCATAACGCATAACGCATGACGCATAACGCATAACGCATAACGCATAACGCATAACGCATAAAGCAAAACGCATAACGCATAACGCATAACGCATAACGCATAACGCATAACGCATAACGCATAACGCATAACGCATAAAGTATAACACATAACGCATAACGCATAAAGTATAACACATAACGCATAACGCATAACGCATAATGCATAACGCATAACGCATAACGCATAACGCATAACGCATAACGCATAACGCATAACGCATAACGCATAACGCATAAAGCATAACGCATAACGCATAAAGCATAACGCAAACTTATAACGCACAACGCATAACGCACAACGCATAACGCATAACGCATAACGCATAACGCATAACGCATAACGCATAACGCATAACGCATAACGCATAACGCATAACGCATAACGCATAACGCATAACGCATAACGCATAACGCATAACGCATAACGCATAACGCATAACGCATAACGCATAACACATAACGCATAAAGCATAACGCATAACGCATAACGCATAACGCATAACGCATAACGCATAACGCATAACGCATAACGCATTACGCATAACGCATAAAGTATAACACATAACGCATAACGCATTACGCATAACGCATAACGCATAACGCATTACGCATAACGCATAACGCACAACGCAAACGTATAACGCACAACGCATAATGCATAACGCATAACGCATAACGCATAACGCATGGCGAATAATGCAAAATGCATAACGCATAACGCATAACCCATAACGCATAACGCATAACGCATAACGCATAACGCATAACGCATAACGCATAACGCATAAAGCAAAACGCATAACGCATAACGCATAACGCATAACGCATAACGCATTACGCATAACGCATAAAGTATAACACATAACGCATAACGCATAAAGTATAACACATAACGCATAACGCATTACGCATATTGCATAACGTATAACGCAAAACGCATAACGCATAACGTTACCGCATAAGGCTTGATGCATGACGCATATCGCATAACGTATAACGCATAACTCATAACGTATAACGCATAACGCATAACGCATAATGCATAACGCATAACGCATAACGCATAACGCATAACGCATAACGCATAACGCATAACGCATAACGCATAACGCATAACGCATAACGCATAACGCATAACGCATAAAGCATAACGCATAACGCATAAAGCATAACGCAAACTTATAACGCACAACGCATAACGCACAACGCATAACGCATAACGCATAACGCATAACGCATAACGCATAACGCATAACGCATAACGCATAACGCATAACGCATAACGCATAACGCATAACGCATAACGCATAACGCATAACGCATAACGCATAACGCATAACGCATAACGCATAACGCATAACGCATAACGCATAACGCATAACGCATAACGCATTACGCATAACGCATAAAGTATAACACATAACGCATAACGCATTACGCATAACGCATCACGCATAACGCATAACGCATAACGCATAACGCATAACGCATATCGCATAAAACATAACGCATCACGCATAACGTACAACGTATAACGCATAACGCATAACGCATAACGCATAACGCATAACGTATATCGCATAACACATAACGCATAACCCATAACGCATAACGCATAAGGCATAACTGATAACGTTAACGCATAACGCATAACGCCTAACGCTTAACGGATCACGCATAACGCATAAAGCATAACGCATAAAGCATAACGCATAACGCATAACGCATAACGCATAACGCATAAAGCATAACGCATACCGCATAACGCATAACGCATAACGCAAACTTATAACGCACAACGCATAACGCATAACGCATAACGCATAACGCATAACGCATAACGCATAACGCATAACGCATAACGCATAACGCATAACGCATAACGCATAACGCATAACGCATAACGCATAACGCATAACGCATAACGCATAACGCATAACGCATAACGCATAACGCATAACGCATAACGCATAACGCATCACGCATAACGCATAACGCATAACGCATAACTCATAACGCATAACGCATAACGCATAACGCATAACGCATAACGCATAACGCATAACGCATTACGCATAACGCATAAAGTATAACACATAACGCATAACGCATTACGCATAACGCATCACGCATAACGCATAACGCATAACGCATTACGCATAACGCATATCGCATAAAACATAACGCATCACGCATAACGTACAACGTATAACGTATAACGCATAACGCATAACGCATAACGCATAACGCATAACCTATATCGCATAACACATAACGCATAACCCATAACGCATAACGCATAAGTCATAACGCATAACGTTAACGCATAACGCATAACGCCTAACGCATAACGGATCACGCATAACGCATAACGCATAACGCATAAAGCATAACGCATACCGCATAACGCATAACGCATATCGCATAACGCATAACGCATAACGTATAACGCATAACGCATACCGTATAACGCATAACGCATAACGCATAACGCAAACGTATAACGCACAACGCATAACGAATACAGCAAAACGCATAAAGCTTTACGCATAACGGATCACGCATAACGCATAAAGCATACCGCATACCGCATAACGTATAACGCACAACGCATACCGTATAACGCATAACGCATAACGCATGACGCATAACGCAAACGTATAACGCACAACGCATAACGAATACAGCAAAACGCATAATGCTTAACGCATAACGGATCACGCATAACGCATAACGCATAACGCATAACGCATAACGCATATCGAATTACGCATAACGTGTAACTCATAACACATAACGCATAAAGCATAATGCATAACGCATAACGAACAACGGATAACGCATAACGCATAACGCATAACGAATACCGCAAAACGTATATCGCCTAACACATAACGGATCACGCATAACGCATAACGCATAACGTATAACGCATAACGCATAACGCATAAAGCATAACGCATAACGCATAACGCATAACGCAAACTAATAACGCACAACGCATAACGCATAACGCATAACGCATAACGCATAACGCATAACGCATAACGCATAACGCATAACGCATAACGCATAACGCATAACGCATAACGCATAACGCATAACGCATAACGCATAACGCATAACGCATAACGCATAACGCATTACGCATAACGCATAAAGTATAACACATAACGCATAACGCATAAAGTATAACACATAACGCATAACGCATTACGCATAACGCATAACGCATCACGCATAACGCATAACGCATAACGAATAACGCATAACGCATATCGCATAAAACATAACGCATAAAGCATAACGTACAACGTATAACGCATAACACATAACGCATAACGCATAACGCATAACGCATAACGTATATCGCATAACACATAACGCATAACCCATAACGCATAACACATAACGCATAACGCATAACGCATAACGCATAACGTATATCGCATAACACATAACGCATAACCCATAACGCATAACGCATAAGGCATAACGCATAACGATAACGCATAACGCATAACGCCTAACGCATAACGGATCACGCATAACGCATAAAGCATAACGCATAAAGCATAACGCATAACGCATAACGCATAACGCATAACGCATAACGCATAACGCATAACGCATAACGCATAACGCAT
The DNA here is from genome assembly GCA_916610235.2 of Lasioglossum morio. Lineage (NCBI taxonomy): Eukaryota > Metazoa > Arthropoda > Insecta > Hymenoptera > Halictidae > Lasioglossum > Lasioglossum morio. The sequence continues at coordinate 3,138,359 of CAKAJA020000347.1, forward strand.
AACGCATAACGCATAACGCATAACGCATAACGCATAACGCATAACGCATAACGCATAACGCATAACGCATAACGCATACCGTATAACGCATAACGCATAACGCATAACGCATAACGTATATCGCATAACACATAACGCATAACCCATAACGCATAACGCATAAGGCATAACTCATAACGTTAACGCATAACGCATAACGCCTAACGCTTATCGGATCACGCATAACGCATAAAGCATAACGCATAAAGCATAACGCATAACGCATAACGCATAACGCATAAAGCATAACGCATACCGCATAACGCATAACGCATAACGCATAACGCAAACTTATAACGCACAACGCATAACGCATAACGCATAACGCATAACGCATAACGCATAACGCATAACGCATAACGCATAACGCATAACGCATAACGCATAACGCATAACGCATAACGCATAACGCATAACGCATAACGCATAACGCATAACGCATAACGCATAACGCATAACGCATAACGCATAACGCATAACGCATAACGCATAACGCATAACGCATAACGCATAACGCATAACGCATAACGCATAACGCATAACGCATAACACATAACGCATAACGCATAACGCATAACACATAACGCATAACGCATAACGCATAACGCATAACGCATAACGCATTACGCATAACGCATAAAGTATAACACATAACGCATAACGCATTACGCATAACGCATAACGCATAACGCATAACGCATAACGCATAACGCATAACGCATATCGAATTACGCATAACGTGTAACTCATAACACATAACGCATAAAGCATAATGCATAACGCATAACGAACAACGGATAACGCATAACGCATAACGCATAACGAATACCGCAAAACGTATATCGCCTAACACATAACGGATCACGCATAACGCATAACGCATAACGTATAACGCATAACGCATAACGCATAAAGCATAACGCATAACGTATAACGCATAACGCAAACTAATAACGCACAACGCATAACGCATAACGCATAACGCATAACGCATAACGCATAACGCATAACGCATAACGCATAACGCATAACGCATAACGCATAACGCATAACGCATAACGCATAACGCATAACGCATAACGCATAACGCATAACGCATTACGCATAACGCATAAAGTATAACACATAACGCATAACGCATAAAGTATAACACATAACGCATAACGCATTACGCATAACGCATCACGCATAACGCATAACGCATAACGAATAACGCATAACGCATATCGCATAAAACATAACGCATAAAGCATAACGTACAACGTATAACGCATAACGCATAACGCATAACGCATAACGCATAACGCATAACGTATATCGCATAACACATAACGCATAACCCATAACGCATAACGCATAAGGCATAACGCATAACGCATAACGCATAACGCATAACGCATAACGCATAACGCATAACGCATAACGCATAACGCATAACGCATAACGCATAACACATAACGCATAACGCATAACGCATAACGCATAACGCATAACGCATTACGCATAACGCATAAAGTATAACACATAACGCATAACGCATTACGCATAACGCATCACGCATAACGCATAACGCATAACGCATAACGCATAACGCATATCGAATTACGCATAACGTGTAACGCATAACGCATAACGCATTACGCATAACGCATAAAGTATAACACATAACGCATAACGCATAAAGTATAACACATAACGCATAACGCATTACGCATAACGCATCACGCATAACGCATAACGCATAACGAATAACGCATAACGCATATCGCATAAAACGTAACGCATAAAGCATAACGTACAACGTATAACGCATAACGCATAACGCATAACGCATAACGCATAACGCATAACGTATATCGCATAACACATAACGCATAACCCATAACGCATAACGCATAAGGCATAACGCATAACGATAACGCATAACGCATAACGCCTAACGCATAACGGATCACGCATAACGCATAAAGCATAACGCATAACGCATAACGCATAACGCATAACGCATAACGCATAAAGCATAACGCATAACGCATAACGCATAACGCATATCGCATAACGCATAACGCATAACGTATAACGCATAACGCATACCGTATAACGCATAACGCATAACGCAAACGTATAACGCACAACGCATAACGAATACAGCAAAACGCATAATGCTTAACGCATAACGAATCACGCATAACGCATAACGCATAACGCATAACGCATAACGCATAACGCATAACGCATAACGCATAACGCATAACGCATAACGCATATCGAATAACGCATAACGTGTAACTCATAACGCATAACGCATAAAGCATAATGCATAACGCATAACGCATAACGCATATCGCATAACGCATAACGCATAACGTATAACGCATAACGCATACCGTATAACGCATAATGCATAATGCATAACGCATAACGCATAACGCATAACGCATAACGCATAACGCATAACGCATAACGCATAACGCATAACGCATAACGCATAACGGATAACGCATAACGCATAACGTTAACGCATAACGCATAACGCCTAACGCATAACGCAAACGTATAACGCACAACGCATAACGCATAACGAACAACGGATAACGCATAACGCATAACGCATAACGAATACCGCAAAACGTATATCGACTAACACATAACGGATCACGCATAACGCATAACGCATAACGAACAACGGATAACGCATAACGCATAACGCATAACGCATAACGCATAACGCATATCGCATACCGCATAACGCATAACGTATAACGCATAACGCATACCGTTTAACGCATAACGCATAACGCATAACGCATAATGCATAACGCATAACGTATAACGCATAACGCATAACACATAACGCATAACGCATAACGCACAACGCAAACGTATAACGCGCAACGCATAATGCACAACGCATAACGCATAACGCATAACGCATGGCGCATAATGCAAAATGCATAACGCATAACGCATAACGCATAACGCATAACGCATGACGCATAACACATAACGCATAACGCATAACGCATAACGCATAACGCATAACGCATAAAGCATAACGCATAACGCATAACGCATAACGCATAACGCATTACGCATAACGCATAAAGTATAACACATAACGCATAACGCATAAAGCATAACACATAACGCATAACGCATTACGCATATTGCATAACGTATAACGCAAAACGCATAACGCATAACGTTACCGCATAAGGCTTGATGCATGACGCATATCGCATAACGCATAACGCATAACTCATAACGTATAACGCATAACGCATAACGCATAATGCATAACGCATAACGCATAACGCATAACGCATAACGCATAACGCATAACGCATAACGCATAACGCATAACGCATAACGCATTACGCATAACGCATAAAGTATAACACATAACGCATAACGCATAAAGTATAACACATAACGCATAACGCATTACGCATAACGCATCACGCATAACGCATAACGCATAACGCATAACGCATATCGCATAAATCATAACGCATAAAGCATAACGTACAACGTATAACGCATAACGCATAACGCATAACGCATAACGCATAACTTATATCGCATAACACATAACGCATAACCCATAACGCATAACGCATAAGGCATAACGCATAACGTTAACGCTTAACGCATAACGCATAACGCATAACGCATAACGCATAACGCATAACGCATAACGCATAACGCATAACGCATAACGCATAACGCATAACGCATAACGCATAACGCATAACGCATAACGCATAACGCATAACGCATAACGCATAACGCATAACGCATAACGCATAACGCATAACGCATAACGCATAACGCATAACGCATAACGCATTACGCATAACGCATAAAGTATAACACATAACGCATAACGCATTACGCATAACGCATCACGCATAACGCATAACGCATAACGCATAACGCATATCGCATAAAACATAACGCATCACGCATAACGTACAACGTATAACGCATAACGCATAACGCATAACGCATAACGCATAACGCATAACGTATATCGCATAACACATAACGCACAACGCATAACGCATAACGCATAACGCATAACGCATAACACATAACGCATAACGCATAAAGTATAACACATAACGCATAACGCATAACGCATAATGCATAACGCATAACGCATAACGCATAACGCATAACGCATAACGCATAACGCATAACGCATAACGCATAACGCATAAAGCATAACGCATAACGCATAAAGCATAACGCAAACTTATAACGCACAACGCATAACGCACAACGCATAACGCATAACGCATAACGCATAACGCATAACGCATAACGCATAACGCATAACGCATAACGCATAACGCATAACGCATAACGCATAACGCATAACGCATAACGCATAACGCATAACGCATAACGCATAACGCATAACGCATAACGCATAACGCATAACACATAACGCATAAAGCATAACGCATAACACATAACGCATAACGCATAACGCATAACGCATAACGCATAACGCATAACGCATTACGCATAACGCATAAAGTATAACACATAACGCATAACGCATTACGCATAACGCATAACGCATAACGCATTACGCATAACGCATAACGCACAACGCAAACGTATAACGCACAACGCATAATGCATAACGCATAACGCATAACGCATAACGCATGGCGAATAATGCAAAATGCATAACGCATAACGCATAACGCATAACGCATGACGCATAACGCATAACGCATAACGCATAACGCATAACGCATAACGCATAAAGCAAAACGCATAACGCATAACGCATAACGCATAACGCATAACGCATTACGCATAACGCATAAAGTATAACACATAACGCATAACGCATAAAGTATAACACATAACGCATAACGCATTACGCATATTGCATAACGTATAACGCAAAACGCATAACGCATAACGTTACCGCATAAGGCTTGATGCATGACGCATATCGCATAACGTATAACGCATAACTCATAACGTATAACGCATAACGCATAACGCATAATGCATAACGCATAACGCATAACGCATAACGCATAACGCATAACGCATAACGCATAACGCATAACGCATAACGCATAACGCATAACGCATAACGCATAACGCATAAAGCATAACGCATAACGCATAAAGCATAACGCAAACTTATAACGCACAACGCATAACGCACAACGCATAACGCATAACGCATAACGCATAACGCATAACGCATAACGCATAACGCATAACGCATAACGCATAACGCATAACGCATAACGCATAACGCATAACGCATAACGCATAACGCATAACGCATAACGCATAACGCATAACGCATAACGCATAACGCATAACGCATAACGCATAACGCATTACGCATAACGCATAAAGTATAACACATAACGCATAACGCATTACGCATAACGCATCACGCATAACGCATAACGCATAACGCATAACGCATAACGCATATCGCATAAAACATAACGCATCACGCATAACGTACAACGTATAACGCATAACGCATAACGCATAACGCATAACGCATAACGTATATCGCATAACACATAACGCATAACCCATAACGCATAACGCATAAGGCATAACTGATAACGTTAACGCATAACGCATAACGCCTAACGCTTAACGGATCACGCATAACGCATAAAGCATAACGCATAAAGCATAACGCATAACGCATAACGCATAACGCATAAAGCATAACGCATACCGCATAACGCATAACGCATAACGCAAACTTATAACGCACAACGCATAACGCATAACGCATAACGCATAACGCATAACGCATAACGCATAACGCATAACGCATAACGCATAACGCATAACGCATAACGCATAACGCATAACGCATAACGCATAACGCATAACGCATAACGCATAACGCATAACGCATAACGCATAACGCATAACGCATAACGCATAACGCATCACGCATAACGCATAACGCATAACGCATAACTCATAACGCATAACGCATAACGCATAACGCATAACGCATAACGCATAACGCATAACGCATTACGCATAACGCATAAAGTATAACACATAACGCATAACGCATTACGCATAACGCATCACGCATAACGCATAACGCATAACGCATTACGCATAACGCATATCGCATAAAACATAACGCATCACGCATAACGTACAACGTATAACGTATAACGCATAACGCATAACGCATAACGCATAACGCATAACCTATATCGCATAACACATAACGCATAACCCATAACGCATAACGCATAAGTCATAACGCATAACGTTAACGCATAACGCATAACGCCTAACGCATAACGGATCACGCATAACGCATAACGCATAACGCATAAAGCATAACGCATACCGCATAACGCATAACGCATATCGCATAACGCATAACGCATAACGTATAACGCATAACGCATACCGTATAACGCATAACGCATAACGCATAACGCAAACGTATAACGCACAACGCATAACGAATACAGCAAAACGCATAAAGCTTTACGCATAACGGATCACGCATAACGCATAAAGCATAACGCATACCGCATAACGTATAACGCATAACGCATGACGCATAACGCAAACGTATAACGCACAACGCATAACGAATACAGCAAAACGCATAATGCTTAACGCATAACGGATCACGCATAACGCATAACGCATAACGCATAACGCATAACGCATATCGAATTACGCATAACGTGTAACTCATAACACATAACGCATAAAGCATAATGCATAACGCATAACGAACAACGGATAACGCATAACGCATAACGCATAACGAATACCGCAAAACGTATATCGCCTAACACATAACGGATCACGCATAACGCATAACGCATAACGTATAACGCATAACGCATAACGCATAAAGCATAACGCATAACGCATAACGCATAACGCAAACTAATAACGCACAACGCATAACGCATAACGCATAACGCATAACGCATAACGCATAACGCATAACGCATAACGCATAACGCATAACGCATAACGCATAACGCATAACGCATAACGCATAACGCATAACGCATAACGCATAACGCATAACGCATAACGCATTACGCATAACGCATAAAGTATAACACATAACGCATAACGCATAAAGTATAACACATAACGCATAACGCATTACGCATAACGCATAACGCATCACGCATAACGCATAACGCATAACGAATAACGCATAACGCATATCGCATAAAACATAACGCATAAAGCATAACGTACAACGTATAACGCATAACACATAACGCATAACGCATAACGCATAACGCATAACGTATATCGCATAACACATAACGCATAACCCATAACGCATAACACATAACGCATAACGCATAACGCATAACGCATAACGTATATCGCATAACACATAACGCATAACCCATAACGCATAACGCATAAGGCATAACGCATAACGATAACGCATAACGCATAACGCCTAACGCATAACGGATCACGCATAACGCATAAAGCATAACGCATAAAGCATAACGCATAACGCATAACGCATAACGCATAACGCATAACGCATAACGCATAACGCATAACGCATAACGCATAACGCATAACGCATAACGCATAACGCATAACGCATAACGCATAACGCATAACGCATAACGCATAACGCATAACGCATACCGTATAACGCATAACGCATAACGCATAACGCATAACGTATATCGCATAACACATAACGCATAACCCATAACGCATAACGCATAAGGCATAACTCATAACGTTAACGCATAACGCATAACGCCTAACGCTTATCGGATCACGCATAACGCATAAAGCATAACGCATAAAGCATAACGCATAACGCATAACGCATAACGCATAAAGCATAACGCATACCGCATAACGCATAACGCATAACGCATAACGCAAACGTATAACGCACAACGCATAACGCATAACGCATAACGCATAACGCATAACGCATAACGCATAACGCATAACGCATAACGCATAACGCATAACGCATAACGCATAACGCATAACGCATAACGCATAACGCATAACGCATAACGCATAACGCATAACGCATAACGCATAACGCATAACGCATAACGCATAACGCATAACGCATAACGCATAACGCATAACGCATAACGCATAACACATAACGCATAACGCATAACGCATAACACATAACGCATAACGCATAACGCATAACGCATAACGCATAACGCATTACGCATAACGCATAAAGTATAACACATAACGCATAACGCATTACGCATAACGCATCACGCATAACGCATAACGCATAACGCATAACGCATAACGCATATCGAATAACGCATAACGTGTAACTCATAACGCATAACGCATAAAGCATAATGCATAACGCATAACGAACAACGGATAACGCATAACGCATAACGCATAACGAATACCGCAAAACGTATATCGCCTAACACATAACGGATCACGCATAACGCATAACGCATAACGTATAACGCATAACGCATAACGCATAAAGCATAACGCATAACGTATAACGCATAACGCAAACTAATAACGCACAACGCATAACGCATAACGCATAACGCATAACGCATAACGCATAACGCATAACGCATAACGCATAACGCATAACGCATAACGCATAACGCATAACGCATAACGCATAACGCATAACGCATAACGCATAACGCATAACGCATAACGCATAACGCATAACGCATTACGCATAACGCATAAAGTATAACACATAACGCATAACGCATAAAGTATAACACATAACGCATAACGCATTACGCATAACGCATCACGCATAACGCATAACGCATAACGAATAACGCATAACGCATATCGCATAAAACATAACGCATAAAGCATAACGTACAACGTATAACGCATAACGCATAACGCATAACGCATAACGCATAACGCATAACGTATATCGCATAACACATAACGCATAACCCATAACGCATAACGCATAAGGCATAACGCATAACGCATAACGCATAACGCATAACGCATAACGCATAACGCATAACGCATAACGCATAACGCATAACGCATAACGCATAACACATAACGCATAACGCATAACGCATAACGCATAACGCATAACGCATTACGCATAACGCATAAAGTATAACACATAACGCATAACGCATTACGCATAACGCATCACGCATAACGCATAACGCATAACGCATAACGCATAACGCATATCGAATTACGCATAACGTGTAACGCATAACGCATAACGCATTACGCATAACGCATAAAGTATAACACATAACGCATAACGCATAAAGTATAACACATAACGCATAACGCATTACGCATAACGCATCACGCATAACGCATAACGCATAACGAATAACGCATAACGCATATCGCATAAAACGTAACGCATAAAGCATAACGTACAACGTATAACGCATAACGCATAACGCATAACGCATAACGCATAACGCATAACGTATATCGCATAACACATAACGCATAACCCATAACGCATAACGCATAAGGCATAACGCATAACGATAACGCATAACGCATAACGCCTAACGCATAACGGATCACGCATAACGCATAAAGCATAACGCATAAAGCATAACGCATAACGCATAACGCATAACGCATAAAGCATAACGCATAACGCATAACGCATAACGCATATCGCATAACGCATAACGCATAACGTATAACGCATAACGCATACCGTATAACGCATAACGCATAACGCAAACGTATAACGCACAACGCATAACGAATACAGCAAAACGCATAATGCTTAACGCATAACGAATCACGCATAACGCATAACGCATAACGCATAACGCATAACGCATAACGCATAACGCATAACGCATAACGCATAACGCATAACGCATATCGAATAACGCATAACGTGTAACTCATAACGCATAACGCATAAAGCATAATGCATAACGCATAACGCATAACGCATATCGCATAACGCATAACGCATAACGTATAACGCATAACGCATACCGTATAACGTATAATGCATAATGCATAACGCATAACGCATAACGCATAACGCATAACGCATAACGCATAACGCATAACGCATAACGCATAACGCATAACGCATAACGGATAACGCATAACGCATAACGTTAACGCATAACGCATAACGCCTAACGCATAACGCAAACGTATAACGCACAACGCATAACGCATAACGAACAACGGATAACGCATAACGCATAACGCATAACGAATACCGCAAAACGTATATCGACTAACACATAACGGATCACGCATAACGCATAACGCATAACGAACAACGGATAACGCATAACGCATAACGCATAACGCATAACGCATAACGCATAACGCATAACGCATAACGCATAACGAATAACGCATAACGCATACCGTTTAACGCATAACGCATAACGCATAACGCATAATGCATAACGCATAACGTATAACGCATAACGCATAACACATAACGCATAACGCATAACGCACAACGCAAACGTATAACGCGCAACGCATAATGCACAACGCATAACGCATAACGCATAACGCATGGCGCATAATGCAAAATGCATAACGCATAACGCATAACGCATAACGCATAACGCATGACGCATAACACATAACGCATAACGCATAACGCATAACGCATAACGCATAACGCATAACGCATAACGCATAACGCATAACGCATAACGCATAACGCATTACGCATAACGCATAAAGTATAACACATAACGCATAACGCATAAAGCATAACACATAACGCATAACGCATTACGCATATTGCATAACGTATAACGCAAAACGCATAACGCATAACGTTACCGCATAAGGCTTGATGCATGACGCATATCGCATAACGCATAACGCATAACTCATAACGTATAACGCATAACGCATAACGCATAATGCATAACGCATAACGCATAACGCATAACGCATAACGCATAACGCATAACGCATAACGCATAACGCATAACGCATAACGCATTACGCATAACGCATAAAGTATAACACATAACGCATAACGCATAAAGTATAACACATAACGCATAACGCATTACGCATAACGCATCACGCATAACGCATAACGCATAACGCATATCGCATAAAACATAACGCATAAAGCATAACGTACAACGTATAACGCATAACGCATAACGCATAACGCATAACGCATAACTTATATCGCATAACACATGACGCATAACCCATAACGCATAACGCATAAGGCATAACGCATAACGTTAACGCATAACGCATAACGCATAACGCATAACGCATAACGCATAACGCATAACGCATAACGCATAACGCATAACGCATAACGCATAACGCATAACGCATAACGCATAACGCATAACGCATAACGCATAACGCATAACGCATAACGCATAACGCATAACGCATAACGCATAACGCATAACGCATAACGCATAACGCATAACGCATTACGCATAACGCATAAAGTATAACACATAACGCATAACGCATTACGCATAACGCATCACGCATAACGCATAACGCATAACGCATAACGCATATCGCATAAAACATAACGCATCACGCATAACGTACAACGTATAACGCATAACGCATAACGCATAACGCATAACGCATAACGCATAACGTATATCGCATAACACATAACGCACAACGCATAACGCATAACGCATAACGCATAACGCATAACGCATAACGCATAACGCATAACGCATAACGCATAACGCATAACGCATAACGCATAACGCATAACGCATAACGCATAACGCATAACGCATAACGCATAACGCATAACGCATAACGCATAACGCATAACGCATAACGCATAACGCATAACGCATACGGCATAACGCATAACGCATAACGCATAACGCATAACGCATAACGCATAACGCATAACGCATAACGCATAACGCATAACGCATAACGCATAACGCATAACGCATAACGCATAACGCATAACGCATAACGCATAACGCATAACGCATAACGCATAACGCATAACGCATAACGCATAACGCATAACGCATAACGCATAACGCATAACGCATAACGCATAACGCATAACGCATAACGCATAACGCATAACGCATAACGCATAACGCATAACGCATAACGCATAACGCATAACGCATAACGCATAACGCATAACGCATAACGCATAACGCATAACGGATAACGCATAACGCATAACGTTAACGCATAACGCATAACGCCTAACGCATAACGCAAACGTATAACGCACAACGCATAACGCATAACGAACAACGGATAACGCATAACGCATAACGCATAACGAATACCGCAAAACGTATATCGACTAACACATAACGGATCACGCATAACGCATAACGCATAACGAACAACGGATAACGCATAACGCATAACGCATAACGCATAACGCATAACGCATATCGCATACCGCATAACGCATAACGCATACCGTTTAACGCATAACGCATAACGCATAACGCATAATGCATAACGCATAACGTATAACGCATAACGCATAACACATAACGCATAACGCATAACGCACAACGCAAACGTATAACGCGCAACGCATAATGCACAACGCATAACGCATAACGCATAACGCATGGCGCATAATGCAAAATGCATAACGCATAACGCATAACGCATAACGCATAACGCATGACGCATAACACATAACGCATAACGCATAACGCATAACGCATAACGCATAACGCATAACGCATAAAGCATAACGCATAACGCATAACGCATAACGCATAACGCATAACGCATTACGCATAACGCATAAAGTATAACACATAACGCATAACGCATAAAGTATAACACATAACGCATAACGCATTACGCATATTGCATAACGTATAACGCAAAACGCATAACGCATAACGTTACCGCATAATGCTTGATGCATGACGCATATCGCATAACGCATAACGCATAACTCATAACGTATAACGCATAACGCATAACGCATAATGCATAACGCATAACGCATAACGCACAACGCATAACGCATAACGCATAACGCATAACGCATAACGCATAACGCATAACGCATAACGCATAAAGCATAACGCATAACGCATAACGCAAACTTATAACGCACAACGCATAACGCATAACGCATAACGCATAACGCATAACGCATAACGCATAACGCATAACGCATAACGCATAACGCATAACGCATAACGCATAACGCATAACTCATAACGCATAACGCATAACGCATAACGCATAACGCATAACGCATAACGCATAACGCATAACGCATAACGCATAACGCATAACGCATAACGCATAACGCATAACGCATAACGCATAACGCATAACGCATAACGCATAACGCATAACGCATAACGCATAACGCATTACGCATAACGCATAAAGTATAACACATAACGCATAACGCATTACGCATAACGCATAACGCATAACGCATAACGCATATCGCATAAAACATAACGCATCACGCATAACGTACAACGTATAACGCATAACGCATAACGCATAACGCATAACGCATAACGCATAACGTATATCGCATAACACATAACGCACAACGCATAACGCATAACGCATAACGCATAACGCATAACGCAAAACGCATAACGCATAACGCATAACGCATAACGCATAACGCATAACGCATAACGCATAACGCATAACGCATATCGCATAACGCATAACGCATAACGCATAACGCATAACGCATAACGCATAACGCATAACGCATAACGCATAACGCATAACGCATAACGCATAACGCATATCGCATAACACATAACGCACAACCCATAACGCATAACGCATAACGCATAACGCATAACGCATAACGCATAACGCATAACGCATAACGCATAACGCATTACGCATAACGCATAAAGTATAACACATAACGCATAAAGTATAACACATAACGCATAACGCATTACGCATATTGCATAACGTATAACGCAAAACGCATTACGCATAACGTTACCGCATAAGGCTTGATGCATGACGCATATCGCATAACGCATAACTCATAACTCATAACGTATAACGCATAACGCATAACGCATAACGCATAATGCATAACGCATAACGCATAACGCATAACGCATAACGCATAACGCATAACGCATAAAGCATAACGCATAACGCATAACGCATAACGCAAACTTATAACGCACAACGCATAACGTATAACGCATAACGCATAACGCATAACGTATATCGCATAACACATAACGCATAACCCATAACGCATAACGCATAAGGCATAACGCATAACGTTAACGCATAACGCATAACGCCTAACGCATAACGGATCACGCATAACGCATAACGCATAACGCATAAAGCATAACGCATACCGCATAACGCATAACGCATATCGCATAACGCATAACGCATAACGTATAACGCATAACGCATACCGTATAACGCATAACGCATAACGCATAACGCAAACGTATAACGCACAACGCATAACGAATACAGCAAAACGCATAATGCTTAACGCATAACGGATCACGCATAACGCATAAAGCATAACGCATACCGCATAACGTATAACGCATAACGCATACCGTATAACGCATAACGCATAACGCATGACGCATAACGCAAACGTATAACGCACAACGCATAACGAATACAGCAAAACGCATAATGCTTAACGCATAACGGATCACGCATAACGCATAACGCATAACGCATAACGCATATCGAATAACGCATAACGTGTAACTCATAACGCATAACGCATAACGCATAACGCATAACGCATAACGAACAACGGATAACGCATAACGCATAACGCATAACGAATACCGCAAAACGTATATCGCCTAACACATAACGGATCACGCATAACGCATAACGCATAACGTATAACGCATAACGCATAACGCATAACGCATAAAGCATAACGCATAACGCATAACGCATAACGCAAACTAATAACGCACAACGCATAACGCATAACGCATAACGCATAACGCATAACGCATAACGCATAACGCATAACGCATAACGCATAACGCATAACGCATAACGCATAACGCATAACGCATAACGCATAACGCATTACGCATAACGCATAAAGTATAACACATAACGCATAACGCATAAAGTATAACACATAACGCATAACGCATTACGCATAACGCATCACGCATAACGCATAACGCATAACGCATAACGCATATCGCATAAAACATAACGCATAAAGCATAACGTACAACGTATAACGCATAACGCATAACGCATAACGCATAACGCATAACGCATAACGTATATCGCATAACACATAACGCATAACCCATAACGCATAACGCATAAGGCATAACGCATAACGATAACGCATAACGCATAACGCCTAACGCATAACGGATCACGCATAACGCATAAAGCATAACGCATAAAGCATAACGCATAACGCATAACGCATAACGCATAAAGCATAACGCATAACGCATAACGCATAACGCATATCGCATAACGCATAACGCATAACGTATAACGCATAACGCATAACGCATACCGTATAACGCATAACGCATAACGCAAACGTATAACGCACAACGCATAACGCATAACGCATAACGCATAACGCATAACGCATAACGCATAACGCATAACGCATAACGCATAACGCATAACGCATAACGCATAACGTATATCGCATAACACATAACGCATAACCCATAACGCATAACGCATAACGCCTTACGCATAACGCATAAAGTATAACACATAACGCATAAAGTATAACACATAACGCATAACGCATTACGCATATTGCATAACGTATAACGCAAAACGCATTACGCATAACGTTACCGCATAAGGCTTGATGCATGACGCATATCGCATAACGCATAACTCATAACTCATAACGTATAACGCATAACGCATAACGCATAACGCATAATGCATAACGCATAACGCATAACGCATAACGCATAACGCATAACGCATAACGCATGAAGCATAACGCATAACGCATAACGCATAACGCAAACGTATAACGCACAACGCATAACGTATAACGCATAACGCATAACGCATAACGTATATCGCATAACACATAACGCATAACCCATAACGCATAACGCATAAGGCATAACGCATAACGTTAACGCATAACGCATAACGCCTAACGCATAACGGATCACGCATAACGCATAACGCATAACGCATAAAGCATAACGCATACCGCATAACGCATAACGCATATCGCATAACGCATAACGCATAACGTATAACGCATAACGCATACCGTATAACGCATAACGCATAACGCATAACGCAAACGTATAACGCACAACGCATAACGAATACAGCAAAACGCATAATGCTTAACGCATAACGGATCACGCATAACGCATAAAGCATAACGCATAACGCATAACGTATAACGCATAACGCATACCGTATAACGCATAACGCATAACGCATGACGCATAACGCAAACGTATAACGCACAACGCATAACGAATACAGCAAAACGCATAATGCTTAACGCATAACGGATCACGCATAACGCATAACGCATAACGCATAACGCATATCGAATAACGCATAACGTGTAACTCATAACGCATAACGCATAAAGCATAATGCATAACGCATAACGAACAACGGATAACGCATAACGCATAACGCATAACGAATACCGCAAAACGTATATCGCCTAACACATAACGGATCACGCATAACGCATAACGCATAACGTATAACGCATAACGCATAACGCATAACGCATAAAGCATAACGCATAACGCATAACGCATAACGCAAACTAATAACGCACAACGCATAACGCATAACGCATAACGCATAACGCATAACGCATAACGCATAACGCATAACGCATAACGCATAACGCATAACGCATAACGCATAACGCATAACGCATAACGCATAACGCATTACGCATAACGCATAAAGTATAACACATAACGCATAACGCATAAAGTATAACACATAACGCATAACGCATTACGCATAACGCATCACGCATAACGCATAACGCATAACGCATAACGCATAACGCATATCGCATAAAACATAACGCATAAAGCATAACGTACAACGTATAACGCATAACGCATAACGCATAACGCATAACGCATAACGCATAACGTATATCGCATAACACATAACGCATAACCCATAACGCATAACGCATAAGGCATAACGCATAACGATAACGCATAACGCATAACGCCTAACGCATAACGGATCACGCATAACGCATAACGCATAACGCATACCGTATAACGCATAACGCATAACGCAAACGTATAACGCACAACGCATAACGCATAACGCATAACGCATAACGCATAACGCATAACGCATAACGCATAACGCATAACGCATAACGCATAACGCATAACGCATAACGTATATCGCATAACACATAACGCATAACGCATAACGCATAACGCATAACGCATAACGCATAACGTATATCGCATAACACATAACGCATAACCCATAACGCATAACGCATAAGGCATAACTCATAACGTTAACGCATAACGCATAACGCCTAACGCTTATCGGATCACGCATAACGCATAAAGCATAACGCATAAAGCATAACGCATAACGCATAACGCATAACGCATAACGCATAACGCATAACGCATAACGCATAACGCATAACGCATAACGCATAACGCATAACGCATTACGCATAACGCATAAAGTATAACACATAACGCATAACGCATAAAGTATAACACATAACGCATAACGCATCACGCATAACGCATAACGCATAACGCATAACGCAAACTAATAACGCACAACGCATAACGCATAACGCATATCGCATAACGCATAACGCATAACGCATAACGTATAACGCATAACGCATACCGTATAACGCATAACGCATAACGCATGACGCATAACGCAAACGAATAACGCACAACGCATAACGAATACAGCAAAACGCATAATGCTTAACGCATAACGGATCACGCATAACGCATATCGCATAACGCATAACGCATAACGTATAACGCATAACGCATACCGTATAACGCATAACGCACAACGCAAGCGTATAACGCACAACGCATAATGCATAACGCATAACGCATAACGCATAACGCATAACGCATGGCGCATAATGCAAAATGCATAACGCATAACGCATAACGCATAACGCATAACGCATAACGCATAACGCATAACGCATAACGCATAACGCATAACGCATAACGCATAACGCATAAAGCATAACGCATAACGCATAACGCATAACGCATAACGCATTACGCATAACGCATAAAGTATAACACATAACGCATAACGCATAAAGTATAACACATAACGCATAACGCATTACGCATATTGCATAACGTATAACGCAAAACGCATAACGCATAACGTTACCGCATAAGGCTTGATGCATGACGCATATCGCATAACGCATAACGCATAACTCATAACGTATAACGCATAACGCATAACGCATAATGCATAACGCATAACGCATAACGCATAACGCATAACGCATAACGCATAACGCATAACGCATAACGCATAACGCATAACGCATAAAGCATAACGCATAACGCATAACGCAAACTTATAACGCACAACGCATAACGCATAACGCATAACGCATAACGCATAACGCATAACGCATAACGCATAACGCATAACGCATAACGCATAACGCATAACGCATAACGCATAACGCATAACGCAAACTTATAACGCATAACGCATAACGCATAACGCATAACGCATAACGCATAACGCATAACGCATAACGCATAACGCATAACGCATAACGCATAACGCATAACGCATAACGCATAACGCATAACGCATAACGCATAACGCATAACGCATAACGCATAACGCATAAAGCATAACGCATAACGCATAACGCATTACGCATAACGCATTACGCATAACGCATAAAGTATAACGCATAACGCATAACGCATAACGCATAACGCATAACGCATAACGCATAACGCATAACGCATAACGCATAACACATAACGCATAACGCATAACGCATAACGCATAACGCATAACGCATAACGCATTACGCATAACGCATAACGCATACCGCATAACGCATAACGCATAACGCATAACGCATAACGCATAACGCATAACGCATAACGCATAAAGCATAACGCATACCGCATAACGCATAACGCATAACGCAAACTTATAACGCACAACGCATAACGCATAACGCATAACGCATAACGTATAACGCATAACGCATAACGCATAACGCATAACGCATAACGCATAACGCATAACGCATAACGCATAACGCATAACGCATAACGCATAACGCATAACGCAGAACGCATAACGCATAACGCATAACGCATAACGCATATCGCATAACACATAACGCATAACCCATAACGCTTAACGCATAACGCATAACGCATAACTCATAACGCATAACGCATAACGCATAACGCATTACGCATAACGCATAAAGTATAACACATAACGCATAACGCATAAAGTATAACACATAACGCATAACGGATTACGCATATTGCATAACGTATAACGCAAAACGCATAACGCATAACGTTACCGCATAAGGCTTGATGCATGACGCATATCGCATAACGCATAACGCATAACGCATAACTCATAACGTATAACGCATAACGCATAACGCATAACGCATAATGCATAACGCATAACGCTTAACGCATAACGCATAACGCATAACGCATAACGCATAAAGCATAACGCATAACGCATAACGCATAACGCAAACTTATAACGCACAACGCATAACGCATAACGCATAACGCATAACGCATAACGCATAACGCATAACGCATAACGCATAACGCATAACGCATAACACATAACGCATAACGCATAACGCATTACGCATAACGCATAAAGTATAACGCATAACGCATAACGCATTACGCATAACGCATCACGTATAACGCATAACGCATAACGCATAACGCATATCGCATAAAACATAACGCATCACGCATAACGTACAACGTATAACGCATAACGCATAACGCATAACGCATAACGTTAACGCATAACGCATAACGCCTAACGCATAACGGATCACGCATAACGCATAAAGCATAACGCATAAAGCATAACGCATAACGCATAATGCATAACGCATAAAGCATAACGCATACCGCATAACGCATAACGCATATCGCATAACGCATAACGCATAACGCATAACGTATAACGCATAACGCATACCGTATAACGCATAACGCATAACGCATAACGCAAACGTATAACGCACAACGCATAACGAATACAGCAAAACGCATAATGCTTAACGCATAACGGATCACGCATAACGGATCACGCATAACGCATAAAGCATAACGCATACCGCATAACGTATAACGCATAACGCATACCGTATAACGCATAACGCATGACGCATAACGCAAACGTATAACGCACAACGCATAACGAATACAGCAAAACGCATAATGCTTAACGCATAACGGATCACGCATAACGCATAACGCATATCGCATAAAACATAACGCATCACGCATAACGTACAACGTATAACGCATAACGCATAACGCATAACTCATAACGTTAACGCATAATGCATAACGCCTAACGCATAACGGATCACGCATAACGCATAAAGCATAACGCATAAAGCATAACGCATAACGCATAATGCATAACGCATAAAGCATAACGCATACCGCATAACGCATAACGCATATCGCATAACGCATAACGCATAACGCATAACGTATAACGCATAACGCATACCGTATAACGCATAACGCATAACGCATAACGCAAACGTATAACGCACAACGCATAACGAATACAGCAAAACGCATAATGCTTAACGCATAACGGATCACGCATAACGGATCACGCATAACGCATAAAGCATAACGCATACCGCATAACGCATAACGCATAACGCATACCGTATAACGCATAACGCATGACGCATAACGCAAACGTATAACGCACAACGCATAACGAATACAGCAAAACGCATAATGCTTAACGCATAACGGATCACGCATAACGCATAACGCATAACGCATAACGCATAACGCATATCGAATAACGCATAACGTGTAACTCATAACGCATAACGCATAAAGCATAATGCATAACGCATAACGAACAACGGATAACGCATAACGCATAACGCATAACGAATACCGCAAAACGTATATCGCCTAACACATAACGGATCACGCATAACGCATAACGCATAACGTATAACGCATAACGCATAACGCATAACGCATAACGCATAACGCATAACGAATACCGCAAAACGTATATCGCCTAACACATAACGCATCACGCATAACGTACAACGTATAACGCATAACGCATAACGCATAACGCATAACGTATAACGCATAACGCATAACGCATAACGCATAACGCATAACGCATAACGCATAACGCATAACGCATAACGCATAACGTATAACGCATAACCCATAACGCATAAGACATAACGCCTAACGGATCACGCATAACGCACAACGCATAATGCATAACGCATAAAGCATATAGCATAACGCATAACGCATAACGCATAACGCATAAAGCATAACGCATAACGCATAACGTATAACGCATAACCCACAACGCATAAGACATAACGCCTAACGGATCACGCATAACGCACAACGCATAATGCATAACGCATAAAGCATAAAGCATAACGCATAACGCATAACGAATAACGCATAAAGCATAACGCATAACGCATAACGCAAACGTATAACGCACAACGCATAACGAATACAGCAAAACGCATAATGCTTAACGCATAACGCATAACGCATAACGCATAACGCATAACACATAACGCATAACGCATAACGCATTACGCATAACGCATAAAGTATAACACATAACGCATAACGCATTACGCATAACGCATCACGTATAACGCATAACGCATAACGCATAACGCATATCGCATAAAACATAACGCATCACGCATAACGTACAACGTATAACGCATAACGCATAACGCATAACGCATAACGTTAACGCATAATGCATAACGCCTAACGCATAACGGATCACGCATAACGCATAAAGCATAACGCATAACGCATAACGCATAACGCATAAAGCATAACGCATACCGCATAACGCATAACGCATATCGCATAACGCATAACGCATAACGTTAACGCATAATGCATAACGCCTAACGCATAACGCATAACGCATAACGCATAACGCATATCGAATAACGCATAACGTGTAACTCATAACGCATAACGCATAAAGCATAATGCATAACGCATAACGAACAACGGATAACGCATAACGCATAACGCATAACGAATACCGCAAAACGTATATCGCCTAACACATAACGCATCACGCATAACGTACAACGTATAACGCATAACGCATAACGCATAACGCATAACGTATAACGCATAACGCATAACGCATAACGCATAACGCATAACGCATAACGCATAACGCATAACGCATAACGCATAACGTATAACGCATAACCCATAACGCATAAGACATAACGCCTAACGGATCACGCATAACGCACAACGCATAATGCATAACGCATAAAGCATATAGCATAACGCATAACGCATAACGCATAACGCATAAAGCATAACGCATAACGCATAACGCAAACGTATAACGCACAACGCATAACGAATACAGCAAAACGCATAATGCTTAACGCATAACGGATCACGCATAACGCATAACGCATAACGCATAACGCATAACGCATAACGCATAACGCATAACGCATAACGCATAACGCATAACGCATAACGCATAACGCATAACGCATAACGCATAACGCATAACGCATAACGCATAACGCATAACGCATAACGCATAACGCATAACGCATAACGCATAACGCATAACGCATAACGCATAACGCATAACGCATAACGCATAACGCATAACGCATAACGCATAACGCATAACGCATAACGCATAACGCATAACGCATAACGCATAACGCATAACGCATAACGCATAACGCATAACGCATAACGCATAACGTATACCGTATAACGCATAACGCATAACGCATAACGCATAACGCATAACGCATAACGCATAACGCATAACGCATAACGCATAACGCATAACGCATAACGCATAACGCATAACGCATAACGCATAACGCATAACGCATAACGCATAAAGCATAACGCATAACGCATAACGCATAACGTATAACGCATAACCCATAACGCATAAGACATAACGCCTAACGGATCACGCATAACGCACAACGCATAATGCATAACGCATAACGAACAACGGATAACGCATAACGCATAACGAATACCGCAAACGTATATCGCCTAACACATAACGGATCACGCATAACGCATAACGCATAACGTATAACGCATAACGCATAACGCATAACGCATAACGCATAACGCATAACGCATAACGCATAACGCATAACGCATAACGTATAACGCATAACCCATAACGCATAAGACATAACGCCTAACGGATCACGCATAACGCACAACGCATAATGCATAACGCATAACGCATAACGCATATCGAATAACGCATAACGTGTAACTCATAACGCATAACGCATAAAGCATAATGCATAACGCATAACGAACAACGGATAACGCATAACGCATAACGCATAACGAATACCGCAAAACGTATATCGCCTAACACATAACGGATCACGCATAACGCATAACGCATAACGTATAACGCATAACGCATAACGCATAACGCATTACGCATAACGCATTACGCATAACGCATAAAGTATAACGCATAACGCATAACGCATAACGCATAACGCATAACGCATAACGCATAAAGCATAAAGCATAACGCATAACGCATAACGCATAACGCATAAAGCATAACGCATAACGCATAAAGCATAACGCATAACGCATAACGCATAACGCATAACGTATAACGCATAACCCATAACGCATAAGACATAACGCCTAACGGATCACGCATAACGCACAACGCATAATGCATAACGCATAACGCATAACGCATAACGCATAAAGCATAACGCATAACGCATAACGCATAACGCATAACGCATTACGCATAACGCATAACGCACAACGCAAACGTATAACGCACAACGCATAATGCATAACGCATAACGCATAACGCATAACGCATGGCGCATAATGCAAAATGCATAACGCATAACGCATAACGCATAACGCATGACGCATAACGCATAACGCATAACGCATAACGCATAACGCATAACGCAAAACGCATAACGCATAACGCATAACGCATAACGCATAACGCATAACGCATAACGCATAACGCATAACGCATAAAGTATAACACATAACGCATAACGCATAAAGTATAACACATAACGCATAACGCATAACGCATAATGCATAACGCATAACGCATAACGCATAACGCATAACGCATAACGCATAAAGCATAACGCATAACGCATAACGCATAACGCATAAAGCATAACGCATAACGCATAAAGCATAACGCAAACTTATAACGCACAACGCATAACGCACAACGCATAACGCATAACGCATAACGCATAACGCATAACGCATAACGCATAACGCATAACGCATAACGCATAACGCATAACGCATAACGCATAACGCATAACGCATAACGCATAACGCATAACGCATAACGCATAACGCATAACGCATAACGCATAACGCATAACACATAACGCATAAAGCATAACGCATAACGCATAACGCATAACGCATAACGCATAACGCATAACGCATAACGCATAACGCATTACGCATAACGCATAAAGTATAACACATAACGCATAACGCATTACGCATAACGCATAACGCATAACGCATTACGCATAACGCATAACGCACAACGCAAACGTATAACGCACAACGCATAATGCATAACGCATAACGCATAACGCATAACGCATGGCGAATAATGCAAAATGCATAACGCATAACGCATAACGCATAACGCATGACGCATAACGCATAACGCATAACGCATAACGCATAACGCATAACGCATAAAGCAAAACGCATAACGCATAACGCATAACGCATAACGCATAACGCATAACGCATTACGCATAACGCATAAAGTATAACACATAACGCATAACGCATAAAGTATAACACATAACGCATAACGCATTACGCATATTGCATAACGTATAACGCAAAACGCATAACGCATAACGTTACCGCATAAGGCTTGATGCATGACGCATATCGCATAACGCATAACGCATAACTCATAACGTATAACGCATAACGCATAACGCATAATGCATAACGCATAACGCATAACGCATAACGCATAACGCATAACGCATAACGCATAACGCATAACGCATAACGCATAACGCATAACGCATAACGCATAACGCATAAAGCATAACGCATAACGCATAAAGCATAACGCAAACTTATAACGCACAACGCATAACGCACAACGCATAACGCATAACGCATAACGCATAACGCATAACGCATAACGCATAACGCATAACGCATAACGCATAACGCATAACGCATAACGCATAACGCATAACGCATAACATATAACGCATAACGCATAACGCATAACGCATAACGCATAACGCATAACGCATAACGCATAACGCATAACGCATAACGCATAACGCATAACGCATTACGCATAACGCATAAAGTATAACACATAACGCATAACGCATTACGCATAACGCATCACGCATAACGCATAACGCATAACGCATAACGCATAACGCATATCGCATAAAACATAACGCATCACGCATAACGTACAACGTATAACGCATAACGCATAACGCATAACGCATAACGCATAACGTATATCGCATAACACATAACGCATAACCCATAACGCATAACGCATAAGGCATAACTGATAACGTTAGCGCATAACGCATAACGCCTAACGCTTAACGGATCACGCATAACGCATAAAGCATAACGCATAAAGCATAACGCATAACGCATAACGCATAACGCATAACGCATAAAGCATAACGCATACCGCATAACGCATAACGCATAACGCAAACTTATAACGCACAACGCATAACGCATAACGCATAACGCATAACGCATAACGCATAACGCATAACGCATAACGCATAACGCATAACGCATAACGCATAACGCATAACGCATAACGCATAACGCATAACGCATAACGCATAACGCATAACGCATAACGCATAACGCATAACGCATAACGCATAACGCATCACGCATAACGCATAACGCATAACGCATAACTCATAACGCATAACGCATAACGCATAACGCATAACGCATAACGCATAACGCATTACGCATAACGCATAAAGTATAACACATAACGCATAACGCATTACGCATAACGCATCACGCATAACGCATAACGCATAACGCATTACGCATAACGCATATCGCATAAAACATAACGCATCACGCATAACGTACAACGTATAACGTATAACGCATAACGCATAACGCATAACGCATAACGCATAACGCATAACCTATATCGCATAACACATAACGCATAACCCATAATGCATAACGCATAAGTCATAACGCATAACGTTAACGCATAACGCATAACGCCTAACGCATAACGGATCACGCATAACGCATAACGCATAACGCATAAAGCATAACGCATACCGCATAACGCATAACGCATATCGCATAACGCATAACGCATAACGTATAACGCATAACGCATACCGTATAACGCATAACGCATAACGCATAACGCAAACGTATAACGCACAACGCATAACGAATACAGCAAAACGCATAAAGCTTTACGCATAACGGATCACGCATAACGCATAAAGCATAACGCATACCGCATAACGTATAACGCACAACGCATACCGTATAACGCATAACGCATAACGCATGACGCATAACGCAAACGTATAACGCACAACGCATAACGAATACAGCAAAACGCATAATGCTTAACGCATAACGGATCACGCATAACGCATAACGCATAACGCATAACGCATAACGCATATCGAATTACGCATAACGTGTAACTCATAACACATAACGCATAAAGCATAATGCATAACGCATAACGAACAACGGATAACGCATAACGCATAACGCATAACGAATACCGCAAAACGTATATCGCCTAACACATAACGGATCACGCATAACGCATAACGCATAACGTATAACGCATAACGCATAACGCATAAAGCATAACGCATAACGCATAACGCATAACGCAAACTAATAACGCACAACGCATAACGCATAACGCATAACGCATAACGCATAACGCATAACGCATAACGCATAACGCATAACGCATAACGCATAACGCATAACGCATAACGCATAACGCATAACGCATAACGCATAACGCATAACGCATTACGCATAACGCATAAAGTATAACACATAACGCATAACGCATAAAGTATAACACATAACGCATAACGCATTACGCATAACGCATCACGCATAACGCATAACGCATAACGAATAACGCATAACGCATATCGCATAAAACATAACGCATAAAGCATAACGTACAACGTATAACGCATAACACATAACGCATAACGCATAACGCATAACGCATAACGTATATCGCATAACACATAACGCATAACCCATAACGCATAACGCATAAGGCATAACGCATAACGATAACGCATAACGCATAACGCCTAACGCATAACGGATCACGCATAACGCATAAAGCATAACGCATAAAGCATAACGCATAACGCATAACGCATAACGCATAAAGCATAACGCATAACGCATAACGCATAACGCATATCGCATAACGCATAACGCATAACGTATAACGCATAACGCATACCGTATAACGCATAACGCATAACGCAAACGTATAACGCACAACGCATAACGAATACAGCAAAACGCATAACGAATCACGCATAACGCATAACGCATAACGCATAACGCATAACGCATAACGCATAACGCATAACGCATAACGCATAACGCATATCGAATAACGCATAACGTGTAACTCATAACGCATAACGCATAAAGCATAATGCATAACGCATAACGCATAACGCATATCGCATAACGCATAACGCATAACGTATAACGCATAACGCATACCGTATAACGCATAATGCATAATGCATAACGCATAACGCATAACGCATAACGCATAACGCATAACGCATAACGCATAACGCATAACGCATAACGCATAACGCATAACGCATAACGCATAACGCATAACGCATAACGCATAACGCATAACGCATAACGCATAACGCATAACGCATACCGTATAACGCATAACGCATAACGCATAACGCATAACGTATATCGCATAACACATAACGCATAACCCATAACGCATAACGCATAAGGCATAACTCATAACGTTAACGCATAACGCATAACGCCTAACGCTTATCGGATCACGCATAACGCATAAAGCATAACGCATAAAGCATAACGCATAACGCATAACGCATAACGCATAAAGCATAACGCATACCGCATAACGCATAACGCATAACGCATAACGCAAACGTATAACGCACAACGCATAACGCATAACGCATAACGCATAACGCATAACGCATAACGCATAACGCATAACGCATAACGCATAACGCATAACGCATAACGCATAACGCATAACGCATAACGCATAACGCATAACGCATAACGCATAACGCATAACGCATAACGCATAACGCATAACGCATAACGCATAACGCATAACGCATAACGCATAACGCATAACGCATAACGCATAACGCATAACGCATAACGCATAACGCATAACGCATAACGCATAACGCATAACGCATAACGCATAACGCATAACACATAACGCATAACGCATAACGCATAACGCATAACGCATAACGCATTACGCATAACGCATAAAGTATAACACATAACGCATAACGCATTACGCATAACGCATCACGCATAACGCATAACGCATAACGCATAACGCATAACGCATATCGAATTACGCATAACGTGTAACCATAACACATAACGCATAAAGCATAATGCATAACGCATAACGAACAACGGATAACGCATAACGCATAACGCATAACGAATACCGCAAAACGTATATCGCCTAACACATAACGGATCACGCATAACGCATAACGCATAACGTATAACGCATAACGCATAACGCATAAAGCATAACGCATAACGTATAACGCATAACGCAAACTAATAACGCACAACGCATAACGCATAACGCATAACGCATAACGCATAACGCATAACGCATAACGCATAACGCATAACGCATAACGCATAACGCATAACGCATAACGCATAACGCATAACGCATAACGCATAACGCATAACGCATAACGCATAACGCATAACGCATAACGCATTACGCATAAAGTATAACACATAACGCATAACGCATAAAGTATAACACATAACGCATAACGCATTACGCATAACGCATCACGCATAACGCATAACGCATAACGAATAACGCATAACGCATATCGCATAAAACATAACGCATAAAGCATAACGTACAACGTATAACGCATAACGCATAACGCATAACGCATAACGCATAACGCATAACGTATATCGCATAACACATAACGCATAACCCATAACGCATAACGCATAAGGCATAACGCATAACGCATAACGCATAACGCATAACGCATAACGCATAACGCATAACGCATAACGCATAACGCATAACGCATAACACATAACGCATAACGCATAACGCATAACGCATAACGCATAACGCATTACGCATAACGCATAAAGTATAACACATAACGCATAACGCATTACGCATAACGCATCACGCATAACGCATAACGCATAACGCATAACGCATAACGCATATCGAATAACGCATAACGTGTAACGCATAACGCATAACGCATTACGCATAACGCATAAAGTATAACACATAACGCATAACGCATAAAGTATAACACATAACGCATAACGCATTACGCATAACGCATAACGCATAACGCATAACGCATAACGAATAACGCATAACGCATATCGCATAAAACATAACGCATAAAGCATAACGTACAACGTATAACGCATAACGCATAACGCATAACGCATAACGCATAACGCATAACGTATATCGCATAACACATAACGCATAACCCATAACGCATAACGCATAAGGCATAACGCATAACGATAACGCATAACGCATAACGCCTAACGCATAACGGATCACGCATAACGCATAAAGCATAACGCATAAAGCATAACGCATAACGCATAACGCATAACGCATAAAGCATAACGCATAACGCATAACGCATAACGCATATCGCATAACGCATAACGCATAACGTATAACGCATAACGCATACCGTATAACGCATAACGCATAACGCAAACGTATAACGCACAACGCATAACGAATACAGCAAAACGCATAATGCTTAACGCATAACGAATCACGCATAACGCATAACGCATAACGCATAACGCATAACGCATAACGCATAACGCATAACGCATAACGCATAACGCATATCGAATAACGCATAACGTGTAACTCATAACGCATAACGCATAAAGCATAATGCATAACGCATAACGCATAACGCATATCGCATAACGCATAACGCATAACGTATAACGCATAACGCATACCGTATAACGCATAATGCATAATGCATAACGCATAACGCATAACGCATAACGCATAACGCGTAACGCATAACGCATAACGCATAACGCATAACGCATAACGCATACCGTATAACGCATAACGCATAACGCATAACGCATAACGTATATCGCATAACACATAACGCATAACCCATAACGCATAACGCATAAGGCATAACTCATAACGTTAACGCATAACGCATAACGCCTAACGCTTATCGGATCACGCATAACGCATAAAGCATAACGCATAAAGCATAACGCATAACGCATAACGCATAACGCATAAAGCATAACGCATACCGCATAACGCATAACGCATAACGCATAACGCAAACTTATAACGCACAACGCATAACGCATAACGCATAACGCATAACGCATAACGCATAACGCATAACGCATAACGCATAACGCATAACGCATAACGCAAACGCATAACGCATAACGCATAACGCATAACGCATAACGCATAACGCATAACGCATAACGCATAACGCATAACGCATAACGCATAACGCATAACGCATAACGCATAACGCATAACGCAGAACGCATAACGCATAACGCATAACGCATAACGCATATCGCATAAAACATAACGCATCACGCATAACGTACAACGTATAACGCATAACGCATAACGCATAACGCATAACGCATAACGCATAACGCATAACGCATAACGTATATCGCATAACACATAACGCATAACCCATAACGCATAACGCATAAGGCATAACGCATAACGATAACGCATAACGCATAACGCCTAACGCATAACGGATCACGCATAACGCATAAAGCATAACGCATAAAGCATAACGCATAACGCATAACGCATAACGCATAAAGCATAACGCATAACGCATAACGCATAACGCATATCGCATAACGCATAACGCATAACGTATAACGCATAACGCATACCGTATAACGCATAACGCATAACGCAAACGTATAACGCACAACGCATAACGAATACAGCAAAACGCATAATGCTTAACGCATAACGAATAACGCATAACGCATAACGCATAACGCATAACGCATAACGCATAACGCATAACGCATAACGCATAACGCATAACGCATATCGAATAACGCATAACGTGTAACTCATAACGCATAACGCATAAAGCATAATGCATAACGCATAACGCATAACGCATATCGCATAACGCATAACGCATAACGTATAACGCATAACGCATACCGTATAACGCATAATGCATAATGCATAACGCATAACGCATAACGCATAACGCATAACGCGTAACGCATAACGCATAACGCATAACGCATAACGCATAACGCATACCGTATAACGCATAACGCATAACGCATAACGCATAACGTATATCGCATAACACATAACGCATAACCCATAACGCATAACGCATAAGGCATAACTCATAACGTTAACGCATAACGCATAACGCCTAACGCTTATCGGATCACGCATAACGCATAAAGCATAACGCATAAAGCATAACGCATAACGCATAACGCATAACGCATAAAGCATAACGCATACCGCATAACGCATAACGCATAACGCATAACGCAAACTTATAACGCACAACGCATAACGCATAACGCATAACGCATAACGCATAACGCATAACGCATAACGCATAACGCATAACGCATAACGCATAACGCAAACGCATAACGCATAACGCATAACGCATAACGCATAACGCATAACGCATAACGCATAACGCATAACGCATAACGCATAACGCATAACGCATAACGCATAACGCATAACGCATAACGCAGAACGCATAACGCATAACGCATAACGCATAACGCATATCGCATAAAACATAACGCATCACGCATAACGTACAACGTATAACGCATAACGCATAACGCATAACGCATAACCCATAACGCTTAACGCATAACGCATAACGCACAACGCATAATGCATAACGCATAACGCATAACGCATAACGCATAACGCATAACGCATAAAGCATAACGCATAACGCATAACGCATAGCGCATAACGCATTACGCATAACGCATAACGCACAACGCAAACGTATAACGCACAACGCATAATGCATAACGCATAACGCATAACGCATAACGCATGGCGCATAATGCAAAATGCATAACGCATAACGCATATCGCATAACGCATGACGCATAACGCATAACGCATAACGCATAACGCATAACGCATAACGCATAAAGCAAAACGCATAACGCATAACGCATAACGCATAACGCATAACGCATAACGCATATCGCATAACGCATAACGCATAACGTATAACGCATAACGCATACCGTATAACGCATAATGCATAATGCATAACGCATAACGCATAACGCATAACGCATAACGCGTAACGCATAACGCATAACGCATAACGCATAACGCATAACGCATACCGTATAACGCATAACGCATAACGCATAACGCATAACGTATATCGCATAACACATAACGCATAACCCATAACGCATAACGCATAAGGCATAACTCATAACGTTAACGCATAACGCATAACGCCTAACGCTTATCGGATCACGCATAACGCATAAAGCATAACGCATAAAGCATAACGCATAACGCATAACGCATAACGCATAAAGCATAACGCATACCGCATAACGCATAACGCATAACGCATAACGCAAACTTATAACGCACAACGCATAACGCATAACGCATAACGCATAACGCATAACGCATAACGCATAACGCATAACGCATAACGCATAACGCATAACGCAAACGCATAACGCATAACGCATAACGCATAACGCATAACGCATAACGCATAACGCATAACGCATAACGCATAACGCATAACGCATAACGCATAACGCATAACGCATAACGCAGAACGCATAACGCATAACGCATAACGCATAACGCATATCGCATAAAACATAACGCATCACGCATAACGTACAACGTATAACGCATAACGCATAACGCATAACGCATAACCCATAACGCATAACGCATAACGCATAACGCATAACGCATAACGCATAACGCATAACGCATAACGCATAACGCATAACGCATAACGCATAAAGCATAACGCATAACGCATAACGCATAGCGCATAACGCATTACGCATAACGCATAACGCACAACGCAAACGTATAACGCACAACGCATAATGCATAACGCATAACGCATAACGCATAACGCATGGCGCACAATGCAAAATGCATAACGCATAACGCATATCGCATAACGCATGACGCATAACGCATAACGCATAACGCATAACGCATAACGCATAACGCATAAAGCAAAACGCATAACGCATAACGCATAACGCATAACGCATAACGCATAACGCATTACGCATGACGCATAAAGTATAACACATAACGCATAACGCATAAAGTATAACACATAACGCATAACGCATTACGCATATTGCATAACGTATAACGCAAAACGCATAACGCATAACGCATAACGCATAACGTATAACGCATAACGCATACCGTATAACGCATAATGCATAATGCATAACGCATAACGCATAACGCATAACGCATAACGCATAACGCGTAACGCATAACGCATAACGCATAACGCATAACGCATAACGCATAACGCATAACGCATAACGCATAACGCATAACGCATAACGCATAAAGCATAACGCATAACGCATAAAGCATAACGCAAACTTATAACGCACAACGCATAACGCACAACGCATAACGCATAACGCATAACGCATAACGCATAACGCATAACGCATAACGCATAACGCATAACGCATAACGCATAACGCATAACGCATAACGCATAACGCATAACGCATAACGCATAACGCATAACACATAACGCATAACGCATAACGCATAACGCATAACGCATAACGCATAACGCATAACGCATTACGCATAACGCATAAAGTATAACACATAACGCATAACGCATTACGCATAACGCATCACGCATAACGCATAACGCATAACGCATAACGCATATCGCATAAAACATAACGCATCACGCATAACGTACAACGTATAACGCATAACGCATAACGCATAACGCATAACGCATAACGTATATCGCATAACACATAACGCATAACCCATAACGCATAACGCATAAGGCATAACTGATAACGTTAACGCATAACGCATAACGCCTAACGCTTAACGGATCACGCATAACGCATAAAGCATAACGCATAAAGCATAACGCATAACGCATAACGCATAACGCATAAAGCATAACGCATACCGCATAACGCATAACGCATAACGCAAACTTATAACGCACAACGCATAACGCATAACGCATAACGCATAACGCATAACGCATAACGCATAACGCATAACGCATAACGCATAACGCATAACGCATAACGCATAACGCATAACGCATAACGCATAACGCATAACGCATAACGCATAACGCATAACGCATAACGCATAACGCATAACGCATAACGCATAACGCATAACGCATAACGCATAACGCATAACGCATAACGCATAACGCATAACGCATAACGCATAACGCATTACGCATAACGCATAAAGTATAACACATAACGCATAACGCATTACGCATAACGCATCACGCATAACGCATAACGCATAACGCATATCGCATAAAACATAACGCATCACGCATAACGTACAACGTATAACGTATAACGCATAACGCATAACGCATAACGCATAACGCATAACGTATATCGCATAACACATAACGCATAACCCATAACGCATAACGCATAAGTCATAACGCATAACGTTAACGCATAACGCATAACGCCTAACGCATAACGGATCACGCATAACGCATAACGCATAACGCATAAAGCATAACGCATACCGCATAACGCATAACGCATATCGCATAACGCATAACGCATAACGTATAACGCATAACGCATACCGTATAACGCATAACGCATAACGCATAACGCAAACGTATAACGCACAACGCATAACGAATACAGCAAAACGCATAAAGCTTTACGCATAACGGATCACGCATAACGCATAAAGCATAACGCATACCGCATAACGTATAACGCATAACGCATACCGTATAACGCATAACGCATAACGCATGACGCATAACGCAAACGTATAACGCACAACGCATAACGAATACAGCAAAACGCATAATGCTTAACGCATAACGGATCACGCATAACGCATAACGCATAACGCATAACGCATAACGCATATCGAATTACGCATAACGTGTAACTCATAACGCATAACGCATATCGCATAACGCATAACGCATAACGTATAACGCATAACGCATACCGTATAACGCATAACGCATAACGCAAACGTATAACGCACAACGCATAACGAATACAGCAAAACGCATAATGCTTAACGCATAACGAATCACGCATAACGCATAACGCATAACGAATCACGCATAACGCATAACGCATAACGCATAACGCATAACGCATAACGCATAACGCATATCGAATAACGCATAACGCATAACGCATAACGCATAAAGCATAATGCATAACGCATAACGCATAACGCATATCGCATAACGCATAACGCATAACGTATAACGCATAACGCATACCGTATAACGCATAATGCATAATGCATAACGCATAACGCATAACGCATAACGCATAACGCATAACGCATAACGCATAACGCATAACGCATAACGCATAACGCATAACGCATAACGCATAACGCATAACGCATAACGCATAACGCATAACGCATAACGCATAACGCATAACGCATAACGCATACCGTATAACGCATAACGCATAACGCATAACGCATAACGCATAACGCATAACGTATATCGCATAACACATAACGCATAACCCATAACGCATAACGCATAACGCATACCGTATAACGCATAACGCATAACGCATAACGCATAACGTATATCGCATAACACATAACGCATAACCCATAACGCATAACGCATAAGGCATAACTCATAACGTTAACGCATAACGCATAACGCCTAACGCTTATCGGATCACGCATAACGCATAAAGCATAACGCATAAAGCATAACGCATAACGCATAACGCATAACGCATAACGCATAACGCAAACTTATAACGCACAACGCATAACGCATAACGCATAACGCATAACGCATAACGCATAACGCATAACGCATAACGCGTAACGCATAACGCATAACGCATAACGCATAACGCAAACGCATAACGCATAACGCATAACGCATAACGCATAACGCATAACGCATAACGCATAACGCATAACGCAGAACGCATAACGCATAACGCATAACGCATATCGCATAACACATAACGCATAACCCATAACGCTTAACGCATAACGCATAACGCATAACGCATAACGCATAACGCATAACGCATAACGCATAACGCATTACGCATAACGCATAAAGTATAACACATAACGCATAACGCATATCGCATAACACATAACGCATAACCCATAACGCTTAACGCATAACGCATAACGCATAACGCATAACGCATAACGCATAACGCATAACGCATTACGCATAACGCATAAAGTATAACACATAACGCATAAAGTATAACACATAACGCATAACGCATTACGCATATTGCATAACGTATAACGCAAAACGCATAACGCATAACGTTACCGCATAAGGCTTGATGCATGACGCATATCGCATAACGCATAACGCATATCGCATAACTCATAACGTATAACGCATAACGCATAACGCATAACGCATAACGCATAACGCATAACGCATAACGCATAACGCATAACGCATAACGCATAACGCATAACGCATAACGCATAACGCATAACGCATTACGCATAACGCATAAAGTATAACACATAACGCATAACGCATAAAGTATAACACATCACGCATAACGCATTACGCATAACGCATAACGCATAACGCAAAACGCATAACGCATAACGTTACCGCATAAGGCTTGATGCATGACGCATATCGCATAACGCATAACGCATATCGCATAACTCATAACGTATAACGCATAACGCATAACGCATAACGCATAACGCATAACGCATTACGCATAACGCATAAAGTATAACACATAACGCATAACGC
Organism: Lasioglossum morio; assembly: GCA_916610235.2. NCBI lineage: Eukaryota > Metazoa > Arthropoda > Insecta > Hymenoptera > Halictidae > Lasioglossum > Lasioglossum morio. The sequence continues at coordinate 3,176,187 of CAKAJA020000347.1, forward strand.
ATAAAGTATAACACATCACGCATAACGCATTACGCATAACGCATAACGCATAACGCAAAACGCATAACGCATAACGTTACCGCATAAGGCTTGATGCATGACGCATATCGCATAACGCATAACGCATATCGCATAACTCATAACGTATAACGCATAACGCATAACGCATAAAGCATAACGCATACCGCATAACGCATAACGCATAACGCAAACTTATAACGCACAACGCATAACGCATAACGCATAACGCATAACGCATAACGCATAACGCATAACGCATAACGCATAACGCATAACGCATAACGCATAACGCATAACGCATAACGCATAACGCAAACGCATAACGCATAACGCATAACGCATAACGCATAACGCATAACGCATAACGCATTACGCATAACGTATAACGCATAACGCATACCGTATAACGCATAACGCATAACGCAAACGTATAACGCACAACGCATAACGAATACAGCAAAACGCATAACGAATCACGCATAACGCATAACGCATAACGCATAACGCATAACGCATAACGCATAACGCATAACGCATAACGCATATCGAATAACGCATAACGTGTAACTCATAACGCATAACGCATAACGCATAACGCATAACGCATAACGCATAACGCATAACGCATAACGCATAACACATAACGCATAACGCATAACGCATAACGCATAACGCATTACGCATAACGCATAAAGTATAACACATAACGCATAACGCATTACGCATAACGCATCACGCATAACGCATAACGCATAACGCATAACGCATAACGCATATCGAATTACGCATAACGTGTAACTCATAACACATAACGCATAAAGCATAATGCATAACGCATAACGAACAACGGATAACGCATAACGCATAACGCATAACGAATACCGCAAAACGTATATCGCCTAACACATAACGGATCACGCATAACGCATAACGCATAACGTATAACGCATAACGCATAACGCATAAAGCATAACGCATAACGTATAACGCATAACGCAAACTAATAACGCACAACGCATAACGCATAACGCATAACGCATAACGCATAACGCATAACGCATAACGCATAACGCATAACGCATAACGCATAACGCATAACGCATAACGCATAACGCATAACGCATAACTCATAACGCATAACGCATAACGCATAACGCATAACGCATAACGCATAACGCATTACGCATAACGCATAAAGTATAACACATAACGCATAACGCATAAAGTATAACACATAACGCATAACGCATTACGCATAACGCATCACGCATAACGCATAACGCATAACGAATAACGCATAACGCATATCGCATAAAACATAACGCATAAAGCATAACGTACAACGTATAACGCATAACGCATAACGCATAACGCATAACGCATAACGCATAACGTATATCGCATAACACATAACGCATAACCCATAACGCATAACGCATAAGGCATAACGCATAACGCATAACGCATAACGCATAACGCATAACGCATAACGCATAACGCATAACGCATAACGCATAACACATAACGCATAACGCATAACGCATAACGCATAACGCATAACGCATTACGCATAACGCATAAAGTATAACACATAACGCATAACGCATTACGCATAACGCATCACGCATAACGCATAACGCATAACGCATAACGCATAACGCATATCGAATTACGCATAACGTGTAACGCATAACGCATAACGCATTACGCATAACGCATAAAGCATAACACATAACGCATAACGCATAAAGTATAACACATAACGCATAACGCATTACGCATAACGCATCACGCATAACGCATAACGCATAACGAATAACGCATAACGCATATCGCATAAAACATAACGCATAAAGCATAACGTACAACGTATAACGCATAACGCATAACGCATAACGCATAACGCATAACGCATAACGTATATCGCATAACACATAACGCATAACCCATAACGCATAACGCATAAGGCATAACGCATAACGATAACGCATAACGCATAACGCCTAACGCATAACGGATCACGCATAACGCATAAAGCATAACGCATAAAGCATAACGCATAACGCATAACGCATAACGCATAAAGCATAACGCATAACGCATAACGCATAACGCATATCGCATAACGCATAACGCATAACGTATAACGCATAACGCATACCGTATAACGCATAACGCATAACGCAAACGTATAACGCACAACGCATAACGAATACAGCAAAACGCATAATGCTTAACGCATAACGAATCACGCATAACGCATAACGCATAACGCATAACGCATAACGCATAACGCATAACGCATAACGCATAACGCATAACGCATAACGCATAACGCATATCGAATAACGCATAACGTGTAACTCATAACGCATAACGCATAAAGCATAATGCATAACGCATAACGCATAACGCATATCGCATAACGCATAACGCATAACGTATAACGCATAACGCATACCGTATAACGCATAATGCATAATGCATAACGCATAACGCATAACGCATAACGCATAACGCGTAACGCATAACGCATAACGCATAACGCATAACGCATAACGCATACCGTATAACGCATAACGCATAACGCATAACGCATAACGTATATCGCATAACACATAACGCATAACCCATAACGCATAACGCATAAGGCATAACTCATAACGTTAACGCATAACGCATAACGCCTAACGCTTATCGGATCACGCATAACGCATAAAGCATAACGCATAAAGCATAACGCATAACGCATAACGCATAACGCATAAAGCATAACGCATACCGCATAACGCATAACGCATAACGCATAACGCAAACTTATAACGCACAACGCATAACGCATAACGCATAACGCATAACGCATAACGCATAACGCATAACGCATAACGCATAACGCATAACGCAAACGCATAACGCATAACGCATAACGCATAACGCATAACGCATAACGCATAACGCATAACGCATAACGCATAACGCATAACGCATAACGCATAACGCATAACGCATAACGCATAACGCAGAACGCATAACGCATAACGCATAACGCATAACGCATATCGCATAAAACATAACGCATCACGCATAACGTACAACGTATAACGCATAACGCATAACGCATAACGCATAACCCATAACGCTTAACGCATAACGCATAACGCACAACGCATAATGCATAACGCATAACGCATAACGCATAACGCATAACGCATAACGCATAAAGCATAACGCATAACGCATAACGCATAGCGCATAACGCATTACGCATAACGCATAACGCACAACGCAAACGTATAACGCACAACGCATAATGCATAACGCATAACGCATAACGCATAACGCATGGCGCATAATGCAAAATGCATAACGCATAACGCATATCGCATAACGCATGACGCATAACGCATAACGCATAACGCATAACGCATAACGCATAACGCATAAAGCAAAACGCATAACGCATAACGCATAACGCATAACGCATAACGCAATACGCATGACGCATAAAGTATAACACATAACGCATAACGCATAAAGTATAACACATAACGCATAACGCATTACGCATATTGCATAACGTATAACGCAAAACGCATAACGCATAACGTTACCGCATAAGGCTTGATGCATGACGCATATCGCATAACGCATAACGCATAACTCATAACGTATAACACATAACGCATAACGCATAATGCATAACGCATAACGCATAACGCATAACGCATAACGCATAACGCATAACGCATAACGCATAACGCATAACGCATAACGCATAACGCATAACGCATAACGCATAAAGCATAACGCATAACGCATAAAGCATAACGCAAACTTATAACGCACAACGCATAACGCACAACGCATAACGCATAACGCATAACGCATAACGCATAACGCATAACGCATAACGCATAACGCATAACGCATAACGCATAACGCATAACGCATAACGCATAACGCATAACGCATAACGCATAACGCATAACGCATAACACATAACGCATAACGCATAACGCATAACGCATAACGCATAACGCATAACGCATTACGCATAACGCATAAAGTATAACACATAACGCATAACGCATTACGCATAACGCATCACGCATAACGCATAACGCATAACGCATAACGCATATCGCATAAAACATAACGCATCACGCATAACGTACAACGTATAACGCATAACGCATAACGCATAACGCATAACGCATAACGTATATCGCATAACACATAACGCATAACCCATAACGCATAACGCATAAGGCATAACTGATAACGTTAACGCATAACGCATAACGCCTAACGCTTAACGGATCACGCATAACGCATAAAGCATAACGCATAAAGCATAACGCATAACGCATAACGCATAACGCATAAAGCATAACGCATTACGCATAACGCATAAAGTATAACACATAACGCATAACGCATTACGCATAACGCATCACGCATAACGCATAACGCATAACGCATATCGCATAACGCATAACGCATAAGGCATAACTCATAACGTTAACGCATAACGCATAACGCCTAACGCTTAACGGATCACGCATAACGCATAACGCATAACGCATAACGCATAACGCATAACGCATAACGCATAACGCATAACGCATAACGCATAACGCATAACGCATAACGCATAACGCATAACGCATAACGCATAACGCATAACGCATAACGCATAACGCATAACGCATAACGCATAACGCATAACGCATAACGCATTACGCATAACGCATAAAGTATAACACATAACGCATAACGCATTACGCATAACGCATCACGCATAACGCATAACGCATAACGCATATCGCATAACGCATAACGCATAAGGCATAACTCATAACGTTAACGCATAACGCATAACGCCTAACGCTTAACGGATCACGCATAACGCATAAAGCATAACGCATAAAGCATAACGCATAACGCATAACGCATAAAGTATAACGCATACCGCATAACACATAACGCATAACGCAAACTTATAACGCACAACGCATAACGCACAACGCATAACGCATAACGCATAACGCATAACGCATAACGCATAACGCATAACGCATAACGCATAACGCATAACGCATAACGCATAACGCATAACGCATAACGCATAACGCATAACGCATAACGCATAACGCATAACGCATAACGCATAACGCATAACGCATAACGCATAACGCATAACGCATAAAGCATAACGCATAACGCATAACGCATAACGCATAAAGCATAACGCATACCGCATAACACATAACGCATAACGCAAACTTATAACGCACAACGCATAACGCACAACGCATAACGCATAACGTATAACGCACAACGCATAACGAATACAGCAAAACGCATAATGCTTAACGCATAACGGATCACGCATAACGCATAACGCATAACGCATAACGCATAACGCATATCGAATTACGCATAACGTGTAACTCATAACGCATAACGCATAAAGCATAATGCATAACGCATAACGAACAACGGATAACGCATAACGCATAACGCATAACGAATACCGCAAAACGTATATCGCCTAACACATAACGGATCACGCATAACGCATAACGCATAACGTATAACGCATAACGCATAACGCATAACGCATAACGCATTACGCATAACGCATCACGCATAACGCATAACGCATAACGCATAACGCATAACGCATATCGCATAAAACATAACGCATAAAGCATAACGTACAACGTATAACGCATAACGCATAACGCATAACGCATAACGCATAACGCATAACGCATAACGCATAACGCATAACGTATATCGCATAACACATAACGCATAACCCATAACGTATAACGCATAACGCATAAGGCATAACGCATAACGATAACGCATAACGCATAACGCCTAACGCATAACGGATCACGCATAACGCATAAAGCATAACGCATAAAGCATAACGCATAACGCATAACGCATAACGCATAAAGCATAACGCATAACGCATAACGCATAACGCATATCGCATAACGCATAACGCATAACGTATAACGCATAATGCATAATGCATAACGCATAACGCATAACGCATAACGCATAACGCATAACGCATAACGCATAACGCATAACGCACAACGCATAACGAATACAGCAAAACGCATAATGCTTAACGCATAACGAATCACGCATAACGCATAACGCATAACGCATAACGCATAACGCATAACGCATAACGCATATCGAATAACGCATAACGCATAACGCATAACGCATAAAGCATAATGCATAACGCATAACGCATAACGCATATCGCATAACGCATAACGCATAACGTATAACGCATAACGCATACCGTATAACGCATAATGCATAATGCATAACGCATAACGCATAACGCATAACGCATAACGCATAACGCATAACGCATAACGCATAACGCATAACGCATAACGCATAACGCATAACGCATAACGCATAACGCATAACGCATAACGCATAACGCATAACGCATAACGCATAACGCATAACGCATAACGCATAACGCATAACGCATACCGTATAACGCATAACGCATAACGCATAACGCATAACGCATAACGCATAACGTATATCGCATAACACATAACGCATAACCCATAACGCATAACGCATAACGCATACCGTATAACGCATAACGCATAACGCATAACGCATAACGTATATCGCATAACACATAACGCATAACCCATAACGCATAACGCATAAGGCATAACTCATAACGTTAACGCATAACGCATAACGCCTAACGCTTATCGGATCACGCATAACGCATAAAGCATAACGCATAAAGCATAACGCATAACGCATAACGCATAACGCATAACGCATAACGCAAACTTATAACGCACAACGCATAACGCATAACGCATAACGCATAACGCATAACGCATAACGCATAACGCATAACGCATAACGCATAACGCATAACGCATAACGCATAACGCAAACGCATAACGCATAACGCATAACGCATAACGCATAACGCATAACGCATAACGCATAACGCATAACGCATAACGCATAACGCAGAACGCATAACGCATAACGCATAACGCATATCGCATAACACATAACGCATAACCCATAACGCTTAACGCATAACGCATAACGCATAACGCATAACGCATAACGCATAACGCATAACGCATAACGCATAACGCATTACGCATAACGCATAAAGTATAACACATAACGCATAACGCATATCGCATAACACATAACGCATAACCCATAACGCTTAACGCATAACGCATAACGCATAACGCATAACGCATAACGCATAACGCATAACGCATAACGCATTACGCATAACGCATAAAGTATAACACATAACGCATAAAGTATAACACATAACGCATAACGCATTACGCATATTGCATAACGTATAACGCAAAACGCATAACGCATAACGTTACCGCATAAGGCTTGATGCATGACGCATATCGCATAACGCATAACGCATATCGCATAACTCATAACGTATAACGCATAACGCATAACGCATAACGCATAACGCATAACGCATAACGCATAACGCATAACGCATAACGCATAACGCATAACGCATAACGCATAACGCATAACGCATAACGCATAACGCATTACGCATAACGCATAAAGTATAACACATAACGCATAACGCATAAAGTATAACACATCACGCATAACGCATTACGCATAACGCATAACGCATAACGCAAAACGCATAACGCATAACGTTACCGCATAAGGCTTGATGCATGACGCATATCGCATAACGCATAACGCAAACGCATAACTCATAACGTATAACGCATAACGCATAACGCATAACGCATAACCCATAACGCATAACGCATAACGCATAACGCAGAACGCATAACGCATAACGCATAACGCATAACGCATATCGCATAACACATAACGCATAACCCATAACGCTTAACGCATAACGCATAACGCATAACGCATAACGCATAACGCATAACGCATAACGCATAACGCATTACGCATAACGCATAAAGTATAACACATAACGCATAAAGTATAACACATAACGCATAACGCATTACGCATATTGCATAACGTATAACGCAAAACGCATAACGCATAACGTTACCGCATAAGGCTTGATGCATGACGCATATCGCATAACGCATAACGCATATCGCATAACTCATAACGTATAACGCATAACGCATAACGCATAACGCATAACGCATATCGCATAACACATAACGCATAACCCATAACGCTTAACGCATAACGCATAACGCATAACGCATAACGCATAACGCATAACGCATAACGCATTACGCATAACGCATAAAGTATAACACATAACGCATAAAGTATAACACATAACGCATAACGCACTACGCATATTGCATAACGTATAACGCAAAACGCATAACGCATAACGTTACCGCATAAGGCTTGATGCATGACGCATATCGCATAACGCATAACGCATATCGCATAACTCATAACGTATAACGCATAACGCATAACGCATAACGCATAATGCATAACGCATAACGCATAACGCATAACGCATAACGCATAACGCATAAAGCATAACGCATAACGCATAACGCATAACGCAAACTTATAACGCACAACGCATAACGCATAACGCATAACGCATAACGCATAACGCATAACGCATAACGCATAACGCATAACGCATAACGCATAACGCATAACGCATTACGCATAACGCATAAAGTATAACACATAACGCATAACGCATAAAGTATAACACATCACGCATAACGCATTACGCATAACGCATCACGCATAACGCATAACGCATAACGCATAACGCAAACTAATAACGCACAACGCATAACGCATAACGCATATCGCATAACGCATAACGCATAACGTATAACGCATAACGCATACCGTATAACGCATAACCCATAACGCATAACGCATAACGCATAACGCATAACGCATAACGCATAACGCATAACGCATAACGCATAACGCATAACGCATAACGCATAACGCATAACGCATAACGCATAACGCATAACGCATAACGCATAACGCATAACGCATAACGCATAACGCATAACGCATTACGCATAACGCATAAAGTATAACACATAACGCATAACGCATTACGCATAACGCATCACGCATAACGCATAACGCATAACGCATATCGCATAAAACATAACGCATCACGCATAACGTACAACGTATAACGCATAACGCATAACGCATAACGCATAACGCATAACGCATAACGCATAACGTGTATCGCATAACGCATAACGCATAACGCATAACGCATAACGCATAACGCATAACGCATAACGCATAACGCATAACGCATAACGCATAACGCATAACGCATAACGCATAACGCATAACGCATAAGGCATAACTCATAACGTTAACGCATAACGCATAACGCCTAACGCTTAACGGATCACGCATAACGCATAAAGCATAACGCATAAAGCATAACGCATAACGCATAACGCATAACGCATAAAGCATAACGCATACCGCATAACACATAACGCATAACGCAAACTTATAACGCACAACGCATAACGCACAACGCATAACGCATAACGCATAACGCATAACGCATAACGCATAACGCATAACGCATAACGCATAACGCATAACGCATAACGCATAACGCATAACGCATAACGCATAACGCATAACGCATAACGCATAACGCATAACGCATAACGCATAACGCATAAAGCATAACGCATAACGCATAACGCATAACGCATAAAGCATAACGCATACCGCATAACACATAACGCATAACGCAAACTTATAACGCACAACGCATAACGCACAACGCATAACGCATAACGCATAACGCATAACGCATAACGCATAACGCATAACGCATAACGCATAACGCATAACGCATAACGCATAACGCATAACGCATAACGCATAACGCATAACGCATAACGCATAACGCATAACGCATAACGCATAACGCATAACGCATAACGCATAACGCATAACGCATAACGCATAACGCATAACGCATAACGCATAACGCATAACGCATAACGCATAACGCATAACGCATAACGCATAACGCATAACGCATAACGCATAACGCATAACGCATAACGCATAACGCATAACGCATAACGCATAACGCATAACGCATAACGCATAACGCATAACGCATATCGCATAACACATAACGCACAACCCATAACGCATAACGCATAACGCATAACGCATAACGCATAACGCATAACGCATAACGCATAACGCATATCGCATTACGCATAACGCATAAAGTATAACACATAACGCATAACGCATAAAGTATAACACATAACGCATAACGCATTACGCATATTGCATAACGTATAACGCAAAACGCATAACGCATATCGTAACCGCATAAGGCTTGATGCATGACGCATATCGCATAACGCATAACGCATAACTCATAACGTATAACGCATAACGCATAACGCATAACGCATAACGCATAATGCATAACGCATAACGCATAACGCATAACGCATAACGCATAACGCATAACGCATAACGCATAACGCATAAAGCATAACGCATAACGCATAACGCATAACGCATAACGCATAACGCATAACGCATAACGCATAACGCATAACGCATAACGCATAACGCATAACGCATAACGCATAACGCATAACGCATAACGCATAACGCATAACGCATAACGCATAACGCATAACGCATAACGCATAACGCATAACGCATAACGCATAACGCATAACGCATAACGCATAACGCATAACGCATATCGCATAACACATAACGCACAACCCATAACGCATAACGCATAACGCATAACGCATAACGCATAACGCATAACGCATAACGCATAACGCATAACGCATAACGCATTACGCATAACGCATAAAGTTTAACACATAACGCATAACGCATAAAGTATAACACATAACGCATAACGCATTGCGCATATTGCATAACGTATAACGCAAAACGCATAACGCATAACGTTACCGCATAAGGCTTGATGCATGACGCATATCGCATAACGCATAACGCATAACTCATAACGTATAACGCATAACGCATAACGCATAACGCATAACGCATAACGCATAACGCATAACGCATAACGCATAACGCATAACGCATAACGCATAACGCATAACGCATAACGCATAACGCATAACGCATAACGCATAACGCATAACGCATAACGCATAACGCATAACGCATAACGCATAACGCATAACGCATAACGCATAACGCATAACGCATAACGCATAAAGCATAACGCATAACGCATAACGCATAACGCAAACTTATAACGCACAACGCATAAAGTATAACGCATAACGCATAACGCATAACGCATAACGCATAACGCATAACGCATAACGCATAACGCATAACGCATAACGCATAACGCATAACGCATAACGCATAACGCATAACGCATAACGCATAACGCATAACGCATAACGCATAACGCATAACGCATAACGCATAACGCATAACGCATAACGCATAACGCATAACGCATAACGCATAACGCATAACGCATAACGCATAACGCATAACGCATAACGCATAACGCTTAACGCATAACGCATAACGCATAACGCATAACGCATAACGCATAACGCATAACGCATAACGCATTACGCATAACGCATAAAGTATAACACATAACGCATAACGCATTACGCATAACGCATAACGCATAACGCATATCGCATAAAACATAACGCATCACGCATAACGTACAACGTATAATGTATAACGCCTAACGCATAACGCATAACGCATAACGCATAACGTATATCGCATAACACATAACGCATAACCCATAACGCATAACGCATAAGGCATAACGCATAACGTTAACGCATAACGCATAACGCCTAACGCATAACGCATATCGCATAACACATAACGCACAACCCATAACGCATAACGCATAACGCATAACGCATAACGCATAACGCATAACGCATAACGCATAACGCATAACGCATAACGCATAACGCATAACGCATAACGCATAACGCATAAAGCATAACGCATAACGCATAACGCATAACGCAAACTTATAACGCATAACGCATAACGCATAACGCATAACGCATAACGCATAACGCATAACGCATAACGCATAACGCATAACGCATAACGCATAACGCATAACGCATAACGCATAACGCATAACGCATAAAGCATAACGCATAACGCATAACGCATAACGCAAACTTATAACGCACAACGCATAAAGTATAACGCATAACGCATAACGCATAACGCATAACGCATAACGCATAACGCATAACGCATAACGCATAACGCATAACGCATAACGCATAACGCATAACGCATAACGCATAACGCATAACGCATAACGCATAACGCATAACGCATAACGCATAACGCATAACGCATAACGCATAACGCATAACGCATAACGCATAACGCATAACGCATAACGCATAACGCATAACGCATAACGCATAACGCTTAACGCATAACGCATAACGCATAACGCATAACGCATAACGCATAACGCATAACGCATTACGCATAACGCATAAAGTATAACACATAACGCATAACGCATAACGCATAACGCATAACGCATAACGCATATCGCATAAAACATAACGCATCACGCATAACGTACAACGTATAATGTATAACGCCTAACGCATAACGCATAACGCATAACGCATAACGTATATCGCATAACACATAACGCATAACCCATAACGCATAACGCATAAGGCATAACGCATAACGTTAACGCATAACGCATAACGCCTAACGCATAACGGATCACGCATAACGCATAACGCATAACGCATAAAGCATAACGCATACCGCATAACGCATAACGCATATCGCATAACGCATAACGCATAACGTATAACGCATAACGCATACCGTATAACGCATAACGCATAACGCAAACGTATAACGCACAACGCATAACGAATACAGCAAAACGCATAATGCTTAACGCATAACGAATCACGCATAACGCATAAAGCATAACGCATACCGCATAACGCATAACGCATAACGCATATCGTATAACGCATAACGCATAACGCATGACGCATAACGCAAACGTATAACGCACAACGCATAACGAATACAGCAAAACGCATAATGCTTAACGCATAACGGATCACGCATAACGCATAACGCATAACGCATAACGCATAACGCATAACGCATATCGAATAACGCATAACGTGTAACTCATAACGCATAACGCATAAAGCATAATGCATAACGCATAACGAACAACGGATAACGCATAACGCATAACGCATAACGAATACCGCAAAACGTATATCGCCTAACACATAACGGATCACGCATAACGCATAACGCATAACGTATAACGCATAACGCATAACGCATAACGCATAAAGCATAACGCATAACGCATAACGCATAACGCAAACTAATAACGCACAACGCATAACGCATAACGCATAACGCATAACGCATAACGCATAACGCATAACGCATAACGCATAACGCATAACGCATAACGCATAACGCATAACGCATAACGCATAACGCATAACGCATAACGCATATCGCATAAAACATAACGCATCACGCATAACGTACAACGTATAACGTATAACGCATAACGCATAACGCATAACGCATAACGCATAACGCATAACGCATAACGCATAACACATAACGCATAACCCATAACGCATAACGCATAAGGCATAACGCATAACGTTAACGCATAACGCATAACGCCTAACGCATAACGGATCACGCATAACGCATAACGCATAACGCATAAAGCATAACTCATACCGCATAACGCATAACGCATATCGCATAACGCATAACGCATAACGTATAACGCATAACGCATACCGTATAACGCATAACGCATAACGCATAACGCAAACGTATAACGCACAACGCATAACGAATACAGCAAAACGCATAATGCTTAACGCATAACGAATCACGCATAACGCATAAAGCATAACGCATACCGCATAACGAATAACGCCTAACGCATGCCGTATAACGCATAACGCATAACGCATGACGCATAACGCAAACGTATAACGCACAACGCATAACGAATACAGCAAAACGCATAATGCTTAACGCATAACGGATCACGCATAACGCATAACGCATAACGCATAACGCATAACGCATAACGCATAACGCATAACGCATAACGCATAACGCATAACGCATAACGCATAACGCATAACGCATAACGCATAACGCATTACGCATAACGCATAAAGTATAACACATAACGCATAACGCATTACGCATAACGCATCACGCATAACGCATAACGCATAACGCATAACGCATATCGCATAAAACATAACGCATCACGCATAACGTACAACGTATAACGTATAACGCATAACGCATAACGCATAACGCATAACGCATAACGTATATCGCGTAACACATAACGCATAACCCATAACGCATAACGCATAAGGCATAACGCATAACGTTAACGCATAACGCATAACGCCTAACGCATAACGGATCACGCATAACGCATAACGCATAACGCATAAAGCATAACGCATACCGCATAACGCATAACGCATATCGCATAACGCATAACGCATAACGTATAACGCATAACGCATACCGTATAACGCATAACGCATAACGCATAACGCAAACGTATAACGCACAACGCATAACGAATACAGCAAAACGCATAATGCTTAACGCATAACGGATCACGCATAACGCATAAAGCATAACGCATACCGCATAACGTATAACGCATAACGCATACCGTATAACGCATAACGCATAACGCATGACGCATAACGCAAACGTATAACGCACAACGCATAACGAATACAGCAAAACGCATAATGCTTAACGCATAACGGATCACGCATAACGCATAACGCATAACGCATAACGCATAACGCATATCGAATTACGCATAACGTGTAACTCATAACGCATAACGCATAAAGCATAATGCATAACGCATAACGAACAACGGATAACGCATAACGCATAACGCATAACGAATACCGCAAAACGTATATCGCCTAACACATAACGGATCACGCATAACGCATAACGCATAACGTATAACGCATAACGCATAACGCATAACGCATAACGCATAACGCATAAAGCATAACGCATAACGCATAACGCATAACGCAAACTAATAACGCACAACGCATAAAGCATAACGCATAACGCATAACGCATAACGCATAACGCATAACGCATAACGCATAACGCATAACGCATAACGCATAACGCATAACGCATAACGCATAACGCATAACGCATTACGCATAACGCATAAAGTATAACACATAACGCATAACGCATAAAGTATAACACATAACGCATAACGCATTACGCATAACGCATCACGCATAACGCATAACGCATAACGCATAACGCATATCGCATAAAACATAACGCATAAAGCATAACGTACAACGTATAACGCATAACGCATAAAGCATAACGCATTACGCATAACGCATAACGCATAACGTATATCGCATAACACATAACGCATAACCCATAACGCATAACGCATAAGGCATAACGCATAACGATAACGCATAACGCATAACGCCTAACGCATAACGCATAACGCATAACGCATAACGCAGAACGCATAACGCATAACGCATAACGCATATCGCATAACACATAACGCATAACCCATAACGCTTAACGCATAACGCATAACGCATAACGCATAACGCATAACGCATAACGCATAACGCATAACACATTACGCATAACGCATAAAGTATAACACATAACGCATAAAGTATAACACATAACGCATAACGCATTACGCATATTGCATAACGTATAACGCAAAACGCATAACGCATAACGTTACCGCATAAGGCTTGATGCATGACGCATATCGCATAACGCATAACGCATAACGCATAACTCATAACGTATAACGCATAACGCATAACGCATAACGCATAATGCATAACGCATAACGCATAACATATAACGCATAACGCATAACGCATAAAGCATAACGCATAACGCATAACGCATAACGCAAACTTATAACGCACAACGCATAACGCATAACGCATAACGCACAACGCATAACGAATACAGCAAAACGCATAGTGCTTAACGCATAACGGATCACGCATAACGCATAAAGCATAACGCATACCGCATAACGTATAACGCATAACGCATAACGCATGACGCATAACGCAAACGTATAACGCACAACGCATAACGAATACAGCAAAACGCATAATGCTTAACGCATAACGGATCACGCATAACGCATATCGCATAACGCATAACGCATAACGTATAACGCATAACGCATACCGTATAACGCATAACGCACAACGCAAACGTATAACGCACAACGCATAATGCATAACGCATAACGCATAACGCATGGCGCATAATGCAAAATGCATAACGCATAACGCATAACGCATAACGCATGACGCATAACGCATAACGCATAACGCATAACGCATAACGCATAAAGCATAACGCATAACGCATAACGCATAACGCATAACGCATTACGCATAACGCATAAAGTATAACACATAACGCATAACGCATTACGCATATTGCATAACGTATAACGCAAAACGCATAACGCATAACGTTACCGCATAAGGCTTGATGCATGACGCATATCGCATAACGCATAACGCATAACTCATAACGTATAACGCATAACGCATAACGCATAATGCATAACGCATAACGCATAACGCATAACGCATAACGCATAACGCATAACGCATAACGCATAACGCATAACGCATAAAGCATAACGCATAACGCATAACGCATAACGCAAACTTATAACGCACAACGCATAACGCATAACGCATAACGCATAACGCATAACGCATAAAGCATAACGCATAACGCATAACACATAACGCATAACGCATTACGCATAACGCATCACGCATAACGCATAACGCATAACGCATAACGCATATCGCATAAAACATAACGCATCACGCATAACGTACAACGTATAACGTATAACGCATAACGCATAACGCATAACGCATAACGCATAACGTATATCGCATAACACATAACGCATAACCCATAACGCATAACGCATAAGGCATAACGCATAACGTTAACGCATAACGCATAACGCATAACGCCTAACGCATAACGGATCACGCATAACGCATAACGCATAACGCATAACGCATAAAGCATAACGCATACCGCATAACGCATAACGCATAACGCATAACGCATAACGCATATCGAATAACGCATAACGTGTAACTCATAACGCATAACGCATAAAGCATAATGCATAACGCATAACGAACAACGGATAACGCATAACGCATAACGCATAACGAATACCGCAAAACGTATATCGCCTAACACATAACGGATCACGCATAACGCATAACGCATAACGTATAACGCATAACGCATAACGCATAACGCATAACGCATAAAGCATAACGCATAACGCATAACGCATAACGCAAACTAATAACGCACAACGCATAACGCATAACGCATAACGCATAACGCATAACGCATAACGCATAACGCATAACGCATAACGCATAACGCATAACGCATAACGCATAACGCATTACGCATAACGCATAAAGTATAACACATAACGCATAACGCATAAAGTATAACACATAACGCATAACGCATTACGCATAACGCATCACGCATAACGCATAACGCATAACGCATAACGCAAACTAATAACGCACAACGCATAACGCATAACGCATATCGCATAACGCATAACGCATAACGTATAACGCATAACGCATACCGTATAACGCATAACGCATAACGCATAACGCATAACGCATGACGCATAACGCAAACGTATAACGCACAACGCATAACGAATACAGCAAAACGCATAATGCTTAACGCATAACGGATCACGCATAACGCATATCGCATAACGCATAACGCATAACGTATAACGCATAACGCATACCGTATAACGCATAACGCACAACGCAAACGTATAACGCACAACGCATAATGCATAACGCATAACGCATAACGCATAACGCATGGCGCATAATGCAAAATGCATAACGCATAACGCATAACGCATAACGCATGACGCATAACGCATAACGCATAACGCATAACGCATAACGCATAAAGCATAACGCATAACGCATAACGCATAACGCATAACGCATTACGCATAACGCATAAAGTATAACACATAACGCATAACGCATAAAGTATAACACATAACGCATAACGCATTACGCATATTGCATAACGTATAACGCAAAACGCATAACGCATAACGTTACCGCATAAGGCTTGATGCATGACGCATATCGCATAACGCATAACGCATAACTCATAACGTATAACGCATAACGCATAACGCATAATGCATAACGCATAACGCATAACGCATAACGCATAACGCATAACGCATAACGCATAACGCATAACGCATAAAGCATAACGCATAACGCATAACGCATAAAGCATAACGCATAACGCATAACGCATAACGCAAACTTATAACGCACAACGCATAACGCATAACGCACAACGCATAACGCATAACGCATAACGCATAACGCATAACGCATAACGCATAACGCATAACGCATAACGCATAACGCATAACGCATAACGCATAACGCATAACGCATAACGCATAACGCATAACGCATAACGCATAACGCATAACGCATAACGCATAACGCATAACGCATAACGCATAACGCATAACGCATAACGCATAACGCATAACTCATAACGCATAACGCATAACGCATAACGCATAACGCATAACGCATAACGCATAACGCATAACGCATAACGCATAACGCATAACGCATAACGCATAACGCATAACGCATAACGCATAACGCATAACGCATAACGCATAACGCATTACGCATAACGCATAAAGTATAACGCATAACGCATAACGCATAACGCATAACGCATAACGCATAACGCATAACGCATAACGCATAACGCATAACGCATAACGCATAACGCATAACGCATAACGCATAACGCATAACGCATAACGCATAACGCATAACGCATAACGCATAACGCATAACGCATAACGCATAAAGCATAACGCATAACGCATAACGCATAACGCATAACGCAAACTTATAACGCACAACGCATAAAGTATAACGCATAACGCATAACGCATAACGCATAACGCATAACGCATAACGCATAACGCATAACGCATAACGCATAACGCATAACGCATAACGCATAACGCATAACGCATAACGCATAACGCATAACGCATAACGCATAACGCATAACGCATAACGCATAACGCATAACGCATAACGCATAACGCATAACGCATAACGCATAACGCATAACGCATAACGCATAACGCATAACGCATAACGCATAACGCATAACGCATAACGCATAACGCATAACGCATAACGCATAACGCATAACGCATAACGCATAACGCATAACGCATAACGCATAACGCATAACGCATAACGCATAACGCATAACGCATAACGCATAACGCATTACGCAAAACGCATAAAGTATAACACATAACGCATAACGCATTACGCATCACGCATAACGCATAACGCATAACGCATAACGCATAACGCATAACGCATAACGCATAACGCATAACGCATGACGCATAACGCATAACGCATAACGTATTACGTATTACGTATAACGCATACCGCATTACGCATAACTTATAACTCATAACTCATACGGAGTAACGCATAACGCATAAAGCATAACGCATAACGCATAACGCATAAAGCATAACGCATAACGCATAACTTATAACTCATTACTCATAACGCATAACGCATAACGCATAAAGCATAACGCATAACGCATAACGGATAAAGCATAATGCATAACGCATAACGCATAACGCATTACGCATAACTTATAACTCATAACTCATAAGGAGTAACGCATAACGCATAAAGCATAACGCATAACGCATAACGCATAAAGCATACCGCATAACGCATAACGCATAACGCATAACGCATAACGCATAACCCATAACGCATAACGCATAACGCATAAAGCATAACGCATAACGCATAACTTATAACTCATTACTCATAACGAATAACGCATAACGCATAAGGCATAACGCATAACGCATAACGCATAACGCATAACGCATAAAGCATAACGCATAACGCATAACGGATAAAGCATAATGCATAACGCATAACGCATTACGCATTACGCATAACTTATAACTCATAACTCATAACGAATAACGCATAACGCATAACGCATAACGCATAAAGCATAAAGCATAACGCATAACGCATAACGCATAACGCATAACGCATAACGCATAACGCATAAAGCATAACGCATAAAGCATAACGCATTACGCATAACTTATAACTCATAACTCATAACGCATAACGCATAACGCATAACGCATAACGCATAACGCATAACGCATAACGCATAACGCATAACGCATAACGCATAACGCATAACGCATAACGCATAACGCATAACGCATAACGCATACCGTATAACGCATAACGCATAACGCATAACGCATAACGCATAACGCATAACGCATAACGCATAACGCATAACGCATTATGCATAACGCATAACGCATAACGAATAACGCATAACGCATTAATCATAACGCATAAGGCATAACGCATAACGCATAACGCATAACGCATAACGCATAACGCATAACGCATAACGCATAACGCATAACGCATAACGCATAACGCATAACGCATAACGCATAACGCATAACGCATAACGCATAACGCATAACGCATACCGTATAACGCATAACGCATAACGCATAACGCATAACGCATAACGCATAACGCATAACGCATAACGCATAACGCATAACGCATAACGCATAACGCATAACGCATAACGCATAACGCATAACGCATAACGCATAACGCATAAAACATAACGCATAACGCATAACTTATAACTCATTACTCATAACGAATAACGCATAACGCATAAGGCATAACGCATAACGCATAACGCATAACGCATAAAGCATAACGCATAACGCATAACGCATAACGCATAACGCATAATGCATAACGCATAACGCATAACGCATAACGCATAAAGCATAACGCATTACGCATAACTTATAACTCATAACTCATAAGGAGTAACGCATAACGCATAAAGCATAACGCATAACGCATATCGCATAACGCATAACGCATAACGCATAACGCATAACGCATAACGCATAACGGATCACGCATAACGCATAACGCATAACGCATAACGCATAACGCATAACGCATAAAGCATAACGCACAACGCATAACGCATTACGCATAACTTATAACTCATAACTCATAAGGAGTAACGCATAACGCATAAAGCATAACGCATAACGCATAACGCATAACGCATAACGCATAACGCATAACGCATAACGCATAACGCATAACGCATAACGCATACCGCATAACGCATAACGCATAACGCATAACGCATAACGCATAACGCATGACGCATAACGCATAACGCATAACGTATTACGTATAACGCATACCGCATTACGCATAACTTATAACTCATAACTCATACGGAGTAACGCATAACGCATAAAGCATAACGCATAACGCATAACGCATACAGCATAACGCATAACGCATAACTTATAACTCATTACTCATAACGCATAACGCATAACGCATAAAGCATAACGCATAACGCATAACGGATAAAGCATAATGCATAACGCATAACGCATAACGCATAACGCATTACGCATAACTTATAACTCATAACTCATAAGGAGTAACGCATAACGCATAAAGCATAACGCATAACGCATAACGCATAAAGCATAACGCATAACGCATAACGCATAACGCATAACGCATAACGCATAACGCATAACGCATAACGCATAACGCATAAAGCATAACGCATAACGCATAACTTATAACTCATTACTCATAACGAATAACGCATAACGCATAAGGCATAACGCATAACGCATAACTTATAACTCATTACTCATAACGAATAACGCATAACGCATAAGGCATAACGCATAACGCATAACGCATAACGCATAACGCATAAAGCATAAAGCATAACGCATAACGCATAACGCATAACGCATAACGCATAACGCATAAAGCATAACGCATAAAGCATAACGCATTACGCATAACTTATAACTCATAACTCATAACGCATAACGCATAACGCATAACGCATAACGCATAACGCATAACGCATAACGCATAACGCATAACGCATAACGCATAACGTATAACGCATAACGCATAACGCATAACGCATAACGCATAACGGATCACGCATAACGCATAACGCAAAGCGCATAACGCATAACGCATAACGCATAACGCATAAAGCATAACGCATAACGCATAACGCACAACGCATAACGCATAACGCATAACGCATAACGCATAACGCATAACGCATAACGCATAACGCATAACGCATAACGCATAACGCATAACGCATAACGCATAACGCATAACGCATAACGCATAACTTATAACTCATTACTCATAACGCATAACGCATAACGCATAAAGCATAACGCATAACGCATAACGGATAAAGCATAATGCATAACGCATAACGCATAACGCATAACGCATTACGCATAACTTATAACTCATAACTCATAAGGAGTAACGCATAACGCATAAAGCATAACGCATAACGCATAACGCATAAAGCATAACGCATAACGCATAACGCATAACGCATTACGCATAACGCATAACGCATAACGCATAACGCATAACGCATAAAGCATAACGCATAACGCATAACTTATAACTCATTACTCATAACGAATAACGCATAACGCATAAGGCATAACGCATAACGCATAACTTATAACTCATTACTCATAACGAATAACGCATAACGCATAAGGCATAACGCATAACGCATAACGCATAACGCATAACGCATAAAGCATAAAGCATAACGCATAACGCATAACGCATAACGCATAACGCATAACGCATAAAGCATAACGCATAAAGCATAACGCATTACGCATAACTTATAACTCATAACTCATAACGCATAACGCATAACGCATAACGCATAACGCATAACGCATAACGCATAACGCATAACGCATAACGCATAACGTATAACGCATAACGCATAACGCATAACGCATAACGCATAACGGATCACGCATAACGCATAACGCAAAGCGCATAACGCATAACGCATAACGCATAACGCATAAAGCATAACGCATAACGCATAACGCACAACGCATAACGCATAACGCATAACGCATAACGCATAACGCATAACGCATAACGCATAACGCATAACGCATAACGCATAACGCATAACGCATAACGCATAACGCATAACGCATAACGCATACCGTATAACGCATAACGCATAACGCATAACGCATAACGCATAACGCATAACGCATAACGCATAACGCATAACGCATTATGCATAACGCATAACGCATAACGCATAACGCATAACGCATTAATCATAACGCATAACGCATAACGCATAACGCATAACGCATAACGCATAACGCATAACGCATAACGCATAACGCATAACGCATAACGCATAACGCATAACGCATAACGCATAACGCATAACGCATAACGCATAACGCATAACGCATACCGTATAACGCATAACGCATAACGCATAACGCATAACGCATAACGCATAACGCATAACGCATAACGCATAACGCATAACGCATAACGCATAACGCATAACGCATAACGCATAACGCATAACGCATAACGCATAACGCATAACGCATAACGCATAACGCATAAAACATAACGCATAACGCATAACTTATAACTCATTACTCATAACGAATAACGCATAACGCATAAGGCATAACGCATAACGCATAACGCATAACGCATAAAGCATAACGCATAACGCATAACGCATAACGCATAACGCATAATGCATAACGCATAACGCATAACGCATAAAGCATAACGCATTACGCATAACTTATAACTCATAACTCATAAGGAGTAACGCATAACGCATAAAGCATAACGCATAACGCATATCGCATAACGCATAACGCATAACGCATAACGCATAACGCATAACGCATAACGGATCACGCATAACGCATAACGCATAACGCATAACGCATAACGCATAACGCATAAAGCATAACGCACAACGCATAACGCATTACGCATAACTTATAACTCATAACTCATAAGGAGTAACGCATAACGCATAAAGCATAACGCATAACGCATAACGCATAACGCATAACGCATAACGCATAACGCATAACGCATAACGCATAACGCATACCGCATAACGCATAACGCATAACGCATAACGCATAACGCATAACGCATGACGCATAACGCATAACGCATAACGTATTACGTATAACGCATACCGCATTACGCATAACTTATAACTCATAACTCATACGGAGTAACGCATAACGCATAAAGCATAACGCATAACGCATAACGCATACAGCATAACGCATAACGCATAACTTATAACTCATTACTCATAACGCATAACGAATAACGCATAAAGCATAACGCATAACGCATAACGG
Source organism: Lasioglossum morio (assembly GCA_916610235.2). Lineage (NCBI taxonomy): Eukaryota > Metazoa > Arthropoda > Insecta > Hymenoptera > Halictidae > Lasioglossum > Lasioglossum morio. The sequence goes on from CAKAJA020000347.1 coordinate 3,200,875, forward strand.
ATAAAGCATAATGCATAACGCATAACGCATAACGCATAACGCATTACGCATAACTTATAACTCATAACTCATAAGGAGTAACGCATAACGCATAAAGCATAACGCATAACGCATAACGCATAAAGCATAACGCATAACGCATAACGCATAACGCATAACGCATAACGCATAACGCATAACGCATAACGCATAACGCATAAAGCATAACGCATAACGCATAACTTATAACTCATTACTCATAACGAATAACGCATAACGCATAAGGCATAACGCATAACGCATAACTTATAACTCATTACTCATAACGAATAACGCATAACGCATAAGGCATAACGCATAACGCATAACGCATAACGCATAACGCATAAAGCATAAAGCATAACGCATAACGCATAACGCATAACGCATAACGCATAACGCATAAAGCATAACGCATAAAGCATAACGCATTACGCATAACTTATAACTCATAACTCATAACGCATAACGCATAACGCATAACGCATAACGCATAACGCATAACGCATAACGCATAACGCATAACGCATAACGCATAACGTATAACGCATAACGCATAACGCATAACGCATAACGCATAACGGATCACGCATAACGCATAACGCAAAGCGCATAACGCATAACGCATAACGCATAACGCATAAAGCATAACGCATAACGCATAACGCACAACGCATAACGCATAACGCATAACGCATAACGCATAACGCATAACGCATAACGCATAAAGCATAACGCATAACGCATAACGCATAACGCATAACGCATAACGCATAACGCATAACGCATAACGCATACCGTATAACGCATAACGCATAACGCATAACGCATAACGCATAACGCATAACGCATAACGCATAACGCATAACGCATTATGCATAACGCATAACGCATAACGCATAACGCATAACGCATTAATCATAACGCATAACGCATAACGCATAACGCATAACGCATAACGCATAACGCATAACGCATAACGCATAACGCATAACGCATAACGCATAACGCATAACGCATAACGCATAACGCATAACGCATAACGCATAACGCATACCGTATAACGCATAACGCATAACGCATAACGCATAACGCATAACGCATAACGCATAACGCATAACGCATAACGCATAACGCATAACGCATAACGCATAACGCATAACGCATAACGCATAACGCATAAAACATAACGCATAACGCATAACTTATAACTCATTACTCATAACGAATAACGCATAACGCATAAGGCATAACGCATAACGCATAACGCATAACGCATAAAGCATAACGCATAACGCATAACGCATAACGCATAACGCATAATGCATAACGCATAACGCATAACGCATAACGCATAAAGCATAACGCATTACGCATAACTTATAACTCATAACTCATAAGGAGTAACGCATAACGCATAAAGCATAACGCATAACGCATATCGCATAACGCATAACGCATAACGCATAACGCATAACGCATAACGCATAACGGATCACGCATAACGCATAACGCATAACGCATAACGCTTAACGCATAACGCATAACGCATAAAGCATAACGCACAACGCATAACGCATTACGCATTACTTATAACTCATAACTCATAAGGAGTAACGCATAACGCATAAAGCATAACGCATAACGCATAACGCATAACGCATAACGCATAACGCATAACGCATAACGCATAACGCATAACGCATAACGCATAACGCATACCGCATAACGCATAACGCATGACGCATAACGCATAACGCATAACGAATAACGCATAAAGCATAACGCATAACGCATAACGCATAAAGCATAACGCATAACGCATAACGCATAACGCATTACGCATAACGCATAACTTGTAACTCATTACTCATAACGAATAACGCATAACGCATAACGCATAACGCATAACGCATAACGCATAACGCATAAAGCATAACGCATAACGCATAACGGATAAAGTATAATGCATAACGTATAACGCATAACGCATTACGCATAACTTATATCTCATAACTCATAACGAATAACGCATAACGCATAACGCATAAAGCATAACGCATAACGCATAACGGATAAAGCATAATGCATAACGCATAACGCATAACGCATTACGCAGAACTTATAACTCATAACTCATAACGAATAACGCATAACGCAAAATGCATAACGCATGTCGGATCACGCTTAACGCATAACGCATAAAGCATAAATCATAACGCATAACGAATACCGCAAAACGTATATCGCCTAACACATAACGCATCACGCATAACGCATAACGCATAACGCATAACGCATAACGCATAACGCATAACGCATAACGCATAACGCATAACGCATAACGCATAACGCATGACGCATAACGCATAACGCATAACGTATTACGTATAACGCATACCGCATTACGCATAACTTATAACTCATAACTCATACGGAGTAACGCATAACGCATAAAGCATAACGCATAACGCATAAAGCATAACGCATAACGCATAACTTATAACTCATTACTCATAACGCATAACGCATAAAGCATAACGCATAACGCATAACGGATAAAGCATAATGCATAACGCATAACGCATAACGCATTACGCATAACTTATAACTCATAACTCATAAGGAGTAACGCATAACGCATAAAGCATAACGCAGAACGCATAACGCATAAAGCATAACGCATAACGCATAACGCATAACGCATAACGCATAACTTATAACTCATTACTCATAACGAATAACGCATAACGCATAAGGCATAACGCATAACGCATAACGCATAACGCATAACGCATAAAGCATAACGCATAACGCATAACGGATAAAGCATAATGCATAACGCATAACGCATTACGCATTACGCATTACGCATAACTTATAACTCATAACTCATAACGAATAACGCATAACGCAAAATGCATAACGCATGTCGGATCACGCATAACGCATAACGCATAACGAATAACGCATAACGCAAAATGCATAACGCATGTCGGATCACGCATAACGCATAACGCATAACGCATAACGCATAACGCATAACGCATAACGCATAACGCATAACGCATAACGCATAACGCATAACGCATAACGCATAACGCATAAAGCATAACGCATAACGCATAACTTATAACTCATTACTCATAACGAATAACGCATAACGCATAAGGCATAACGCATAACGCATAACGCATAACGCATAACGCATAACGCATAAAGCATAAAGCATAACGCATAACGCATAACGCGTAACGCATAACGCATAACGCATAACGCATAACGCATAAAGCATAACGCATTACGCATAACTTATAACTCATAACTCATAAGGAGTAACGCATAACGCATAAAGCATAACGCATAACGCATAACGCATAACGCATAACGCATAACGCATAACGCATAACGCATAACGCATAACGCATAACGCATAACGCATAACGCGTAACGCATATGCATAACGTATAACGCATAACGCATACCGTATAACGCATAACGCATAACGCATAACGCAAACGTATAGCGCACAACGCATAATGCATAAACCATAACCCTTACTTCATAACGCATAACGCATAATGCACAACGCATAACGCATAACGCATAACGTATAACGCATAACGCATACCGTATAACGCATAATGCATAACGCATAACGCATAACACATAACGCATAACGCATAACGTATAACGCATAACGCATAACGCATAACGCATAACGCATAACCATAACGCATACCGTATAACGCATAACGCATAACGCATAACGCAAACGTATAGCGCACAACGCATAATGCATAAACCATAACCCTTACTTCATAACGCATAACGCATAATGCACAACGCATAACGCATAACGCATAACGTATAACGCATAACGCATACCGTATAACGCATAATGCATAACGCATAACGCATAACACATAACACATAACGCATAACGCATAACGTATAACGCATAACGCATAACGCATAACGCATAACGCATACCGTATAACGCATAATGCATAACGCATAACGCATAACGCATAACGCATAACGCATAACGTATAACGCATAACGCATAACGCATAACGCATAACGCATAACCATAACGCATAACGCATAACCCATAACGCATAACGCATAACGCATAACGTATAACGCATAACGCATACCGTATAACGCATAACGCATAACGCATAACGCATAACGCATAACGCATAACGCATAACGCATAACGTATAACGCATAACGCATACCGTATAACGCATAACGCATAACGCATGACGCAAACGTATAGCGCACAACGCATAACGCAAAACGCATAACGTTAACGCATAACTCATGACGCAAACGTATAGCGCACAACGCATAACGCAAAACGCATAATGTTAACGCATAACTCATAACGCATAAGGCTTGATGCATGACGCATATCGCATACCGCATAACGCATAAGGCTTGATGCATGAAGCATATCGCATAACGCATAACGCTAACGCATATCGCATAACACATACGCATAACGCATAAGGCATAACGCATTACGCATAACTTTTAACTCATAACTCATAACGAATAACGCATAACGCAAAATGAATAACGCATAAAGCATAACGCATAACCCATAACCCTTAACGCATAACGCATAACGCATAATGCATAACGCTTAACGAATACCGCAAATCGCATAACGCCTAACGCATAACGGATCACGCATGACGCATAAAGCATAACGAATAACGCATAACGCATAACGCATAACGCATAACGCATAAATCATAACCCATAACGCACAACGCATAACGAATAATGCACAACGCATAACGAATACCGCAAAACGCATAACGCATAACGCATAACGCATAACGCATAACTCATAACGCATAACGCATAACGCATAACGCATAACGCAAAACGCATAACGCATAACGCATAACACATAACGCATAACGCATAACGCATAACACATAACGCATAACGTGTAACTCATAACGCATAACGCATAACGCATAACGCATAACGCATAACGCATATCGCATAACGCATAATACATAACGTATAACGCATAACGCATACCGTATAACGCATAACGCATAACGCATAACGCAAACTTATAACGCACAACGCATAACGCATAACGCATAACGCATAACATATAACGTATAACGCATAACGCACAACGCATAACGCATAACGCATAACGCATAACGCATAACATATAACGCATAACGCATAACGCATAACGCATAACGCATAAAGCAAAACGCATAACGCAAACGTTTAAATCACAACGCATAACGAATAACGCATAACGCATAACGTATAACGCATAACGCATAACGCATAACGCATATCGCATAACACATACGCATAACGCATAAGGCATAACGCATTACCCATAACTTTTAACTCATAACGCATAACGCATAAAGCATAATGCATAACGCATAACGCATAACGCATATCGCATAACGCATAATACTTAACGTATAACGCACAACGCATAACGCATAACGCATACCGTATAACGCATAACGCATAACGCATAACGCATAACGCAAACGCACAACGCATAACGCATAACGCATAACGCATAACATATAACGCATAACGCATAACTCATAACGCATAACGCATAACGTATAACGCATACCGCATTACGCATAAAGCATAATGCATAACGCATAACGCATAACGCATTACGCATAACTTATAACTCATAACTCATAAGGAGTAACGCATAACGCATAAAGCATAACGCATAACGCATAACGCATTAATCATAACGCATAACGCATAACGCATAACGCATAACGCATAACGCATAACGCATAACGCATAACGCATAACGCATAACGCATAACGCATAACGCATATCGCATAATACATACGCATAACGCATAAGGCATAACGCATTACGCATAACTTTTAACTCATAACGCATAACGCATAAAGCATAATGCATAACGCATAACGCATAACGCATAACGCATAACGTATAACGCATAACGCATAACGCATAACGCATAACGCATAACCATAACGCATAACGCATAACCCATAACGCATAACGCATAACGCATAACGTATAACGCATAACGCATACCGTATAACGCATAACGCATAACGCATAACGCATAACGCATAACGCATAACGCATAACGCATAACGTATAACGCATAACGCATACCGTATAACGCATAACGCATAACGCATGACGCAAACGTATAGCGCACAACGCATAACGCAAAACGCATAACGTTAACGCATAACTCATGACGCAAACGTATAGCGCACAACGCATAACGCAAAACGCATAATGTTAACGCATAACTCATAACGCATAAGGCTTGATGCATGACGCATATCGCATACCGCATAACGCATAAGGCTTGATGCATGAAGCATATCGCATAACGCATAACGCTAACGCATATCGCATAACACATAACGCATAAATCATAACCCATAACGCACAACGCATAACGAATAATGCACAAAGCATAACGAATACCGCAAAACGCATAACGCATTACGCATAACTTTTAACTCATAACTCATAACGAATAACGCATAACGCAAAATGAATAACGCATAAAGCATAACGCATAACCCATAACCCTTAACGCATAACGCATAACGCATAATGCATAACGCTTAACGAATACCGCAAATCGCATAACGCCTAACGCATAACGGATCACGCATGACGCATAAAGCATAACGAATAACGCATAACGCATAACGCATAACGCATAACGCATAAATCATAACCCATAACGCACAACGCATAACGAATAATGCACAAAGCATAACGAATACCGCAAAACGCATAACGCATAACGCATAACGCATAACGCATAACTCATAACGCATAACGCATAACGCAAACGCATAACGCATAACGCATAACGCATAACGCATAACACATAACGCATAACGCATAACGCATAACACATAACGCATAACGTGTAACTCATAACGCATAACGCATAACGCATAACGCATAACGCATAACGCATATCGCATAACGCATAATACATAACGTATAACGCATAACGCATACCGTATAACGCATAACGCATAACGCATAACGCAAACGTATAACGCACAACGCATAACGCATAACGCATAACGCATAACATATAACGTATAACGCATAACGCACAACGCATAACGCATAACGCATAACGCATAACGCATAACATATAACGCATAACGCATAACGCATAACGCATAACGCATAAAGCAAAACGCATAACGCAAACGTTTAAATCACAACGCATAACGAATAACGCATAACGCATAACGTATAACGCATAACGCATAACGCATAACGCATATCGCATAACACATACGCATAACGCATAAGGCATAACGCATTACCCATAACTTTTAACTCATAACGCATAACGCATAAAGCATAATGCATAACGCATAACGCATAACGCATATCGCATAACGCATAATACTTAACGTATAACGCACAACGCATAACGCATAACGCATACCGTATAACGCATAACGCATAACGCATAACGCATAACGCAAACGCACAACGCATAACGCATAACGCATAACGCATAACATATAACGCATAACGCATAACTCATAACGCATAACGCATAACGTATAACGCATACCGCATTACGCATAAAGCATAATGCATAACGCATAACGAATAACGCATTACGCATAACTTATAACTCATAACTCATAAGGAGTAACGCATAACGCATAAAGCATAACGCATAACGCATAACGCATTAATCATAACGCATAACGCATAACGCATAACGCATAACGCATAACGCATAACGCATAACGCATAACGCATAACGCATAACGCATAACGCATAACGCATAACGCATATCGCATAATACATACGCATAACGCATAAGGCATAACGCATTACGCATAACTTTTAACTCATAACGCATAACGCATAAAGCATAATGCATAACGCATAACGCATAACGCATATCGCATAACGCATAATACTTAACGTATAACGCACAACGCATAACGCATAACGCATACCGTATAACGCATAACGCATAACGCATAACGCATAACGCATAACGCATAACATATAACGCATAACGCATAACGCATAACGCATAACGCATATCGCATAACACATACGCATAACGCATAAGGCATAACGCATTACGCATAACTTTTAACTCATAACGCATAACGCATAAAGCATAATGCATAACGCATAACGCATAACGCATATCGCATAACGCATAATACTTAACGTATAACGCACAACGCATAACGCATAACATATAACGTATAACGCATAACGTATAACGCATAACGCATAACGCATAACGCATATCGCATAACACATACGCATAACGCATAAGGCATAACGCATTACGCATAACTTTTAACTCATAACGCATAACGCATAAAGCATAATGCATAACGCATAACGCAGAACGCATATCGCATAACGCATAATACTTAACGTATAACGCACAACGCATAACGCATAACGCATACCGTATAACGCATAACGCATAACGCATAACGCATAACGCATAACGCAAACGTATAACGCACAACGCATAACGCATAACGCATAACGCATATCGCATAACACATACGCATAACGCATAAGGCATAACGCATTACGCATAACTTTTAACTCATAACGCATAACGCATAAAGCATAATGCATAACGCATAACGCATAACGCATATCGCATAACGCATAATACTTAACGTATAACGCACAACGCATAACGCATAACGCATACCGTATAACGCATAACGCATAACGCATAACGCATAACGCAAACGTATAACGCACAACGCATAACGCATAACGCATAACGCATAACATATAACGCATAACGCATAACTCATAACGCATAACGCATAACGTATAACGCATACCGCATTACGCATAAAGCATAATGCATAACGCATAACGCATAACGCATTACGCATAACTTATAACTCATAACTCATAAGGAGTAACGCATAACGCATAAAGCATAACGCATAACGCATAACGGATTAATCATAACGCATAACGCATAACGCATAACGCATAACGCATAACGCATAACGCATAACGCATAACGCATAACGCATAACGCATAACGCATAACGCATAACGCATAACGCATAACGCATAACGCATAACGCATAACGCATAACGCATAACGCATAACGCATACCGTATAACGCATAACGCATAACGCATAACGCATAACGCATAACGCATAACGCATAACGCATAACGCATAACGCATAACGCATAACGCATAACGCATAACGCATAACGCATACCGTATAACGCATAACGCATAACGCATAACGCATAACGCATAACGCATAACGCATAACGCATAACGCATAAAGCATAACGCATAACGCATAACTTATAACTCATTACTCATAACGAATAACGCATAACGCATAAGGCATAACGCATAACGCATAACGCATAACGCATATAGCATAACGCATAACGCATAACGCATAACGCATAACGCATAACGCATAACGCATAACGCATAACGCATAACGCATAACGCATAACGCATAACGCATAACGCATAACGCATAACGCATAACGCATAACGCATAACGCATAAAGCAAAACGCATAACGCAAACGTATAACGCACATCGCATAACGCATAACGCATAACGCATAACGCATAACGCATAACGTATAACGCAAACGCATAACGCATAACGCATAACGCATAACGGATAACGCATAACGCATAACCATAACGCATAACGCATAACCCATAACGCATAACGCATAACGCATAACGTATAACGCATAACGCATACCGTATAACGCATAATGCATAACGCATAACGCATAACGCATAACGCATAACGCATAACGCATAACGCATAACGCATAACGCATAACGTATAACGCATAACGCATACCGTATAACGCATAACGCATAACGAACACCGCAAAACCCATAACGCCTAACGCATAACGGATCACGAATAACGCATAATGCATAACGCATAAATCATAACGCATAACGCATAACGCATAACGCATAACGCATAACGCATAACGCATAACGCATAACGCATAACGCATAACGCATAACGCATAACGCATAACGCATAACGCATAACGCATAACGCATAACGCATAACGCATAACGCATAACGCATAACGCATAACGCATAACGCATAAACATAAAGCATAACGCATAACGCATAAAGCATAACGCATAACGCATAACGCATAACGCATAACGCATAACGCATAACGCATAACGCATAACGCATAACGCATAACGCATAACGCATAACGCATAACGCATAACGCATAACGCATAACGCAAAACGCATAACGTTAACGCATAACCCATAACGCATAAGGCTTGATGCATGACGCATATCGCTTATCGCATGACGCATAAGGCTTGATGCATGACGCATATCGCATAACGCATAAGGCATAACGCATAATACATAACGTATAACGCATTATGCATAACGCATAACGCATAACGCATAACGCATAACGCATAACGCATAACGCATATCGCAAAACACATACGCATAACGCATAAGGCATAACGCATTACGCATAACTTTTAACTCATAACGCATAACGCATAAAGCATAACGCATAACGCATAACGCATAACGCATAACGCATACCGTATAACGCATAACGCATAACGCATAACGCATAACGCAAACGTATAACGCACAACGCATAACGCATAACGCATAACGCATAACATATAACGCATTACGCATAACGCATAACGCATTACGCATATCGCATAACGCATAACGCATAACGCATAACGCGTAACGCATAACGCATAACGCATAACGCATAACTCATAACGCATAACGCATAAAGCATAACGCATAACGCATAACGCAAATGTATAACGCACAACGCATAACGCATAACGCATAACTCATAACGCATAACGTATAACGCATAACGCATAACGCATAACGCATAACGCATAACGCATAACGCATAACGCATAACGCATAACGCATAACGCATAACCATAACGCATAACGCATAACCCATAACGCATAACGCATAACGCACAACGCATAACGTATAACGCATAACGCATAACGCATACCGTATAACGCATAATGCATAACGCATAAAGCATAACGCATAACGCATAACGCATAACGCATAACGCATAACGCATAACGCATAACGCATAACGCATAACGCATAACGCATAACGCATAACGCATAACGCATAACGCATAACGCATAACGCATAAAGCATAACGCATAACGCATAACGCATAACGCATAACGCATAACGCATAACGCATAACGCATAACGCATAACGCATAACGCATAACGCATAACGCATAACGCATAACGCATAACGCATAACGCATAACGCATAACGCATAACGCATAACGCATAACGCATAACGCAAAACGCATAACGTTAACGCATAACCCATAACGCATAAGGCTTGATGCATGACGCATATCGCTTATCGCATGACGCATAAGGCTTGATGCATGACGCATATCGCATATCGCATAACACATACGCATAACGCATAAGGCATAACGCATTACGCATAACTTTTAACTCATAACTCATAACGAATAACGCATAACGCAAAATGAATAACGCATATAGCATAACGCATAACCCATAACCCTTAACGCATAACGCATAACGCATAATGCACAACGCTTAACGAATACCGCAAATCGCATAACGCCTAACGCATAACGGATCACGCATGACGCATAAAGCATAACGCATAACGCATAACGCATAACGCATATCGCATAACGCATAAATCATAACCCATAACGCACAACGCATAACGCATAATGCACAACGCATAACGAATACCGCAAAACGCATAACGCATAACGCATAACGCATAACTCATAACGCATAACGCATAACCCATAACGCATAACGCATAACACATAACGCATAACGCATAACGCATAACGCATAACACATAACGTGTAACCTATAACGCATAACGCATAAAGCATAACGCATAACGCATAACGCATAACGCATATCGCATAACGCATAATACATAACGTATAACGCATAACGCATACCGTATAACGCATAACGCATAACGCATAACGCAAACGTATAACGCACAACGCATAACGCATAACGCATAACGCATAACATATAACGCATAACGCATATCGCATAACGCATAACGCATAACGCATAACGCACAACGCATAACGCATAACGCATAACGCATAACATATAACGCATAACGCATAACGCATAACGCATAACGCATAACGCATAACGCATAACGCATAACGCATAACGCATAACGCATAACGCATAACGCATAACGCATAACGCATATCGCACAACGCATAACGCATAACATATAACGCATAACGCATAACGCATAACGCATAACGCATAACGCATAACGCATAACGCATAACGCATATCGCACAACGCATAACGCATAACGTATAACGCATAACGCATACCGTATAACGCATAACGTATAACGCATAACGCAAACGTATAAGGCACAACTCATAACGCATAACGCATGACGCATAACATATAACGCATAACGCATAACGCATAACGCATAACGCATAAAGCATAACGCATAACGCATAACGCATAACGCATAACGCATATCGCATAACGCATAACGCATAACGCATAACGCATAACGCATAACGCATAACGCATAAAGCATAACGCATAACGCATAACGCAAACGTATAACGCACAACGCATAACGCATAACGCATAACGCAAAACGCATAACGTATAACGCATAACGCATAACGCATAACGCATAACGCATATCGCATAACGCATAACGCATAACCATAACGCATAACGCATAACCCATAACGCATAACGCATAACGCATAACGTATAACGCATAACGCATACCGTATAACGCATAATGCATAACGCATAAAGCATAACGCATAACGCATAACGCATAACGCATAACGCATAACGCATAACGCATAACGCATAACGCATAACGCATAACCCATAACGCATAACGCATAACGCATAACGTATAACGCATAACGCATACCGTATAACGCATAATGCATAACGCATAACGCATAACGCATAACGTATAACGCATAACGCATACCGTATAACGCATAACGCATAACGAAAACGTATAGCGCACAACGCATAATGCATAAACCATAACACTTACTTCATAACGCATAACGCATAATGCACAACGCATAACGCATAACGCATAACGTATAACGCATAACGCATACCGTATAACGCATAATGCATAACGCATAACGCATAACGCATAACGCATAACGCATAACGTATAACGCATAACGCATAACGCATAACGCATAACGCATAACCATAACGCATAACGCATAACCCATAACGCATAACGCATAACGCATAACGTATAACGCATAACGCATACCGTATAACGCATAACGCATAACGCATAACGCATAACGCATAACGCATAACGCATAACGCATAACGTATAACGCATAACGCATACCGTATAACGCATAAGGCATAACGCATTACGCATAACTTTTAACTCATAACTCATAACGAATAACGCATAACGCAAAATGAATAACGCATAAAGCATAACGCATAACCCATAACCCTTAACGCATAACGCATAACGCATAATGCATAACGCTTAACGATTACCGCAAATCGCATAACGCCTAACGCATAACGGATCACGCATGACGCATAAAGCATAACGAATAACGCATAACGCATAACGCATAACGCATAACGCATAACGCATAAATCATAACCCATAACGCACAACGCATAACGCATAATGCACAACGCATAACGAATACCGCAAAACGCATAACGCATAACGCATAACGCATAACGCATAACTCATAACGCATAACGCATAACGCATAACGCATAACGCATAACGCATAACGCATAACGCATAACACATAACGCATAACGCATAACGCATAACACATAACGCATAACGTGTAACTCATAACGCATAACGCATAAAGCATAACGCATAACGCATAACGCATAACGCATATCGCATAACGCATAATACATAACGTATAACGCATAACGCATAACGCATAACGCATAACGCATAACGCATAACGCAAACGTATAACGCACAACGCATAACGCATAACGCATAACGCATAACATATAACGTATAACGCATAACGCACAACGCATAACGCATAACGCATAACGCATAACATATAACGCATAACGCATAACGCATAACGCATAACGCATAACGCATAAAGCAAAACGCATAACGCAAACGTTTAAATCACAACGCATAACGCATAACGCATAACGCATAACGCATAACGTATAACGCATAACGCATAACGCATAACGCATAACGCATAACGCATAACGCATAACGCATAACGCATAACCATAACGCATAACGCATAACCCATAACGCATAACGCATAACGCATAACGTATAACGCATAACGCATACCGTATAACGCATAATGCATAACGCATAACGCATAACGCAAACGTATAGCGCACAACGCATAATGCATAAACCATAACCCTTACTTCATAACGCATAACGCATAATGCACAACGCATAACGAACACCGGAAAACCCATAACGCCTAACGCATAACGGATCACGAATAACGCATAATGCATAACGCATAAAGCATAACGCATAACGCATAACGCATGACGCATAACGCATAACGCATAACGCATAACGCATAACGCATAACGCATAACGCATAACGCATAACGCATAACGCATAACGCATAATGCATAACGCATTACGCATAACGCATAAAGCATAACGCATAACGCATAACGCAAACGTATAACGCACAACGCATAACGCATAACGCATAACGCATAACGCATACCGTATAATGCATAACGCATAACGCATAACGCATAACGCATAACGCATAACACATAACGCAGAACGCATAACGCATAACGCATAACGCATAACGCATAACGCATAACGCATAACACATAACGCATAACGCATAACGCATAACGCATAACGTGTAACTCATAACGCATAACGCATAAAGCATAACGCATAACGCATAACGCATAACGCATATCGCATAACGCATAATACTTAACGTATAACGCACAACGCATAACGCATAACGCATAACGCATAACGCACAACGCATAACGCATAACGCATAACGCATAACGCATAACGCATATCGCATACCGTATAACGCATAACGCATAACGCAAACGTATAACGCACAACGCATAACGCATAACGCATAACGCATAACGCATAACGCATAACGCATAACATATAACGCATAACGCATAACGCATAACGCATATCGCATAACGCATAACGCATAACGCATAACGCATAACTCATAACGCATAACGCATAAAGCATAACGCATAACGCATAATGCAAACGTATAACGCACAACGCATAACGCATAACGCATAACTCATAACGCATTACGTATAACGCATAACGCATAACGCATAACGCATAACGCATAACGCATAACGCATAACGCATAACCATAACGCATAACGCATAACCCATAACGCATAACGCACAACGCATAACGTATAACGCATAACACATAACGCATATCGCATAACGCATAACGCATAACGCATAACGCATAACTCATAACGCATAACGCATAAAGCATAACGCATAACGCATAACGCAAACGTATAACGCACAACGCATAACGCATAACGCATAACTCATAACGCATAACGTATAACGCATAACGCATAACGCATAACGCATAACGCATAACGCATAACGCATAACGCATAACCATAACGCATAACGCATTACCCATAACGCATAACGCACAACGCATAACGTATAACGCATAACGCAAAACGCATACCGTATAACGCATAATGCATAACGCATAAAGCATAACGCATAACGCATAACGCATAACGCATAACGCATAACGCATAACGCATAACGCATAACGCATAACGCATAACGCATAACGCATAACGCATAACGCATAACGCATAACGCATAACGCATAAAGCATAACGCATAACGCATAACGCATAAAGCAAAACGCATAACGCAAACGTATAACGCACAACGCATAACGAATACCGCAAAACGCATAACGCATAACGCATAACGTATAACGCATAACGCATAACGCATAACGCATAACGCATAACGTATAACGCATAACGCATAACGCATAACCCATAACGCATAACGCATAACGCATAACGTATAACGCATAACGCATACCGTATAACGCATAATGCATAACGCATAACGCATAACGCATAACGCATAACGCATAACGCATAACGTATAACGCATAACGCATACCGTATAACGCATAACGCATAACGCATAACGCAAACGTATAGCACACAACGCATAATGCATAAACCATAACCCTTACTTCATAACGCATAACGCATAATGCACAACGCATAACGAACAGCGGATAACCCATAACGCCTAACGCATAACGGATCACGAATAACGCATAATGCATAACGCATAAAGCATAACGCATAACGCATAACGCATAACGCATAACGCATAACGCATAACGCATAACGCATAACGCATAACGCATAACGCATAACGCATAACGCATAACGCATAACGCATAGCGCATAACGCATAACGCATAACGCATAACGCATAACGCATAACGCATAACGCATAAAGCATAACGCATAACGCATAACGCAAACGTATAACGCAAAACGCATAACGCATAACGCATAACGCATAACGCAGAACGCATAACGCATACCGTATAACGCATAACGCATAACGCATAACGCATAACGCATAACGCATAACGCATAACACATAACGCAGAACGCATAACGCATAACGCATAACGCATAACACATAACGCATAACGCATAACGCATAACGCATAACGCATAACGCATAACGTGTAACTCATAACGCATAACGCATAAAGCATAACGCATAACGCATAACGCATAACGCATATCGCATAACGCATAATACTTAACGTATAACGCACAACGCATAACGCATAACGCATAACGCATAACGCATAACGCACAACGCATAACGCATAACGCATAACGCAAACGTATAACGCACAACGCATAACGCATAACGCATAACGCATAACGCATAACATATAACGCATAACGCATAACGCATAACGCATATCGCATATCCCATAACCCATAACGTATAACGCATAACGCACACCGTATAACGCATAACGCATAACGCATAACGCATAACGCAAACGTATAACGCACAACGCATAACGCATAACGCATAACATATAACGCATAACGCATAACGCATAACGCATAAAGCATAACGCATAACGCATAAAGCATAACGCATAACGCATAACGCATAACGCATAACGCATAACGCATAACGCATAACGCATAACGCATAACTCATAACGCATAACGCATAAAGCATAACGCATAACGCATAACGCAAACGTATAACGCACAACGCATAACGCATAACGCATAACTCATAACGCATAACGTATAACGCATAACGCATAACGCATAACGCATAACGCATAACGCATAACGCATAACGCATAACCATACCGCATAACGCATAACCCATAACGCATAACGCACAACGCATAACGTATAACGCATAACGCATAACGCATACCGTATAACGCATAATGCATAACGCATAAAGCATAACGCATAACGCATAACGCATATCGCATAACGCATAACGCATAACGCATAACGCATAACTCATAACGCATAACGCATAACGCATAACGCATAACGCATAACGGATCACACATAACGCATAACGCATAACGCATAACGCATAACGCATAACGCATAACGCATAACGCATAACGCATAACGCATAAAGCATAACGCATAACGCATAACGCATAAAGCATAACGCATAACGCATAACGCATAACGCATAACGCGTAACGCATAACGCATAACGCATAACGCATAACGCATAACGCATAACGCATAACGCATAACGCATAACGCATAACGCATAACGCATACCGTATAACGCATAACGCATAACGCATAACGCAAACGTATAACGCACAACGCATAACGCATAACGCATAACGGATCACGCATAACGCATAACGCATAACGCATAACGCATAACGCATAACGCATAACGCATAACGCATAACGCATAACGCATAACGCATAACGCATAACGCATAACGCATAAAGCATAACGCATAACGCATATCGCATAACGCATAAAGCATAACGCATAACGCATAACGCATAACGTGTAACGCATAACGCATAACGCATAACACATAAAGCATAACGCATAACGCATAACGCATAACGCATAACGCATAACGCATAACGCATAACGCATAACGCATAACGCATAACGCATAACGCATACCGTATAACGCATAACTCATAACGCATAACGCAAACGTATAACGCACAACGCATAACGCATAACGCATAACGCATACCGTATAACGCATACCGTATAACGCATAACGCATAACGCATAACGCATAACGCATAACGCATAACGCATAACGCATAACGCATAACGCATAACGCATAAAGCATAACGCATAACGCATATCGCATAACGCATAAAGCATAACGCATAACGCATAACGCATAACGTGTAACGCATAACGCATAACGCATAACACATAAAGCATAACGCATAACGCATAACGCATAACGCATAACGCATAACCCATAACGCATAACGCACAACGCATAACGTATAACGCATAACACATAACGCATATCGCATAACGCATAACGCATAACGCATAACGCATAACTCATAACGCATAACGCATAAAGCATAACGCATAACGCATAACGCAAACGTATAACGCACAACGCATAACGCATAACGCATAACTCATAACGCATAACGTATAACGCATAACGCATAACGCATAACGCATAACGCATAACGCATAACGCATAACGCATAACGCATAACCATAACGCATAACGCATTACCCATAACGCATAACGCACAACGCATAACGTATAACGCATAACGCAAAACGCATACCGTATAACGCATAATGCATAACGCATAAAGCATAACGCATAACGCATAACGCATAACGCATAACGCATAACGCATAACGCATAATGCATAACGCATAACGCATAACGCATAACGCATAACGCATAACGCATAACGCATAACGCATAACGCATAAAGCATAACGCATAACGCATAACGCATAAAGCAAAACGCATAACGCAAACGTATAACGCACAACGCATAACGAATACCGCAAAACGCATAACGCATAACGCATAACGTATAACGCATAACGCATAACGCATAACGCACAACGCATAACGCAAACGTATAACGCACAACGCATAACGCATAATGCATAACGCATAACATATAACGCATAACGCATAACGCATAACGCATAAGGCATAACGCATAACGCATAACGCATAACGCATAAGCATAACGCATAACGCATAACGCATAACGCATAACGCATAACGCATAACGCATAACGCATAACGCATAACGCATAACGCATAACACATAAAGCATAACGCATAACGCATAACGCATAACGCATAACGCATACCGTATAACGCATAACTCATAACGCATAACGCAAACGTATAACGCACAACGCATAACGCATAACGCATAACGCATACCGTATAACGCATACCGTATAACGCATAACGCATAACGCAAACGTATAACGCACAACGCATAACGCATAATGCATAACGCATAATATATAACGCATAACGCATAACGCATAACGCATAAGGCATAACGCATAACGCATAACGCATAACGCATAAGCATAACGCATAACGCACAACGCATAACGCATAACGCATAACCCATAACGCATAACGCACAACGCATAACGTATAACGCATAACGCATAACGCATACCGTATAACGCATAATGCATAACGCATAAAGCATAACGCATAACGCATAACGCATATCGCATAACGCATAACGCATAACGCATAACGTGTAACGCATAACGCATAACGCATAACGCATAACGCATAACGCATAACGCATAACGCATAACGCATAACGCATAACGCATAACGCATAACGCATACCGTATAACGCATAACGCATAACGCATAACGCAAACGTATAACGCACAACGCATAACGCATAACGCATAACGGATCACGCATAACGCATAACGCATAACGCATAACGCATAACGCATAACGCATAACGCATAACGCATAACGCATAACGCATAACGCATAACGCATAACGCATAACGCATAAAGCATAACGCATAACGCATATCGCATAACGCATAAAGCATAACGCATAACGCATAACGCATAACGTGTAACGCATAACGCATAACGCATAACACATAAAGCATAACGCATAACGCATAACGCATAACGCATAACGCATAACGCATAACGCATAACGCATAACGCATAACGCATAACGCATACCGTATAACGCATAACTCATAACGCATAACGCAAACGTATAACGCACAACGCATAACGCATAACGCATAACGCATACCGTATAACGCATACCGTATAACGCATAACGCATAACGCATAACGCATAACGCATAACGCATAACGCATAACGCATAACGCATAACGCATAACGCATAAAGCATAACGCATAACGCATATCGCATAACGCATAAAGCATAACGCATAACGCATAACGCATAACGTGTAACGCATAACGCATAACGCATAACACATAAAGCATAACGCATAACGCATAACGCATAACGCATAACGCATAACGCATAACGCATAACGCATAACGCATAACGCATACCGTATAACGCATAACGCATAACGCATAACGCATAACGCATAACGCATAACGCATAACGCATAACGCATAACGCATAACGCATAACGCATAACACATAACGCATAACGCATAACGCATAACGCATAACGCATAACGCATAACGCATAACGTGTAACTCATAACGCATAACGCATAAAGCATAACGCATAACGCATAACGCATAACGCATATCGCATAACGCATAATACTTAACGTATAACGCACAACGCATAACGCATAACGCATAACGCATAACGCATACCGTATAACGCATAACGCATAACGCATAACGCATAACGCATAACGCATAACGCATAACGCATAACGCATAACGCATAACACATAACGCATAACGCATAACGCATAACGCATAACGCATAACGCATAACGCATAACGTGTAACTCATAACGCATAACGCATAAAGCATAACGCATAACGCATAACGCATAACGCATATCGCATAACGCATAATACTTAACGTATAACGCACAACGCATAACGCATAACGCATAACGCATAACGCACAACGCATAACGCATAACGCATAACGCATAAGCATAACGCATAACGCATAACGCATAACGCATAACGCATAACGCATAACGTGTAACTCATAACGCATAACGCATAAAGCATAACGCACAACGCATAACGCATAACGCATAACGCATAACGCACAACGCATAACGCAAACGTATAACGCACAACGCATAACGCATAATGCATAACGCATAACATATAACGCATAACGCATAACGCATAACGCATAAGGCATAACGCATAACGCATAACGCATAACGCATAAGCATAACGCATAACGCATAACGCATAACGCATAACGCATAACGCATAACGCATAACGCATAACGCATAACGCATAACACATAAAGCATAACGCATAACGCATAACGCATAACGCATAACGCATACCGTATAACGCATAACTCATAACGCATAACGCAAACGTATAACGCACAACGCATAACGCATAACGCATAACGCATACCGTATAACGCATACCGTATAACGCATAACGCATAACGCAAACGTATAACGCACAACGCATAACGCATAATGCATAACGCATAATATATAACGCATAACGCATAACGCATAACGCATAAGGCATAACGCATAACGCATAACGCATAACGCATAAGCATAACGCATAACGCATAACGCATAACGCATAACGCATAACGCATAACGTGTAACTCATAACGCATAACGCATAAAGCATAACGCATAACGCATAACGCATAACGCATATCGCATAACGCATAATACTTAACGTATAACGCACAACGCATAACGCATAACGCATAACGCATAACGCACAACGCATAACGCATAACGCATAACGCATAACGCATAACGCATAACGCATAACGCATACCGTATAACGCATAACGCATAACGCATAACGCATAACACATAACGCAGAACGCATAACGCATAACGCATAACGCATAACGCATAACGCATAACACATAACGCATAACGCATAACGCACACCGTATAACGCATAACGCATAACGCATAACGCATAAAGCATAACGCATAACGCATAACGCATAATGCAAACGTATAACGTCCAACGCATAAAGCATAACGAAAGACCCATAACGAATAATCCATAACGCATAACGCATAACGCATAACGCATAACGCATAAAGTATAACGCATAACGCATAACGAATAACGCAAACTTATAACGCACAACGCATAGCGCATAACGCATAACGCATAACGCATAACGCATAACGCATAACGCATAACGGATCACGCATAACGCATAACGCATAACGCATAACGCATAAAGCATAACGCATAACGCATAACGCATAACGCATAACGCATAACGCATAACGCATAACGCATAACACATAAAGCATAACGCATAACGCATAACGCATATCGCATAACGCATAACGCATAACGCATAACGCATAACGCATAACGCATAACGCATAACGCATAACGCATAAAGCATAACGCATAACGCATAACGCATAACGCATAACGCATAACGCATAACGCATAACACATAACGCAGAACGCATAACGCATAACGCATAACGCATAACGTGTAACTCATAACGCATAACGCATAAAGCATAACGCATAACGCATAACGCATATCGCATAACGCATAATACTTAACGTATAACGCACAACGCATAACGCATAACGCATAACGCATAACGCATAACGCATAACGCATAACGCATAACGCATAACGCATAACGCATATCGCATACCGTATAACGCATAACGCATAACGCATAACGCATAACGCAAACGTATAACGCACAACGCATAACGCATAACGCATAACATATAACGCATAACGCATAACGCATAAGGCATAACGCATATCGCATAACGCATAACGCATAACGCATAACGCATAACGCATAATACTTAACGTATAACGCACAACGCATAACGCATAACGCATAACGCATAACGCACAACGCATAACGCATAACGCATAACGTGTAACGCATAACGCATAACGCATAACGCATAACGCATAACACATAAAGCATAACGCATAACGCATAACGCATAACGCATAACGCATAACGCATAACGCATAACGCATAACGCATAACGCATAACGCATACCGTATAACGCATAACGCATAAAGCATAACGCAAACGTATAACGCACAACGCATAACGCATAACGCATAACGGATCACGCATAACGCATAACGCATAACGCATAACGCATAACGCATAACGCATAAAGCATAACGCATAACGCATAACGCATAACGCATAACGTGTAACGCATAACGCATAACGCATAACGCATAACGCATAACTCATAACGCATAACGCAAACGTATAACGCACAACGCATAACGCATAACGCATAACGCATACCGTATAACGCATACCGTATAACGCATAACGCAAACGTATAACGCACAACGCATAACGTGTAACGCATAACGCATAACGCATAACGCATAACGCATAACACATAAAGCATAACGCATAACGCATAACGCATAACGCATAACGCATAACGCATACCGTATAACGCATATCGCATAAAGCATAACGCAAACGTATAACGCACAACGCATAACGCATAACGCATAACGCATAACGCATAACGCATAACGCATAAAGCATAACGCATAACGCATAACGCATAACGCATAAAGCATAACGCATAACGCATAACGCATAACGCATAACGTGTAACGCATAACGCATAACGCATAACGCATAACGCATAACTCATAACGCATAACGCAAACGTATAACGCACAACGCATAACGCATAACGCATAACGCATACCGTATAACGCATACCGTATAACGCATAACGCATAACGCAAACGTATAACGCACAACGCATAACGCATAATGCATAACGCATAACATATAACGCATAACGCATAACGCATAACGCATAAGGCATAACGCATAACGCATAACGCATAACGCATAACGCATAACGCATAACGCATAACGCATAACGCATAACGCATAACGCATAACGCATAACGCATAACGCATAACGCATAACGCATAACGCATAAAGCTTAACGCATAACGCATAACGCAAACGTATAACGCACAACGCATAACGCATAACGCATAACGCATAACGCATAACGCATACCGTATAACGCATAACGCATAACGCATAACGCATAACGCATAACACATAACGCAGAACGCATAACGCATAACGCATAACGCATAACGCATAACGCATTACGCATAACGCATAACACATAACGCATAACGCATAACGCATAACGCATAACGCATAACGCATAACGCATAACGCATAACGTGTAACTCATAACGCATAACGCATAAAGCATAACGCATAACGCATAACGCATAACGCATAACGCATATCGCATAACGCATAATACTTAACGTATAACGCACAACGCATAACGCATAACGCATAACGCATAACGCACAACGCATAACGCATAACGCATAACGCATAACGCATAACGCGTAACGCATAACGCATAACGCATAACGCATACCGTATAACGCATAACGCATAACGCATAACGCATAACGCATAACACATAACGCAGAACGCATAACGCATAACGCATAACGCATAACGCATAACGCATAACGCATAACACATAACGCATAACTCATAACGCATAACGCATAACGCATAACGCATAACGCATATCGCATAACGCATAATACTTAACGTATAACGCACAACGCATAACGCATACCGTATAACGCATAACGCATAACGCATAACGCATAACGCATAACGCATAACGCATAACACATAACGCAGAACGCATAACGCATAACGCATAACGCATAACGCATAACGCATAACGCATAACGCATAACACATAACGCATAACGCATAACGCATAACGCATAACGTGTAACTCATAACGCATAACGCATAACGCATAAAGCATAACGCATAACGCATAACGCATAACGCATATCGCATAACGCATAATACTTAACGTATAACGCACAACGCATAACGCATAACGCATAACGCATAACGCACAACGCATAACGCATAACGCATAACGCATAACGCATAACGCATATCGCATACCGTATAACGCATAACGCATAACGCATAACGTATAACGCATAACGCATAACGCATAACGCATAACGCATAACGCATAACGCATAACGCATAACGCATAACGCATAACCATAACGCATAACGCATAACCCATAACGCATAACGCACAACGCATAACGTATAACGCATAACGCATAACGCATACCGTATAACGCATAATGCATAACGCATAAAGCATAACGCATAACGCATAACGCATAACGCATAACGCATAACGCATAACGCATAACGCATAACGCATAACGCATAACTCATAACGCATAACGCATAACGCATAACGCATAACGCATAACGGATCACACATAACGCATAACG
Source organism: Lasioglossum morio (assembly GCA_916610235.2). Taxonomy (NCBI): domain Eukaryota; kingdom Metazoa; phylum Arthropoda; class Insecta; order Hymenoptera; family Halictidae; genus Lasioglossum; species Lasioglossum morio. The sequence continues at coordinate 3,226,678 of CAKAJA020000347.1, forward strand.
CATAACGCATAACGCATAACGCATAACGCATAACGCATAACGCATAACGCATAAAGCATAACGCATAACGCATAACGCATAAAGCATAACGCATAACGCATAACGCATAACGCATAACGTGTAACGCATAACGCATAACGCATAACGCATAACGCATAACACATAAAGCATAACGCATAACGCATAACGCATAACGCATAACGCATAACGCATAACGCATAACGCATAACGCATACCGTATAACGCATAACGCATAACGCATAACGCAAACGTATAACGCACAACGCATAACGCATAACGCATAACGGATCACGCATAACGCATAACGCATAACGCATAACGCATAACGCATAACTCATAACGCATAACGCATAACGCATAACGCATAACGCATAACGCATAACGCATAAAGCATAACGCATAACGCATATCGCATAACGCATAAAGCATAACGCATAACGCATAACGCATAACGTGTAACGCATAACGCATAACGCATAACGCATAACACATAAAGCATAACGCATAACGCATAACGCATAACGCATAACGCATAACGCATAACGCATAACGCATAACGCATACCGTATAACGCATAACTCATAACGCATAACGCAAACGTATAACGCACAACGCATAACGCATAACGCATAACGCATAACGCATACCGTATAACGCATACCGTATAACGCATAACGCATAACGCAAACGTATAACGCACAACGCATAACGCATAATGCATAACGCATAACATATAACGCATAACGCATAACGCATAACGCATAACGCATAACGCATAACGCATAACGCATAACGCATAACGCATAAGTCATAACGCATAACGCATAACGCATAACGCATAACGCATAACACATAAAGCATAACGCATAACGCATAACGCATAACGCATAACGCATACCGTATAACGCATAACTCATAACGCATAACGCAAACGTATAACGCACAACGCATAACGCATAACGCATAACGCATACCGTATAACGCATACCGTATAACGCATAACGCATAACGCAAACGTATAACGCACAACGCATAACGCATAATGCATAACGCATAACATATAACGCATAACGCATAACGCATAACGCATAAGGCATAACGCATAACGCATAACGCATAACGCATAAGCATAACGCATAACGCATAACGCATAACGCATAACGCATAACGCATAACGCATAACGCATAATGCATAACGCATAACGCATAACGCATAACGCATAACACATAACGCATAACGCATAACGCATAACGCATAACGCATAACGCATAACGCATAACGCATAACGTGTAACTCATAACGCATAACGCATAAAGCATAACGCATAACGCATAACGCATAACGCATATCGCATAACGCATAATACTTAACGTATAACGCACAACGCATAACGCAGAACGCATAACGCATAACGCATAACGCATAACGCATAACGCATAACACATAACGCATAACGCATAACGCACACCGTATAACGCATAACGCATAACGCATAACACATAAAGCATAACGCATAACGCATAACGCATAACGCATAACGCATAACGCATAACGCATAACGCATAACGCATACCGTATAACGCATAACGCATAACGCATAACACAAACGTATAACGCACAACGCATAACGCATAACGCATAACGGATCACGCATAACGCATAACGCATAACGCATAACGCATAACGCATAACTCATAACGCATAACGCATAACGCATAACGCATAACGCATAACGCATAACGCATAAAGCATAACGCATAACGCATATCGCATAACGCATAAAGCATAACGCATAACGCATAACGCATAACGTGTAACGCATAACGCATAACGCATAACGCATAACACATAAAGCATAACGCATAACGCATAACGCATAACGCATAACACATAAAGCATAACGCATAACGCATAACGCATAACGCATAACGCATAACGCATAACGCATAACGCATAACGCATAACGCATAACGCATACCGTATAACGCATAACGCATAAAGCATAACGCAAACGTATAACGCACAACGCATAACGCATAACGCATAACGGATCACGCATAACGCATAACGCATAACGCATAACGCATAACGCATAACGCATAAAGCATAACGCATAACGCATAACGCATAACGCATAACGTGTAACGCATAACGCATAACGCATAACGCATAACGCATAACTCATAACGCATAACGCAAACGTATAACGCACAACGCATAACGCATAACGCATAACGCATACCGTATAACGCATACCGTATAACGCATAACGCAAACGTATAACGCACAACGCATAACGCATAACGCATAACGCATAACGCATAACGCATAACACATAAAGCATAACGCATAACGCATAACGCATAACGCATAACGCATAACGCATAACGCATAACGCATAACGCATAACGCATAACGCATAACGCATACCGTATAACGCATAACGCATAAAGCATAACGCAAACGTATAACGCACAACGCATAACGCATAACGCATAACGCATAACGCATAACGCATAACGCATAAAGCATAACGCATAACGCATAACGCATAACGCATAAAGCATAACGCATAACGCATAACGCATAACGCATAACGCATAACGTGTAACGCATAACGCATAACGCATAACGCATAACGCATAACTCATAACGCATAACGCAAACGTATAACGCACATCGCATAACGCATAACGCATAACGCATACCGTATAACGCATACCGTATAACGCATAACGCATAACGCAAACGTATAACGCACAACGCATAACGCATAATGCATAACGCATAACATATAACGCATAACGCATAACGCATAACGCATAAGGCATAACGCATAACGCATAACGCATAACGCATAACGCATAACGCATAACGCATAACGCATAACGCATAACGCATAACGCATAACGCATAACGCATAACGCATAACGCATAACGCATAACGCATAACGCAGAACGCATAACGCATAACGCATAACGCATAACGCATAACGCATAACGCATAACACATAACGCATAACGCATAACGCATAACGCATAACGCATAACGCATAACGCATAACGCATAACGTGTAACTCATAACGCATAACGCATAAAGCATAACGCATAACGCATAACGCATAACGCATAACGCATAACGCATATCGCATAACGCATAATACTTAACGTATAACGCACAACGCATAACGCATAACGCATAACGCATAACGCACAACGCATAACGCATAACGCATAACGCATAACGCATAACGCATAACGCATAACGCATAACGCATAACGCATAACGCATACCGTATAACGCATAACGCATAACGCATAACGCATAACGCATAACACATAACGCAGAACGCATAACGCATAACGCATAACGCATAACGCATAACGCATAACGCATAACGCATAACGCATAACGCATAACACATAACGCATAACGCATAACGCATAACGCATAACGCATAACGCATAACGCATAACGCATATCGCATAACGCATAATACTTAACGTATAACGCACAACGCATAACGCATAACGCATAAAGCAAAACGCATAACGCAAACGTATAACGCACAACGCATAACGCATAACGCATAACGCATAACGCATAACGCATAACGTATAACGCATAACGCATAACGCATAACGCATAACGCACACCGTATAACGCATAACGCATAACGCATAACGCATAACGTATAACGCATAACGCATAACGCATAATGCAAACGTATAACGTCCAACGCATAAAGCATAACGAACAACCCATAACGAATAATCCATAACGCATAACGCATAACGCCTAACACATAACGCATAAAGTATAACGCATAACGCATAACGCATAACGCAAACTTATAACGCACAACGCATAGCGCATAACGCATAACGCATAACGCATAACGCATAACGCATAACGCATAACGGATCACGCATAACGCATAACGCATAACGCATAACGCATAACGCATAACGCATAACGCATAACGCATAACGCATAAAGCATAACGCATAACGCATAACGCATAACGCATAAAGCATAACGCATAACGCATAACGCATAACGCATAACGCATAACGTGTAACGCATAACGCATAACGCATAACGCATAACGCATAACGCATAACACATAAAGCATAACGCATAACGCATAACGCATAACGCATAACGCATAACGCATAACGCATAACGCATAACGCATAACGCATAACGCATAATGCATAACGCATAACGCATAACGCATAACGCATAACGCATAACGCATAACGCATAACGCATAACGCATAACGCATAACGCATAAAGCATAACGCATAACGCATAACGCAAACGTATAACGCACAACGCATAACGCATAACGCATAACGCATAACGCATAACGCATAACGCATACCGTATAACGCATAACGCATAACGCATAACGCATAACGCATAACGCATAACGCATAACGCATAACACATAACGCAGAACGCATAACGCATAACGCATAACGCATAACGCATAACGCATAACGCATAACACATAACGCATAACGCATAACGCATAACGCATAACGCATAACGCATAACGTGTAACTCATAACGCATAACGCATGAAGCATAACGCATAACGCATAACGCATAACGCATAACGCATATCGCATAACGCATAATACTTAACGTATAACGCACAACGCATAACGCATAACGCATAACGCATAACGCACAACGCATAACGTATAACGCATAACGCATAACGCATAACGCATAACCATAACGCATAACGCACAACGCATAACGCATAACGCATAACGCATAACGCATAACATATAACGCATAACGCATAACGCATAACGCATAACGCATAACGCATAACGCATAACGCATAACGCATAACCATAACGCATAACGCATAACCCATAACGCATAACGCACAACGCATAACGTATAACGCATAACGCATAACGCATACCGTATAACGCATAATGCATAACGCATAAAGCATAACGCATAACGCATAACGCATAACGCATAACGCATAACGCATAACGCATAACGCATAACGCATAACGCATAACGCATAACGCATAAAGCAAAACGCATAACGCAAACGTATAACGCACAACGCATAACGCATAACGCATAACGCATAACGCATAACGCATAACGTATAACGCATAACGCATAACGCATAACGCATAACGCAAAACGCATAACCATAACGCATAACGCACAACGCATAACGTATAACGCATAACGCATAACGCATACCGTATAACGCATAATGCATAACGCATAAAGCATAACGCATAACGCATAACGCATAACGCATAACGCATAACGCATAACGCATAACGCATAACGCATAACGCATAACGCATAACGCATAAAGCAAAACGCATAACGCAAACGTATAACGCACAACGCATAACGCATAACGCATAACGCATAACGCATAACGCATAACGCAAAACGTGTAAGTCATAACGCATAACGCATAAAGCATAACGCATAACGCATAACGCATAACGCATATCGCATAACGCATAATACTTAACGTATAACGCACAACGCATAACGCATAACGCATAACGCATAACGCACAACGCATAACGCATAACGCATAACGCATAACGCATATCGCATACCGTATAACGCATAACGCATAACGAACACCGGAAAACCCATAACGCCTAACGCATAACGGATCACGAATAACGCATAATGCATAACGCATAAAGCATAACGCATAACGCATAACGCATAACGCATAACGCATAACGCATAACGCATAACGCATAACGCATAACGCATAACGCATAACGCATAACGCATAACGCATAACGCATAACGCATAACGCATAACGCATAACGCATAACGCATAACGCATAACGCATAACGCATAACGCATAACGCATAACGCATAACGCATAACGCATAACGCATAACGCATAACGCATAACGCATAACGCATAACGCATAACGCATAACGCATAACGCATAACGCATAACGCATAACGCATAACGCATAACGCATAACGCATAACGCATAACGCATAACGCATAACGCATAACGCATAACGCAAAACGCATAACGCATAACGCATAACGCATAACGCATAACGCATAACGCATATCGCATAACACATACGCATAACGCATAAGGCATAACGCATTACGCATAACTTTTAACTCATAACTCATAACGAATAACGCATAACGCAAAATGAATAACGCATAAAGCATAACGCATAACCCATAACCCTTAACGCATAACGCATAACGCATAATGCACAACGCTTAACGAATACCGCAAATCGCATGACGCCTAACGCATAACGGATCACGCATGACGCATAAATCATAACGCATAACGCATAACGCATAACGCATATCGCATAACGCATAAATCATAACCCATAACGCACAACGCATAACGCATAATGCACAACGCATAACGAATACCGCAAAACGCATAACGCATAACGCATAACGCATAACTCATAACGCATAACGCATAACCCATAACGCATAACGCATAACACATAACGCATAACGCATAACGCATAACGTGTAACTCATAACGCATAACGCATAAAGCATAACGCATAACGCATAACGCATAACGCATATCGCATAACGCATAATACATAACGTATAACGCATAACGCATACCGTATAACGCATAACGCATAACGCAAACGTATAACGCACAACGCATAACGCATAACGCATAACGCATAAAGCAAAACGCATAACGCAAACGTATAACGCACAACGCATAACGCATAACCATAACGCATAAAGCATAACGCATAACGCATAACGCATAACGCATAACGCATAACGCATAACGCATAACGCATAACGCATAACGCATAACGCATAACGCATAACGCATAACGCATAACGCATAACGCATAACGCATAACGCATAACGCATAACGCATAACGCATAACGTATAACGCATAACGCATAACGCATAACGCATAACGCATAACGCATAACGCATAACGCATAACGCATAACGCATAACGCATAACGCATAACGCATAACGCATAACGCATAACACATAACGCATAACGCATAACGCATAACGCATAACGCATAACATAAAACGCATAACGCATAACGCATAACGCATAACGCATATCGCATAACACATACGCATAACGCATAAGGCATAACGCATTACGCATAACTTTTAACTCATAACTCATAACGAATAACGCATAACGCAAAATGAATAACGCATAAAGCATAACGCATAACCCATAACCCTTAACGCATAACGCATAATGCACAACGCTTAACGAATACCGCAAATCGCATAACGCCTAACGCATAACGGATCACGCATGACGCATAAAGCATAACGCATAACGCATAACGCATAACGCATATCGCATAACGCATAAATCATAACCCATAACGCACAACGCATAACGCATAATGCACAACGCATAACGAATACCGCAAAACGCATAACGCATAACGCATAACGCATAACTCATAACGCATAACGCATAACCCATAACGCATAACGCATAACACATAACGCATAACGCATAACGCATAACGTGTAACTCATAACGCATAACGCATAAAGCATAACGCATAACGCATAACGCATAACGCATATCGCATAACGCATAATACATAACGTATAACGCATAACGCATACCGTATAACGCATAACGCATAACGCAAACGTATAACGCACAACGCATAACGCATAACGCATAACGCATAACATATAACGCATAACGCATAACGCATAACGCATAACGCATAACGCATAACGCATAACGTATAACGCATAACGCATAACGTATAACGCATAACGCATAACGCATAACGCATAACCATAACGCATAACGCATAACCCATAACGCATAACGCATAACGCATAACGTATAACGCATAACGCATACCGTATAACGCATAATGCATAACGCATAACGCATAACGCATAACGCATAACGCATAACGCATAACGCATAACGCATAACGCATAACGCATAACGTATAACGCATAACGCATACCGTATAACGCATAACGCATAACGAACACCGGAAAACCCATAACGCCTAACGCATAACGGATCACGAATAACGCATAATGCATAACGCATAAAGCATAACGCATAACGCATAACGCATAACGCATAACGCATAACGCATAACGCATAACGCATAACGCATAACGCATAACGCATAACGCATAACTCATAACGCATAACGCATAACCCATAACGCATAACGCATAACACATAACGCATAACGCATAACGCATAACGTGTAACTCATAACGCATAACGCATAAAGCATAACGCATAACGCATAACGCATAACGCATATCGCATAACGCATAATACATAACGTATAACGCATAACGCATACCGTATAACGCATAACGCATAACGCAAACGTATAACGCACAACGCATAACGCATAACGCATAACGCATAACATATAACGCATAACGCATAACGCATAACGCATAACGCATAACGCATAACGCATAACGTATAACGCATAACGCATAACGCATATCGCATAACGCATAATACATAACGTATAACGCATAACGCATACCGTATAACGCATAGCGCATAACGCAAACGTATAACGCACAACGCATAACGCATAACGCATAACGCATAAAGCAAAACGCATAACGCAAACGTATAACGCACAACGCATAACGCATAACCATAACGCATAACGCACAACGCATAACGTATAACGCATAACGCATAACGCATACCGTATAACGCATAATGCATAACGCATAAAGCATAACGCATAACGCATAACGCATAACGCATAACGCATAACGCATAACGCATAACGCATAACGCATAACGCATAACGCATAAAGCAAAACGCATAACGCAAACGTATAACGCACAACGCATAACGCATAACGCATAACGCATAACGCATAACGCATAACGTATAACGCATAACGCATAACGCATAACGCATAACGCATAACGCATAACCATAACGCATAACGCATAACCCATAACGCATAACGCATAACGCATAACGTATAACGCATAACGCATACCGTATAACGCATAATGCATAACGCATAACGCATAACGCATAACGCATAACGCATAACGCATAACGCATAACGCATAACGTATAACGCATAACGCATACCGTATAACGCATAACGCATAACGAACACCGGAAAACCCATAACGCCTAACGCATAACGGATCACGAATAACGCATAATGCATAACGCATAAAGCATAACGCATAACGCATAACGCATAACGCATAACGCATAACGCATAACGCATAACGCATAACGCATAACGCATAACGCATAACGCATAACGCATAACGCATAACGCATAACGCATAACGCATAACGCATAACGCATAACGCATAACGCATAACGCATAACGCATAACGCATAACGCATAACGCATAACGCATAACGCATAACGCATAACGCAAAACGCATAACGCATAACGCATAACGCATAACGCATAACGCATATCGCATAACACATACGCATAACGCATAAGGCATAACGCATTACGCATAACTTTTAACTCATAACTCATAACGAATAACGCATAACGCAAAATGAATAACGCATAAAGCATAACGCATAACGCATAACGCATAACGCATAACGCATAAAGCAAAACGCATAACGCAAACGTATAACGCACAACGCATAACGCATAACGCATAACGCATAACGCATAACGCATAACGTATAACGCATAACGCATAACGCATAACGCATAACGCATAACGCATAATGCACAACGCTTAACGAATACCGCAAATCGCATAACGCCTAACGCATAACGGATCACGCATGACGCATAAAGCATAACGCATAACGCATAACGCATAACGCATATCGCATAACGCATAAATCATAACCCATAACGCACAACGCATAACGCATAACGCATAACGCATAACATATAACGCATAACGCATAACGCATAACGCATAACGCATAACGCATAACGCATAACGCATAACGCATAACGCATAACGCATAACGCATAACGCATAACGCATAACGCATAAAGCAAAACGCATAACGCAAACGTATAACGCACAACGCATAACGCATAACGCATAACGCATAACGCATAACGCATAACGTATAACGCATAACGCATAACGCATAACGCATAACGCATAACGCATAACGCATAACCATAACGCATAACGCATAACCCATAACGCATAACGCATAACGCATAACGTATAACGCATAACGCATACCGTATAACGCATAATGCATAACGCATAACGCATAACGCATAACGCATAACGCATAACGCATAACGCATAACGCATAACGCATAACGCATAACGCATAACGCATAACGCATAACGCATAACGCATAACGCATAACGCATAACGCATAACGCATAACGCATAACGCATAACGCATAACGCATAACGCATAACGCATAACGCATAACGCATAACGCAAAACGCATAACGCATAACGCATAACGCATAACGCATAACGCATATCGCATAACGCATAACGCATAACACATAACGCATAACGCATAACGCATAACGTGTAACTCATAACGCATAACGCATAAAGCATAACGCATAACGCATAACGCATAACGCATATCGCATAACGCATAATACATAACGTATAACGCATAACGCATACCGTATAACGCATAACGCATAACGCAAACGTATAACGCACAACGCATAACGCATAACGCATAACGCATAACATATAACGCATAACGCATAACGCATAACGCATAACGCATAACGCATAACGCATAACGCACAACGCATAACGTATAACGCATAACGCATAACGCATAACATATAACGCATAACGCATAACGCGTAACGCATAACGCAAACGTATAACGCACAACGCATAACGCATAACGCATAACGCATAACATATAACGCATAACGCATAACGCATAACGCATAACGCATAACGCATAACGCATAACGCATAACGCACAACGCATAACGCATAACGCATAACGCATAACGCATAACATATAACGCATAACGCATAACGCATAACGCATAACGCATAACGCATAACGCATAACGCATAACGCACAACGCATAACGCATAACGCATAACGCATAACATATAACGCATAACGCATAAAGCATAACGAACAACCCATAACGAATAATCCATAACGCATAACGCATAACGCATAACGCATAACGCATAAAGTATACCGCATAACGCATAACGCATAACGCAAACGTATAACGCAGAACGCATAACGCATAACGCATAACGCATAACATATAACGCATAACGCATAACGCATAACGCATAACGCATAACGCATAACGCATAACGCATAACGCACAACGCATAACGCATAACGCATAACGCATAACATATAACGCATAACGCATAACGCATAACGCATAACGCATAACGCATAACGCATAACGCATAACGCATAACACATAACGCATAACGCATAACGCATAACGCATAACGCATAACGCATAACGTGTAACTCATAACGCATAACGCATAAAGCATAACGCATAACGCATAACGCATAACGCATAACGCATAACGCATATCGCATAACGCATAATACATAACGTATAACGCATAACGCATACCGTATAACGCATAACGCATAACGCATAACGCATAACGCAAACGTATAACGCACAACGCATAACGCATAACGCATAACGCATAACATATAACGCATAACGCATAACGCATAACGCATAACGCATAACGCATAACGCATAACGCATAACGCATAACGCACAACGCATAACGCATAACGCATAACGCATAACATATAACGCATAACGCATAAAGCATAACGAACAACCCATAACGAATAATCCATAACGCATAACGCATAACGCATAAAGTATAACGCATAACGCATAACGCATAACGCAAACTTATAACGCACAACGCATAGCGCATAACGCATAACGCATAACGCATAACGCATAACGCATAACGCATAACGGATCACGCATAACGCATAACGCATAACGCATAACGCATAACGCATAACGCATAACGCATAACGCATAACGCATAAAGCATAACGCATAACGCATAACGCATAACGCATAAAGCATAACGCATAACGCATAACGCATAACCATAACGCATAACGCATAACGCATAACGCATAACGCATAACCATAACGCATAACGCATAACCCATAACGCATAACGCATAACGCATAACGTATAACGCATAACGCATACCGTATAACGCATAATGCATAACGCATAACGCATAACGCATAACGCATAACGCATAACCCATACCGTATAACGCATAACGCATAACGCTTGACGCAAACGTATAGCGCACAACGCATAACGCAAAACGCATAACGTTAACGCATAACTCATAACGCATAAGGCTTGATGCATGACGCATATCGCATATCGCATAACGCATAAGGCTTGATGCATGAAGCATATCGCATAACGCATAAGGCATAACGCATAATACATAACGTATAACGCATTATGCATAACGCATAACGCATAACGCATAACGCATAACGCATAACGCATAACGCATATCGCATAACACATACGCATAACGCATAAGGCATAACGCATTACGCATAACTTTTAACTCATAACTCATAACGAATAACGCATAACGCAAAATGAATAACGCATAAAGCATAACGCATAACGCATAACGCATAACGCATATCGCATAACGCATAATACATAACGTATAACGCATAACGCATACCGTATAACGCATAACGCATAACGCATAACGCAAACGTATAACTTACAACGCATAACGCATAACGCATAACATATAACGCATAACGCATAACGCATAACGCATAACGCATAACGCATAACGCATAACGCATAACGCATAACGCATAACGCACAACGCATAACGCATAACGCATAACGCATAACATATAACGCATAACGCATAACGCATAACGCATAACGCATAACGCATAACGCATAACGCATAACGCATAACGCATAACGCATATCGCACAACGCATAACGCATAACGTATAACGCATAACGCATACCGTATAACGCATAACGCATAACGCATAACGCATAACGCAAACGTATAAGGCACAACGCATAACGCATAACGCATAACATATAACGCATAACGCATAACGCATAACGCATAACGCATAAAGCATAACGCATAACGCATAACGCATAACGCATAACGCATATCGCATAACGCATAACGCATAACGCATAACGCATAACGCATAACGCATAAAGCATAACGCATAACGCATAACGCAAACGTATAACGCACAACGCATAACGCATAACGCATAACGCATAACGCATAACGTATAACGCATAACGGATAACGCATAACGCATAACGCATAACGCATAACGCATAACGCATAACGCATATCGCATAACGCATAACGCATAACCATAACGCATAACGCATAACGCATAACGCATAACGCATAACGCATAACCATAACGCATAACGCATAACCCATAACGCATAACGAATAACGCATAACGTATAACGCATACTGTATAACGCATAATGCATAACGCATAACGCATAACGCATAACGCATAACGTATAACGCATAACGCATACCGTATAACGCATAACGCATAACGCATAACGCAAACGTATAGCGCATAACGCATAATGCATAAACCATAACCCTTACTTCATAACGCATAACGCATAATGCACAACGCATAACGCATAACGCATAACGTATAACGCATAACGCATACCGTATAACGCATAATGCATAACATATAACGCATAACGCATAACGCATAACGCATAACGCATAACGCATAACGCATAACGCACAACGCATAACGTATAACGCATAACGCATAACGCATAACATATAACGCATAACGCATAACGCGTAACGCATAACGCAAACGTATAACGCACAACGCATAACGCATAACGCATAACGCATAACATATAACGCATAACGCATAACGCATAACGCATAACGCATAACGCATAACGCATAACGCACAACGCATAACGCATAACGCATAACGCATAACGCATAACATATAACGCATAACGCATAACGCATAACGCATAACGCATAACGCATAACGCATAACGCATAACGCACAACGCATAACGCATAACGCATAACGCATAACATATAACGCATAACGCATAAAGCATAACGAACAACCCATAACGAATAATCCATAACGCATAACGCATAACGCATAACGCATAACGCATAACGCATAAAGTATACCGCATAACGCATAACGCATAACGCAAACGTATAACGCAGAACGCATAACGCATAACGCATAACGCATAACATATAACGCATAACGCATAACGCATAACGCATAACGCATAACGCATAACGCATAACGCATAACGCACAACGCATAACGCATAACGCATAACGCATAACATATAACGCATAAAGCATAACACATACGCATAACGCATAAGGCATAACGCATTACGCATAACTTTTAACTCATAACTCATAACGAATAACGCATAACGCAAAATGAATAACGCATAAAGCATAACGCATAACGCATAACGCATATCGCATATCGCATAACGCATAAGGCTTGATGCATGAAGCATATCGCATAACGCATAAGGCATAACGCATAATACATAACGTATAACGCATTATGCATAACGCATAACGCATAACGCATAACGCATAACGCATAACGCATAACGCATATCGCATAACACATACGCATAACGCATAAGGCATAACGCATTACGCATAACTTTTAACTCATAACTCATAACGAATAACGCATAACGCAAAATGAATAACGCATAAAGCATAACGCATAACGCATAACGCATAACGCATATCGCATAACGCATAACGCATAACGTATAACGCATAACGCATACCGTATAACGCATAACGCATAACGCATAACGCAAACGTATAACTTACAACGCATAACGCATAACGCATAACATATAACGCATAACGCATAACGCATAACGCATAACGCATAACGCATAACGCATAACGCATAACGCATAACGCACAACGCATAACGCATAACGCATAACGCATAACATATAACGCATAACGCATAACGCATAACGCATAACGCATAACGCATAACGCATAACGCATAACGCATAACGCATAACGCATATCGCACAACGCATAACGCATAACGTATAACGCATAACGCATACCGTATAACGCATAACGCATAACGCATAACGCAAACGTATAAGGCACAACGCATAACGCATAACGCATAACATATAACGCATAACGCATAACGCATAACGCATAACGCATAAAGCATAACGCATAACGCATAACGCATATCGCACAACGCATAACGCATAACGTATAACGCATAACGCATACCGTATAACGCATAACGCATAACGCATAACGCAAACGTATAAGGCACAACGCATAACGCATAACGCATAACATATAACGCATAACGCATAACGCATAACGCATAACGCATAAAGCATAACGCATAACGCATAACGCATAACGCATAACGCATATCGCATAACGCATAACGCATAACGCATAACGCATAACGCATAACGCATAAAGCATAACGCATAACGCATAACGCAAACGTATAACGCACAACGCATAACGCATAACGCATAACGCATAACGCATAACGCATAACGTATAACGCATAACGGATAACGCATAACGCATAACGCATAACGCATAACGCATAACGCATATCGCATAACGCATAACGCATAACCATAACGCATAACGCATAACGCATAACGCATAACGCATAACGCATAACCATAACGCATAACGCATAACCCATAACGCATAACGAATAACGCATAACGTATAACGCATAACGCATACCGTATAACGCATAATGCATAACGCATAACGCATAACGCATAACGCATAACGTATAACGCATAACGCATACCGTATAACGCATAACGCATAACGCATAACGCAAACGTATAGCGCACAACGCATAATGCATAAACCATAACCCTTACTTCATAACGCATAACGCATAATGCACAACGCAAAACGCATAACGCATAACGTATAACGCATAACGCATACCGTATAACGCATAACGCATAACGCATAACGCATAACGCATAACGCATAACGCATAACGCATAACGTATAACGCATAACGCATACCGTATAACGCATAACGCATAACGCAAACGTATAGCGCACAACGCATAATGCATAAACCATAACCCTTACTTCATAACGCCATAACGCATAATGCACAACGCATAACGAACACCGGAAAACCCATAACGCATAACGCATAATGCATAACGCATAAAGCATAACGCATAACGCATAACGCATAACGCATAACGCATAACGGATCACGCATAAC
Organism: Lasioglossum morio; assembly: GCA_916610235.2. Lineage (NCBI taxonomy): Eukaryota > Metazoa > Arthropoda > Insecta > Hymenoptera > Halictidae > Lasioglossum > Lasioglossum morio. The sequence goes on from CAKAJA020000347.1 coordinate 3,243,082, forward strand.
GCATAACCCATAACGCATAACGCATAACGCATAACGCATAACCATAACGCATAACCATAACGCATAACGCATAACGCATAACGCATAACGCATAACCATAACGCATAACGCATAACCCATAACGCATAACGCATAACGCATAACGTATAACGCATAACGCATACCGTATAACGCATAATGCATAACGCATAACGCATAACGCATAACGCATAACGCATAACGCATAACGCATAACATATAACGCATAACGCATAACGCATAACGCATAACGCATAACGCATAACGCATAACGCACAACGCATAACGCATAACGCATAACGCATAACGCATAACATATAACGCATAACGCATAACGCATAACGCATAACGCATAACGCATAACGCATAACGCATAACGCACAACGCATAACGCATAACGCATAACGCATAACATATAACGCATAACGCATAAAGCATAACGAACAACCCATAACGAATAATCCATAACGCATAACGCATAACGCATAACGCATAACGCATAACGCATAAAGTATACCGCATAACGCATAACGCATAACGCAAACGTATAACGCAGAACGCATAACGCATAACGCATAACGCATAACATATAACGCATAACGCATAACGCATAACGCATAACGCATAACGCATAACGCATAACGCATAACGCACAACGCATAACGCATAACGCATAACGCATAACATATAACGCATAAAGCATAACACATACGCATAACGCATAAGGCATAACGCATTACGCATAACTTTTAACTCATAACTCATAACGAATAACGCATAACGCAAAATGAATAACGCATAAAGCATAACGCATAACGCATAACGCATATCGCATATCGCATAACGCATAAGGCTTGATGCATGAAGCATATCGCATAACGCATAAGGCATAACGCATAATACATAACGTATAACGCATTATGCATAACGCATAACGCATAACGCATAACGCATAACGCATAACGCATAACGCATATCGCATAACACATACGCATAACGCATAAGGCATAACGCATTACGCATAACTTTTAACTCATAACTCATAACGAATAACGCATAACGCAAAATGAATAACGCATAAAGCATAACGCATAACGCATAACGCATAACGCATAACGCATAACGCATAATACATAACGTATAACGCATAACGCATACCGTATAACGCATAACGCATAACGCATAACGCAAACGTATAACTTACAACGCATAACGCATAACGCATAACATATAACGCATAACGCATAACGCATAACGCATAACGCATAACGCATAACGCATAACGCATAACGCATAACGCACAACGCATAACGCATAACGCATAACGCATAACATATAACGCATAACGCATAACGCATAACGCATAACGCATAACGCATAACGCATAACGCATAACGCATAACGCATAACGCATATCGCACAACGCATAACGCATAACGTATAACGCATAACGCATACCGTATAACGCATAACGCATAACGCATAACGCAAACGTATAAGGCACAACGCATAACGCATAACGCATAACATATAACGCATAACGCATAACGCATAACGCATAACGCATAAAGCATAACGCATAACGCATAACGCATATCGCACAACGCATAACGCATAACGTATAACGCATAACGCATACCGTATAACGCATAACGCATAACGCATAACGCAAACGTATAAGGCACAACGCATAACGCATAACGCATAACATATAACGCATAACGCATAACGCATAACGCATAACGCATAAAGCATAACGCATAACGCATAACGCATAACGCATAACGCATAACGCATAACGCATAACGCATAACGCATAACGCATAACGCATAACGCATAAAGCATAACGCATAACGCATAACGCAAACGTATAACGCACAACGCATAACGCATAACGCATAACGCATAACGCATAACGCATAACGTATAACGCATAACGGATAACGCATAACGCATAACGCATAACGCATAACGCATAACGCATATCGCATAACGCATAACGCATAACCATAACGCATAACGCATAACGCATAACGCATAACGCATAACGCATAACCATAACGCATAACGCATAACCCATAACGCATAACGAATAACGCATAACGTATAACGCATAACGCATACCGTATAACGCATAATGCATAACGCATAACGCATAACGCATAACGCATAACGTATAACGCATAACGCATACCGTATAACGCATAACGCATAACGCATAACGCAAACGTATAGCGCACAACGCATAATGCATAAACCATAACCCTTACTTCATAACGCATAACGCATAATGCACAACGCATAACGCATAACGCATAACGTATAACGCATAACGCATACCGTATAACGCATAATGCATAACGCATAACGCATAACGCATAACGCATAACGCATAACGCATAACGTATAACGCATAACGCATACCGTATAACGCATAACGCATAACGCAAACGTATAGCGCACAACGCATAATGCATAAACCATAACCCTTACTTCATAACGCCATAACGCATAATGCACAACGCATAACGAACACCGGAAAACCCATAACGCATAACGCATAATGCATAACGCATAAAGCATAACGCATAACGCATAACGCATAACGCATAACGCATAACGGATCACGCATAACGCATAACCCATAACGCATAACGCATAACGCATAACGCATAACCATAACGCATAACCATAACGCATAACGCATAACGCATAACGCATAACGCATAACCATAACGCATAACGCATAACCCATAACGCATAACGCATAACGCATAACGTATAACGCATAACGCATACCGTATAACGCATAATGCATAACGCATAACGCATAACGCATAACGCATAACGCATAACGCATAACGCATAAAGCAAAACGCATAACGCAAACGTATAACGCACAACGCATAACGCATAACGCATAACGCATAACGCACAACGCATAACGTATAACGCATAACGCATAATGCATAACGCTTAACGAATACCGCAAATCGCTTAACGAATACCGCAAATCGCATAACGCCTAACGCATAACGGATCACGCATGACGCATAAAGCATAACGAATAACGCATAACGCATAACGCATAACGCATAACGCATAACGCATAACGCATAACGCATAAATCATAACCCATAACGCACAACGCATAACGCATAATGCACAACGCATAACGAATACCGCAAAACGCATAACGCATAACTCATAACGCATAACGCATAACGCATAACGCATATCGCATAACGCATAACGCATAACGCATAACACATAACGCATAACGTGTAACTCATAACGCATAACGCATAAAGCATAACGCATAACGCATAACGCATAACGCATATCGCATAACGCATAATACATAACGTATAACGCATAACGCATACCGTATAACGCATAACGCATAACGCATAACGCAAACGTATAACGCACAACGCATAACGCATAACGCATACCGTGTAACGCATAATGCACAACGCATAACGCATAACGCGTAACGCGTAACGCATAACGCATAACGCATAACGCATAACGCATAACGCATAACGCATAACGCATAACGCATAACGCATAACGCATAACGCATAACGCATAACGCATAACGCATAACGCATAACGCATAACGCATAACCATAACGCATAACGCATAACCCATAACGCATAACGAATAACGCATAACGTATAACGCATAACGCATACCGTATAACGCATAATGCATAACGCATAACGCATAACGCATAACGCATAACGCATAACGTATAACGCATAACGCATACCGTATAACGCATAACGCATAACGCAAACGTATAGCGCACAACGCATAATGCATAAACCATAACCCTTACTTCATAACGCATAACGCATAATGCACAACGCATAACGCATAACGCATAACGTATAACGCATAACGCATACCGTATAACACATAATGCATAACGCATAACGCATAACGCATAACGCATAACGCATAACGCATAACGTATAACGCATAACGCATACCGTATAACGCATAACGCATAACGCAAACGTATAGCGCACAACGCATAATGCATAAACCATAACCCTTACTTCATAACGCCATAACGCATAATGCACAACGCATAACGAACACCGGAAAACCCATAACGCATAACGCATAAAGCATAACGCATAACGCATAACGCATAACGCATAACGCATAACGCATAACGCATAACGCATAACGCATAACGCATAACGCATAACGCATAACGCATAACGCATAACGCATAACGCATAACGCATAACGTATAACGCATAACGCATACTGTATAACGCATAATGCATAACGCATAAAGCATAACGCATAACGCATAACGCATAACGCATAACGCATAACGCATAACGCATAACGCATAACACATAACGCATAACGCATAACGCATAACGCATAACGCATAACGCGTAACGCGTAACGCATAACGCATAACGCATAACGCATAACGCATAACGCATAACGCATAACGCATAACGCATAACGTATAACGCATAACGCATACCGCATAACCCATAACGCATAACGAATAACGCATAACGTATAACGCATAACGCATACCGTATAACGCATAATGCATAACGCATAACGCATAACGCATAACGCATAACGTATAACGCATAACGCATACCGTATAACGCATAACGCATAACGCATAACGCAAACGTATAGCGCACAACGCATAATGCATAAACCATAACCCTTACTTCATAACGCATAACGCATAATGCACAACGCATAACGCATAACGCATAACGTATAACGCATAACGCATACCGTATAACGCATAATGCATAACGCATAACGCATAACGCATAACGCATAACGCATAACGCATAACGTATAACGCATAACGCATACCGTATAACGCATAACGCATAACGCAAACGTATAGCGCACAACGCATAATGCATAAACCATAACCCTTACTTCATAACGCCATAACGCATAATGCACAACGCATAACGAACACCGGAAAACCCATAACGCATAACGCATAATGCATAACGCATAAAGCAAAACGCATAACGCATAACGCATAACGCATAACGGATCACGCATAACGCATAACCCATAACGCATAACGCATAACGCATAACGCATAACCATAACGCATAACCATAACGCATAACGCATAACGCATAACGCATAACCATAACGCATAACGCATAACCCATAACGCATAACGCATAACGCATAACGTATAACGCATAACGCATACCGTATAACGCATAATGCATAACGCATAACGCATAACGCATAACGCATAATACATAACGTATAACGCATAACGCATACCGTATAACGCATAACGCATAACGCATAACGCAAACGTATAACGCACAACGCATAACGCATAACGCATACCGTGTAACGCATAATGCACAACGCATAACGCATAACGCGTAACGCGTAACGCATAACGCATAACGCATAACGCATAACGCATAACGCATAACGCATAACGCATAACGCATAACGTATAACGCATAACGCATAACGCATAACGCATAACGCATAACGCATAACGCATAACGCATAACCATAACGCATAACGCATAACCCATAACGCATAACGAATAACGCATAACGTATAACGCATAACGCATACCGTATAACGCATAATGCATAACGCATAACGCATAACGCATAACGCATAACGCATAACGTATAACGCATAACGCATACCGTATAACGCATAACGCATAACGCAAACGTATAGCGCACAACGCATAATGCATAAACCATAACCCTTACTTCATAACGCATAACGCATAATGCACAACGCATAACGCATAACGCATAACGTATAACGCATAACGCATACCGTATAACACATAATGCATAACGCATAACGCATAACGCATAACGCATAACGCATAACGCATAACGTATAACGCATAACGCATACCGTATAACGCATAACGCATAACGCAAACGTATAGCGCACAACGCATAATGCATAAACCATAACCCTTACTTCATAACGCCATAACGCATAATGCACAACGCATAACGAACACCGGAAAACCCATAACGCATAACGCATAAAGCATAACGCATAACGCATAACGCATAACGCATAACGCATAACGCATAACGCATAACGCATAACGCATAACGCATAACGCATAACGCATAACGCATAACGCATAACGCATAACGCATAACGCATAACGTATAACGCATAACGCATACTGTATAACGCATAATGCATAACGCATAAAGCATAACGCATAACGCATAACGCATAACGCATAACGCATAACGCATAACGCATAACGCATAACACATAACGCATAACGCATAACGCATAACGCATAACGCATAACGCGTAACGCGTAACGCATAACGCATAACGCATAACGCATAACGCATAACGCATAACGCATAACGCATAACGCATAACGTATAACGCATAACGCATACCGCATAACCCATAACGCATAACGAATAACGCATAACGTATAACGCATAACGCATACCGTATAACGCATAATGCATAACGCATAACGCATAACGCATAACGCATAACGTATAACGCATAACGCATACCGTATAACGCATAACGCATAACGCATAACGCAAACGTATAGCGCACAACGCATAATGCATAAACCATAACCCTTACTTCATAACGCATAACGCATAATGCACAACGCATAACGCGTAACGCATAACGCATAACGCATAACGCATAACGCATAACGCATAACGCATAACGCATAACGCATAACGCATAACGTATAACGCATAACGCATACCGCATAACCCATAACGCATAACGAATAACGCATAACGTATAACGCATAACGCATACCGTATAACGCATAATGCATAACGCATAACGCATAACGCATAACGCATAACGTATAACGCATAACGCATACCGTATAACGCATAACGCATAACGCATAACGCAAACGTATAGCGCACAACGCATAATGCATAAACCATAACCCTTACTTCATAACGCATAACGCATAATGCACAACGCATAACGCATAACGCATAACGTATAACGCATAACGCATACCGTATAACGCATAATGCATAACGCATAACGCATAACGCATAACGCATAACGCATAACGCATAACGTATAACGCATAACGCATACCGTATAACGCATAACGCATAACGCAAACGTATAGCGCACAACGCATAATGCATAAACCATAACCCTTACTTCATAACGCCATAACGCATAATGCACAACGCATAACGAACACCGGAAAACCCATAACGCATAACGCATAATGCATAACGCATAAAGCAAAACGCATAACGCATAACGCATAACGCATAACGGATCACGCATAACGCATAACCCATAACGCATAACGCATAACGCATAACGCATAACCATAACGCATAACCATAACGCATAACGCATAACGCATAACGCATAACCATAACGCATAACGCATAACCCATAACGCATAACGCATAACGCATAACGTATAACGCATAACGCATACCGTATAACGCATAATGCATAACGCATAACGCATAACGCATAACGCATAACGCATAACGCATAACGCATAACGCATAACGCATAACGCATAAATCATAACCCATAACGCACAACGCATAACGCATAATGCACAACGCATAACGAATACCGCAAAACGCATAACGCATAACTCATAACGCATAACGCATAACGCATAACGCATATCGCATAACGCATAACGCATAACGCATAACACATAACGCATAACGTGTAACTCATAACGCATAACGCATAAAGCATAACGCATAACGCATAACGCATAACGCATATCGCATAACGCATAATACATCACGTATAACGCATAACGCATACCGTATAACGCATAACGCATAACGCATAACGCAAACGTATAACGCACAACGCATAACGCATAACGCATACCGTGTAACGCATAATGCACAACGCATAACGCATAACGCGTAACGCGTAACGCATAACGCATAACGCATAACGCATAACGCATAACGCATAACGCATAACGCATAACGCATAACGTATAACGCATAACGCATAACGCATAACGCATAACGCATAACGCATAACGCATAACGCATAACCATAACGCATAACGGATCACGCATAACGCATAACCCATAACGCATAACGCATAACGCATAACGCATAACCATAACGCATAACCATAACGCATAACGCATAACGCATAACGCATAACGCATAACCATAACGCATAACGCATAACCCATAACGCATAACGCATAACGCATAACGTATAACGCATAACGCATACCGTATAACGCATAATGCATAACGCATAACGCATAACGCATAACGCATAACGCATAACGCATAAAGCAAAACGCATAACGCAAACGTATAACGCACAACGCATAACGCATAACGCATAACGCATAACGCACAACGCATAACGTATAACGCATAACGCATAATGCATAACGCTTAACGAATACCGCAAATCGCTTAACGAATACCGCAAATCGCATAACGCCTAACGCATAACGGATCACGCATGACGCATAAAGCATAACGAATAACGCATAACGCATAACGCATAACGCATAACGCATAACGCATAACGCATAACGCATAACGCATAAATCATAACCCATAACGCACAACGCATAACGCATAATGCACAACGCATAACGAATACCGCAAAACGCATAACGCATAACTCATAACGCATAACGCATAACGCATAACTCATATCGCATAACGCATAACGCATAACGCATAACACATAACGCATAACGTGTAACTCATAACGCATAACGCATAAAGCATAACGCATAACGCATAACGCATAACGCATATCGCATAACGCATAATACATAACGTATAACGCATAACGCATACCGTATAACGCATAACGCATAACGCATAACGCAAACGTATAACGCACAACGCATAACGCATAACGCATACCTTGTAACGCATAATGCACAACGCATAACGCATAACGCGTAACGCGTAACGCATAACGCATAACGCATAACGCATAACGCATAACGCATAACGCATAACGCATAACGCATAACGTATAACGCATAACGCATAACGCATAACGCATAACGCATAACGCATAACGCATAACCATAACGCATAACGCATAACCCATAACGCATAACGAATAACGCATAACGTATAACGCATAACGCATACCGTATAACGCATAATGCATAACGCATAACGCATAACGCATAACGCATAACGCATAACGTATAACGCATAACGCATACCGTATAACGCATAACGCATAACGCAAACGTATAGCGCACAACGCATAATGCATAAACCATAACCCTTACTTCATAACGCATAACGCATAATGCACAACGCATAACGCATAACGCATAACGTATAACGCATAACGCATACCGTATAACGCATAATGCATAACGCATAACGCATAACGCATAACGCATAACGCATAACGCATAACGTATAACGCATAACGCATACCGTATAACGCATAACGCATAACGCAAACGTATAGCGCACAACGCATAATGCATAAACCATAACCCTTACTTCATAACGCCATAACGCATAATGCACAACGCATAACGAACACCGGAAAACCCATAACGCATAACGCATAATGCATAACGCATAAAGCATAACGCATAACGCATAACGCATAACGCATAACGCATAACGCGTAACGCGTAACGCATAACGCATAACGCATAACGCATAACGCATAACGCATAACGCATAACGTATAACGCATAACGCATACCGTATAACGCATAACGCATACCGTATAACGCATAATGCATAACGCATAAAGCATAACGCATAACGCATAACGCATAACGCATAACGCATAACGCATAACGCATAACGCATAACACATAACGCATAACGCATAACGCATAACGCATAACGCATAACGCGTAACGCGTAACGCATAACGCATAACGCATAACGCATAACGCATAACGCATAACGCATAACGCATAACGCATAACGTATAACGCATAACGCATAACGCATAACGCATAACGCATAACGCATAACGCATAACGCATAACGCATAACCATAACGCATAACGCATAACCCATAACGCATAACGTGTAACTCATAACGCATAACGCATAAAGCATAACGCATAACGCATAACGCATAACGCATATCGCATAACGCATAATACATAACGTATAACGCATAACGCATACCGTATAACGCATAACGCATAACGCATAACGCAAACGTATAACGCACAACGCATAACGCATAACGCATACCTTGTAACGCATAATGCACAACGCATAACGCATAACGCGTAACGCGTAACGCATAACGCATAACGCATAACGCATAACGCATAACGCATAACGCATAACGCATAACGCATAACGTATAACGCATAACGCATAACGCATAACGCATAACGCATAACGCATAACGCATAACGCATAACCATAACGCATAACGCATAACCCATAACGCATAACGAATAACGCATAACGTATAACGCATAACGCATACCGTATAACGCATAATGCATAACGCATAACGCATAACGCATAACGCATAACGCATAACGCATAACGTATAACGCATAACGCATACCGTATAACGCATAACGCATAACGCAAACGTATAGCGCACAACGCATAATGCATAAACCATAACCCTTACTTCATAACGCATAACGCATAATGCACAACGCATAACGCATAACGCATAACGTATAACGCATAACGCATACCGTATAACGCATAATGCATAACGCATAACGCATAACGCATAACGCATAACGCATAACGCATAACGCATAACGTATAACGCATAACGCATACCGTATAACGCATAACGCAAACGCAAACGTATAGCGCACAACGCATAATGCATAAACCATAACCCTTACTTCATAACGCCATAACGCATAATGCACAACGCATAACGAACACCGGAAAACCCATAACGCATAACGCATAATGCATAACGCATAAAGCATAACGCATAACGCATAACGCATAACGCATAACGCATAACGCGTAACGCGTAACGCATAACGCCTAACGCATAACGGATCACGCATGACGCATAAAGCATAACGAATAACGCATAACGCATAACGCATAACGCATAACGCATAACGCATAACGCATAACGCATAACGCATAAATCATAACCCATAACGCACAACGCATAACGCATAATGCACAACGCATAACGAATACCGCAAAACGCATAACGCATAACTCATAACGCATAACGCATAACGCATAACTCATATCGCATAACGCATAACGCATAACGCATAACACATAACGCATAACGTGTAACTCATAACGCATAACGCATAAAGCATAACGCATAACGCATAACGCATAACGCATATCGCATAACGCATAATACATAACGTATAACGCATAACGCATACCGTATAACGCATAACGCATAACGCATAACGCAAACGTATAACGCACAACGCATAACGCATAACGCATACCTTGTAACGCATAATGCACAACGCATAACGCATAACGCGTAACGCGTAACGCATAACGCATAACGCATAACGCATAACGCATAACGCATAACGCATAACGCATAACGCATAACGTATAACGCATAACGCATAACGCATAACGCATAACGCATAACGCATAACGCATAACCATAACGCATAACGCATAACCCATAACGCATAACGAATAACGCATAACGTATAACGCATAACGCATACCGTATAACGCATAATGCATAACGCATAACGCATAACGCATAACGCATAACGCATAACGTATAACGCATAACGCATACCGTATAACGCATAACGCATAACGCAAACGTATAGCGCACAACGCATAATGCATAAACCATAACCTTTACTTCATAACGCATAACGCATAATGCACAACGCATAACGCATAACGCATAACGTATAACGCATAACGCATACCGTATAACGCATAATGCATAACGCATAACGCATAACGCATAACGCATAACGCATAACGCATAACGTATAACGCATAACGCATACCGTATAACGCATAACGCATAACGCAAACGTATAGCGCACAACGCATAATGCATAAACCATAACCCTTACTTCATAACGCCATAACGCATAATGCACAACGCATAACGAACACCGGAAAACCCATAACGCATAACGCATAATGCATAACGCATAAAGCATAACGCATAACGCATAACGCATAACGCATAACGCATAACGCGTAACGCGTAACGCATAACGCATAACGCATAACGCATAACGCATAACGCATAACGCATAACGCATAACGCATAACGCATAACGTATAACGCATAACGCATACCGTATAACGCATAATGCATAACGCATAAAGCATAACGCATAACGCATAACGCATAACGCATAACGCATAACGCATAACGCATAACGCATAACACATAACGCATAACGCATAACGCATAACGCATAACGCATAACGCGTAACGCGTAACGCATAACGCATAACGCATAACGCATAACGCATAACGCATAACGCATAACGCATAACGCATAACGCATAACGCATAACGCATAACGCATAACGCATAACGCATAACGCATAACGCATAACGCATAACGCATAACCATAACGCATAACGCATAACCCATAACGCATAACGTGTAACTCATAACGCATAACGCATAAAGCATAACGCATAACGCATAACGCATAACGCATATCGCATAACGCATAATACATAACGTATAACGCATAACGCATACCGTATAACGCATAACGCATAACGCATAACGCAAACGTATAACGCACAACGCATAACGCATAACGCATACCTTGTAACGCATAATGCACAACGCATAACGCATAACGCGTAACGCGTAACGCATAACGCATAACGCATAACGCATAACGCATAACGCATAACGCATAACGCATAACGCATAACGTATAACGCATAACGCATAACGCATAACGCATAACGCATAACGCATAACGCATAACGCATAACCATAACGCATAACGCATAACCCATAACGCATAACGAATAACGCATAACGTATAACGCATAACGCATACCGTATAACGCATAATGCATAACGCATAACGCATAACGCATAACGCATAACGCATAACGCATAACGTATAACGCATAACGCATACCGTATAACGCATAACGCATAACGCAAACGTATAGCGCACAACGCATAATGCATAAACCATAACCCTTACTTCATAACGCATAACGCATAATGCACAACGCATAACGCATAACGCATAACGTATAACGCATAACGCATACCGTATAACGCATAATGCATAACGCATAACGCATAACGCATAACGCATAACGCATAACGCATAACGCATAACGTATAACGCATAACGCATACCGTATAACGCATAACGCAAACGCAAACGTATAGCGCACAACGCATAATGCATAAACCATAACCCTTACTTCATAACGCCATAACGCATAATGCACAACGCATAACGAACACCGGAAAACCCATAACGCATAACGCATAATGCATAACGCATAAAGCATAACGCATAACGCATAACGCATAACGCATAACGCATAACGCGTAACGCGTAACGCATAACGCATAACGCATAACGCATAACGCATAACGCATAACGCATAACGCATAACGCATAACGTATAACGCATAACGCATACCGTATAACGCATAATGCATAACGCATAAAGCATAACGCATAACGCATAACGCATAACGCATAACGCATAACGCATAACGCATAACACATAACGCATAACGCATAACGCATAACGCATAACGCATAACGCGTAACGCGTAACGCATAACGCATAACGCATAACGCATAACGCATAACGCATAACGCATAACCCATAACGCATAACGTATAACGCATAACGCATAACGCATAACGCATAACGCATAACGCATAACGCATAACGCATAACGCATAACCATAACGCATAACGCATAACCCATAACGCATAACGAATAACGCATAACGTATAACGCATAACGCATACCGTATAACGCATAATGCATAACGCATAACGCATAACGCATAACGCATAACGCATAACGTATAACGCATAACGCATACCGTATAACGCATAACGCATAACGCATAACGCAAACGTATAGCGCACAACGCATAATGCATAAACCATAACGCTTACTTCATAACGCATAACGCATAATGCACAACGCATAACGCATAACGCATAACGTATAACGCATAACGCATACCGTATAACGCATAATGCATAACGCATAACGCATAACGCATAACGCATAACGCATAACGCATAACGTATAACGCATAACGCATACCGTATAACACATAACGCATAACGCATAACGCAAACGTATAGCGCACAACGCATAATGCATAAACCATAACCCTTACTTCATAACGCCATAACGCATATCGCATAACGCATAACGCATAACGCATAAAGCATAACGCATAACGCATAACGCATAACGCAAACGTATAACGCACAACGCATAACGCATAACGCATAACGCATAACGCATAACGCATAACGTATAACGCATAACGCATAACGCATAACGCATAACGCATAACGCATAACGCATAACCATAACGCATAACGCATAACGCATAACGCATAACGCATAACCATAACGCATAACGCATAACCCATAACGCATAACGCATATCGCATAACGCATAACGCATAACGCATAAAGCATAACGCATAACGCATAACCATAACGCATAACGCATAACCCATAACGCATAACGAATAACGCATAACGTATAACGCATAACGCATACCGTATAACGCATAATGCATAACGCATAACGCATAACGCATAACGCATAACGTATAACGCATAACGCATACCGTATAACGCATAACGCATAACGCATAACGCAAACGTATAGCGCACAACGCATAATGCATAAACCATAACCCTTACTTCATAACGCATAACGCATAATGCACAACGCAAAACGCATAACGCATAACGTATAACGCATAACGCATACCGTATAACGCATAATGCATAACGCATAACGCATAACGCATAACGCATAACGCATAACGCATAACGTATAACGCATAACGCATACCGTATAACGCATAACGCATAACGCAAACGTATAGCGCACAACGCATAATGCATAAACCATAACCCTTACTTCATAACGCCATAACGCATAATGCACAACGCATAACGAATACCGGAAAACCCATAACGCATAACGCATAATGCATAACGCATAAAGCATAACGCACAACGCATAACGCATAACGCATAACGCATAACGGATCACGCATAACGCATAACCCATAACGCATAACGCATAACGCATAACGCATAACGCATAACGCATAACCATAACGCATAACCATAACGCATAACGCATAACGCATAACGCATAACGCATAACCATAACGCATAACGCATAACCCATAACGCATAACGCATAACGCATAACGCATAACGTATAACGCATAACGCATACCGTATAACGCATAATGCATAACGCATAACGCATAACGCATAACGCATAACGCATAACGCATAACGCATAAAGCAAAACGCATAACGCAAACGTATAACGCACAACGCATAACGCATAACGCATAACGCATAACGCACAACGCATAACGTATAACGCATAACGCATAATGCATAACGCTTAACGAATACCGCAAATCGCTTAACGAATACCGCAAATCGCATAACGCCTAACGCATAACGGATCACGCATGACGCATAAAGCATAACGAATAACGCATAACGCATAACGCATAACGCATAACGCATAACGCATAACGCATAAATCATAACCCATAACGCACAACGCATAACGCATAACGCATAACGCATAACGCATAACATATAACGTATAACGCATAACGCACGACGCATAACGCATAACGCATAACGCATAACGCATAACATATAACGCATAACGCATAACGCATAACGCATAACGCATAACGCATAAAGCAAAACGTATAACGCAAACGTATAACGCACAACGCATAACGCATAACGCATAACGCATAACGCATAACGCATAACGCATAACGCATAACGCATAACGCATAACGCATAACGCATAACGCATAACGTATAACGCATAACGCATAACGCATAACCATAACGCATAACGCATAACCCATAACGCATAACGCATAACGCATAACGTATAACGCATAACGCATACCGTATAACGCATAATGCATAACGCATAACGCATAACGCATAACGCATAACGTATAACGCATAACGCATACCGTATAACGCATAACGCATAACGCATAACGCAAACGTATAGCGCACAACGCATAATGCATAAACCATAACCCTTACTTCATAACGCATAACGCATAATGCACAGCGCATAACGAACACCGGAAAACCCATAACGCCTAACGCATAACGGATCACGAATAACGCATAATGCATAAGGCATAAATCATAACGCATAACGCATAACGCATAACGCATAACGCATAACGCATAACGCATAACGCATAACGCATAACGCATAACGCATAACGCATAACGCATAACGCATAACGCATAACGCATAACGCATAACGCATAACGCATAATGCATAACGCATAACGCATAACGCATAACGCATAACGCATAACGCATAACGCATAACGCATAACGCATAACGGATCACGCATAACGCATAACGCATAACGCATAACACATAACGCATAACGCATAACGCATAACGCATAACGCATATCGCATAACACATACGCATAACGCATAAGGCATAACGCATTACGCATAACTCATAACGCATAACGCATAACGCATAACGCACACCGTATAACGCATAACGCATAACGCATAACGCATAAAGCATAACGCATAACGCATAACGCATAATGCAAACGTATAACGCCCAACGCATAAAGCATAACGAACAATCCATAACGCATAATGCAAACGTATAACGCCCAACGCATAAAGCATAACGAACAACCCATAACGCATAATCCATAACGCATAACGCATAACGCATAGCGCATAACGCATAACGCATAACGCATAACGCATAACGCATAACGCATAACGCATAACGCATAACGCATAACGCATAACGCATAACGCATAACGCATGACGCATAACGCATAACGCATAACGCATAACGGTTCACGCATAACGCATAACGCATAACGCATAACACATAACGCATAACGCATATCGCATAACGCATAACGCATAACGCATAACACATAACGCATAACGTGTAACTCATAACGCATAACGCATAACGCATAACGCATAACGCATAACGCATAACGCATAACGCATAACGCATAATACATAACGTATAACGCATAACGCATACCGTATAACGCATAATGCATAACGCATAACGCAAACGTATAACGCACAACGCATAACGCATAACGCATAACGCATAACATATAACGCATAAAGCGTAACGCACAACGCATAACGCATAACGCATAACGCATAACGCATAACATATAACGCATAACGCATAACGCATAACGCATAACGCATAACGCATAAAGCAAAACGCATAACGCAAACGTATAACGCACAACGCATAACGCATAACGC
The DNA here is from genome assembly GCA_916610235.2 of Lasioglossum morio. Taxonomy (NCBI): domain Eukaryota; kingdom Metazoa; phylum Arthropoda; class Insecta; order Hymenoptera; family Halictidae; genus Lasioglossum; species Lasioglossum morio. The sequence goes on from CAKAJA020000347.1 coordinate 3,260,672, forward strand.
ATAACGCATAACGCATAACGCATAACGTATAACGCATAACGCATAACGCATAACGCATAACGCATAACGCATAACGCATAACGCATAACGCATAACGCATAACGCATAACGCATAACCATAACGCATAACGCATAACCCATAACGCATAACGCATAACGCATAACGCATAACGCATAACGCATAACGCATAACGCATAACGCATAACGCATAACGGATAACGGATCACGCATAACGCATAACGCATAACGCATAACCCATAACGCACAACGCATAACGTATAACGCATAACGCATGAAGCATAACGCATAACGCATAACGCATTACGCATAACTTATAACTCATAACTCATAAGGAGTAACGCATAACGCATAAAGCATAACTCATAACGCATAACGCGTAACGCATAACGCATAACGCATAACGCATACCGTATAACGCATAATGCATAACGCATAACGCAAAAGTATAACGCACAACGCATAACGCATAACCCATAACGCATAACGCATAACGCATAACGCATAACGCATAACGTATAACGCATAACGCATACCGTATAACGCATAATGCATAACGCATAAAGCATAACGCATAACGCATAACGCATAACGCATAACGCATAACGCATATCGCATAACGCATAACGCATAACGCATAACGCATAACGCATAACGCATAAAGCAAACGTATAACGCACAACGCATAACGCATAACGCATAACGCATAACGCCTAACGCATAACGCATAATGCATAACGCATAACGCATAACGCATAACGCATAACGCATAACGCATAACGCATAACGCATAACGCATAACGCAAAGTGAATAACGCATAAAGCATAACGCATAACCCATAACCCTTAACGCATAACGCATAACGCATAATGCACAACGCTTAACGAATACCGCAAATCGCATAACTCCTAACGCATAACGGATCACGCATGACGCATAAAGCATAACGCATAACGCATAACGCATAACGCATAACGCATAACGCATAACGCATAACGCATAAAGCAAACGTATAACGCACAACGCATAGCGCATAACGCATAACGCATAACGCATAACGCATAACGCATAACGCATAACGCATAACGCATAACGCATACCGCATAACGCATAACGCATAAAGCAAAACGCATAACGCATAACGCATAACCATAACGCATAACGCATAACCCATAACGCATAACGCATAACGCATAACGCATAACGCATAACGCATAACGCATAACGCATATCGCATAACACATACGCATAACGCATAACGCATAACGCATAAAGCATAACGCATAACCCATAACCCTTAACGCATAACGCATAACGCATAATGCACAACGCTTAACGAATACCGCAAATCGCATAACGCCTAACGCATAACGGATCACGCATGACGCATAAAGCAAAACGCATAACGCATAACGCATAACGCATAACCATAACGCATAACGCATAACCCATAACGCATAACGCATAACGCATAACGTATAACGCATAACGTATACCGTATAACGCATAATGCATAACGCATAACGCATAACGCATAACGCATAACGTATAACGCATAACGCATACCGTATAACGCATAACGCATAACGCAAACGTATAGCGCACAACGCATAACGCATAACGCATAACGCATAACGCATAACGCATAACGCATAACGCATAACGCATAACGCATAACGCATAACGCATAACGCATAACGTATAACGCATAACGCATAACGCATAACCATAACGCATAACGCATAACCCATAACGCATAACGCATAACGCATAACGTATAACGCATAACGCATACCGTATAACGCATAATGCATAACGCATAACGCATAACGCATAACGCATAACGCATAACGTATAACGCATAACGCATACCGTATAACGCATAACGCATAACGCATAACGCAAACGTATAGCGCACAACGCATAATGCATAAACCATAACCCTTACTTCATAACGCATAACGCATAATGCACAGCGCATAACGAACACCGGAAAACCCATAACGCCTAACGCATAACGGATCACGAATAACGCATAATGCATAAGGCATAAATCATAACGCATAACGCATAACGCATAACGCATAACGCATAACGCATAACGCATAACGCATAACGCATAACGCATAACGCATAACGCATAACGCATAACGCATAACGCATAACGCATAACGCATAATGCATAACGCATAACGCATAACGCATAACGCATAACGCATAACGCATAACGCATAACGCATAACGGATCACGCATAACGCATAACGCATAACGCATAACACATAACGCATAACGCATAACGCATAACGCATAACGCATATCGCATAACACATACGCATAACGCATAAGGCATAACGCATTACGCATAACTCATAACGCATAACGCATAACGCATAACGCACACCGTATAACGCATAACGCATAACGCATAACGCATAAAGCATAACGCATAACGCATAACGCATAATGCAAACGTATAACGCCCAACGCATAAAGCATAACGAACAATCCATAACGCATAATGCAAACGTATAACGCCCAACGCATAAAGCATAACGAACAACCCATAACGCATAATCCATAACGCATAACGCATAACGCATAGCGCATAACGCATAACGCATAACGCATAACGCATAACGCATAACGCATAACGCATAACGCATAACGCATAACGCATAACGCATAACGCATGACGCATAACGCATAACGCATAACGCATAACGGATCACGCATAACGCATAACGCATAACGCATAACGCATAACGCATAACGCATATCGCATAACGCATAACGCATAACGCATAACACATAACGCATAACGTGTAACTCATAACGCATAACGCATAAAGCATAACGCATAACGCATAACGCATAACGCATATCGCATAACGCATAATACATAACGTATAACGCATAACGCATACCGTATAACGCATAATGCATAACGCATAAAGCATAACGCATAACGCATATCGCATAACACATACGCATAACGCATAACGCATAACGCATAAAGCATAACGCATAACCCATAACCCTTAACGCATAACGCATAACGCATAATGCACAACGCTTAACGAATACCGCAAATCGCATAACGCCTAACGCATAACGGATCACGCATGACGCATAACGCAAAACGCATAACGCATAACGCATAACGCATAACCATAACGCATAACGCATAACCCATAACGCATAACGCATAACGCATAACGTATAACGCATAACGCATACCGTATAACGCATAATGCATAACGCATAACGCATAACGCATAACGCATAACGTATAACGCATAACGCATACCGTATAACGCATAACGCATAACGCAAACGTATAGCGCACAACGCATAATGCATAAACCATAACCCTTACTTCATAACGCATAACGCATAATGCACAACGCATAACGCATAACGCATAACGCATAACCATAACGCATAACCATAACGCATAACGCATAACGCATAACGCATAACGCATAACGCATAACCATAACGCATAACGCATAACCCATAACGCATAACGCATAACGCATAACGTATAACGCATAACGCATACCGTATAACGCATAATGCATAACGCATAACGCATAACGCATAACGCATAACGCATAACGCATAACGCATAAAGCAAAACGCATAACGCAAACGTATAACGCACAACGCATAACGCATAACGCATAACGCATAACGCACAACGCATAACGTATAACGCATAACGCATAATGCATAACGCTTAACGAATACCGCAAATCGCTTAACGAATACCGCAAATCGCATAACGCCTAACGCATAAGGGATCACGCATGACGCATAAAGCATAACGAATAACGCATAACGCATAACGCATAACGCATAAAGCATAACGCATAACGCATAACGCATAACGCATAAATCATAACCCATAACGCACAACGCATAACGCATAACGCATAACGCATAACATATAACGTATAACGCATAACGCACGACGCATAACGCATAACGCATAACGCATAACGCATAACATATAACGCATAACGCATAACGCATAACGCATAACGCATAAAGCAAAACGTATAACGCAAACGTATAACGCACAACGCATAACGCATAACGCATAACGCATAACGCATAACGCATAACGCATAACGCATAACGCATAACGCATAACGCATAACGCATAACGCATAACGTATAACGCATAACGCATAACGCATAACCATAACGCATAACGCATAACCCATAACGCATAACGCATAACGCATAACGTATAACGCATAACGCATACCGTATAACGCATAATGCATAACGCATAACGCATAACGCATAACGCATAACGCATAACGTATAACGCATAACGCATACCGTATAACGCATAACGCATAACGCATAACGCAAACGTATAGCGCACAGCGCATAATGCATAAACCATAACCCTTACTCCATAACGCATAACGCATAATGCACAGCGCATAACGAACACCGGAAAACCCATAACGCCTAACGCATAACGGATCACGAATAACGCATAATGCATAAGGCATAAATCATTACGCATAACGCATAACGCATAACGCATAACGCATAACGCATAACGCATAACGCATAACGCATAACGCATAACGCATAACGCATAACGCATAACGCATAACGCATAACGCATAACGCATAACGCATAACGCATAACGCATAACGCATAACGCATAACGCATAACGCATAACGCATAACGCATAACGGATCACGCATAACGCATAACGCATAACGCATAACACATAACGCATAACGCATAACGCATAACGCATAACGCATATCGCATAACACATACGCATAACGCATAAGGCATAACGCATTACGCATAACTCATAACGCATAACGCATAACGCATAACGCACACCGTATAACGCATAACGCATAACGCATAACGCATAAAGCATAACGCATAACGCATAACGCATAATGCAAACGTATAACGCCCAACGCATAAAGCATAACGAACAATCCATAACGCATAATGCAAACGTATAACGCCCAACGCATAAAGCATAACGAACAACCCATAACGCATAATCCATAACGCATAACGCATAACGCATAGCGCATAACGCATAACGCATAACGCATAACGCATAACGCATAACGCATAACGCATAACGCATAACGCATAACGCATAACGCATAACGCATAACGCATGACGCATAACGCATAACGCATAACGCATAACGGATCACGCATAACGCATAACGCATAACGCATAACACATAACGCATAACGCATATCGCATAACGCATAACGCATAACGCATAACACATAACGCATAACGTGTAACTCATAACGCATAACGCATAAAGCATAACGCATAACGCATAACGCATAACGCATATCGCATAACGCATAATACATAACGTATAACGCATAACGCATACCGTATACCGTATAACGCATAATGCATAACGCATAACGCAAACGTATAACGCACAACGCATAACGCATAACGCATAACGCATAACATATAACGTATAACGCATAACGCACAACGCATAACGCATAACGCATAACGCATAACGCATAACATATAACGCATAACGCATAACGCATAACGCATAACGCATAACGCATAAAGCAAAACGCATAACGCAAACGTATAACGCACAACGCATAACGCATAACGCATAACGCATAACGCATAACGTATAACGCATAACGCATAACGCATAACGCATAACGCATAACGCATAACGCATAACGCATAACGCATAACGCATAACGCATAACGCATAACCATAACGCATAACGCATAACCCATAACGCATAACGCATAACGCATAACGCATAACGCATAACGCATAACGCATAACGCATAACGCATAACGGATCACGCATAACGCATAACGCATAACGCATAACACATAACGCATAACGCATAACGTATAACGCATAACGCATGAAGCATAACGCATAACGCATAACGCATTACGCATAACTTATAACTCATAACTCATAAGGAGTAACGCATAACGCATAAAGCATAACTCATAACGCATAACGCGTAACGCATAACGCATAACGCATAACGCATACCGTATAACGCATAATGCATAACGCATAACGCAAAAGTATAACGCACAACGCATAACGCATAACCCATAACGCATAACGCATAACGCATAACGCATAACGCATAACGTATAACGCATAACGCATACCGTATAACGCATAATGCATAACGCATAAAGCATAACGCATAACGCATAACGCATAACGCAATTCGCATAACGCATAAATCATAACCCATAACGCACAACGCATAACGCATAACGCATAACGCATAACGTATAACGCATAACGCATAACGCATAACGCATAACGCATAACGCATAACGCATAACGCATAACGCATAACGCATAAAGCAAACGTATAACGCACAACGCATAACGCATAACGCATAACGCATAACGCATAACGCATAACGCATAACGCATAACGCATACCGCATAACGCATAACGCATAAAGCAAAACGCATAACGCATAACGCATAACCATAACGCATAACGCATAACCCATAACGCATAACGCATAACGCATAACGCATAACGCATAACGCATAACGCATAACGCATAACGCATATCGCATAACACATACGCATAACGCATAACGCATAACGCATAAAGCATAACGCATAACCCATAACCCTTAACGCATAACGCATAACGCATAATGCACAACGCTTAACGAATACCGCAAATCGCATAACGCCTAACGCATAACGGATCACGCATGACGCATAAAGCAAAACGCATAACGCATAACGCATAACGCATAACCATAACGCATAACGCATAACCCATAACGCATAACGCATAACGCATAACGTATAACGCATAACGCATACCGTATAACGCATAACGCATAACGCATAACGCATAACGCATAACGCATAACGTATAACGCATAACGCATACCGTATAACGCATAACGCATAACGCAAACGTATAGCGCACAACGCATAATGCATAAACCATAACCCTTACTTCATAACGCATAACGCATAATGCACAACGCATAACGAACACCGGAAAACCCATAACGCCTAACGCATAACGGATTACGAATGACGCATAATGCATAACGCATAAAGCATAACGCATAACGCATAACGCATAACGCATAACGCATAACGCATAACGCATAACGCATAACGCATAACGCATAACGCATAACGCATAACGCATAACGCATAACGCATAACGCATAACGCATAACGCATAACGCATAACGCATAACGCATAACGCATAACGCATAACGCATAACGCATAACGCATAACGCATAACGCATAACTCATAACGCATAACGCATAACGCATAACGCATAACGGATCACGCATAACGCATAACCATAACGCATAACCATAACGCATAACGCATAACGCATAACGCATAACGCATAACCATAACGCATAACGCATAACCCATAACGCATAACGCATAACGCATAACGCATAACGTATAACGCATAACGCATACCGTATAACGCATAATGCATAACGCATAACGCATAACGCATAACGCATAACGCATAACGCATAACGCATAAAGCAAAACGCATAACGCAAACGTATAACGCACAACGCATAACGCATAACGCATAACGCATAACGCACAACGCATAACGTATAACGCATAACGCATAATGCATAACGCTTAACGAATACCGCAAATCGCTTAACGAATACCGCAAATCGCATAACGCCTAACGCATAACGGATCACGCATGACGCATAAAGCATAACGAATAACGCATAACGCATAACGCATAACGCATAACGCATAACGCATAACGCATAAATCATAACCCATAACGCACAACGCATAACGCATAACGCATAACGCATAACGCATAACATATAACGTATAACGCATAACGCACGACGCATAACGCATAACGCATAACGCATAACGCATAACATATAACGCATAACGCATAACGCATAACGCATAACGCATAACGCATAAAGCAAAACGTATAACGCAAACGTATAACGCACAACGCATAACGCATAACGCATAACGCATAACGCATAACGCATAACGCATAACGCATAACGCATAACGCATAACGCATAACGCATAACGCATAACGTATAACGCATAACGCATAACGCATAACCATAACGCATAACGCATAACCCATAACGCATAACGCATAACGCATAACGTATAACGCATAACGCATACCGTATAACGCATAACGCATAACGCATAACGCATAACGCATAACGCATAACGTATAACGCATAACGCATACCGTATAACGCATAACGCATAACGCATAACGCAAACGTATAGCGCACAACGCATAATGCATAAACCATAACCCTTACTTCATAACGCATAACGCATAATGCACAGCGCATAACGAACACCGGAAAACCCATAACGCCTAACGCATAACGGATCACGAATAACGCATAATGCATAAGGCATAAATCATAACGCATAACGCATAACGCATAACGCATAACGCATAACGCAAAACGCATAACGCATAACGCATAACGCATAACGCATAACGCATAACGCATAACGCATAACGCATAACGCATAACGCATAACGCATAACGCATAATGCATAACGCATAACGCATAACGCATAACGCATAACTCATAACGCATAACGCATAACGCATAACGCATAACGGATCACGCATAACGCATAACGCATAACGCATAACACATAACGCATAACGCATAACGCATAACGCATAACGCATATCGCATAACACATACGCATAACGCATAAGGCATAACGCATTACGCATAACTCATAACGCATAACGCATAACGCATAACGCACACCGTATAACGCATAACGCATAACGCATAACGCATAAAGCATAACGCATAACGCATAACGCATAATGCAAACGTATAACGCCCAACGCATAAAGCATAACGAACAATCCATAACGCATAATGCAAACGTATAACGCCCAACGCATAAAGCATAACGAACAACCCATAACGCATAATCCATAACGCATAACGCATAACGCATAGCGCATAACGCATAACGCATAACGCATAACGCATAACGCATAACGCATAACGCATAACGCATAACGCATAACGCATAACGCATAACGCATAACGCATGACGCATAACGCATAACGCATAACGCATAACGGTTCACGCATAACGCATAACGCATAACGCATAACACATAACGCATAACGCATATCGCATAACGCATAACGCATAACGCATAACACATAACGCATAACGTGTAACTCATAACGCATAACGCATAAAGCATAACGCATAACGCATAACGCATAACGCATATCGCATAACGCATAATACATAACGTATAACGCATAACGCATACCGTATAACGCATAATGCATAACGCATAACGCAAACGTATAACGCACAACGCATAACGCATAACGCATAACGCATAACATATAACGTATAACGCATAACGCACAACGCATAACGCATAACGCATAACGCATAACGCATAACATATAACGCATAACGCATAACGCATAACGCATAACGCATAACGCATAAAGCAAAACGCATAACGCAAACGTATAACGCACAACGCATAACGCATAACGCATAACGCATAACGCATAACGCATAACGTATAACGCATAACGCATAACGCATAACGCATAACGCATAACGCATAACGCATAACGCATAACGCATAACGCATAACGCATAACGCATAACCATAACGCATAACGCATAACCCATAACGCATAACGCATAACGCATAACGCATAACGCATAACGCATAACGCATAACGCATAACGCATAACGCATAACGGATAACGGATCACGCATAACGCATAACGCATAACGCATAACCCATAACGCATAACGCATAACGTATAACGCATAACGCATGAAGCATAACGCATAACGCATAACGCATTACGCATAACTTATAACTCATAACTCATAAGGAGTAACGCATAACGCATAAAGCATAACTCATAACGCATAACGCGTAACGCATAACGCATAACGCATAACGCATACCGTATAACGCATAATGCATAACGCATAACGCAAAAGTATAACGCACAACGCATAACGCATAACCCATAACGCATAACGCATAACGCATAACGCATAACGCATAACGTATAACGCATAACGCATACCGTATAACGCATAATGCATAACGCATAAAGCATAACGCATAACGCATAACGCATAACGCATAACGCATAACGCATATCGCATAACGCATAACGCATAACGCATAACGCATAACGCATAACGCATAAAGCAAACGTATAACGCACAACGCATAACGCATAACGCATAACGCATAACGCCTAACGCATAACGCATAATGCATAACGCATAAGGCATAAAGCATAACGAATAACGCATAACGCATAACGCATAACGCATAACGCATAACGCAAAGTGAATAACGCATAAAGCATAACGCATAACCCATAACCCTTAACGCATAACGCATAACGCATAATGCACAACGCTTAACGAATACCGCAAATCGCATAACTCCTAACGCATAACGGATCACGCATGACGCATAAAGCATAACGCATAACGCATAACGCATAACGCATAACGCATAACGCATAACGCATAACGCATAAAGCAAACGTATAACGCACAACGCATAGCGCATAACGCATAACGCATAACGCATAACGCATAACGCATAACGCATAACGCATAACGCATACCGCATAACGCATAACGCATAAAGCAAAACGCATAACGCATAACGCATAACCATAACGCATAACGCATAACCCATAACGCATAACGCATAACGCATAACGCATAACGCATAACGCATAACGCATAACGCATATCGCATAACACATACGCATAACGCATAACGCATAACGCATAAAGCATAACGCATAACCCATAACCCTTAACGCATAACGCATAACGCATAATGCACAACGCTTAACGAATACCGCAAATCGCATAACGCCTAACGCATAACGGATCACGCATGACGCATAAAGCAAAACGCATAACGCATAACGCATAACGCATAACCATAACGCATAACGCATAACCCATAACGCATAACGCATAACGCATAACGTATAACGCATAACGTATACCGTATAACGCATAATGCATAACGCATAACGCATAACGCATAACGCATAACGTATAACGCATAACGCATACCGTATAACGCATAACGCATAACGCAAACGTATAGCGCACAACGCATAACGCATAACGCATAACGCATAACGCATAACGCATAACGCATAACGCATAACGCATAACGCATAACGCATAACGCATAACGCATAACGTATAACGCATAACGCATAACGCATAACCATAACGCATAACGCATAACCCATAACGCATAACGCATAACGCATAACGTATAACGCATAACGCATACCGTATAACGCATAATGCATAACGCATAACGCATAACGCATAACGCATAACGCATAACGTATAACGCATAACGCATACCGTATAACGCATAACGCATAACGCATAACGCAAACGTATAGCGCACAACGCATAATGCATAAACCATAACCCTTACTTCATAACGCATAACGCATAATGCACAGCGCATAACGAACACCGGAAAACCCATAACGCCTAACGCATAACGGATCACGAATAACGCATAATGCATAAGGCATAAATCATAACGCATAACGCATAACGCATAACGCATAACGCATAACGCATAACGCATAACGCATAACGCATAACGCATAACGCATAACGCATAACGCATAACGCATAACGCATAACGCATAACGCATAATGCATAACGCATAACGCATAACGCATAACGCATAACGCATAACGCATAACGCATAACGCATAACGGATCACGCATAACGCATAACGCATAACGCATAACACATAACGCATAACGCATAACGCATAACGCATAACGCATATCGCATAACACATACGCATAACGCATAAGGCATAACGCATTACGCATAACTCATAACGCATAACGCATAACGCATAACGCACACCGTATAACGCATAACGCATAACGCATAACGCATAAAGCATAACGCATAACGCATAACGCATAACGCAAACGTATAACGCCCAACGCATAAAGCATAACGAACAATCCATAACGCATAACGCAAACGTATAACGCCCAACGCATAAAGCATAACGAACAACCCATAACGCATAATCCATAACGCATAACGCATAACGCATAGCGCATAACGCATAACGCATAACGCATAACGCATAACGCATAACGCATAACGCATAACGCATAACGCATAACGCATAACGCATAACGCATGACGCATAACGCATAACGCATAACGCATAACGGATCACGCATAACGCATAACGCATAACGCATAACACATAACGCATAACGCATATCGCATAACGCATAACGCATAACGCATAACACATAACGCATAACGTGTAACTCATAACGCATAACGCATAAAGCATAACGCATAACGCATAACGCATAACGCATATCGCATAACGCATAATACATAACGTATAACGCATAACGCATACCGTATAACGCATAATGCATAACGCATAAAGCATAACGCATAACGCATATCGCATAACACATACGCATAACGCATAACGCATAACGCATAAAGCATAACGCATAACCCATAACCCTTAACGCATAACGCATAACGCATAATGCACAACGCTTAACGAATACCGCAAATCGCATAACGCCTAACGCATAACGGATCACGCATGACGCATAAAGCAAAACGCATAACGCATAACGCATAACGCATAACCATAACGCATAACGCATAACCCATAACGCATAACGCATAACGCATAACGTATAACGCATAACGCATACCGTATAACGCATAATGCATAACGCATAACGCATAACGCATAACGCATAACGTATAACGCATAACGCATACCGTATAACGCATAACGCATAACGCAAACGTATAGCGCACAACGCATAATGCATAAACCATAACCCTTACTTCATAACGCATAACGCATAATGCACAACGCATAACGCATAACGCATAACGCATAACCATAACGCATAACCATAACGCATAACGCATAACGCATAACGCATAACGCATAACGCATAACCATAACGCATAACGCATAACCCATAACGCATAACGCATAACGCATAACGTATAACGCATAACGCATACCGTATAACGCATAATGCATAACGCATAACGCATAACGCATAACGCATAACGCATAACGCATAACGCATAAAGCAAAACGCATAACGCAAACGTATAACGCACAACGCATAACGCATAACGCATAACGCATAACGCACAACGCATAACGTATAACGCATAACGCATAATGCATAACGCTTAACGAATACCGCAAATCGCTTAACGAATACCGCAAATCGCATAACGCCTAACGCATAAGGGATCACGCATGACGCATAAAGCATAACGAATAACGCATAACGCATAACGCATAACGCATAAAGCATAACGCATAACGCATAACGCATAACGCATAAATCATAACCCATAACGCACAACGCATAACGCATAACGCATAACGCATAACATATAACGTATAACGCATAACGCACGACGCATAACGCATAACGCATAACGCATAACGCATAACATATAACGCATAACGCATAACGCATAACGCATAACGCATAAAGCAAAACGTATAACGCAAACGTATAACGCACAACGCATAACGCATAACGCATAACGCATAACGCATAACGCATAACGCATAACGCATAACGCATAACGCATAACGCATAACGCATAACGCATAACGTATAACGCATAACGCATAACGCATAACCATAACGCATAACGCATAACCCATAACGCATAACGCATAACGCATAACGTATAACGCATAACGCATACCGTATAACGCATAATGCATAACGCATAACGCATAACGCATAACGCATAACGCATAACGTATAACGCATAACGCATACCGTATAACGCATAACGCATAACGCATAACGCAAACGTATAGCGCACAGCGCATAATGCATAAACCATAACCCTTACTCCATAACGCATAACGCATAATGCACAGCGCATAACGAACACCGGAAAACCCATAACGCCTAACGCATAACGGATCACGAATAACGCATAATGCATAAGGCATAAATCATTACGCATAACGCATAACGCATAACGCATAACGCATAACGCATAACGCATAACGCATAACGCATAACGCATAACGCATAACGCATAACGCATAACGCATAACGCATAACGCATAACGCATAACGCATAACGCATAACGCATAACGCATAACGCATAACGCATAACGCATAACGCATAACGCATAACGGATCACGCATAACGCATAACGCATAACGCATAACACATAACGCATAACGCATAACGCATAACGCATAACGCATATCGCATAACACATACGCATAACGCATAAGGCATAACGCATTACGCATAACTCATAACGCATAACGCATAACGCATAACGCACACCGTATAACGCATAACGCATAACGCATAACGCATAAAGCATAACGCATAACGCATAACGCATAATGCAAACGTATAACGCCCAACGCATAAAGCATAACGAACAATCCATAACGCATAATGCAAACGTATAACGCCCAACGCATAAAGCATAACGAACAACCCATAACGCATAATCCATAACGCATAACGCATAACGCATAGCGCATAACGCATAACGCATAACGCATAACGCATAACGCATAACGCATAACGCATAACGCATAACGCATAACGCATAACGCATAACGCATAACGCATGACGCATAACGCATAACGCATAACGCATAACGGATCACGCATAACGCATAACGCATAACGCATAACACATAACGCATAACGCATATCGCATAACGCATAACGCATAACGCATAACACATAACGCATAACGTGTAACTCATAACGCATAACGCATAAAGCATAACGCATAACGCATAACGCATAACGCATATCGCATAACGCATAATACATAACGTATAACGCATAACGCATACCGTATAACGCATAATGCATAACGCATAACGCAAACGTATAACGCACAACGCATAACGCATAACGCATAACGCATAACATATAACGTATAACGCATAACGCACAACGCATAACGCATAACGCATAACGCATAACGCATAACATATAACGCATAACGCATAACGCATAACGCATAACGCATAACGCATAAAGCAAAACGCATAACGCAAACGTATAACGCACAACGCATAACGCATAACGCATAACGCATAACGCATAACGTATAACGCATAACGCATAACGCATAACGCATAACGCATAACGCATAACGCATAACGCATAACGCATAACGCATAACGCATAACGCATAACCATAACGCATAACGCATAACCCATAACGCATAACGCATAACGCATAACGCATAACGCATAACGCATAACGCATAACGCATAACGGATCACGCATAACGCATAACGCATAACGCATAACACATAACGCATAACGCATAACGTATAACGCATAACGCATGAAGCATAACGCATAACGCATAACGCATTACGCATAACTTATAACTCATAACTCATAAGGAGTAACGCATAACGCATAACGCATAACTCATAACGCATAACGCGTAACGCATAACGCATAACGCATAACGCATACCGTATAACGCATAATGCATAACGCATAACGCAAACGTATAACGCACAACGCATAACGCATAACGCATAACGCATAACGCATAACGCATAACGCATAACGCATAACGTATAACGCATAACGCATACCGTATAACGCATAATGCATAACGCATAAAGCATAACGCATAACGCATAACGCATAACGCAATTCGCATAACGCATAAATCATAACCCATAACGCACAACGCATAACGCATAACGCATAACGCATAACGCATAACGCATAACGCATAACGCATAACGCATAACGCATAACGCATAACGCATAACGCATAACGCATAACGCATAAAGCAAACGTATAACGCACAACGCATAACGCATAACGCATAACGCATAACGCATAACGCATAACGCATAACGCATAACGCATACCGCATAACGCATAACGCATAAAGCAAAACGCATAACGCATAACGCATAACCATAACGCATAACGCATAACCCATAACGCATAACGCATAACGCATAACGCATAACGCATAACGCATAACGCATAACGCATAACGCATATCGCATAACACATACGCATAACGCATAACGCATAACGCATAAAGCATAACGCATAACCCATAACCCTTAACGCATAACGCATAACGCATAATGCACAACGCTTAACGAATACCGCAAATCGCATAACGCCTAACGCATAACGGATCACGCATGACGCATAAAGCGTAACGCATAACGCATAACGCATAACCATAACGCATAACGCATAACCCATAACGCATAACGCATAACGCATAACGTATAACGCATAACGCATACCGTATAACGCATAACGCATAACGCATAACGCATAACGCATAACGCATAACGTATAACGCATAACGCATACCGTATAACGCATAACGCATAACGCAAACGTATAGCGCACAACGCATAATGCATAAACCATAACCCTTACTTCATAACGCATAACGCATAATGCACAACGCATAACGAACACCGGAAAACCCATAACGCCTAACGCATAACGGATTACGAATGACGCATAATGCATAACGCATAACGCATAACGAATAACGCATAACGCAAAGTGAATAACGCATAACGCATAACGCATAACGCATAACGCATAACGCATAACGCATAACGCATAACGCATAACGCATAACGCATAACGCATAACGCATAACGCATAACGCATAACGCATAACGCATAACGCATAACGCATAACGCATAACGCATAACGCATAACGCATAACGCATAACGCATAACTCATAACGCATAACGCATAACGCATAACGCATAACGCATAACGCATAACACATAACGTATAACGCATAACGCATAATTCATAATGCATAACGCATAACGTGTAACTCATAACGCATAACGCATAACGCATTACGCATAACTTATAACTCATAACTCATAAGGAGTAACGCATAACGCATAAAGCATAACTCATAACGCATAACGCGTAACGCATAATGCATAACGCATAACGCATACCGTATAACGCATAATGCATAACGCATAACGCAAAAGTATAACGCACAACGCATAACGCATAACCCATAACGCATAACGCATAACGCATAACGCATAACGCATAACGTATAACGCATAACGCATACCGTATAACGCATAATGCATAACGCATAAAGCATAACGCATAACGCATAACGCATAACGCAATTCGCATAACGCATAAATCATAACCCATAACGCACAACGCATAACGCATAACGCATAACGCATAACGTATAACGCATAACGCATAACGCATAACGCATAACGCATAACGCATAACGCATAACGCATAACGCATAACGCATAAAGCAAACGTATAACGCACAACGCATAACGCATAACGCATAACGCATAACGCATAACGCATAACGCATAACGCATAACGCATACCGCATAACGCATAACGCATAAAGCAAAACGCATAACGCATAACGCATAACCATAACGCATAACGCATAACCCATAACGCATAACGCATAACGCATAACGCATAACGCATAACGCATAACGCATAACGCATATCGCATAACACATACGCATAACGCATAACGCATAACGCATAAAGCATAACGCATAACCCATAACCCTTAACGCATAACGCATAACGCATAATGCACAACGCTTAACGAATACCGCAAATCGCATAACGCCTAACGCATAACGGATCACGCATGACGCATAAAGCAAAACGCATAACGCATAACGCATAACGCATAACCATAACGCATAACGCATAACCCATAACGCATAACGCATAACGCATAACGTATAACGCATAACGCATACCGTATAACGCATAATGCATAACGCATAACGCATAACGCATAACGCATAACGTATAACGCATAACGCATACCGTATAACGCATAACGCATAACGCAAACGTATAGCGCACAACGCATAATGCATAAACCATAACCCTTACTTCATAACGCATAACGCATAATGCACAACGCATAACGAACACCGGAAAACCCATAACGCCTAACGCATAACGGATTACGAATGACGCATAATGCATAACGCATAAAGCATAACGCATAACGCATAACGCATAACGCATAACGCATAACGCATAACGCATAACGCATAACGCATAACGCATAACGCATAACGCATAACGCATAACGCATAACGCATAACGCATAACGCATAACGCATAACGCATAACGCATAACGCATAACGCATAACGCATAACGCATAACGCATAACGCATAACGCATAACGCATAACGCATAACGCAGAACGCATAACTCATAACGCATAACGCATAACGCATAACGCATAACGCATAACGCATAACACATAACGTATAACGCATAACGCATAATTCATAATGCATAACGCATAACGTGTAACTCATAACGCATAACGCATAAAGCATAACGCATAACGCATAACGCATAACGCATATGGCATAACGCATAATACATAACGTATAACGCATAACGCATACCGTATAACGCATAACGCATAACGCATAACGCAAACGTATAACGCACAACGCATAACGCATAACGCATAACGTATAACGCATAACGCATAACGCATAACGCATACCGTATAACGCATAACGCATAACGCATAACGCATAATGCATAACGCAAACGTACAGCGCACAACGCATAATGCATAAACCATAACCCTTACTTCATAACGCATAACGCATAATGCACAACGCATAACGAACACCGGAAAACCCATAACGCCTAACGCATAACGGATCACGAATAACGCATAATGCATAACGCATAAATCATAACGCATAACGCATAACGCATAACGCATAACGCATAACGCATAACGCATATCGCATAACGCATAAATCATAACCCATAACGCACAACGCATAACGCATAATGCACAACGCATAACGAATACCGCAAAACGCATAACGCATAACGCATAACGCATAACTCATAACGCATAACGCATAACGCATAACGCACACCGTATAACGCATAACGCATAACGCATAACGCATAAAGCATAACGCATAACGCATAACGCATAATGCAAACGTATAACGCCCAACGCATAAAGCATAACGAACAACCCATAACGCATAATCCATAACGCATAACGCATAACGCATAACGCATAACGCATAACGTATAAAGTATAACGCATAACGCATAACGCATAACGCAAACTTATAACGCACAACGCATAGCGCATAACGCATAAAGCATAACGCATAACACATAACGCATAACGCATAACGCATAACGCATAACGCATGACGCATAACGCATAACGGATCACGCATAACGCATAACGCATAACGCATAACGCATAACGCATAACGCATAACGCATAACCATAACGCATAACGCATAACCCATAACGCATAACGCATAACGCATAACGTATAACGCATAACGCATACCGTATAACGCATAATGCATAACGCATAACGCATAACGCATAACGCATAACGCATAACGCATAACGCATAACGTATAACGCATAACGCATACCGTATAACGCATAACGCATAACGCATAACGCAAACGTATAGCGCACAACGCATAATGCATAAACCATAACCCTTACTTCATAACGCATAACGCATAATGCACAACGCATAACGAACACCGGAAAACCCATAACGCCTAACGCATAACGGATCACGAATAACGCATAATGCATAACGCATAAAGCATAACGCATAACGCATAACGCATAACGCATAACGCATAACGCATAACGCATAACGCATAACGCATAACGCATAACGCATAACGCATAACGCATAACGCATAACGCATAACGCATAACGCATAACGCATAACGCATAACGCATAACGCATAAAGCAAAACGCATAACGCAAACGTGTAACGCACAACGCATAACGCAAACGCATAACGCATAACGTATAACGTATAACGCACAACGCATAACGCATAACGCATAACGCATAACGCATAACGCATAACGCATAACGCATAACCATAAAGCATAACGCATAACCCATAACGCATAACGCATAACGCATAACGTATAACGCATAACGCATACCGTATAACGCATAATGCATAACGCATAACGCATAACGCATAACGCGTAACGCATAACGTATAACGCATAACGCATAACGCATAACGCAAACGTATAGCGCACAACGCATAATGCATAAACCATAACCCTTACGTCATAACGCATAACGCATAATGCACAACGCATAACGAACACCGGAAAACCCATAACGCCTAACGCATAACGGATCACGAATAACGCATAAAGCATAACGCATAACGCATAACGCATAACGCATAACGCATAACGCATAACGCATAACGCATAACGCATAACGCATAACGCAAAACGCATAACGTTAATGCATAACCCATAACGCATAAGGCTTGATGCATGACGCATATCGCATATCGCATAACGCATAAGGCTTGATGCATGACGCATATCGCATATCGCATAAGGCATAACGCATAATACATAACGTATAACGCATTATGCATAACGCATAACGCATAACGCATAACGCATAACGCATAACGCATAACGCATAACGTATATCGCATAACACATACGCATAACGCATAACGCATAACGCATAAAGTATAACGCATAACCCATAACCCTTAACGCATAACGCATAACGCATAATGCACAACGCTTAACGAATACCGCAAATCGCATAACGCCTAACGCATAACGGATCACGCATGACGCATAAAGCAAAACGCATAACGCATAACGCATAACGCATAACCATAACGCATAACGCATAACCCATAACGCATAACGCATAACCCATAACGTATAACGCATAACGCATACCGTATAACGCATAATGCATAACGCATAACGCATAACGCATAACGCATAACGTATAACGCATAACGCATACCGTATAACGCATAACGCATAACGCAAACGTATAGCGCACAACGCATAATGCATAAACCATAACCCTTACTTCATAACGCATAACGCATAATGCACAACGCATAACGAACACCGGAAAACCCATAACGCCTAACGCATAACGGATTACGAATGACGCATAATGCATAACGCATAAAGCATAAGGCATAACGCATAACGCATAACGCATAACGCATAACGCATAACGCATAACGCATAACGCATAACGCATAACGCATAACGCATAACGCATAACGCATAACGCATAACGCATAACGCATAACGCATAACGCATAACGCATAACGCAAAACGCATAACGTTAACGCACAACCCATAACGCATAAGGCTTGATGCATGACGCATATCGCATATCGCATAACGCATAAGGCTTGATGCATGACGCATATCGCATAACGCATAAGGCATAACGCATAATACATAACGTATAACGCATTATGCAGAACGCATAACGCATAACGCATAACGCATAACGCATAACGCATATGGCATAACACATACGCATAACGCATAAGGCATAACGCATAACTTATAACTCATAACTCATAACGAATAACGCATAACGCAAAATGAATAACGCATAAAGCATAACGCATAACCCATAACCCATAACGCACAACGCATAAGGCATAATGCACAACGCATAACGAATACCGCAAAACGCATGACGCATAACGCGTAACTCATAACGCATAACGCATAACGCATAACGCATAACGCACACCGTATAACGCATAACGCATAACGCATAACGCATAAAGCATAACGCATAACGCATAATGCAAACGTATAACGCCCAACGCATAAAGCATAACGAACAACCCATAACGCATAATCCATAACGCATAACGCATAACGCATAACGCATAAAGTATAACGCATAACGCATAACGCATAACGCAAACTTATAACGCACAACGCATAGCGCATAACGCATAACGCATAACGCATAACGCATAACGCATAACGCATAACGCATAACGGATCACGCATAACGCACAACGCATAGCGCATAACGCATAACGCATAACGCATAACGCATAACGCATAACGCATAACGCATAACGCATAACGCATAACGCATAACGCATAACGCATAACGCATAACGCATAACACATAACGCATAACGAATAACGCATAACGCAAAATGAATAACGCATAAAGCATAACGCATAACCCATAACCCTTAACGCATAACGCATAACGCATAATGCACAACGCTTAACGAATACCGCAAATCGCATAACGCCTAACGCATAACGGATCACGCATGACGCATAAAGCATAACGAATAACGCATAACGCATAACGCATAACGCATAACGCATAACGCATAACGCATAACGCATAACGCATATCGCATAACGCATAAATCATAACCCATAACGCACAACGCATAACGCATAATGCACAACGCATAACGAATACCGCAAAACGCATAACGCATAACGCATAACGCATAACTCATAACGCATAACGCATAACGCATAACGCATAACGCATAACGCATAACGCATAACCCATAACGCATAACGCAAAACGCATAACGTATAACGCATAACGCATACCGTATAACGCATAATGCATAACGCATAACGCATAACGCATAACGCATAACGTATAACGCATAACGCATACCGTATAACGCATAACGCATAACGCAAACGTATAGCGCACAACGCATAATGCATAAACCATAACCCTTACTTCATAACGCATAACGCATAATGCACAACGCATAACGAACACCGGAAAACCCATAACCCCTCACGCATAACGGATTACGAATGACGCATAATGCATAACGCATAAAGCATAACGCATAACGCATAACGCATAACGCATAACGCATAACGCATAACGCATAACGCATAACGCATAACGCATAACGCATAACGCATAACGCATAACGCATAACGCATAACGCATAACGCATAACGCATAACGCATAACGCATAACGCATAACGCATAACGCATAACGCATAACGCATAACGCATAACGCATAACGCATAACCCATAACGCATAACGCAAAACGCATAACGTTAACGCACAACCCATAACGCATAAGGCTTGATGCATGACGCATATCGCATATCGCATAACGCATAAGGCTTGATGCATGACGCATATCGCATAACGCATAAGGCATATCGCATAATACATAACGTATAACGCATTATGCAGAACGCATAACTCATAACGCATAACGCATAACGCATAACGCATAACGCATATCGCATAACACATACGCATAACGCATAAGGCATAACGCATTACGCATAACTTATAACTCATAACTCATAACGAATAACGCATAACGCAAAATGAATAACGCATAAAGCATAACGCATAACCCATAACCCATAACGCACAACGCATAAGGCATAATGCACAACGCATAACGAATACCGCAAAACGCATGACGCATAACGCGTAACTCATAACGCATAACGCATAACGCATAACGCACACCGTATAACGCATAACGCATAACGCATAACGCATAACGCATAAAGCATAACGCATAACGCATAACGCATAATGCAAACGTATAACGCCCAACGCATAAAGCATAACGAACAACCCATAACGCATAATCCATAACGCATAACGCATAACGCATAACGCATAAATTATAACGCATAACGCATAACGCATAACGCAAACTTATAACGCACAACGCATAGCGCATAACGCATAACGCATAACGCATAACGCATAACGCATAACGCATAACGCATAACGCATAACGCATAACGCATAACGGATCACGCATAACGCACAACGCATAGCGCATAACGCATAACGCATAACGCATAACGCATAACACATAACGCATAACGCATAACGCATAACGCATAACGCATAACGCATAACGCATAACGCATAACGCATAACGCATAACGCATAACACATAACGCATAACGAATAACGCATAACGCAAAATGAATAACGCATAAAGCATAACGCATAACCCATAACCCTTAACGCATAACGCATAACGCATAATGCACAACGCTTAACGAATACCGCAAATCGCATAACGCCTAACGCATAACGGATCACGCATGACGCATAAAGCATAACGAATAACGCATAACGCATAACGCATAACGCATAACGCATAACGCATAACGCATAACGCATATCGCATAACGCATAAATCATAACCCATAACGCACAACGCATAACGCATAATGCACAACGCATAACGAATACCGCAAAACGCATAACGCATAACGCATAACGCATAACTCATAACGCATAACCCATAACGCATAACGCATAACGCATAACGCATAACGCATAACGCATAACACATAACGTATAACGCATAACGCATAACGCATAACGCATAACGTGTAACTCATAACGCATAACGCATAAAGCATAACGCATAACGCATAACGCATAACGCATATCGCATAACGCATAATACATAACGTATAACGCATAACGCATACCGTATAACGCATAACGCATAACGCATAACGCAAACGTATAACGCACAACGCATAACGCATAACGCATAACGCATAACATATAGCGTATAACGCATAACGCACAACGCATAACGCATAACGCATAACGCATAACATATAACGCATAACGCATAACGCATAACGCATAACGCATAACGCATAACGCATAACGCATAAAGCAAACGTATAACGCACAACGCATAACGCATAACGCATAACGCATATCGCATAACGCATAACGTATAACGCATAACGCATAACGCATAACGCATAACGCATAACGCATAACGCATAACCATAACGCATAACGCATAACCCATAACGCATAACGCATAACGCATAACGTATAACGCATAACGCATACCGTATAACGCATAATGCATAACGCGTGACGCATAACGCATAACGCATAACGCATAATGTATAACGCATAACGCATACCGTATAACGCATAACGCATAACGCATAACGCAAACGTACAGCGCACAACGCATAATGCATAAACCATAACCCTTACTTCATAACGCATAACGCATAATGCACAACGCATAACGAACACCGGAAAACCCATAACGCCTAACGCATAACGGATCACGAATAACGCATAATGCATAACGCATAAATCATAACGCATAACGCATAACGAATAACGCATAACGCATAACGCATAACGCATAACGCATAACGCATAACGCATAACGCATAACGCATAACGCATAACGCATAACGCATAACGCATAACGCATAACGCATAACGCATAACGCATAACGCATAACGCATAACGCATAACGCATAACGCATAACGCAAAACGCATAACGTTAACGCATAACCCATAACGCATAAGGCTTGATGCATGACGCATATCGCATATCGCATAACGCATAAGGCTTGATGCATGACGCATAAGGCATAACGCATAAGGCATAACGCATAATACATAACGTATAACGCATTATGCATAACGCATAACGCATAACGCATAACGCATATCGCATAACACATACGCATAACGCATAAGGCATAACGCATTACGCATAACTTATAACTCATAACTCATACCGAATAACGCATAACGCAAAATGAATAACGCATAAAGCATAACGCATAACCCATAGCCCTTAACGCATAACGCATAACGCATAATGCACAACGCTTAACGAATACCGCAAATCGCATAACGCCTAACGCATAACGGATCACGCATGACGCATAAAGCATAACGCATAACGCATAACGCATAACGCATAACGCATAACGCATAACGCATAACGCATAACGCATATCGCATAACGCATAAATCATAACCCATAACGCACAACGCATAAGGCATAATGCACAACGCATAACGAATACCGCAAAACGCATAACGCATAACGCATAACGCATAACTCATAACGCATAACGCATAACGCATAACGCACACCGTATAACGCATAACGCATAACGCATAACGCATAAAGCATAACGCATAACGCATAACGCATAATGCAAACGTATAACGCATAACGCATAACGCATAACGCATAACGCATAACGCATAACGCATAACGCATAACGAATAACGCATAACGCAAAATGAATAACGCATAAAGCATAACGCATAACCCATAACCCTTAACGCATAACGCATAACGCATAATGCACAACGCTTAACGAATACCGCAAATCGCATAACGCCTAACGCATAACGGATCACGCATGACGCATAAAGCATAACGAATAACGCATAACGCATAACGCATAACGCATAACGCATAACGCATAACGCATAACGCATATCGCATAACGCATAAATCATAACCCATAACGCACAACGCATAACGCATAATGCACAACGCATAACGAATACCGCAAAACGCATAACGCATAACGCATAACGCATAACTCATAACGCATAACGCATAACGCATAACGCATAACGCATAACGCATAACGCATAACGCATAACACATAACGTATAACGCATAACGCATAACGCATAACGCATAACGTGTAACTCATAACGCATAACGCATAAAGCATAACGCATAACGCATAACGCATAACGCATATCGCATAACGCATAATACATAACGTATAACGCATAAGGGCATACCGTATAACGCATAACGCATAACGCATAACGCAAACGTATAACGCACAACGCATAACGCATAACGCATAACGCATAACATATAACGTATAACGCATAACGCACAAAGCATTACGCATAACGCATAACGCATAACATATAACGCATAACGCATAACGCATAACGCATAACGCATAACGCATAACGCATAACGCATAACGCATAACGCATAACGCATAACCCATAACGCATAACGCATAACGCATAACGTATAACGCATAACGCATACCGTATAACGCATAATGCATAACGCGTGACGCATAACGCATAACGCATAACGCATAATGTATAACGCATAACGCATACCGTATAACGCATAACGCATAACGCATAACGCAAACGTACAGCGCACAACGCATAATGCATAAACCATAACCCTTACTTCATAACGCATAACGCATAATGCACAACGCATAACGAACACCGGAAAACCCATAACGCCTAACGCATAACGGATCACGAATAACGCATAATGCATAACGCATAAATCATAACGCATAACGCATAACGAATAACGCATAACGCATAACGCATAACGCATAACGCATAACGCATAACGCATAACGCATAACGCATAACGCATAACGCATAACGCATAACGCATAACGCATAACGCATAACGCATAACGCATAACGCATAACGCATAACGCATAACGCATAACGCAAAACGCATAACGTTAACGCATAACCCATAACGCATAAGGCTTGATGCATGACGCATATCGCATATCGCATAACGCATAAGGCTTGATGCATGACGCATAAGGCATAACGCATAAGGCATAACGCATAATACATAACGTATAACGCATTATGCATAACGCATAACGCATAACGCATAACGCATATCGCATAACACATACGCATAACGCATAAGGCATAACGCATTACGCATAACTTATAACTCATAACTCATACCGAATAACGCATAACGCAAAATGAATAACGCATAAAGCATAACGCATAACCCATAGCCCTTAACGCATAACGCATAACGCATAATGCACAACGCTTAACGAATACCGCAAATCGCATAACGCCTAACGCATAACGGATCACGCATGACGCATAAAGCATAACGCATAACGCATAACGCATAACGCATAACGCATAACGCATAACGCATAACGCATAACGCATATCGCATAACGCATAAATCATAACCCATAACGCACAACGCATAAGGCATAATGCACAACGCATAACGAATACCGCAAAACGCATAACGCATAACGCATAACGCATAACTCATAACGCATAACGCATAACGCATAACGCACACCGTATAACGCATAACGCATAACGCATAACGCATAAAGCATAACGCATAACGCATAACGCATAATGCAAACGTATAACGCATAACGCATAACGCATAACGCATAACGCATAACGCATAACGCATAACGCATAACGAATAACGCATAACGCAAAATGAATAACGCATAAAGCATAACGCATAACCCATAACCCTTAACGCATAACGCATAACGCATAATGCACAACGCTTAACGAATACCGCAAATCGCATAACGCCTAACGCATAACGGATCACGCATGACGCATAAAGCATAACGAATAACGCATAACGCATAACGCATAACGCATAACGCATAACGCATAACGCATATCGCATAACGCATAAATCATAACCCATAACGCACAACGCATAACGCATAATGCACAACGCATAACGAATACCGCAAAACGCATAACGCATAACGCATAACGCATAACTCATAACGCATAACGCATAACGCATAACGCATAACGCATAACGCATAACGCATAACGCATAACACATAACGTATAACGCATAACGCATAACGCATAACGCATAACGTGTAACTCATAACGCATAACGCATAAAGCATAACGCATAACGCATAACGCATAACGCATATCGCATAACGCATAATACATAACGTATAACGCATAAGGGCATACCGTATAACGCATAACGCATAACGCATAACGCAAACGTATAACGCACAACGCATAACGCATAACGCATAACGCATAACATATAACGTATAACGCATAACGCACAAAGCATTACGCATAACGCATAACGCATAACATATAACGCATAACGCATAACGCATAACGCATAACGCATAACGCATAACGCATAACGCATAACGCATAACGCATAACGCATAACGCATAAAGCAAAACGCATAACGCAAACGTATAACGCACAACGCATAACGCATAACGCATAACGCATAACGCATAACGTATAACGCATAACGCATAACGCATAACGCATAACGCATAACGCATAACGCATAACGCATAACGCATAACGCATAACCATAACGCATAACGCATAACCCATAACGCATAACGCATAACGCATAACGTATAACGCATAACGCATACCGTATAACGCATAATGCATAACGCGTGACGCATAACGCATAACGCATAACGCATAATGTATAACACATAACGCATAACGCATAACGCATAACGCATAACGTTAACGCATAACCCATAACGCATAAGGCTTGATGCATGACGCATATCGCATATCGCATAACGCATAAGGCTTGATGCATGACGCATAAGGCATAACGCATAAGGCATAACGCATAATACATAACGTATAACGCATTATGCATAACGCATAACGCATAACGCATAACGCATAACGCATATCGCATAACACATACGCATAACGCATAAGGCATAACGCATTACGCATAACTTATAACTCATAACTCATAACGAATAACGCATAACGCAAAATGAATAACGCATAAAGCATAACGCATAACCCATAACCCTTAACGCATAACGCATAACGCATAATGCACAACGCTTAACGAATACCGCAAATCGCATAACGCCTAACGCATAACGGATCACGCATGACGCATAAAGCATAACGCATAACGCATAACGCATAACGCATAACGCATAACGCATAACGCATAACGCATATCGCATAACGCATAAATCATAACCCATAACGCACAACGCATAAGGCATAATGCACAACGCATAACGAATACCGCAAAACGCATAACGCATAACGCATAACTCATAACGCATAACGCATAACGCATAACGCACACCGTATAACGCATAACGCATAACGCATAACGCATAAAGCATAACGCATAACGCATAACGCATAATGCAAACGTATAACGCCCAACGCATAAAGCATAACGAACAACCCATAACGCATAATCCATAACGCATAACGCATAACGCATAACGCATAACGCATAATGCATAACGCATAACGCATAACGCAAACTTATAACGCACAACGCATAGCGCATAACGCATAACGCATAACGCATAACGCATAACGCATAACGCATAACGCATAACGCATAACGCATAACGCATAACGCATAACGCATAACGCATAACGCATAACGCATAACGCATAACGCATAACGCATAACGGATCACGCATAACGCATAACGCATAACGCATAACACATAACGCATAACGCATAACGTATAACGCATAACGCATAACGCATAAAGCATAACGCATAACGCATAACGCATAACGCATAACGCATAACGCATAACGCATAACGCATAACGCATAACATATAACGTATAACGCATAACGCACAACGCATAACGCATAACGCATAACGCATAACATATAACGCATAAAGCATAACGCATAACGCATAACGCATAATGCAAACGTATAACGCCCAACGCATAAAGCATAACGAACAACCCATAACGCATAATCCATAACGCATAACGCATAACGCATAACGCATAAAGTATAACGCATAACGCATAACCCATAACGCAAACTTATAACGCACAACGCATAGCGCATAACGCATAACGCATAACGCATAACGCATAACGCATAACGCATAACGCATAACGCATAACGCATAACGCATAACGCATAACGCATAACGCATAACGCATAACGCATAACGGATCACGCATAACGCATAACGCATAACGCATAACACATAACGCATAACGCATAACGTATAACGCATAACGCATAACGCATAAAGCATAACGCATAACGCATAACGCATTACGCATAACTTATAACTCATAACTCATAAGGAGTAACGCATAACGCATAAAGCATAACGCATAACGCATAACGCATAACGCATAACGCATAATGCATAACGCATAAGGCATAACGCATTACGCATAACTTATAACTCATAACGAATAACGCATAACGCAAAGTGAATAACGCATAAAGCATAACGCATAACCCATAACCCTTAACGCATAACAGATAACGCATAATGCACAACGCTTAACGAATACCGCAAATCGCATAACGCCTAACGCATAACGGATCACGCATAACGCAAAACGCATAACGCATAATCCATAACGCATAACGCATAACGCATAACGCTTAAAGTATAACGCATAACGCATAACGCATAACGCAAACTTATAACGCACAACGCATAGCGCATAACGCATAACGCATAACGCATAACGCATAACGCATAACGCATAACGCATAACGCATAACGCATAACGCATAACGCATAACGCATAACGCATAACGCATAACGCATAACGCATAACGGATCACGCATAAAGCATAACGCATAACGCATAACACATAACGCATAACGCATAACGTATAACGCATAACGCATAACGCATAAAGCATAACGCATAACGCATAACGCATTACGCATAACTTATAACTCATAACTCATAAGGAGTAACGCATAACGCATAAAGCATAACGCATAACGCATAACGCATAACGCATAACGCATAACGCATAACGCATAATGCATAACGCATAAGGCATAACGCATTACGCATAACTTATAACTCATAACTCATAACGAATAACGCATAACGCAAAGTGAATAACGCATAAAGCATAACGCATAACCCATAACCCTTAACGCATAACGCATAACGCATAATGCACAACGCTTAACGAATACCGCAAATCGCATAACGCCTAACGCATAACGGATCACGCATGACGCATAAAGCATAACGCATAACGCATAACGCATAACGCATAACGCATAACGCATAACGCAATTCGCATAACGCATAAATCATAACCCATAACGCACAACGCATAACGCATAATGCACAAAGCATAACGAATACCGCAAGACGCATAACGCATAACGCATAACGCATAACGCATAACTCATAACGCACACCGTATAACGCATAACGCATAACGCATAACGCATAACGCATAACGCATAACGCATAACGCATAACGCATAACGCATAACGGATCACGCATATCGCATAACGCATAACGCATAACGCTTAACGCATAACGCATAACGCATAAAGCAAACGTATAACGCACAACGCATAACGCATAACGCATAACGCATAACGCATAACGCATAACGCATAACGCATAACGCATAAAGCAAACGTATAACGCACAACGCATAACGCATAACGCATAACGCATAACGCATAACGCATAACGCATAACGCATAACGCATAACGCATAACGCATAAAGCAAATGTATAACGCACAACGCATAACGCATAACGCATAACGCATAACGCATAACGCATAACGCATAACGCATAATGCATAACGCATAAGGCATAACGCATTACGCATAACTTATAACTCATAACTCATAACGAATAACGCATAACGCAATTCGCATAACGCATAAATCATAACCCATAACGCACAACGCATAACGCATAGTGCACAACGCTTAACGAATACCGCAAATCGCATAACGCCTAACGCATAACGGATCACGCATGACGCATAAAGCATAACGCATAACGTATAACGCATAACGCATAACGCATAACGCATAACGCATAACGCAATTCGCATAACGCATAAATCATAACCCATAACGCACAACGCATAACGCATAATGCACAAAGCATAACGAATACCGCAAGACGCATAACGCATAACGCATAACGCATAACGCATAACTCATAACGCATAACGCATAACGCATAACGCACACCGTATAACGCATAACGCATAACGCATAACGCATAACGCATAACGCATAACGCATAACGCATAACGCATAACGGATCACGCATAACGCATAACGCATAACACATAAAGCATAACGCATAACGCATAACGCATAACGCATAAAGCAAACGTATAACGCACAACGCATAACGCATAACGCATAACGCATAACGCATAACGCATAACGCATAACGCATAATGCATAACGCATAAGGCATAACGCATTACGCATAACTTATAACTCATAACTCATAACGAATAACGCATAACGCAAAGTGGATAACGCATAAAGCATAACGCATAACCCATAACCCTTAACGCATAACGCATAACGCATAATGCACAACGCTTAACGAATACCGCAAATCGCATAACGCCTAACGCATAACGGATCACGCATGACGCATAAAGCATAACGCATAACGCATAACGCATAACGCATAACGTATAACGCATAACGCATATCGCATAACGCATAACGCATAACGCATAACGCATAACGCATAACGCATAACGCATAACGCATAACGCATAACTCATAACGCATAACGCATAACGCATAACGCACACCGTATAACGCATAACGCATAACGCATAACGCATAACGCACAACGCATAACGCATAACGCATAACGCATAACGGATCACGCATAACGCATAACGCATAACACATAAAGCATAACGCATAACGCATAACGCATAACGCATAAAGCAAACGTATAACGCACAACGCATAACGCATAACGCATAACGCATAACGCATAACGCATAACGCATAACGCATAATGCATAACGCATAAGGCATAACGCATTACGCATAACTTATAACTCATAACTCATAACGAATAACGCATAACGCAAAGTGAATAACGCATAAAGCATAACGCATAACCCATAACCCTTAACGCATAACGCATAACGCATAATGCACAACGCTTAACGAATACCGCAAATCGCATAACGCCTAACGCATAACGGATCACGCATGACGCATAAAGCATAACGCATAACGCATAACGCATAACGCATAACGTATAACGCATAACGCATATCGCATAACGCATAACGCATAACGCATAACGCATAACGCATAACGCATAACGCATAACGCATAACGCCTTACGGATCAGGCATAACGCATAACGCATAATGCATAACACATAACGCATAACGCATAATGCAAACGTATAACGCCCAACGCATAAAGCATAACGAACAACCCATAACGCATAATCCATAACGCATAACGCATAACGCATAACATATAACGCATAAAGTATAACGCATAACGCATAACGCATAACGCATAACATATAACGCATAAAGTATAACGCATAACGCATAACGCATAACGCAAACTTATAACGCACAACGCATTGCGCATAACGCATAAAGCATAACGCTTAACGCATAACGCATAATGCAAACGTATAACGCCCAACGCATAAAGCATAACGAACAACCCATAACGCATAATCCATAACGCATAACGCATAACGCATAACGCATAACGCATAACGCATAACGCATAACGCATAACGCATAACCATATCGCATAACGCATAACCCATAACGCATAACGCATAACGCATAACGTATAACGCATAACGCATACCGTATAACGCATAATGCATAACGCATAACGCATAACGCAAACGTATAGCGCACAACGCATAATGCATAAACCATAACCCTTACTTCATAACGCATAACGCATAATGCACAACGCATAACGAACACCGGAAAACCCATAACGCCTAACGCATAACGGATCACGAATAACGCATAATGCATAACGCATAAAGCATAACGCATAACGCATAACGCATAACGCATAACGCATAACGCATAACGCATAACGCATAACGCATAACGCATAACGCATAACGCATAACGCATAACGCATAATGCATAACGCATTACGCATAACGCATAAAGCATAACGCATAACGCATAACGCAAACGTATAACGCACAACGCATAACGCATAACGCATAACGCATAACGCATACCGTATAATGCATAACGCATAACGCATAACGCATAACGCATAACGCATAACACATAACGCAGAACGCATAACGCATAACGCATAACGCATAACGCATAACGCATAACGCATAACACATAACGCATAACGCATAACGCATAACGCATAACGCATAACGTGTAACTCATAACGCATAACGCATAAAGCATAACGCATAACGCATAACGCATAACGCATATCGCATAACGCATAATACTTAACGTATAACGCACAACGCATAACGCATACCGCATAACGCATAACGCACAACGCATAACGCATAACGCATAACGCATAACGCATAACGCATATCGCATACCGTATAACGCATAACGCATAACGCAAACGTATAACGCACAGCGCATAACGCATAACGCATAACGCATAACGCATAACGCATAACATATAACGCATAACGCATAACGCATAACGCATATCGCATAACGCATAACGCATAACGCATAACGCATAACTCATAACGCATAACGCATAAAGCATAACGCATAACGCATAATGCAAACGTATAACGCACAACGCATAACGCATAACGCATAACTCATAACGCATTACGTATAACGCATAACGCATAACGCATAACGCATAACGCATAACGCATAACGCATAACGCATAACCATAACGCATAACGCATAACCCATAACGCATAACGCACAACGCATAACGTATAACGCATAACACATAACGCATATCGCATAACGCATAACGCATAACGCATAACGCATAACTCATAACGCATAACGCATAAAGCATAACGCATAACGCATAACGCAAACGCATAACGCACAACGCATAACGCATAACGCATAACTCATAACGCATAACGTATAACGCATAACGCATAACGCATAACGCATAACGCATAACGCATAACGCATAACGCATAACCATAACGCATAACGCATTACCCATAACGCATAACGCACAACGCATAACGTATAACGCATAACGCAAAACGCATACCGTATAACGCATAATGCATAACGCATAAAGCATAACGCATAACGCATAACGCATAACGCATAACGCATAACGCATAACGCATAACGCATAACGCATAACGCATAACGCATAACGCATAACGCATAACGCATAACGCATAACGCATAACGCATAACGCATAACGCATAACGCATAACGCATAACGCATAACGCATAACGCATAAAGCAAAACGCATAACGCAAACGTATAACGCACAACGCATAACGAATACCGCAAAACGCATAACGCATAACGCATAACGTATAACGCATAACGCATAACGCATAACGCATAACGTATAACGCATAACGCATAACGCATAACCCATAACGCATAACGCATAACGCATAACGTATAACGCATAACGCATACCGTATAACGCATAATGCATAACGCATAACGCATAACGCATAACGCATAACGCATAACGCATAACGTATAACGCATAACGCATACCGTATAACGCATAACGCATAACGCATAACGCAAACGTATAGCACACAACGCATAATGCATAAACCATAACCCTTACTTCATAACGCATAACGCATAATGCACAACGCATAACGAACAGCGGATAACCCATAACGCCTAACGCATAACGGATCACGAATAACGCATAATGCATAACGCATAAAGCATAACGCATAACGCATAACGCATAACGCATAACGCATAACGCATAACGCATAACGCATAACGCATAATGCATAACGCATAACGCATAACGCATAACGCATAACGCATAGCGCATAACGCATAACGCATAACGCATAACGCATAACGCATAACGCATAAAGCATAACGCATAACGCATAACGCAAACGTATAACGCAAAACGCATAACGCATAACGCATAACGCATAACGCAGAACGCATAACGCATACCGTATAACGCATAACGCATAACGCATAACGCATAACGCATAACGCATAACGCATAACGCATAACGCATAACACATAACGCAGAACGCATAACGCATAACGCATAACGCATAACACATAACGCATAACGCATAACGCATAACGCATAACGCATAACACATAAAGCATAACGCATAACGCATAACGCATAACGCATAACGCATAACGCATAACGCATACCGTATAACGCATAACTCATAACGCATAACGCAAACGTATAACGCACAACGCATAACGCATAACGCATAACGCATACCGTATAACGCATACCGTATAACGCATAACGCATAACGCAAACGTATAACGCACAACGCATAACGCATAATGCATAACGCATAACATATAACGCATAACGCATAACGCATAACGCATAAGGCATAACGCATAAGGCATAACGCATAACGCATAACGCATAAGCATAACGCATAACGCATAACGCATAACGCATAACGCATAACGCATAACGCATAACGCATAACGCATAACGCATAACGCATAACGCATAACGCATAACGCATAACGCATAACGCATAACGCATAACGCATAACGCATAACGCATAACGCATAACGCATAAAGCATAACGCATAACGCATAACGCATAACGCATAAAGCATAACGCATAACGCATAACGCATAACGCATAACGTGTAACGCATAACGCATAACGCATAACGCATAACGCATAACTCATAACGCATAACGCAAACGTATAACGCACAACGCATAACGCATAACGCATAACGCATACCGTATAACGCATACCGTATAACGCATAACGCATAACGCAAACGTATAACGCACAACGCATAACGCATAATGCATAACGCATAACATATAACGCATAACGCATAACGCATAACGCATAAGGCATAACGCATAACGCATAACGCATAACGCATAACGCATAACGCATAACGCATAACGCATAACGCATAACGCATAACGCATAACGCATAACGCATAACGCATAACGCATAACGCATAACGCATAAAGCTTAACGCATAACGCATAACGCAAACGTATAACGCACAACGCATAACGCATAACGCATAACGCATAACGCATAACGCATACCGTATAACGCATAACGCATAACGCATAACGCATAACGCATAACACATAACGCAGAACGCATAACGCATAACGCATAACGCATAACGCATAACGCATAACGCATAACGCATAACACATAACGCATAACGCATAACGCATAACGCATAACGCATAACGCATAACGCATAACGCATAACGTGTAACTCATAACGCATAACGCATAAAGCATAACGCATAACGCATAACGCATAACGCATAACGCATATCGCATAACGCATAATACTTAACGTATAACGCACAACGCATAACGCATAACGCATAACGCATAACGCACAACGCATAACGCATAACGCATAACGCATAACGCATAACGCATAACGCATAACGCATAACGCATAACGCATACCGTATAACGCATAACGCATAACGCATAACGCATAACGCATAACACATAACGCAGAACGCATAACGCATAACGCATAACGCATAACGCATAACGCATAACACATAACGCATAACTCATAACGCATAACGCATAACGCATAACGCATAACGCATAACGCATAACGCATATCGCATAACGCATAATACTTAACGTATAACGCACAACGCATAACGCATACCGTATAACGCATAACGCATAACGCATAACGCATAACGCATAACGCATAACGCATAACACATAACGCAGAACGCATAACGCATAACGCATAACGCATAACGCATAACGCATAACGCATAACGCATAACACATAACGCATAACGCATAACGCATAACGCATAACGCATAACGCATAACGTGTAACTCATAACGCATAACGCATAAAGCATAACGCATAACGCATAACGCATAACGCATATCGCATAACGCATAATACTTAACGTATAACGCACAACGCATAACGCATAACGCATAACGCATAACGCACAACGCATAACGCATAACGCATAACGCATAACGCATAACGCATATCGCATACCGTATAACGCATAACGCATAACGCAAACGTATAACGCACAACGCATAACGCATAACGCATAACGCATAACGCATAACATATAACGCATAACGCATAACGCATAACGCATATCGCATATCCCATAAC
This sequence comes from Lasioglossum morio, assembly GCA_916610235.2. Classification (NCBI taxonomy): domain Eukaryota; kingdom Metazoa; phylum Arthropoda; class Insecta; order Hymenoptera; family Halictidae; genus Lasioglossum; species Lasioglossum morio. The sequence continues at coordinate 3,299,524 of CAKAJA020000347.1, forward strand.
CCATAACGTATAACGCATAACGCACACCGTATAACGCATAACGCATAACGCATAACGCATAACGCAAACGTATAACGCACAACGCATAACGCATAACGCATAACGCATAACATATAACGCATAACGCATAACGCATAACGCATAAAGCATAACGCATAACGCATAAAGCATAACGCATAACGCATAACGCATAACGCATAACGCATAACGCATAACGCATAACTCATAACGCATAACGCATAAAGCATAACGCATAACGCATAACGCAAACGTATAACGCACAACGCATAACGCATAACGCATAACTCATAACGCATAACGTATAACGCATAACGCATAACGCATAACGCATAACGCATAACGCATAACGCATAACGCATAACGCATAACGCATAACCATAACGCATAACGCATAACCCATAACGCATAACGCACAACGCATAACGTATAACGCATAACGCATAACGCATACCGTATAACGCATAATGCATAACGCATAAAGCATAACGCATAACGCATAACGCATAACGCATAACGCATAACGCATAACGCATAACGCATAACGCATAACTCATAACGCATAACGCATAACGCATAACGCATAACGCATAACGGATCACACATAACGCATAACGCATAACGCATAACGCATAACGCATAACGCATAACGCATAACGCATAACGCATAAAGCATAACGCATAACGCATAACGCATAACGCATAACGTGTAACGCATAACGCATAACGCATAACGCATAACGCATAACACATAAAGCATAACGCATAACGCATAACGCATAACGCATAACGCATAACGCATAACGCATAACGCATAACGCATAACGCATACCGTATAACGCATAACGCATAACGCATAACGCAAACGTATAACGCACAACGCATAACGCATAACGCATAACGGATCACGCATAACGCATAACGCATAACGCATAACGCATAACGCATAACGCATAACGCATAACGCATAACGCATAACAGATAACGCATAACGCATAACGCATAAAGCATAACGCATAACGCATATCGCATAACGCATAAAGCATAACGCATAACGCATAACGCATAACGTGTAACGCATAACGCATAACGCATAACGCATAACACATAAAGCATAACGCATAACGCATAACGCATAACGCATAACGCATAACGCATAACGCATAACGCATAACGCATAACGCATAACGCATAACGCATACCGTATAACGCATAACTCATAACGCATAACGCAAACGTATAACGCACAACGCATAACGCATAACGCATAACGCATAACGCATACCGTATAACGCATACCGTATAACGCATAACGCATAACGCAAACGTATAACGCACAACGCATAACGCATAATGCATAACGCATAACATATAACGCATAACGCATAACGCATAACGCATAAGGCATAACGCATAAGGCATAACGCATAACGCATAACGCATAAGCATAACGCATAACGCATAACGCATAACGCATAACGCATAACGCATAACGCATAACGCATAACGCATAACGCATAACGCATAACGCATAACGCATAACGCATAACGCATAACACATAACGCATAACGCATAACGCATAACGCATAACGCATAACGCATAACGCATAACGCATAACGTGTAACTCATAACGCATAACGCATAAAGCATAACGCATAACGCATAACGCATATCGCATAACGCATAATACTTAACGTATAACGCACAACGCATAACGCATAACGCATAACGCATAACGCACAACGCATAACGCACAGGGCATAACGCATAACGCATAACGCATAACATATAACGCATAACGCATAACGCATAACGCATAACGCATATCGCATAACGCATAACGCATAACGCATAACGCATAACGCATAACGCATAACGCATAACGCATAAGTCATAACGCATAACGCATAACGCATAACGCATAACGCATAACACATAAAGCATAACGCATAACGCATAACGCATAACGCATAACGCATACCGTATAACGCATAACTCATAACGCATAACGCAAACGTATAACGCACAACGCATAACGCATAACGCATAACGCATACCGTATAACGCATACCGTATAACGCATAACGCATAACGCAAACGTATAACGCACAACGCATAACGCATAATGCATAACGCATAACATATAACGCATAACGCATAACGCATAAGGCATAACGCATAACGCATAACGCATAACGCATAAGCATAACGCATAACGCATAACGCATAACGCATAACGCATAACGCATAACGCATAACGCATAATGCATAACGCATAACGCATAACGCATAACGCATAACACATAACGCATAACGCATAACGCATAACGCATAACGCATAACGCATAACGCATAACGCATAACGTGTAACTCATAACGCATAACGCATAAAGCATAACGCATAACGCATAACGCATAACGCATATCGCATAACGCATAATACTTAACGTATAACGCACAACGCATAACGCAGAACGCATAACGCATAACGCATAACGCATAACGCATAACACATAACGCATAACGCATAACGCACACCGTATAACGCATAACGCATAACGCATAAAGCATAACGCATAACGCATAACGCATAATGCAAACGTATAACGTCCAACGCATAAAGCATAACGAAAGACCCATAACGAATAATCCATAACGCATAACGCATAACGCATAACGCATAACGCATAAAGTATAACGCATAACGCATAACGAATAACGCAAACTTATAACGCACAACGCATAGCGCATAACGCATAACGCATAACGCATAACGCATAACGCATAACGCATAACGGATCACGCATAACGCATAACGCATAACGCATAACGCATAACGCATAACGCATAACGCATAAAGCATAACGCATAACGCATAACGCATAACGCATAACGCATAATGCATAACGCATAACGCATAAAGCATAACGCATAACGCATAACGCATAACGCATAACGCATAACGCATAACACATAACGCAGAACGCATAACGCATAACGCATAACGCATAACGCATAACGCATAACACATAACGCATAACGCATAACGCATAACGCATAACGCATAACGCATAACGTGTAACTCATAACGCATAACGCATAAAGCATAACGCATAACGCATAACGCATATCGCATAACGCATAATACTTAACGTATAACGCACAACGCATAACGCATAACGCATAACGCATAACGCACAACGCATAACGCATAACGCATAACGCATAACGCATAACGCATATCGCATACCGTATAACGCATAACGCATAACGCATAACGCATAACGCAAACGTATAACGCACAACGCATAACGCATAACGCATAACGCATAACATATAACGCATAACGCATAACGCATAAGGCATAACGCATATCGCATAACGCATAACGCATAACGCATAACGCATAACGCATAATACTTAACGTATAACGCACAACGCATAACGCATAACGCAGAACGCATAACGCACAACGCATAACGCATAACGCATAACGTGTAACGCATAACGCATAACGCATAACGCATAACGCATAACACATAAAGCATAACGCATAACGCATAACGCATAACGCATAACGCATAACGCATAACGCATAACGCATAACGCATAACGCATAACGCATAACGCATACCGTATAACGCATAACGCATAAAGCATAACGCAAACGTATAACGCACAACGCATAACGCATAACGCATAACGGATCACGCATAACGCATAACGCATAACGCATAACGCATAACGCATAACGCATAAAGCATAACGCATAACGCATAACGCATAACGCATAACGTGTAACGCATAACGCATAACGCATAACGCATAACGCATAACTCATAACGCATAACGCAAACGTATAACGCACAACGCATAACGCATAACGCATAACGCATACCGTATAACGCATACCGTATAACGCATAACGCAAACGTATAACGCACAACGCATAACGCATAACGCATAACGCATAACGCATAACGCATAACGCATAACACATAAAGCATAACGCATAACGCATAACGCATAACGCATAACGCATAACGCATAACGCATAACGCATAACGCATAACGCATAACGCATACCGTATAACGCACAACGCATAAAGCATAACGCAAACGTATAACGCACAACGCATAACGCATAACGCATAACGCATAACGCATAACGCATAACGCATAAAGCATAACGCATAACGCATAACGCATAACGCATAAAGCATAACGCATAACGCATAACGCATAACGCATAACGCATAACGTGTAACGCATAACGCATAACGCATAACGCATAACGCATAACTCATAACGCATAACGCAAACGTATAACGCACAACGCATAACGCATAACGCATAACGCATACCGTATAACGCATACCGTATAACGCATAACGCATAACGCAAACGTATAACGCACAACGCATAACGCATAATGCATAACGCATAACATATAACGCATAACGCATAACGCATAACGCATAAGGCATAACGCATAACGCATAACGCATAACGCATAACGCATAACGCACAACGCATAACGCATAACGCATAACGCATAACGCATAACGCATAACGCATAACGCATAACGCATAACGCATAACGCATAACGCATAAAGCTTAACGCATAACGCATAACGCAAACGTATAACGCACAACGCATAACGCATAACGCATAACGCATAACGCATAACGCATACCGTATAACGCATAACGCATAACGCATAACGCATAACGCATAACACATAACGCAGAACGCATAACGCATAACGCATAACGCATAACGCATAACGTGTAACTCATAACGCATAACGCATAAAGCATAACGCATAACGCATAACGCATATCGCATAACGCATAATACTTAACGTATAACGCACAACGCATAACGCATAACGCATAACGCATAACGCACAACGCATAACGCATAACGCATAACGCATAACGCATAACGCATATCGCATACCGTATAACGCATAACGCATAACGCATAACGCATAACGCAAACGTATAACGCACAACGCATAACGCATAACGCATAACGCATAACATATAACGCATAACGCATAACGCATAAGGCATAACGCATATCGCATAACGCATAACGCATAACGCATAACGCATAACGCATAATACTTAACGTATAACGCACAACGCATAACGCATAACGCAGAACGCATAACGCACAACGCATAACGCATAACGCATAACGTGTAACGCATAACGCATAACGCATAACGCATAACGCATAACACATAAAGCATAACGCATAACGCATAACGCATAACGCATAACGCATAACGCATAACGCATAACGCATAACGCATAACGCATAACGCATAACGCATAACGCATACCGTATAACGCATAACGCATAAAGCATAACGCAAACGTATAACGCACAACGCATAACGCATAACGCATAACGGATCACGCATAACGCATAACGCATAACGCATAACGCATAACGCATAACGCATAAAGCATAACGCATAACGCATAACGCATAACGCATAACGCATAACGTGTAACGCATAACGCATAACGCATAACGCATAACGCATAACTCATAACGCATAACGCAAACGTATAACGCACAACGCATAACGCATAACGCATAACGCATACCGTATAACGCATACCGTACAACGCATAACGCAAACGTATAACGCACAACGCATAACGCATAACGCATAACGCATAACGCATAACGCATAACGCATAACACATAAAGCATAACGCATAACGCATAACGCATAACGCATAACGCATAACGCATAACGCATAACGCATAACGCATAACGCATAACGCATAACGCATAACGCATAACGCATACCGTATAACGCACAACGCATAAAGCATAACGCAAACGTATAACGCACAACGCATAACGCATAACGCATAACGCATAACGCATAACGCATAACGCATAAAGCATAACGCATAACGCATAACGCATAACGCATAAAGCATAACGCATAACGCATAACGCATAACGCATAACGCATAACGTGTAACGCATAACGCATAACGCATAACGCATAACGCATAACTCATAACGCATAACGCAAACGTATAACGCACAACGCATAACGCATAACGCATAACGCATACCGTATAACGCATACCGTATAACGCATAACGCATAACGCAAACGTATAACGCACAACGCATAACGCATAATGCATAACGCATAACATATAACGCATAACGCATAACGCATAACGCATAAGGCATAACGCATAACGCATAACGCATAACGCATAACGCATAACGCACAACGCATAACGCATAACGCATAACGCATAACGCATAACGCATAACGCATAACGCATAACGCATAACGCATAACGCATAACGCATAACGCATAAAGCTTAACGCATAACGCATAACGCAAACGTATAACGCACAACGCATAACGCATAACGCATAACGCATAACGCATAACGCATACCGTATAACGCATAACGCATAACGCATAACGCATAACGCATAACACATAACGCAGAACGCATAACGCATAACGCATAACGCATAACGCATAACGCATAACGCATAACGCATAACGCATAACGCATAACGCATAACGCATAACGCATAACGCATAACGCATAACGCATAACGTGTAACTCATAACGCATAACGCATAAAGCATAACGCATAACGCATAACGCATAACGCATAACGCATAACGCATATCGCATAACGCATAATACTTAACGTATAACGCACAACGCATAACGCATAACGCATAACGCATAACGCACCACGCATAACGCATAACGCATAACGCATAACGCATAACGCATAACGCATAACGCATACCGTATAACGCATAACGCATAACGCATAACGCATAACGCATAACACATAACGCAGAACGCATAACGCATAACGCATAACGCATAACGCATAACGCATAACGCATAACACATAACGCATAACGCATAACGCATAACGCATAACGCATAACGCATAACGCATAACGCATATCGCATAACGCATAATACTTAACGTATAACGCACAACGCATAACGCATAACGCATAAAGCAAAACGCATAACGCAAACGTATAACGCACAACGCATAACGCATAACGCATAACGCATAACGCATAACGTATAACGCATAACGCATAACGCATAACGCATAACGCATAACGCATAACGCATAACCATAACGCATAACGCATAACCCATAACGCATATCGCATAACGCATAACGTATAACGCATAACGCATACCGTATAACGCATAATGCATAACGCATAACGCATAACGCATAACGCATAACGCATAACGCACACCGTATAACGCATAACGCATAACGCATAACGCATAAAGCATAACGCATAACGCATAACGCATAATGCAAACGTATAACGTCCAACGCATAAAGCATAACGAACAACCCATAACGAATAATCCATAACGCATAACGCATAACGCATAACACATAACGCATAAAGTATAACGCATAACGCATAACGCATAACGCAAACTTATAACGCACAACGCATAGCGCATAACGCATAACGCATAACGCATAACGCATAACGCATAACGGATCACGCATAACGCATAACGCATAACGCATAACGCATAACGCATAACGCATAACGCATAACGCATAAAGCATAACGCATAACGCATAACGCATAACGCATAAAGCATAACGCATAACGCATAACGCATAACGCATAACGTGTAACGCATAACGCATAACGCATAACGCATAACGCATAACACATAAAGCATAACGCATAACGCATAACGCATAACGCATAACGCATAACGCATAACGCATAACGCATAACGCATAACGCATAACGCATAACGCATAATGCATAACGCATAACGCATAACGCATAACGCATAACGCATAACGCATAACGTATAACGCATAACGCATAACGCATAAAGCATAACGCATAACGCATAACGCAAACGTATAACGCACAACGCATAACGCATAACGCATAACGCATAACGCATAACGCATAACGCATACCGTATAACGCATAACGCATAACGCATAACGCATAACGCATAACGCATAACGCATAACACATAACGCAGAACGCATAACGCATAACGCATAACGCATAACGCATAACGCATAACGCATAACACATAACGCATAACGCATAACGCATAACGCATAACGCATAACGCATAACGCATAACGTGTAACTCATAACGCATAACGCATGAAGCATAACGCATAACGCATAACGCATAACGCATATCGCATAACGCATAATACTTAACGTATAACGCACAACGCATAACGCATAACGCATAACGCATAACGCACAACGCATAACGCATAACGCATAACGCATAACGCATACCGTATAACGCATAACGCATAACGCATAACGCATAACGCAAACGTATAACGCACAACGCATAACGCATAACGCATAACGCATAACATATAACGCATAACGCATAACGCATAACGCATAACGCATAACGCATAACGCATAACGCATAACGCATAACGCATAACCATAACGCATAACGCATAACCCATAACGCATAACGCACAACGCATAACGTATAACGCATAACGCATAACGCATACCGTATAACGCATAATGCATAACGCATAAAGCATAACGCATAACGCATAACGCATAACGCATAACGCATAACGCATAACGCATAACGCATAACGCATAACGCATAACGCATAAAGCAAAACGCATAACGCAAACGTATAACGCACAACGCATAACGCATAACGCATAACGCATAACGCATAACGCATAACGTATAACGCATAACGCATAACGCATAACGCATAACGCATAACGCAAAACGCATAACCATAACGCATAACGCACAACGCATAACGTATAACGCATAACGCATAACGCATACCGTATAACGCATAATGCATAACGCATAAAGCATAACGCATAACGCATAACGCATAACGCATAACGCATAACGCATAACGCATAACGCATAACGCATAACGCATAACGCATAACGCATAAAGCAAAACGCATAACGCAAACGTATAACGCACAACGCATAACGCATAACGCATAACGCATAACGCATAACGCATAACGCAAAACGTGTAACTCATAACGCATAACGCATAAAGCATAACGCATAACGCATAACGCATAACGCATATCGCATAACGCATAATACTTAACGTATAACGCACAACGCATAACGCATAACGCATAACGCATAACGCACAACGCATAACGCATAACGCATAACGCATAACGCATAACGCATATCGCATACCGTATAACGCATAACGCATAACGAACACCGGAAAACCCATAACGCCTAACGCATAACGGATCACGAATAACGCATAATGCATAACGCATAAAGCATAACGCATAACGCATAACGCATAACGCATAACGCATAACGCATAACGCATAACGCATAACGCATAACGCATAACGCATAACGCATAACGCATAACGCATAACGCATAACGCATAACGCATAACGCATAACGCATAACGCATAACGCATAACGCATAACGCATAACGCATAACGCATAACGCATAACGCATAACGCATAACGCATAACGCATAACGCATAACGCATAACGCATAACGCATAACGCATAACGCATAACGCATAACGCATAACGCATAACGCATTACGCATAACGCATAACGCATAACGCATAACGCATAACGCATAACGCATAACGCATAACGCATAACGCATATCGCATAACGCATAAATCATAACCCATAACGCACAACGCATAACGCATAATGCACAACGCATAACGAATACCGCAAAACGCATAACGCATAACGCATAACGCATAACTCATAACGCATAACGCATAACCCATAACGCATAACGCATAACACATAACGCATAACGCATAACGCATAACGTGTAACTCATAACGCATAACGCATAAAGCATAACGCATAACGCATAACGCATAACGCATATCGCATAACGCATAATACATAACGTATAACGCATAACGCATACCGTATAACGCATAACGCATAACGCAAACGTATAACGCACAACGCATAACGCATAACGCATAACGCATAAAGCAAAACGCATAACGCAAACGTATAACGCACAACGCATAACGCATAACCATAACGCATAACGCACAACGCATAACGTATAACGCATAACGCATAACGCATACCGTATAACGCATAATGCATAACGCATAAAGCATAACGCATAACGCATAACGCATAACGCATAACGCATAACGCATAACGCATAACGCATAACGCATAACGCATAACGCATAACGCATAACGCATAAAGCAAAACGCATAACGCAAACGTATAACGCACAACGCATAACGCATAACGCATAACGCATAACGCATAACGCATAACGCATAACGTATAACGCATAACGCATAACGCATAACGCATAACGCATAACGCATAACGCATAACGCATAACCATAACGCATAACGCATAACCCATAACGCATAACGCATAACGCATAACGCATAACGTATAACGCATAACGCATACCGTATAACGCATAATGCATAACGCATAACGCATAACGCATAACGCATAACGCATAACGCATAACGCATAACGCATAACGTATAACGCATAACGCATACCGTATAACGCATAACGCATAACGAACACCGGAAAACCCATAACGCCTAACGCATAACGGATCACGAATAACGCATAATGCATAACGCATAAAGCATAACGCATAACGCATAACGCATAACGCATAACGCATAACGCATAACGCATAACGCATAACGCATAACGCATAACGCATAACGCATAACGCATAACGCATAACGCATAACGCATAACGCATAACGCATAACGCATAACGCATAACGCATAACGCATAACGCATAACGCATAACGCATAACGCATAACGCATAACGCATAACGCATAACGCATAACGCATAACGCATAACGCATAACGCATAACGCATAACGCATAACGCATAACGCATAACGCATAACGCATAACGCATAACGCATAACGCATAACGCATAACGCATAACGCATAACGCATAACGCATAACGCATAACGCAAAACGCATAACGCATAACGCATAACGCATAACGCATATCGCATAACACATACGCATAACGCATAAGGCATAACGCATTACGCATAACTTTTAACTCATAACTCATAACGAATAACGCATAACGCAAAATGAATAACGCATAAAGCATAACGCATAACCCATAACCCTTAACGCATAACGCATAACGCATAATGCACAACGCTTAACGAATACCGCAAATCGCATAACGCCTAACGCATAACGGATCACGCATGACGCAAAAAGCATAACGCATAACGCATAACGCATAACGCATATCGCATAACGCATAAATCATAACCCATAACGCACAACGCATAACGCATAATGCACAACGCATAACGAATACCGCAAAACGCATAACGCATAACGCATAACGCATAACTCATAACGCATAACGCATAACCCATAACGCATAACGCATAACGCAAACGTATAACGCACAACGCATAACGCATAACGCATAACGCATAACGCATAACATATAACGCATAACGCATAACGCATAACGCATAACGCATAACGCATAACGCATAACGCATAACGCATAACGCATAACGTATAACGCATAACGCATAACGTATAACGCATAACGCATAACGCATAACGCATAACCATAACGCATAACGCATAACCCATAACGCATAACGCATAACGCATAACGTATAACGCATAACGCATACCGTATAACGCATAATGCATAACGCATAACGCATAACGCATAACGCATAACGCATAACGCATAACGCATAACGCATAACGCATAACGCATAACGTATAACGCATAACGCATACCGTATAACGCATAACGCATAACGAACACCGGAAAACCCATAACGCCTAACGCATAACGGATCACGAATAACGCATAATGCATAACGCATAAAGCATAACGCATAACGCATAACGCATAACGCATAAAGCAAAACGCATAACGCAAACGTATAACGCACAACGCATAACGCATAACCATAACGCATAACGCACAACGCATAACGTATAACGCATAACGCATAACGCATACCGTATAACGCATAATGCATAACGCATAAAGCATAACGCATAACGCATAACGCATAACGCATAACGCATAACGCATAACGCATAACGCATAACGCATAACGCATAACGCATAACGCATAACGCATAAAGCAAAACGCATATCGCAAACGTATAACGCACAACGCATAACGCATAACGCATAACGCATAACGCATAACGCATAACGCATAACGCATAACGTATAACGCATAACGCATAACGCATAACGCATAACGCATAACGCATAACGCATAACGCATAACCATAACGCATAACGCATAACCCATAACGCATAACGCATAACGCATAACGTATAACGCATAACGCATACCGTATAACGCATAATGCATAACGCATAACGCATAACGCATAACGCATAACGCATAACGCATAACGCATAACGCATAACGTATAACGCATAACGCATACCGTATAACGCATAACGCATAACGAACACCGGAAAACCCATAACGCCTAACGCATAACGGATCACGAATAACGCATAATGCATAACGCATAACGCATAAAGCATAACGCATAACGCATAACGCATAACGCATAACGCATAACGCATAACGCATAACGCATAACGCATAACGCATAACGCATAACGCATAACGCATAACGCATAACGCATAACGCATAACGCATAACGCATAACGCATAACGCATAACGCATAACGCATAACGCATAACGCATAACGCATAACGCATAACGCATAACGCATAACGCATAACGCATAACGCATATCGCATAACGCATAAATCATAACCCATAACGCACAACGCATAACGCATAATGCACAACGCATAACGAATACCGCAAAACGCATAACGCATAACGCATAACGCATAACTCATAACGCATAACGCATAACCCATAACGCATAACGCATAACACATAACGCATAACGCATAACGCATAACGTGTAACTCATAACGCATAACGCATAAAGCATAACGCATAACGCATAACGCATAACGCATATCGCATAACGCATAATACATAACGTATAACGCATAACGCATACCGTATAACGCATAACGCATAACGCAAACGTATAACGCACAACGCATAACGCATAACGCATAACGCATAAAGCAAAACGCATAACGCAAACGTATAACGCACAACGCATAACGCATAACCATAACGCATAACGCACAACGCATAACGTATAACGCATAACGCATAACGCATACCGTATAACGCATAATGCATAACGCATAAAGCATAACGCATAACGCATAACGCATAACGCATAACGCATAACGCATAACGCATAACGCATAACGCATAACGCATAACGCATAACGCATAAAGCAAAACGCATAACGCAAACGTATAACGCACAACGCATAACGCATAACGCATAACGCATAACGCATAACGCATAACGCATAACGTATAACGCATAACGCATAACGCATAACGCATAACGCATAACGCATAACGCATAACGCATAACCATAACGCATAACGCATAACCCATAACGCATAACGCATAACGCATAACGCATAACGTATAACGCATAACGCATACCGTATAACGCATAATGCATAACGCATAACGCATAACGCATAACGCATAACGCATAACGCATAACGCATAACGCATAACGTATAACGCATAACGCATACCGTATAACGCATAACGCATAACGAACACCGGAAAACCCATAACGCCTAACGCATAACGGATCACGAATAACGCATAATGCATAACGCATAAAGCATAACGCATAACGCATAACGCATAACGCATAACGCATAACGCATAACGCATAACGCATAACGCATAACGCATAACGCATAACGCATAACGCATAACGCATAACGCATAACGCATAACGCATAACGCATAACGCATAACGCATAACGCATAACGCATAACGCATAACGCATAACGCATAACGCATAACGCATAACGCATAACGCATAACGCATAACGCATAACGCATAACGCATAACGCATAACGCATAACGCATAACGCATAACGCATAACGCATAACGCATAACGCATAACGCATAACGCATAACGCATAACGCATAACGCATAACGCATAACGCATAACGCATAACGCAAAACGCATAACGCATAACGCATAACGCATAACGCATATCGCATAACACATACGCATAACGCATAAGGCATAACGCATTACGCATAACTTTTAACTCATAACTCATAACGAATAACGCATAACGCAAAATGAATAACGCATAAAGCATAACGCATAACCCATAACCCTTAACGCATAACGCATAACGCATAATGCACAACGCTTAACGAATACCGCAAATCGCATAACGCCTAACGCATAACGGATCACGCATGACGCATAAAGCATAACGCATAACGCATAACGCATAACGCATATCGCATAACGCATAAATCATAACCCATAACGCACAACGCATAACGCATAATGCACAACGCATAACGAATACCGCAAAACGCATAACGCATAACGCATAACGCATAACTCATAACGCATAACGCATAACCCATAACGCATAACGCATAACGCAAACGTATAACGCACAACGCATAACGCATAACGCATAACGCATAACGCATAACATATAACGCATAACGCATAACGCATAACGCATAACGCATAACGCATAACGCATAACGCATAACGTATAACGCATAACGCATAACGTATAACGCATAACGCATAACGCATAACGCATAACCATAACGCATAACGCATAACCCATAACGCATAACGCATAACGCATAACGTATAACGCATAACGCATACCGTATAACGCATAATGCATAACGCATAACGCATAACGCATAACGCATAACGCATAACGCATAACGCATAACGCATAACGCATAACGTATAACGCATAACGCATACCGTATAACGCATAACGCATAACGAACACCGGAAAACCCATAACGCCTAACGCATAACGGATCACGAATAACGCATAATGCATAACGCATAAAGCATAACGCATAACGCATAACGCATAACGCATAAAGCAAAACGCATAACGCAAACGTATAACGCACAACGCATAACGCATAACCATAACGCATAACGCACAACGCATAACGTATAACGCATAACGCATAACGCATACCGTATAACGCATAATGCATAACGCATAAAGCATAACGCATAACGCATAACGCATAACGCATAACGCATAACGCATAACGCATAACGCATAACGCATAACGCATAACGCATAACGCATAAAGCAAAACGCATATCGCAAACGTATAACGCACAACGCATAACGCATAACGCATAACGCATAACGCATAACGCATAACGCATAACGTATAACGCATAACGCATAACGCATAACGCATAACGCATAACGCATAACGCATAACGCATAACCATAACGCATAACGCATAACCCATAACGCATAACGCATAACGCATAACGTATAACGCATAACGCATACCGTATAACGCATAATGCATAACGCATAACGCATAACGCATAACGCATAACGCATAACGCATAACGCATAACGCATAACGTATAACGCATAACGCATACCGTATAACGCATAACGCATAACGAACACCGGAAAACCCATAACGCCTAACGCATAACGGATCACGAATAACGCATAATGCATAACGCATAACGCATAAAGCATAACGCATAACGCATAACGCATAACGCATAACGCATAACGCATAACGCATAACGCATAACGCATAACGCATAACGCATAACGCATAACGCATAACGCATAACGCATAACGCATAACGCATAACGCATAACGCATAACGCATAACGCATAACGCATAACGCATAACGCATAACGCATAACGCATAACGCATAACGCATAACGCATAACGCATAACGCATAACGCATAACGCATAACGCATAACGCATAACGCATAACGCATAACGCATAACGCATAACGCATAACGCATAACGCATAACGCATAACGCATAACGCATAACGCATAACGCATAACGCATAACGCATAACGCATAACGCAAAACGCATAACGCATAACGCATAACGCATAACGCATATCGCATAACACATACGCATAACGCATAAGGCATAACGCATTACGCATAACTTTTAACTCATAACTCATAACGAATAACGCATAACGCAAAATGAATAACGCATAAAGCATAACGCATAACCCATAACCCATAACCCTTAACGCATAACGCATAACGCATAATGCACAACGCTTAACGAATACCGCAAATCGCATAACGCCTAACGCATAACGGATCACGCATGACGCATAAAGCATAACGCATAACGCATAACGCATAACGCATATCGCATAACGCATAAATCATAACCCATAACGCACAACGCATAACGCATAATGCACAACGCATAACGAATACCGCAAAACGCATAACGCATAACGCATAACGCATAACTCATAACGCATAACGCATAACCCATAACGCATAACGCATAACGCAAACGTATAACGCACAACGCATAACGCATAACGCATAACGCATAACATATAACGCATAACGCATAACGCATAACGCATAACGCATAACGCATAACGCATAACGCATAACGTATAACGCATAACGCATAACGTATAACGCATAACGCATAACGCATAACGCATAACCATAACGCATAACGCATAACCCATAACGCATAACGCATAACGCATAACGTATAACGCATAACGCATACCGTATAACGCATAATGCATAACGCATAACGCATAACGCATAACGCATAACGCATAACGCATAACGCATAACGCATAACGCATAACGTATAACGCATAACGCATACCGTATAACGCATAACGCATAACGAACACCGGAAAACCCATAACGCCTAACCCATAACGGATCACGAATAACGCATAATGCATAACGCATAAAGCATAACGCATAACGCATAACGCATAACGCATAACACATAACGCATAACGCATAACGCATAACGCATAACGCATAACGCATAACGCATAACGCATAACGTATAACGCATAACGCATACCGTATAACGCATAATGCATAACGCATAACGCATAACGCATAACGCATAACGCATAACGCATAACGCATAACGCATAACGCATAACGTATAACGCATAACGCATACCGTATAACGCATAACGCATAACGAACACCGGAAAACCCATAACGCCTAACGCATAACGGATCACGAATAACGCATAATGCTTAACGCATTACGCATAACTTTTAACTCATAACTCATAACGAATAACGCATAACGCAAAATGAATAACGCATAAAGCATAACGCATAACCCATAACCCTTAACGCATAACGCATAACGCATAACGCATAACGCATAACGCATAACGCATAACGCATAACGCATAACGCATAACGCAAAACGCATAACGCATAACGCATAACGCATAACGCATAACGCATATCGCATAACACATACGCATAACGCATAAGGCATAACGCATTACGCATAACTTTTAACTCATAACTCATAACGAATAACGCATAACGCAAAATGAATAACGCATAACGCATAACGCATAACGCATATCGCATAACGCATAAATCATAACCCATAACGCACAACGCATAACGCATAATGCACAACGCATAACGAATACCGCAAAACGCATAACGCATAACGCATAACGCATAACTCATAACGCATAACGCATAACCCATAACGCATAACGCATAACGCAAACGTATAACGCACAACGCATAACGCATAACGCATAACGCATAACATATAACGCATAACGCATAACGCATAACGCATAACGCATAACGCATAACGCATAACGCATAACGTATAACGCATAACGCATAACGTATAACGCATAACGCATAACGCATAACGCATAACCATAACGCATAACGCATAACCCATAACGCATAACGCATAACGCATAACGTATAACGCATAACGCATACCGTATAACGCATAATGCATAACGCATAACGCATAACGCATAACGCATAACGCATAACGCATAACGCATAACGCATAACGCATAACGTATAACGCATAACGCATACCGTATAACGCATAACGCATAACGAACACCGGAAAACCCATAACGCCTAACCCATAACGGATCACGAATAACGCATAATGCATAACGCATAAAGCATAACGCATAACGCATAACGCATAACGCATAACGCATAACGCATAACGCATAACGCATAACGCATAACGCATAACGCATAACTCATAACGCATAACGCATAACCCAAACGCATAACGCATGACACATAACGCATAACGCATAACGCATAACGTGTAACTCATAACGCATAACGCATAAAGCATAACGCATAACGCATAACGCATAACGCATATCGCATAACGCATAATACATAACGTATAACGCATAACGCATACCGTATAACGCATAACGCATAACGCAAACGTATAACGCACAACGCATAACGCATAACGCATAACGCATAACATATAACGCATAACGCATAACGCATAACGCATAACGCATAACGCATAACGTATAACGCATAACGCATAACGCATATCGCATAACGCATAATACATAACGTATAACGCTTAACGCATACCGTATAACGCATAACGCATAACGCAAACGTATAACGCACAACGCATAACGCATAACGCATAACGCATAAAGCAAAACGCATAACGCAAACGTATAACGCACAACGCATAACGCATAACCATAACGCATAACGCACAACGCATAACGTATAACGCATAACGCATAACGCATACCGTATAACGCATAATGCATAACGCATAAAGCATAACGCATAACGCATAACGCATAACGCATAACGCATAACGCATAACGCATAACGCATAACGCATAACGCATAACGCATAACGCATAAAGCAAAACGCATAACGCAAACGTATAACGCACAACGCATAACGCATAACGCATAACGCATAACGCATAACGCATAACGTATAACGCATAACGCATAACGCATAACGCATAACGCATAACGCATAACGCATAACCATAACGCATAACGCATAACCCATAACGCATAACGCATAACGCATAACGTATAACGCATAACGCATACCGTATAACGCATAATGCATAACGCATAACGCATAACGCATAACGCATAACGCATAACGCATAACGCATAACGCATAACGCATAACGTATAACGCATAACGCATACCGTATAACGCATAACGCATAACGAACACCGGAAAACCCATAACGCCTAACGCATAACGGATCACGAATAACGCATAATGCTTAACGCATAAAGCATAACGCATAACGCATAACGCATAACGCATAACGCATAACGCATAACGCATAACGCATAACGCATAACGCATAACGCATAACGCATAACGCATAACGCATAACGCATAACGCATAACGCATAACGCATAACGCATAACGCATAACGCATAACGCATAACGCAAAACGCATAACGCATAACGCATAACGCATAACGCATAACGCATATCGCATAACACATACGCATAACGCATAAGGCATAACGCATTACGCATAACTTTTAACTCATAACTCATAACGAATAACGCATAACGCAAAATGAATAACGCATAAAGCATAACGCATAACCCATAACCCTTAACGCATAACGCATAACGCATAATGCACAACGCTTAACGAATACCGCAAATCGCATAACGCCTAACGCATAACGGATCACGCATGACGCATAACGCATAACGCATAACGCATAACGCATAACGCATAACGCATAACGCATAACGCATAACGCATAAGGCATAACGCATAACGCATAACGCATAACGCATAACGCATAACGCATAACGCATAACGCATAACGCATAACGCATAACGCATAACGCATAACGCATAACGCATAACGCATAACGCATAACGCATAATGCATAACGCATAAAGCATAACGCATAACGCATAAC
Source organism: Lasioglossum morio (assembly GCA_916610235.2). Taxonomy (NCBI): domain Eukaryota; kingdom Metazoa; phylum Arthropoda; class Insecta; order Hymenoptera; family Halictidae; genus Lasioglossum; species Lasioglossum morio. Next base: position 3,319,566 of record CAKAJA020000347.1, read on the forward strand.
GCATAACGCATAACGCATAACGCATAACGCATAACGCATAACGCATAACGCATAACGCATAACGCATAACGCATAACGCATAAAGCAAAACGCATAACGCAAACGTATAACGCACAACGCATAACGCATAACGCATAACCATAACGCATAACGCATAACCCATAACGCATAACGCATAACGCATAACGTATAACGCATACGCATACCGTATAACGCATAATGCATAACGCATAACGCATAACGCATAACGCATAACGCATAACGCATAACGCATAACGTATAACGCATAACGCATACCGTATAACGCATAACGCATAACGAACACCGGAAAACCCATAACGCCTAACGCATAACGGATCACGAATAACGCATAATGCATAACGCATAAAGCATAACGCATAACGCATAACGCATAACGCATAACGCATAACGCATAACGCATAACGCATAACGCATAACGCATAACGCATAACGCATAACGCATAACGCATAACGCATAACGCATAACGCATAACGCATAACGCATAACGCATAACGCATAACGCATAACGCATAACGCATAACGCATAACGCATAACGCATAACGCATAACGCATAACGCATAACGCATAACGCATAACGCATAACGCATAACGCATAACGCATAACGCATAACGCATAACGCATAACGCATAACGCATAACGCATAACGCAAAACGCATAACGCATAACGCATAACGCATAACGCATAACGCATAACGCATATCGCATAACGCATAACGCATAACACATAACGCATAACGCATAACGCATAACGTGTAACTCATAACGCATAACGCATAAAGCATAACGCATAACGCATAACGCATAACGCATATCGCATAACGCATAATACATAACGTATAACGCATAACGCATACCGTATAACGCATAACGCATAACGCAAACGTATAACGCACAACGCATAACGCATAACGCATAACGCATAACATATAACGCATAACGCATAACGCATAACGCATAACGCATAACGCATAACGCATAACGCATAACGCACAACGCATAACGCATAACGCATAACGCATAACATATAACGCATAACGCATAACGCGTAACGCATAACGCAAACGTATAACGCACAACGCATAACGCATAACGCATAACGCATAACATATAACGCATAACGCATAACGCATAACGCATAACGCATAACGCATAACGCATAACGCATAACGCACAACGCATAACGCATAACGCATAACGCATAACGCATAACATATAACGCATAACGCATAACGCATAACGCATAACGCATAACGCATAACGCATAACGCATAACGCATAACGCATAACGCACAACGCATAACGCATAACGCATAACGCATAACATATAACGCATAACGCATAAAGCATAACGAACAACCCATAACGAATAATCCATAACGCATAACGCATAACGCATAACGCATAACGCATAACGCATAACGCATAACGCATAACATATAACGCATAACGCATAACGCATAACGCATAACGCATAACGCATAACGCATAACGCATAACGCATAACGCATAACGCACAACGCATAACGCACAACGCATAACGCATAACGCATAACGCATAACATATAACGCATAACGCATAAAGCATAACGAACAACCCATAACGAATAATCCATAACGCATAACGCATAACGCATAACGCATAACGCATAAAGTATACCGCATAACGCATAACGCATAACGCAAACGTATAACGCAGAACGCATAACGCATAACGCATAACGCATAACGCATAACGCATAACATATAACGCATAACGCATAACGCATAACGCATAACATATAACGCATAACGCATAACGCGTAACGCATAACGCAAACGTATAACGCACAACGCATAACGCATAACGCATAACGCATAACATATAACGCATAACGCATAACGCATAACGCATAACGCATAACGCATAACGCATAACGCATAACGCACAACGCATAACGCATAACGCATAACGCATAACGCATAACATATAACGCATAACGCATAACGCATAACGCATAACGCATAACGCATAACGCATAAAGCAAAACGCATAACGCAAACGTATAACGCACAACGCATAACGCATAACGCATAACCATAACGCACAACGCATAACGCATAACGCATAACGCATAACGCATAACATATAACGCATAACGCATAACGCATAACGCATAACGCATAACGCATAACGCATAACGCATAACGCATAACGCATAACGCACAACGCATAACGCATAACGCATAACGCATAACATATAACGCATAACGCATAAAGCATAACGAACAACCCATAACGAATAATCCATAACGCATAACGCATAACGCATAACGCATAACGCATAAAGTATACCGCATAACGCATAACGCATAACGCAAACGTATAACGCAGAACGCATAACGCATAACGCATAACGCATAACATATAACGCATAACGCATAACGCATAACGCATAACGCATAACGCATAACGCATAACGCATAACGCATAACGCACAACGCATAACGCATAACGCATAACGCATAACATATAACGCATAACGCATGACGCATAACGCATAACGCATAACGCATAACGCATAACGCATAACGCATAACACATAACGCATAACGCATAACGCATAACGCATAACGCATAACGCATAACGTGTAACTCATAACGCATAACGCATAAAGCATAACGCATAACGCATAACGCATAACGCATAACGCATAACGCATAACGCATATCGCATAACGCATAATACATAACGTATAACGCATAACGCATACCGTATAACGCATAACGCATAACGCATAACGCATAACGCAAACGTATAACGCACAACGCATAACGCATAACGCATAACGCATAACATATAACGCATAACGCATAACGCATAACGCATAACGCATAACGCATAACGCATAACGCATAACGCATAACGCACAACGCATAACGCATAACGCATAACGCATAACATATAACGCATAACGCATAAAGCATAACGAACAACCCATAACGAATAATCCATAACGCATAACGCATAACGCATAACGCATAAAGTATAACGCATAACGCATAACGCATAACGCAAACTTATAACGCACAACGCATAGCGCATAACGCATAACGCATAACGCATAACGCATAACGCATAACGCATAACGGATCACGCATAACGCATAACGCATAACGCATAACGCATAACGCATAACGCATAACGCATAACGCATAACGCATAACGCATAACGCATAAAGCATAACGCATAACGCATAACGCATAACGCATAAAGCATAACGCATAACGCATAACGCATAACCATAACGCATAACGCATAACGCATAACGCATAACGCATAACCATAACGCATAACGCATAACCCATAACGCATAACGCATAACGCATAACGTAAAACGCATAACGCATACCGTATAACGCATAATGCATAACGCATAACGCATAACGCATAACGCATAACCCATACCGTATAACGCATAACGCATAACGCTTGACGCAAACGTATAGCGCACAACGCATAACGCAAAACGCATAACGTTAACGCATAACTCATAACGCATAAGGCTTGATGCATGACGCATATCGCATATCGCATAACGCATAAGGCTTGATGCATGAAGCATATCGCATAACGCATAAGGCATAACGCATAATACATAACGTATAACGCATTATGCATAACGCATAACGCATAACGCATAACGCATAACGCATAACGCATAACGCATAACGCATATCGCATAACACATACGCATAACGCATAAGGCATAACGCATAACGCATAACGCATAACGCATAACGCATAACGCATAACGCATAACGCATAACGCATAACGCATAACGCATAACGCATAACGCATAACGCATAACGCATAACGCATAACGCATAACGCATAACGCATAACGCATAACGCATAACGCATAACGCATAACGCATAACGCATAACGCAAAACGCATAACGCATAACGCATAACGCATAACGCATAACGCATAACGCATAACGCATATCGCATAACACATACGCATAACGCATAAGGCATAACGCATTACGCATAACTTTTAACTCATAACTCATAACGAATAACGCATAACGCAAAATGAATAACGCATAAAGCATAACGCATAACCCATAACCCTTAACGCATAACGCATAACGCATAATGCACAACGCTTAACGAATACCGCAAATCGCATAACGCCTAACGCATAACGGATCACGCATGACGCATAAAGCATAACGCATAACGCATAACGCATAACGCATATCGCATAACGCATAAATCATAACCCATAACGCACAACGCATAACGCATAATGCACAACGCATAACGAATACCGCAAAACGCATAACGCATAACGCATAACGCATAACTCATAACGCATAACGCATAACCCATAACGCATAACGCATAACACATAACGCATAACGCATAACGCATAACGTGTAACTCATAACGTATAACGCATAACGCATACCGTGTAACGCATAACGCATAACTCAAACGTATAACGCACAACGCATAACGCATAACGCATAACGCATAAAGCAAAACGCATAACGCAAACGTATAACGCACAACGCATAACGCATAACCATAACGCATAACGCACAACGCATAACGTATAACGCATAACGCATAACGCATACCGTATAACGCATAATGCATAACGCATAAAGCATAACGCATAACGCATAACGCATAACGCATAACGCATAACGCATAACGCATAACGCATAACGCATAACCATAACGCATAACGCATAACCCATAACGCATAACGCATAACGCATAACGTATAACGCATAACGCATACCGTATAACGCATAATGCATAACGCATAACGCATAACGCATAACGCATAACGCATAACGCATAACGCATAACGCATAACGTATAACGCATAACGCATACCGTATAACGCATAACGCATAACGAACACCGGAAAACCCATAACGCCTAACGCATAACGGATTACGAATAACGCATAATGCATAACGCATAAAGCATAACGCATAACGCATAACGCATAACGCATAACGCATAACGCATAACGCATAACGCATAACGCATAACGCATAACGCATAACGCATAACGCATAACGCATAACGCATAACGCATAACGCATAACGCATAACGCATAACGCATAACGCATAACGCATAACGCATAACTCATAACGCATAACGCATAACGCATAACGCATAACGCATAACGCATAACGCATAACGCATAACGCATAACGCATAACGCATAACGCATAACGCATAACGCATAACGCATAACGCATAACGCATAACGCATAACGCATAACGCATAACGCATAACGCATAACGCATAACGCATAACGCATAACGCATAACGCATAACGCATAACGCAAAACGCATAACGCATAACGCATAACGCATAACGCATATCGCATAACACATACGCATAACGCATAAGGCATAACGCATTACGCATAACTTTTAACTCATAACTCATAACGAATAACGCATAACGCAAAATGAATAACGCATAAAGCATAACGCATAACCCATAACCCTTAACGCATAACGCATAACGCATAATGCACAACGCTTAACGAATACCGCAAATCGCATAACGCCTAACGCATAACGGATCACGCATGACGCATAAAGCATAACGCATAACGCATAACGCATAACGCATAACGCATAACGCATAAATCATAACACATAACGCACAACGCATAACGCATAATGCACAACGCATAACGAATACCGCAAAACGCATAACGCATAACGCATAACGCATAACTCATAACGCATAACGCATAACCCATAACGCATAACGCATAACGCAAACGTATAACGCACAACGCATAACGCATAACGCATAACGCATAACATATAACGCATAACGCATAACGCATAACGCATAACGCATAACGCATAACGCATAACGCATAACGTATAACGCATAACGCATAACGTATAACGCATAACGCATAACGCATAACGCATAACCATAACGCATAACGCATAACCCATAACGCATAACGCATAACGCATAACGTATAACGCATAACGCATACCATATAACGCATAATGCATAACGCATAACGCATAACGCATAACGCATAACGCATAACGCATAACGCATAACGCATAACGTATAACGCATAACGCATACCGTATAACGCATAACGCATAACGAACACCGGAAAACCCATAACGCCTAACGCATAACGGATCACGAATAACGCATAATGCATAACGCATAAAGCATAACGCATAACGCATAACGCATAACGCATAACGCATAACGCATAACGCATAACGCATAACGCATAACGCATAACTCATAACGCATAACGCATAACCCATAACGCATAACGCATAACACATAACGCATAACGCATAACGCATAACGTGTAACTCATAACGCATAACGCATAAAGCATAACGCATAACGCATAACGCATAACGCATATCGCATAACGCATAATACATAACGTATAACGCATAACGCATACCGTATAACGCATAACGCATAACGCAAACGTATAACGCACAACGCATAACGCATAACGCATAACGCATAACATATAACGCATAACGCATAACGCATAACGCATAACGCATAACGCATAACGTATAACGCATAACGCATAACGCATATCGCATAACGCATAATACATAACGTATAACGCATAACGCATACCGTATAACGCATAACGCATAACGCAAACGTATAACGCACAACGCATAACGCATAACGCATAACGCATAAAGCAAAACGCATAACGCAAACGTATAACGCACAACGCATAACGCATAACCATAACGCATAACGCACAACGCATAACGTATAACGCATAACGCATAACGCATACCGTATAACGCATAATGCATAACGCATAAAGCATAACGCATAACGCATAACGCATAACGCATAACGCATAACGCATAACGCATAACGCATAACGCATAACGCATAACGCATAACGCATAAAGCAAAAAGCATAACGCAAACGTATAACGCACAACGCATAACGCATAACGCATAACGCATAACGCATAACGCATAACGCATAACGCATAACGCATAACGCATAACGCATAACGCATAACGCATAACGCATAACCATAACGCATAACGCATAACCCATAACGCATAACGCATAACGCATAACGTATAACGCATAACGCATACCGTATAACGCATAATGCATAACGCATAACGCATAACGCATAACGCATAACGCATAACGCATAACGCATAACGCATAACGCATAACGTATAACGCATAACGCATACCGTATAACGCATAACGCATAACGAACACCGGAAAACCCATAACGCCTAACGCATAACGGAACACGAATAACGCATAATGCTTAACGCATAAAGCATAACGCATAACGCATAACGCATAACGCATAACGCATAACGCATAACGCATAACGCATAACGCATAACGCATAACGCATAACGCATAACGCATAACGCATAACGCATAACGCATAACGCATAACGCATAACGCATAACGCATAACGCATAACGCATAACGCAAAACGCATAACGCATAACGCATAACGCATAACGCATAACGCATATCGCATAACACATACGCATAACGCATAAGGCATAACGCATTACGCATAACTTTTAACTCATAACTCATAACGAATAACGCATAACGCAAAATGAATAACGCATAAAGCATAACGCATAACCCATAACCCTTAACGCATAACGCATAACGCATAATGCACAACGCTTAACGAATACCGCAAATCGCATAACGCCTAACGCATAACGGTTCACGCATGACGCATAAAGCATAACGCATAACGCATAACGCATAACGCATATCGCATAACGCATAAATCATAACCCATAACGCACAACGCATAACGCATAACGCATAACGCATAACGCATAACATATAACGCATAACGCATAACGCATAACGCATAACGCATAACGCATAACGCATAACGCATAACGCATAACGCATAACGCATAACGCATAACGCATAACGCATAACGCATAAAGCAAAACGCATAACGCAAACGTATAACGCACAACGCATAACGCATAACGCATAACGCATAACGCATAACGCATAACGCATAACGTATAACGCATAACGCATAACGCATAACGCATAACGCATAACGCATAACCATAACGCATAACGCATAACCCATAACGCATAACGCATAACGCATAACGTATAACGCATAACGCATACCGTATAACGCATAATGCATAACGCATAACGCATAACGCATAACGCATAACGCATAACGCATAACGCATAACGTATAACGCATAACGCATACCGTATAACGCATACCGTATAACGCATAACGCATAACGAACACCGGAAAACCCATAACGCCTAACGCATAACGGATCACGAATAACGCATAATGCTTAACGCATAAAGCATAACGCATAACGCATAACGCATAACGCATAACGCATAACGCATAACGCATAACGCATAACGCATAACGCATAACGCATAACGCATAACGCATAACGCATAACGCATAACGCATAACGCATAACGCATAACGCATAACGCATAACGCATAACGCATAACGCATAACGCATAACGCATAACGCATAACGCATAACGCATAACGCATAACGCATAACGCATAACGCAAAACGCATAACGCATAACGCATAACGCATAACGCATAACGCATAACGCATATCGCATAACGCATAACGCATAACACATAACGCATAACGCATAACGCATAACGTGTAACTCATAACGCATAACGCATAAAGCATAACGCATAACGCATAACGCATAACGCATATCGCATAACGCATAATACATAACGTATAACGCATAACGCATACCGTATAACGCATAACGCATAACGCAAACGTATAACGCACAACGCATAACGCATAACGCATAACGCATAACATATAACGCATAACGCATAACGCATAACGCATAACGCATAACGCATAACGCATAACGCACAACGCATAACGCATAACGCATAACGCATAACATATAACGCATAACGCATAACGCGTAACGCATAACGCAAACGTATAACGCACAACGCATAACGCATAACGCATAACGCATAACATATAACGCATAACGCATAACGCATAACGCATAACGCATAACGCATAACGCATAACGCATAACGCACAACGCATAACGCATAACGCATAACGCATAACGCATAACATATAACGCATAACGCATAACGCATAACGCATAACGCATAACGCATAACGCATAACGCATAACGCACAACGCATAACGCATAACGCATAACGCATAACATATAACGCATAACGCATAAAGCATAACGAACAACCCATAACGAATAACCCATAACGCATAACGCATAACGCATAACGCATAACGCATAAAGTATACCGCATAACGCATAACGCATAACGCAAACGTATAACGCAGAACGCATAACGCATAACGCATAACGCATAACATATAACGCATAACGCATAACGCATAACGCATAACGCATAACGCATAACGCATAACGCATAACGCACAACGCATAACGCATAACGCATAACGCATAACATATAACGCATAACGCATAACGCATAACGCATAACGCATAACGCATAACGCATAACGCATATCGCATAACGCATAATACATAACGTATAACGCATAACGCATACCGTATAACGCATAACGCATAACGCATAACGCATAACGCATAACTCATAACGCATAACGCATAACGCATAACGCATAACGCATAACGCATAACGCATAACGCATAACGCACAACGCATAACGCATAACGCATAACGCATAACATATAACGCATAACGCATAAAGCATAACGAACAACCCATAACGAATAATCCATAACGCATAACGCATAACGCATAACGCATAAAGTATAACGCATAACGCATAACGCATAACGCAAACTTATAACGCACAACGCATAGCGCATAACGCATAACGCATAACGCATAACGCATAACGCATAACGCATAACGCATAACGCATAACGGATCACGCATAACGCATAACGCATAACGCATAACGCATAACGCATAACGCATAACGCATAACGCATAACGCATAAAGCATAACGCATAACGCATAACGCATAACGCATAAAGCATAACGCATAACGCATAACGCATAACCATAACGCATAACGCATAACGCATACCGCATAACGCATAACCATAACGCATAACGCATAACCCATAACGCATAACGCATAACGCATAACGTATAACGCATAACGCATACCGTATAACGCATAATGCATAACGCATAACGCATAACGCATAACGCATAACCCATACCGTATAACGCATAACGCATAACGCTTGACGCAAACGTATAGCGCACAACGCATAACGCAAAACGCATAACGTTAACGCATAACTCATAACGCATAAGGCTTGATGCATGACGCATATCGCATATCGCATAACGCATAAGGCTTGATGCATGAAGCATATCGCATAACGCATAAGGCATAACGCATAATACATAACGTATAACGCATTATGCATAACGCATAACGCATAACGCATAACGCATAACGCATAACGCATAACGCATAACGCATAACGCATAACGCATAACGCATAACGCATAACGCATAACGCATAACGCATAACGCATAACGCATAACGCATAACGCATAACGCATAACGCATAACGCATAACGCATAACGCATAACGCATAACGCATAACGCAAAACGCATAACGCATAACGCATAACGCATAACGCATATCGCATAACGCATAACGCATAACACATAACGCATAACGCATAACGCATAACGTGTAACTCATAACGCATAACGCATAAAGCATAACGCATAACGCATAACGCATAACGCATATCGCATAACGCATAATACATAACGTATAACGCATAACGCATACCGTATAACGCATAACGCATAACGCAAACGTATAACGCACAACGCATAACGCATAACGCATAACATATAACGCATAACGCATAACGCATAACGCATAACGCATAACGCATAACGCATAACGCACAACGCATAACGCATAACGCATAACGCATAACATATAACGCATAACGCATAACGCGTAACGCATAACGCAAACGTATAACGCACAACGCATAACGCATAACGCATAACGCATAACATATAACGCATAACGCATAACGCATAACGCATAACGCATAACGCATAACGCATAACGCATAACGCACAACGCATAACGCATAACGCATAACGCATAACGCATAACGCATAACGCATAACGCATAACGCATAACGCATAACGCATAACGCATAACGCATAACGCACAACGCATAACGCATAACGCATAACATATAACGCATAACGCATAAAGCATAACGAACAACCCATAACGAATAATCCATAACGCATAACGCATAACGCATAACGCATAACGCATAAAGTATACCGCATAACGCATAACGCATAACGCAAACGTATAACGCAGAACGCATAACGCATAACGCATAACGCATAACATATAACGCATAACGCATAACGCATAACGCATAACGCATAACGCATAACGCATAACGCATAACGCACAACGCATAACGCATAACGCATAACGCATAACATATAACGCATAACGCATAACGCATAACGCATAACGCATAACGCATAACGCATAACGCATAACGCATATCGCATAACGCATAATACATAACGTATAACGCATAACGCATACCGTATAACGCATAACGCATAACGCATAACGCATAACGCAAACGTATAACGCACAACGCATAACGCATAACGCATAACGCATAACGCATAACGCATAACATATAACGCATAACGCATAACGCATAACGCATAACGCATAACGCATAACGCATAACGCATAACGCATAACGCATAACGCATAACGCATAACGCATAACGCATAACGCATAACGCATAACGCATAAAGCATAACGCATAACGCATAACGCATAACGCATAAAGCATAACGCATAACGCATAACGCATAACCATAACGCATAACGCATAACGCATACCGCATAACGCATAACCATAACGCATAACGCATAACCCATAACGCATAACGCATAACGCATAACGTATAACGCATAACGCATACCGTATAACGCATAATGCATAACGCATAACGCATAACGCATAACGCATAACCCATACCGTATAACGCATAACGCATAACGCTTGACGCAAACGTATAGCGCACAACGCATAACGCAAAACGCATAACGTTAACGCATAACTCATAACGCATAAGGCTTGATGCATGACGCATATCGCATATCGCATAACGCATAAGGCTTGATGCATGAAGCATATCGCATAACGCATAAGGCATAACGCATAATACATAACGTATAACGCATTATGCATAACGCATAACGCATAACGCATAACGCATAACGCATAACGCATAACGCATAACGCATAACGCATAACGCATAACGCATAACGCATAACGCATAACGCATAACGCATAACGCATAACGCATAACGCATAACGCATAACGCATAACGCATAACGCATAACGCATAACGCATAACGCATAACGCATAACGCATAACGCAAAACGAATAACGCATAACGCATAACGCATAACGCATAACGCATAACGCATATCGCATAAAGCATAACGCATAACACATAACGCATAACGCATAACGCATAACGTGTAACTCATAACGCATAACGCATAAAGCATAACGCATAACGCATAACGCATAACGCATATCGCATAACGCATAATACATAACGTATAACGCATAACGCATACCGTATAACGCATAACGCATAACGCAAACGTATAACGCACAACGCATAACGCATAACGCATAACGCATAACATATAACGCATAACGCATAACGCATAACGCATAACGCATAACGCATAACGCATAACGCACAACGCATAACGCATAACGCATAACGCATAACATATAACGCATAACGCATAACGCGTAACGCATAACGCAAACGTATAACGCACAACGCATAACGCATAACATATAACGCATAACGCATAACGCGTAACGCATAACGCAAACGTATAACGCACAACGCATAACGCATAACGCATAACGCATAACATATAACGCATAACGCATAACGCATAACGCATAACGCATAACGCATAACGCATAACGCATAACGCACAACGCATAACGCATAACGCATAACGCATAACGCATAACATATAACGCATAACGCATAACGCATAACGCATAACGCATAACGCATAACGCATAACGCATAACGCACAACGCATAACGCATAACGCATAACGCATAACATATAACGCATAACGCATAAAGCATAACGAACAACCCATAACGAATAATCCATAACGCATAACGCATAACGCATAACGCATAACGCATAAAGTATACCGCATAACGCATAACGCATAACGCAAACGTATAACGCAGAACGCATAACGCATAACGCATAACGCATAACATATAACGCATAACGCATAACGCATAACGCATAACGCATAACGCATAACGCATAACGCATAACGCATAACGCACAACGCATAACGCATAACGCATAACGCATAACATATAACGCATAACGCATAACGCATAACGCATAACGCATAACGCATAACGCATATCGCATAACGCATAATACATAACGTATAACGCATAACGCATACCGTATAACGCATAACGCATAACGCATAACGCATAACGCAAACGTATAACGCACAACGCATAACGCATAACGCATAACGCATAACATATAACGCATAACGCATAACGCATAACGCATAACGCATAACGCATAACGCATAACGCATAACGCATAACGCATAACGCATAACGCATAACGCACAACGCATAACGCATAACGCATAACGCATAACATATAACGCATAACGCATAAAGCATAACGAACAACCCATAACGAATAATCCATAACGCATAACGCATAACGCATAACGCATAAAGTATAACGCATAACGCATAACGCATAACGCAAACTTATAACGCACAACGCATAGCGCATAACGCATAACGCATAACGCATAACGCATAACGCATAACGCATAACGCATAACGGATCACGCATAACGCATAACGCATAACGCATAACGCATAACGCATAACGCATAACGCATAACGCATAACGCATAAAGCATAACGCATAACGCATAACGCATAACGCATAAAGCATAACGCATAACGCATAACGCATAACCATAACGCATAACGCATAACGCATACCGCATAACGCATAACCATAACGCATAACGCATAACCCATAACGCATAACGCATAACGCATAACGTATAACGCATAACGCATACCGTATAACGCATAATGCATAACGCTTGACGCAAACGTATAGCGCACAACGCATAACGCAAAACGCATAACGTTAACGCATAACTCATAACGCATAAGGCTTGATGCATGACGCATATCGCATATCGCATAACGCATAAGGCTTGATGCATGAAGCATATCGCATAACGCATAAGGCATAACGCATAATACATAACGTATAACGCATTATGCATAACGCATAACGCATAACGCATAACGCATAACGCATAACGCATAACGCATATCGCATAACACATACGCATAACGCATAACGCATAACGCATAACGCATAACGCATAACGCACAACGCATAACGCATAACGCATAACGCATAACATATAACGCATAACGCATAACGCATAACGCATAACGCATAACGCATAACGCATAACGCATAACGCGTATCGCACAACGCATAACGCATAACGTATAACGCATAACGCATACCGTATAACGCATAACGCATAACGCATAACGCAAACGTATAAGGCACAACGCATAACGCATAACGCATAACATATAACGCATAACGCATAACGCATAACGCATAACGCATAAAGCATAACGCATAACGCATAACGCATAACGCATATCGCATAACGCATAACGCATAACGCATAACGCATAACGCATAAAGCATAACGCATAACGCATAACGCAAACGTATAACGCACAACGCATAACGCATAACGCATAACGCATAACGCATAACGCATATCGCATAACGCATAATACATAACGTATAACGCATAACGCATACCGTATAACGCATAACGCATAACGCATAACGCAAACGTATAACTTACAACGCATAACGCATAACGCATAACATATAACGCATAACGCATAACGCATAACGCATAACGCATAACGCATAACGCATAACGCATAACGCATAACGCACAACGCATAACGCATAACGCATAACGCATAACATATAACGCATAACGCATAACGCATAACGCATAACGCATAACGCATAACGCATAACGCATCACGCATATCGCACAACGCATAACGCATAACGTATAACGCATAACGCATACCGTATAACGCATAACGCATAACGCATAACGCAAACGTATAAGGCACAACGCATAACGCATAACGCATAACATATAACGCATAACGCATAACGCATAACGCATAACGCATAAAGCATAACGCATAACGCATAACGCATAACGCATAACGCATATCGCATAACGCATAACGCATAACGCATAACGCATAACGCATAACGCATAAAGCATAACGCATAACGCATAACGCAAACGTATAACGCACAACGCATAACGCATAACGCATAACGCATAACGCATAACGTATAACGCATAACGGATAACGCATAACGCATAACGCATAACGCATAACGCATAACGCATAACGCATATCGCATAACGCATAACGCATAACCATAACGCATAACGCATAACGCATAACGCATAACGCATAACGCATAACCATAACGCATAACGCATAACCCATAACGCATAACGAATAACGCATAACGTATAACGCATAACGCATACCGTATAACGCATAATGCATAACGCATAACGCATAACGCATAACGCATAACGTATAACGCATAACGCATACCGTATAACGCATAACGCATAACGCATAACGCAAACGTATAGCGCACAACGCATAATGCATAAACCATAACCCTTACTTCATAACGCATAACGCATAATGCACAACGCATAACGCATAACGCATAACGTATAACGCATAACGCATACCGTATAACGCATAATGCATAACGCATAACGCATAACGCATAACGCATAACGCATAACGCATAACGTATAACGCATAACGCATACCGTATAACGCATAACGCATAACGCAAACGTATAGCGCACAACGCATAATGCATAAACCATAACCCTTACTTCATAACGCCATAACGCATAATGCACAACGCATAACGAACACCGGAAAACCCATAACGCATAACGCATAATGCATAACGCATAAAGCATAACGCATAACGCATAACGCATAACGCATAACGCATAACGGATCACGCATAACGCATAACCCATAACGCATAACGCATAACGCATAACGCATAACGCATAACCATAACGCATAACCATAACGCATAACGCATAACGCATAACGCATAACGCATAACCATAACGCATAACGCATAACCCATAACGCATAACGCATAACGCATAACGTATAACGCATAACGCATACCGTATAACGCATAATGCATAACGCATAACGCATAACGCATAACGCATAACGCATAACGCATAACGCATAAAGCAAAACGCATAACGCAAACGTATAACGCACAACGCATAACGCATAACGCATAACGCATAACGCACAACGCATAACGTATAACGCATAACGCATAATGCATAACGCATAACGCATAACGCATAACGCATAACGCAATTCGCATAACGCATAACCCATAACGCATAACGCATAACGCATAACGCATAACGCATAACGCAAACCCATAAGGCATAAGGCATAACGCATAACGCATAACGCATAACGCATGTCGGATCACTCATAACTCATAACGCATAACGCATAAAGCATAAAGCATAACGTATAACGCATAACGCATATCGCATAACGCATAACGCATAACCCATAACGCATAACGCATAACGCATAACGCATAACGCAAACCCATAAGGCATAAGGCATAACGCATAACGCATAACGCATGTCGGATCACTCATAACGCATAACGCATAACGCATAAAGCATAAAGCATAACGTATATCGCATAACGCATATCGCATAACGCAAAACGCATAAAGCATAACGCATAACGCATAACGCATAACGCATATCGCATAACGCATAACGCATAACGTATAACGCATAACGCATACCGTATAACGCATAACGCATAACGCATAACGCAAACGTATAACGCACAACGCATAACGTATACAGCAAAACGCATAATGCTTAACGCATATCGGATCACGCTATAACGCATAACGCATAACGCATAACGCATAACGCATAACGCATATCGAATAACGCATAAAGTGTAACTCATAACGCATAACGCATAAAGCATAATGCATAACGCATAACGCATAACGCATATCGCATAACGCATAACGCATAACGTATAACGCATAACGCATAACGCATAACGCATAACGTATAACTTAAAACTCATTACTCATAACGACTAACGCATAACGCATAACGCATAACGCATAACGCATAACGCATAACGCATAACGCATAACGCATAACGCATAACGCATATCGAATAACGCATAACGTGTAACTCATAACGCATAACGCATAAAGCATAATGCATAACGCATAACGCATAACGCATATCGCATAACGCATAACGCATAACGTATAACGCATAACGCATACCTTATAACGCATAACGCATAACGCATAACGCATAACGCATAACGCATATCGCATAACGCATAACGCATAACGTTTAACGCATAACGCATACCGTATAACGCATAACGCATAACGCATAACGCAAAACGCATAACGCATAACGTTACCGCATAAGGCTTTATGCATGATGCATATCGCATAACGCATAACGCATAACGCATAACTCATAACGTATAACGCATAACGCATAATGCATAACGCATAACGCATAACGCATAATGCATAACGCATAACGCATAACGCATAACGCATAACGCATAACGCCTAACGGATCAGGCATAACGCATAACGCATAACGCATAACGCATAACGCATAACGCATAACGCATAACGCATAACGCCTTACGGATCAGGCATAACGCATAACGCATATTGCATAACACATAACGCATAATGCATAACGCATAACGCATAACGCATAACGCATAACGCATATCTCATAACGTACAACGTATACCGCATAACGCATAACGCATAACGCATAACGCATAACGCATAACGATTAACGCATAACGCATAACGCATATCGCATAACGCATAACGCATAACGCATAACGCATAACGTATAACGCAAAACGCATAACGCATAACGTTACCGCATAAGGCTTTATGCATGATGCATATCGCATAACGCATAACGCATAACGCATAACTCATAACGTATAACGCATAACGCATAACGCATAACGCATAACTCATAACGTATAACGCATAACGCATAATGCATAACGCATAACGCATAACGCATAATGCATAACGCATAACGCATAACGCATAACGCATAACGCATAACGCCTAACGGATCAGGCATAACGCATAACGCATAACGCATAACGCATAACGCATAACGCATAACGCATAACGCATAACGCCTTACGGATCAGGCATAACGCATAACGCATATTGCATAACACATAACGCATAACGCATAACGCATAACGCATAACGCATAACGCATAACGCATATCTCATAACGTACAACGTATAACGCATAACGCATAACGCATAACGCATAACGCATAACGCATAACGATTAACGCATAACGCATAACGCATATCGCATAACGCATAACGCATAACGCATAACGTATAACGTATAACGCAAAACGCATAACGCATAACGTTACCGCATAAGGCTTTATGCATGATGCATATCGCATAACGCATAACGCATAACGCATAACTCATAACGTATAACGCATAACGCATAATGCATAACGCATAACGCATAACGCATAACGCACAACGCAAACGTATAACGCACAACGCATAATGCATAACGCATAACGCATAACGCATAACGCATGGCGCATAACGCAAAATGCATAACGCATAACGCATAACGCATAACGCATAAGGCATAACGCATAACGCATAACGCATAACGCACAACGCATATCGCATAACGCATAACGCATAACGCATAACGCATGGCGCATAACTCAAAATGCATAACGCATAACGCATAACGCATAACGCATAACGCATAACGCATAACGCATAACGCACAACGCATATCGCATAACGTATAACGCAAAACGCATAACGCATAACGCATAACGCATAACCCATAACCCATAACGCATAACGCATGTCGGAAAACTCGTAACGCATAACGAATAACGCATAAAGCATAAAGCATAACGTATAACGCATAACGCATATCGCATAACGCATAACGCATAACCCATAACGCATAACGCATAACGCATAACGCATAACGCATAACGCATAACGCATAACGCATAACGCATAACGCATAACGCATAACGCATAACGCAAAACGCATATCGCATAACGTATAACGCAAAACGCATAACGCATAACGCATAACCCATAACCCATAACGCATAACGCATGTCGGAAAACTCATAACGCATAACGCATAACGCATAAAGCATAAAGCATAACGTATAACGCACAACGCAAACGTATAACGCACAACGCATAATGCATAACGCATAACGCATAACGCATGGCGCATAACGCATAACGCATAACGCCTAACGGATCAGGCATAACGCATAACGCATAATGCATAACACATAACGCATAACGCATAACGCATAACGCATAACGCATAACGCATAACGCATAACGCATAACGCATAACGCATAACGCATAACGCATAACGCATAACGCCTTACGGATCAGGCATAACGCATAACGCATAATGCATAACGCATAACGCATAACGCATAACGCATAACGCATAACGCATAACGCATAACGCATAACGCATAACGCATAACGCCTAACGGATCAGGCATAACGCATAACGCATAATGCATAACACATAACGCATAACGCATTACGCACAAAGCATAAAGCATAACGCATAACGCATAACGCATAACGCATAACGTACAACGTATAACGCTTAACGCATAACGCATAACGCATAACGCATAACGCATAACGCATACCGTATAACGCATAACGCATAATGCATAACGCAAACGTATAATGCACAACGCATAACGCATAACGAACAACGGATAACGCATAACGCATAACGCATAACGAATACCGCAAAACGTATATCGCCTAACACATAACGGATCACGCATAACGCATAACGCATAACGTATAGAGCATAACGCATAACGCCTAACGGATCAGGCATAACGCATAAAGCATAAAGCATAACGTATAACGCACAACGCAAACGTATAACGCACAACGCATAATGCATAACGCATAACGCATAACGCATGGCGCATAACGCCTTACGGATCAGGCATAACGCAAAACGCATAACGCATACCGTATAACGCATAACGCATAATGCATAACGCAAACGTATAATGCACTACGCATAACGAATAACGAACAACGGATAACGCATAACGCATAACGCATAACGAATACCGCAAAACGTATATCGCCTAACACATAACGGATCACGCATAACGCATAACGCATAACGCATAACGCATAACGCCTAACGGATCAGGCATAACGCATAAAGCATAAAGCATAACGTATAACGCACAACGCAAACGTATAACGCACAACGCATAATGCATAACGCATAACGCATAACGCATGGCGCATAACGCATAACGCATAACGCCTAACGGATCAGGCATAACGCATAACGCATAATGCATAACACATAACGCATAACGCATAACGCATAACCCATAACCCATAACGCATAACGCATGTCGGAAAACTCATAACGCATAACGCATAACGCATAAAGCATAAAGCATAAAGCATAACGTATAACGCACAACGCAAACGTATAACGCACAACGCATAACGCATAAATCATAACCCATAACGCACAACGCATAACGCATAATGCACAAAGCATAACGAATACCGCAAGACGCATAACGCATAACGCATAACGCATAACGCATAACTCATAACGCATAACGCATAACGCATAACGCACACCGTATAACGCATAACGCATAACGCATAACGCATAACGCATAACGCATAACGGATCACGCATATCGCATAACGCATAACGCATAACGCATAACGCATAACGCATAACGCATAAAGCAAACGTATAACGCACAACGCATAACGCATAACGCATAACGCATAACGCATAAAGCAAACGTATAACGCACAACGCATAACGCAAAACGCATAACGCATAACGCATAACGCATAAAGCAAATGTATAACGCACAACGCATAACGCATAACGCATAACGCATAACGCATAACGCATAACGCATAATGCATAACGCATAAGGCATAACGCATTACGCATAACTTATAACTCATAACTCATAACGAATAACGCATAACGCAATTCGCATAACGCATAAATCATAACCCATAACGCACAACGCATAACGCATAATGCACAACGCTTAACGAATACCGCAAATCGCATAACGCCTAACGCATAACGGATCACGCATGACGCATAAAGCATAACGCATAACGTATAACGCATAACGCATAACGCATAACGCATAACGCATAACGCATAACGCAATTCGCATAACGCATAAATCATAACCCATAACGCACAACGCATAACGCATAATGCACAAAGCATAACGAATACCGCAAGACGCATAACGCATAACGCATAACGCATAACGCATAACTCATAACGCATAACGCATAACGCATAACGCACACCGTATAACGCATAACGCATAACGCATAACGCATAACGCATAACGCATAACGCATAACGCATAACGCATAACGCATAACGGATCACGCATAACGCATAACGCATAACACATAAAGCATAACGCATAACGCATAACGCATAACGCATAAAGCAAACGTATAACGCACAACGCATAACGCATAACGAACAACCCATAACGCATAATCCATAACGCATAACGCATAACGCATAACATATAACGCATAAAGTATAACGCATAACGCATAACGCATAACGCAAACTTATAACGCACAACGCATAGCGCATAACGCATAAAGCATAACGCATAACGCATAACGCATAACGCATAATGCAAACGTATAACGCCCAACGCATAAAGCATAACGAACAACCCATAACGCATAATCCATAACGCATAACGCATAACGCATAACGCATAACATATAACGCATAAAGTATAACGCATAACGCATAACGCATAACGCAAACTTATAACGCACAACGCATAGCGCATAACGCATAACGCATACCGCATAAGGCATAACGCATAACGCATAACGCATAACGCATAACGCATAACGGATCACGCATAACGCATAACGCATAACGCATAACGCATAACGCATAACGCATAACGCATAACGCATAACGCATAACGCATACCGTATAACGCATAACGCATAACGCATGACGCAAAAGTATAACGGACAACGCATAACGCATAACCCATAACGCATAACGCATAACGCATAACGCATAACGCATAACGCATAACCCATAACGCATAACGCATAACGCATAACGCATAACGCATAACGCATAACGCATAACGCATAACGCATAACGCATAACGCATAACGCATAACGCAAAACGCATATCGCATAACGTATAACGCAAAACGCCAACGCATAACGCATAACCCATAACCCATAACGCATAACGCATGTCGGAAAACTCATAACGCATAACGCATAACGCATAAAGCATAAAGCATAACGTATAACGCACAACGCAAACGTATAACGCACAACGCATAATGCATAACGCATAACGCATAACGCATGGCGCATAACGCATAACGCATAACGCCTAACGGATCAGGCATAACGCATAACGCATAATGCATAACACATAACGCATAACGCATAACGCATAACGCATAACGCATAACGCATAACGCATAACGCATAACGCATAACGCATAACGCATAACGCCTTACGGATCAGGCATAACGCATAACGCATAATGCATAACGCATAACGCATAACGCATAACGCATAACGCATAACGCATAAATCATAACATATAACGCATAACGCATGGCGCATAACGCATAACGCATAACATATAACGCATAAAGTATAACGCATGACGCATAACGCATAACGCATAACGCAAACTTATAACGCACAACGCATAGCGCATAACGCATAAAGCATAACGCATAACGCATAACGCATAATGCAAACGTATAACGCCCAACGCATAAAGCATAACGAACAACCCATAACGCATAATCCATAACGCATAACGCATAACGCATAACGCATAACATATAACGCATAAAGTATAACGCATAACGCATAACGCAAACTTATAACGCACAACGCATAGCGCATAACGCATAACGCATACCGCATTACGCATAACGCATAACGCATAACGCATAACGCATAACGCATAACGGATCACGCATAACGCATAACGCATAACGCATAACGCATAACGCATAACGCATAACGCATAACGCATAACGCATACCGTATAACGCATAACGCATAACGCATGACGCAAAAGTATAACGGACAACGCATAACGCATAACCCATAACGCATAACGCATAACGCATAACGTATAACGCATAACGCATACCATATAACGCATAATGCATAACGCATAAAGCATAACGCATAACGCATAACGCATAACGCATAACGCATATCGCATAACGCATAACGCATAACGCATAACGCATAACGCATGACGCATAAAGCATAACGCATAACGCATAACGCATAACGCATAACGCATAACGCATAACGCATAACGCATAACGCATAACGCATAACGCAATTCGCATAATGCATAACCCATAACGCATAACGCATAACGCATAACGCATAACGCATAACCCATAACGCATAACGCATAACGCATAACGCATAACGCATAACGCATAACGCATAACGCATAACGCATAACGGATCACGCATAACGCATAACGCATAACACATAAAGCATAACGCATAACGCATAACGCATAACGCATAAAGCAAACGTATAACGCACAACGCATAACGCATAACGAACAACCCATAACGCATAATCCATAACGCATAACGCATAACGCATAACATATAACGCATAAAGTATAACGCATAACGCATAACGCATAACGCATAACGCAAACTTATAACGCACAACGCATAGCGCATAACGCATAAAGCATAACGCATAACGCATAACGCATAATGCAAACGTATAACGCCCAACGCATAAAGCATAACGAACAACCCATAACGCATAATCCATAACGCATAACGCATAACGCATAACGCATAACATATAACGCATAAAGTATAACGCATAACGCATAACGCAAACTTATAACGCACAACGCATAGCGCATAACGCATAACGCATACCGCATAACGCATAACGCATAACGCATAACGCATAACGCATAACGCATAACGGATCACGCATAACGCATAACGCATAACGCATAACGCATAACGCATAACGCATAACGCATAACGCATAACGCATAACGCATAACGCATACCGTATAACGCATAACGCATAACGCATGACGCAAAAGTATAACGGACAACGCATAACGCATAACCCATAACGCATAACGCATAACGCATAACGTATAACGCATAACGCATACCATATAACGCATAATGCATAACGCATAAAGCATAACGCATAACGCATAACGCATAACGCATAACGCATATCGCATAACGCATAACGCATAACGCATAACGCATAACGCATAACGCATGACGCATAAAGCATAACGCATAACGCATAACGCATAAAGCATAACGCATAACGCATAACGCATAACGCAATTCGCATAATGCATAACCCATAACGCATAACGCATAACGCATAACGCATAACGCATAACCCATAACGCATAACGCATAACGCATAACGCATAACGCATAACGCATAACGCATAACGCATAACGCATAACGCATAACGCAAAACGCATATCGCATAACGTATAACGCAAAACGCATAACGCATAACGCATAACCCATAACCCATAACGCATAACGCATGTCGGAAAACTCATAACGCATAACGCATAACGCATAAAGCATAAAGCATAACGTATAACGCACAACGCAAACGTATAACGCACAACGCATAATGCATAACGCATAACGCATAACGCATGGCGCATAACGCATAACGCATAACGCCTAACGGATCAGGCATAACGCATAACGCATAATGCATAACACATAACGCATAACGCATAACGCATAACGCATAACGCATAACGCATAACGCATAACGCATAACGCATAACGCATAACGCCTTACGGATCAGGCATAACGCATAACGCATAATGCATAACGCATAACGCATAACGCATAACGCATAACGCATAACGCATAACGCATAACGCATAACGCATAACGCCTAACGGATCAGGCATAACGCATAACGCATAATGCATAACACATAACGCATAACGCATTACGCACAAAGCATAAAGCATAACGCATAACGCATAACGCATAACGCATAACGTACAACGTATAACGCTTAACGCATAACGCATAACGCATAACGCATAACGCATAACGCATACCGTATAACGCATAACGCATAATGCATAACGCAAACGTATAATGCACAACGCATAACGCATAACGAACAACGGATAACGCATAACGCATAACGCATAACGAATACCGCAAAACGTATATCGCCTAACACATAACGGATCACGCATAACGCATAACGCATAACGTATAGAGCATAACGCATAACGCCTAACGGATCAGGCATAACGCATAAAGCATAAAGCATAACGTATAACGCACAACGCAAACGTATAACGCACAACGCATAATGAATAACGCATAACGCATAACGCATGGCGCATAACGCCTTACGGATCAGGCATAACGCATAACGCATAACGCATACCGTATAACGCATAACGCATAACGCATAATGCATAACGCAAACGTATAATGCACAACGCATAACGCATAACGAACAACGGATAACGCATAAAGCATAACGCATAACGAATACCGCAAAACGTATATCGCCTAACACATAACGGATCACGCATAACGCATAACGCATAACGCATAACGCATAACGCATAACGCCTAACGGATCAGGCATAACGCATAAAGCATAAAGCATAACGTATAACGCACAACGCAAACGTATAACGCACAACGCATAATGCATAACGCATAACGCATAACGCATGGCGCATAACGCATAACGCATAACGCCTAACGGATCAGGCATAACGCATAACGCATAATGCATAACACATAACGCATAACGCATAACGCATAACGCATAACCCATAACCCATAACGCATAACGCATGTCGGAAAACTCATAACGCATAACGCATAACGCATAAAGCATAAAGCATAACGTATAACGCACAACGCAAACGTATAACGCACAACGCATAACGCATAAATCATAACCCATAACGCACAACGCATAACGCATAATGCACAAAGCATAACGAATACCGCAAGACGCATAACGCATAACGCATAACGCATAACGCATAACGCATAACTCATAACGCATAACGCATAACGCATAACGCACACCGTATAACGCATAACGCATAACGCATAACGCATAAAGCAAATGTATAACGCACAACGCATAACGCATAACGCATAACGCATAACGCATAACGCATAACGCATAACGAATAACGCATAACGCAATTCGCATAACGCATAAATCATAACCCATAACGCACAACGCATAACGCATAATGCACAAAGCATAACGAATACCGCAAGACGCATAACGCATAACGCATAACGCATAACGCATAACGCATAACGAATAACGCATAACGCAATTCGCATAACGCATAAATCATAACCCATAACGCACAACGCATAACGCATAATGCACAAAGCATAACGAATACCGCAAGACGCATAACGCATAACGCATAACGCATAACGCATAACTCATAACGCATAACGCATAACGCATAACGCACACCGTATAACGCATAACGCATAACGCATAACGCATAACGCATAACGCATAACGCATAACGCATAACGCATAACGCATAACGCATAACGCATAACGGATCACGCATAACGCATAACACATAACACATAAAGCATAACGCATAACGCATAACGCATAACGCATAAAGCAAACGTATAACGCACAACGCATAACGCATAACGCATAACGCATAACGCATAACGCATAACGCATAACGCATAACGCATAATGCATAACGCATAAGGCATAACACATTACGCATAACTTATAACTCATAACTCATAACGAATAACGCATAACGCAAAGTGAATAACGCATAAAGCATAACGCATAACCCATAACCCTTAACGCATAACGCATAACGCATAATGCACAACGCTTAACGAATACCGCAAATCGCATAACGCCTAACGCATAACGGATCACGCATGGCGCATAAAGCATAACGCATAACGCATAACGCATAACGCATAACGTATAACGCATAACGCATATCGCATAACGCATAACGCATAACGCATAACGCATAACGCATAACGCATAACGCATAACGCATAACGCATAACGCCTTACGGATCAGGCATAACGCATAACGCATAACGCATAACGCATAACGCATAACGAATAACGCATAACGCAATTCGCATAACGCATAAATCATAACCCATAACGCACAACGCATAACGCATAATGCACAACGCTTAACGAATACCGCAAATCGCATAACGCCTAACGCATAACGGATCACGCATGACGCATAAAGCATAACGCATAACGTATAACGCATAACGCATAACGCATAACGCATAACGCATAACGCAATTCGCATAACGCATAAATCATAACCCATAACGCACAACGCATAACGCATAATGCACAAAGCATAACGAATACCGCAAGACGCATAACGCATAACGCATAACGCATAACGCATAACTCATAACGCATAACGCATAACGCATAACGCACACCGTATAACGCATAACGCATAACGCATAACGCATAACGCATAACGCATAACGCATAACGCATAACGGATCACGCATAACGCATAACACATAACACATAAAGCATAACGCATAACGCATAACGCATAACGCATAAAGCAAACGTATAACGCACAACGCATAACGCATAACGCATAACGCATAACGCATAACGCATAACGCATAACGCATAACGCATAATGCATAACGCATAAGGCATAACGCATTACGCATAACTTATAACTCATAACTCATAACGAATAACGCATAACGCAAAGTGAATAACGCATAAAGCATAACGCATAACCCATAACGCATAATCCATAACGCATAACGCATAACGCATAACGCATAACATATAACGCATAAAGTATAACGCATAACGCATAACGCATAACGCAAACTTATAACGCACAACGCATAGCGCATAACGCATAACGCATACCGCATAAGGCATAACGCATAACGCATAACGCATAACGCATAACGGATCACGCATAACCCATAACGCATAACGCATAACGCATAACGCATAACGCATAACGCATAACGCATAACGCAATTCGCATAACGCATAAATCATAACCCATAACGCACAACGCATAACGCATAATGCACAAAGCATAACGAATACCGCAAGACGCATAACGCATAACGCATAACGCATAACGCATAACTCATAACGCATAACGTATAACGCACAACGCATAACGCATAAATCATAACCCATAACGCACAACGCATAACGCATAATGCACAAAGCATAACGAATACCGCAAGACGCATAACGCATAACGCATAACGCATAACGCATAACTCATAACGCATAACGCATAACGCATAACGCACACCGTATAACGCATAACGCATAACGCATAACGCATAACGCATAACGCATAACGGATCACTCATATCGCATAACGCATAACGCATAACGCATAACGCATAACGCATAACGCATAAAGCAAACGTATAACGCACAACGCATAACGCATAACGCATAACGCATAACGCATAACGCATAAAGCAAACGTATAACGCACAACGCATAACGCATAACGCATAACGCATAACGCATAACGCATAAAGCAAATGTATAACGCACAACGCATAACGCATAACGCATAACGCATAACGCATAACGCATAACGCATAACGCATAACGCATAATGCATAACGCATAAGGCATAACGCATTACGCATAACTTATAACTCATAACTCATAACGAATAACGCATAACGCAATTCGCATAACGCATAAATCATAACCCATAACGCACAACGCATAACGCACAATGCACAACGCTTAACGAATACCGCAAATCGCATAACGCCTAACGCATAACGGATCACGCATGACGCATAACGCATAACACATAAAGCATAACGCATAACGCATAACGCATAACGCATAAAGCAAACGTATAACGCACAACGCATAACGCATAACGAACAACCCATAACGCATAATCCATAACGCATAACGCATAACGCATAACATATAACGCATAAAGTATAACGCATAACGCATAACGCATAACGCATAACGCAAACTTATAACGCACAACGCATAGCGCATAACGCATAAAGCATAACGCATAACGCATAACGCATAATGCAAACGTATAACGCCCAACGCATAAAGCATAACGAACAACCCATAACGCATAATCCATAACGCATAACGCATAACATATAACGCATAAAGTATAACGCATAACGCATAACGCATAACGCAAACTTATAACGCACAACGCATAGCGCATAACGCATAACGCATACCGCATAAGGCATAACGCATAACGCATAACGCATAACGCATAACGGATCACGCATAACGCATAACGCATAACGCATAACGCATAACGCATAACGCATAACGCATAACGCATAACGCATAACGCATACCGTATAACGCATAACGCATAACGCATGACGCAAAAGTATAACGGACAACGCATAACGCATAACCCATAACGCATAACGCATAACGCATAACGTATAACGCATAACGCATACCGTATAACGCATAATGCATAACGCATAAAGCATAACGCATAACGCATAACGCATAACGCATAACGCATATCGCATAACGCATAACGCATAACGCATAACGCATGACGCATAAAGCATAACGCATAACGCATAACGCATAACGCATAACGCATAACGCATAACGCAATTCGCATAATGCATAACCCATAACGCATAACGCATAACGCATAACGCATAACGCATAACCCATAACGCATAACGCATAACGCATAACGCATAACGCATAACGCATAACGCATAACGCATAACGCATAACGCATAACGCATAACGCAAAACGCATATCGCATAACGTATAACGCAAAACGCCAACGCATAACGCATAACCCATAACCCATAACGCATAACGCATGTCGGAAAACTCATAACGCATAACGCATAACGCATAAAGCATAAAGCATAACGTATAACGCACAACGCAAACGTATAACGCACAACGCATAATGCATAACGCATAACGCATAACGCATGGCGCATAACGCATAACGCATAACGCCTAACGGATCAGGCATAACGCATAACGCATAATGCATAACACATAACGCATAACGCATAACGCATAACGCATAACGCATAACGCATAACGCATAACGCATAACGCATAACGCATAACGCATAACGCATAACGCCTTACGGATCAGGCATAACGCATAACGCATAACGCATAACGCATAACGCATAACGCATAACGCATAACGCATAACGCATAAATCATAACCCATAACGCACAACGCATAACGCATAATGCACAACGCTTAACGAATACCGCAAATCGCATAACGCCTAACGCATAACGGATCACGCATGACGCATAAAGCATAACGCATAACGTATAACGCATAACGCATAACGCATAACGCATAACGCATAACGCAATTCGCATAACGCATAACGCATAACCCATAACGCATAACGCATAACGCATAACGCATAACGCATAACGCATAACGCAATTCGCATAACGCATAAATCATAACCCATAACGCACAACGCATAACGCATAATGCACAAAGCATAACGAATACCGCAAGACGCATAACGCATAACGCATAACGCATAACGCATAACGCATAACGCATAACGTATAACGCACAACGCATAACGCATAAATCATAACCCATAACGCACAACGCATAACGCATAATGCACAAAGCATAACGAATACCGCAAGACGCATAACGCATAACGCATAACGCATAACGCATAACGCATAACGCATAACGCATAACGCATAACGCACACCGTATAACGCATAACGCATAACGCATAACGCATAACGCATAACGCATAACGGATCACTCATATCGCATAACGCATAACGCATAACGCATAACGCATAACGCATAACGCATAAAGCAAACGTATAACGCACAACGCATAACGCATAACGCATAACGCATAACGCATAACGCATAAAGCAAACGTATAACGCACAACGCATAACGCATAACGCATAACGCATAACGCATAACGCATAACGCATAATGCATAACGCATAAGGCATAACGCATTACGCATAACTTATAACTCATAACTCATAACGAATAACGCATAACGCAATTCGCATAACGCATAAATCATAACCCATAACGCACAACGCATAACGCACAATGCACAACGCTTAACGAATACCGCAAATCGCATAACGCCTAACGCATAACGGATCACGCATGACGCATAACGCATAACACATAAAGCATAACGCATAACGCATAACGCATAACGCATAAAGCAAACGTATAACGCACAACGCATAACGCATAACGAACAACCCATAACGCATAATCCATAACGCATAACGCATAACGCATAACATATAACGCATAAAGTATAACGCATAACGCATAACGCATAACGCATAACGCAAACTTATAACGCACAACGCATAGCGCATAACGCATAAAGCATAACGCATAACGCATAACGCATAATGCAAACGTATAACGCCCAACGCATAAAGCATAACGAACAACCCATAACGCATAATCCATAACGCATAACGCATAACGCATAACGCATAACATATAACGCATAAAGTATAACGCATAACGCATAACGCATAACGCAAACTTATAACGCACAACGCATAGCGCATAACGCATAACGCATAACGCATAACGCATAACGCATAACGCATAACGCATAACGCATAACGCATAACGGATCACGCATAACGCATAACGCATAACGCATAACGCATAACGCATAACGGATCACGCATAACGCATAACGCATAACGCATAACGCATAACGCATAACGCATAACGCATAACGCATAACGCATACCGTATAACGCATAACGCATAACGCATGACGCAAAAGTATAACGGACAACGCATAACGCATAACCCATAACGCATAACGCATAACGCATAACGTATAACGCATAACGCATACCGTATAACGCATAATGCATAACGCATAAAGCATAACGCATAACGCATAACGCATAACGCATAACGCATAACGCATAACGCATAACGCATATCGCATAACGCATAACGCATAACGCATAACGCATAACGCATAAAGCATAAAGCATAACGTATAACGCACAACGCAAACGTATAACGCACAACGCATAATGCATAACGCATAACGCATAACGCATGGCGCATAACGCATAACGCATAACGCCTAACGGATCAGGCATAACGCATAACGCATAATGCATAACACATAACGCATAACGCATAACGCATAACGCATAACGCATAACGCATAACGCATAACGCATAACGCATAACGCATAACGCATAACGCATAACGCCTTACGGATCAGGCATAACGCATAACGCATAATGCATAACGCATAACGCATAACGCATAACGCATAACGCATAACGCATAAATCATAACCCATAACGCACAACGCATAACGCATAATGCACAACGCTTAACGAATACCGCAAATCGCATAACGCCTAACGCATAACGGATCACGCATGACGCATAAAGCATAACGCATAACGTATAACGCATAACGCATAACGCATAACGCATAACGCATAACGCAATTCGCATAACGCATAACGCATAACCCATAACGCATAACGCATAACGCATAACGCATAACGCATAACGCATAACGCAATTCGCATAACGCATAAATCATAACCCATAACGCACAACGCATAACGCATAATGCACAAAGCATAACGAATACCGCAAGACGCATAACGCATAACGCATAACGCATAACGCATAACTCATAACGCATAACGTATAACGCACAACGCATAACGCATAAATCATAACCCATAACGCACAACGCATAACGCATAATGCACAAAGCATAACGAATACCGCAAGACGCATAACGCATAACGCATAACGCATAACGCATAACTCATAACGCATAACGCATAACGCATAACGCACAACGTATAACGCATAACGCATAACGCATAACGCATAACGCATAACGCATAACGGATCACTCATATCGCATAACGCATAACGCATAACGCATAACGCATAACGCATAACGCATAAAGCAAACGTATAACGCACAACGCATAACGCATAACGCATAACGCATAACGCATAACGCATAAAGCAAACGTATAACGCACAACGCATAACGCATAACGCATAACGCATAACGCATAACGCATAACGCATAATGCATAACGCATAAGGCATAACGCATTACGCATAACTTATAACTCATAACTCATAACGAATAACGCATAACGCAATTCGCATAACGCATAAATCATAACCCATAACGCACAACGCATAACGCACAATGCACAACGCTTAACGAATACCGCAAATCGCATAACGCCTAACGCATAACGGATCACGCATGACGCATAACGCATAACACATAAAGCATAACGCATAACGCATAACGCATAACGCATAAAGCAAACGTATAACGCACAACGCATAACGCATAACGAACAACCCATAACGCATAATCCATAACGCATAACGCATAACGCATAACATATAACGCATAAAGTATAACGCATAACGCATAACGCATAACGCATAACGCAAACTTATAACGCACAACGCATAGCGCATAACGCATAAAGCATAACGCATAACGCATAACGCATAATGCAAACGTATAACGCCCAACGCATAAAGCATAACGAACAACCCATAACGCATAACGCATAACGCATAACGCATAACGCATAACGCATAACATATAACGCATAAAGTATAACGCATAACGCATAACGCATAACGCAAACTTATAACGCACAACGCATAGCGCATAACGCATAACGCATACCGCATAACGCATAACGCATAACGCATAACGCATAACGCATAACGCATAACGGATCACGCATAACGCATAACGCATAACGCATAACGCATAACGCATAACGGATCACGCATAACGCATAACGCATAACGCATAACGCATAACGCATAACGCATAACGCATAACGCATAACGCATACCGTATAACGCATAACGCATAACGCATGACGCAAAAGTATAACGGACAACGCATAACGCATAACCCATAACGCATAACGCATAACGCATAACGTATAACGCATAACGCATACCGTATAACGCATAATGCATAACGCATAAAGCATAACGCATAACGCATAACGCATAACGCATAACGCATAACGCATAACGCATAACGCATATCGCATAACGCATAACGCATAACGCATAACGCATAACGCATAACGCATAACGCATGACGCATAAAGCATAACGCATAACGCATAACGCATAACGCATAACGCATAACGCATAACGCAATTCGCATAATGCATAACCCATAACGCATAACGCATAACGCATAACGCATAACGCATAACCCATAACGCATAACGCATAACGCATAACGCATAACGCATAACGCATAACGCATAACGCATAACGCATAACGCATAACGCATAACGCATAACGCATAACGCATAACGCAAAACGCATATCGCATAACGTATAACGCAAAACGCATAACGCATAACGCATAACCCATAACCCATAACGCATAACGCATGTCGGAAAACTCATAACGCATAACGCATAACGCATAAAGCATAAAGCATAACGTATAACGCACAACGCAAACGTATAACGCACAACGCATAATGCATAACGCATAACGCATAACGCATGGCGCATAACGCATAACGCATAACGCCTAACGGATCAGGCATAACGCATAACGCATAATGCATAACACATAACGCATAACGCATAACGCATAACGCATAACGCATAACGCATAACGCATAACGCATAACGCATAACGCATAACGCCTTACGGATCAGGCATAACGCATAACGCATAATGCATAACGCATAACGCATAACGCATAACGCATAACGCATAACGCATAACGCATAACGCCTAACGGATCAGGCATAACGCATAACGCATAATGCATAACACATAACGCATAACGCATTACGCACAAAGCATAAAGCATAACGCATAACGCATAACGCATAACGCATAACGTACAACGTATAACGCTTAACGCATAACGCATAACGCATAACGCATAACGCATAACGCATACCGTATAACGCATAACGCATAATGCATAACGCAAACGTATAATGCACAACGCATAACGCATAACGAACAACGGATAACGCATAACGCATAACGCATAACGAATACCGCAAAACGTATATCGCCTAACACATAACGGATCACGCATAACGCATAACGCATAACGTATAGAGCATAACGCATAACGCCAAACGGATCAGGCATAACGCATAAAGCTTAAAGCATAACGTATAACGCACAACGCAAACGTATAACGCACAACGCATAATGCATAACGCATAACGCATAACGCATGGCGCATAACGCCTTACGGATCAGGCATAACGCATAACGCATAACGCATACCGTATAACGCATAACGCATAATGCATAACGCAAACGTATAATGCACAACGCATAACGCATAACGAACAACGGATAACGCATAACGCATAACGCATAACGAATACCGCAAAACGTATATCGCCTAACACATAACGGATCACGCATAACGCATAACGCATAACGCATAACGCATAACGCATAACGCATAACGCATAACGCCTAACGGATCAGGCATAACGCATAAAGCATAAAGCATAACGTATAACGCACAACGCAAACGTATAACGCACAACGCATAATGCATAACGCATAACGCATAACGCATGGCGCATAACGCATAACGCATAACGCCTAACGGATCAGGCATAACGCATAACGCATAATGCATAACACATAACGCATAACGCATAACGCATAACGCATAACCCATAACCCATAACGCATAACGCATGTCGGAAAACTCATAACGCATAACGCATAACGCATAAAGCATAAAGCATAACGTATAACGCACAACGCAAACGTATAACGCACAACGCATAACGCATAAATCATAACCCATAACGCACAACGCATAACGCATAATGCACAACGCATAACGAATACCGCAAAACGCATAACGCATAACGCATAACGCATAACGCATAACTCATAACGCATAACGCATAACGCATAACGCACACCGTATAACGCATAACGCATAACGCATCACGCATAACGCATAACGCATAACGCATAACGCATAACGCATAACGCATAACGGATCACGCATATCGCATAACGCATAACGCATAACGCATAACGCATAACGCATAACGCATAACGCATAACGCATAAAGCAAACGTATAACGCACAACGCATAACGCATAACGCATAACGCATAACGCATAACGCATAACGCGTAAAGCAAACGTATAACGCACAACGCATAACGCATAACGCATAACGCATAACGCATAACGCATAACGCATAACGCATAACGCATAACGCATAAAGCAAATGTATAACGCACAACGCATAACGCATAACGCATAACGCATGACGCATACCGTATAACGCATAACGCATAATGCATAACGCAAACGTATAATGCACAACGCATAACGCATAACGAACAACGGATAACGCTGTGACGATTACATCCTGTTAGGCGCGAAATTATCCCCACCACCGAATACCGCGAGCGCTTCGCGCCCACCGCGCCGCCGAACGCGTACCGCGAGACGCGAGTCCGACCGCGGCCGCCAGAGGGCCACCGCGACGAACCGGTTTCTCGCGGTTAATTATGTGCAGGCTCGCGCATAATTACCGTGAGAAAAGACCAGATCAGCGAGACGAGCCACGCCGGTTTAGTCACGAGTAAACTTCCGAGTTGAAAAGGGCACTGAGGCACATAGGCAGTATTCTCCGATTTTTGGTTCTAGTGTGAATGGGTGAGAGCGAGTGAAGACCGTGGTCTTGACTAACCCCAACCTGACCGTCGATCCGCCGACCGACTATCCTGTCCGGCTCCAGTGGCGAAACGCCGAGCGAGCATTAACCGAGCCCGGGTGGTGAAAGACCCACGGGAATCCCTTCCAGCCTCAGTGGTGAAATACCGAGTAGGACATCCGACCGAGCCCGGGTGGTGAAAGACCCACGGGAATCCCTTCCAGCCTCAGTGGTGAAATACCGAGTAGGACATCCGACCGAGCCCGGGTGGTGAAAAACCCACGGGAATCCATTACCTCCTCAGTGGTGAAATACCGAGCAGGAACCAACCCAGCCCGGGTGGTGAAAGACCCACGGGAATCCCATCCGTCCCCAGTGGCGAGACGCCGAGCCGGGAAACCTCCCCCCCTGAATTCCTACACCGACGTTTAGGCGTCTAAAGAAAGACCCGCCTCTTGCTCCTTCGGGGTACCAGCGACCCTGGACTACCGACTGAAGCGGCACCCCTTCCAACACACCGGGTAACCGTCACAAATGGCGCCCGAACAGTAAGGCATTTCGGAAGGGCCACGAATGAGCAACAAGGTAGGTTGGGTCTACCAACGCAAGAAAGCCGAACTCATAGAGGTGGCGGAAAACAAGGGTATCGACTCCACCGGAACAACCGACGAACTCCGAGCCCGAATCGTCGCACACCTCCGCACCGAGATGCAGAAAAAGGAGGAAAACACCGACCCCACACCGGCGCACTCCATGATGGAGAGAATGCGAAAATGGGGGATACACTACGACGGCGGCAAAGGAGCCGAGGACTTCCTGGACCAGCTGGAAAGCTTCCGGAAGGGATACGGAGCCGACCCGGAAGAATTCTTGCCGGGACTAGCTCTAGTTTTCCGGGGAAATGCACTCCGGTGGTACTGGAACAGAAACGAACAGTGGACAACGTGGAAGGACTTCTGCGAAGACTTCCACCGAAGATACCTCCCACGGGAACGGATCTTAGACCTGGAGGACAAGATCCGGGATAGGCTCCAGAAACCAGGAGAGTCAGTAGCAGAGTACATAGAAGAGATGGAAACGATGATGCGCCGGCATGGCGGTTTCACCAACGAGCAACGCCTGGAACGTATGTACAGGAACTTACGAGCGGAACTGAAAAAGTTCATCCGCAAGGGTGAAGCCAAAACGGTGGACGAGCTCATGGACCGAGTCCAAGAGCTTGAAAAGACACTGAACGAAGAACGCCAGCAACAAACAGCCTACCAAGCGAGGAAACCACCGCATGCAGACGACGCCGCCGAAATCAGCAACTACAACAGAGCTACCTGCTGCTGGAGATGTGGCCAGCGAGGCCATAACCGGCTGGAATGCCGAAGAACACCTCGGCTATTCTGCTCGTACTGCGGAAAAGAAGGCCGGACGACCATCCGCTGCCCCTGCAACAACGTGTCGGGAAACTACAACCAGACCGGAGGAAGAGGCACCAACCGGTCAGCTCCCAACTATACGCCTCGACAGGAAGCAAAACCGATAACCGCATCTACATCCCAGTCGAAATATACGGGGAACAATTTTCAGCCCTAATCGACACTGGGGCCACACGGTCATACCTGCGGCAAGACGTCGCGGAATGGTGCCAAAGCCAGGGCGCCTACACCCGAGAAGGGAACCTATCCGTCAGAATCGCCGATGGATCCTCCGTAGCCCTAAGATGCGAACTCGAAATCTCCCTCAGAATCAACGAGGAAAAGATAGATCTCACCTGTCCCGTCCTCCCCACACTCTCGCAAGCAGTGCTATTAGGAGTCGACGCACTGCAAGCAGTAGGAGCAACTCTCCTCCTGGGACAACACCGGTGGATATTCCAGGAGGAAACAGGAGCGGTAAACACACCCGAAGGCCTCAGAGGATGCACCAGAGAACAGGAGGAACAACTCCAACAACTACTCGACCGAGAACTACCGCAATTCGAGGCCATCAAGGGGCCAACACACCTAACCGAACATCACATCCGGGTGGGCAACACCGTACCGGTAAAACAAAGATATACCCCGAGAAATCCGGCAACACAGGCCGTGATCGACGAGGAAGTAGACAAGATGCTGAAAGAAAGGATAATAGAACCATCCTCCAGCCCGTGGAGCTCACCAGTGGTCATCGTACGGAAGACCAACGGAAAGCCCAGATTCTGCATAGACTTCCGAAAAGTCAACAGCGTTACCGAAAAGGACGCATACCCGTTACCCCAGGTCCAGGCCACGCTGGAGAAACTACGAGGAGCACGGTACCTCTCGACAATTGACCTAGCCAACGGATACTGGCAAGTACCATTGGCGAAGAACAGCCGCCCGATAACCGCCTTCACCGTACCGGGGCGCGGCCTCTACCAATTCACAGTGATGCCGTTTGGGTTACACTCTGCGCCGGCCACATTCCAGCGTCTGTTGGACTCCATAATAGGACCACGACTAGAACCACGAGCCTTCGCATACCTAGACGACATCATCGTGCTGGGGGCCACCTTCGAAGAACACCTCGAAAATTTGAGGGAAGTACTCGGACGTCTACGCCAAGCTAACCTCCGAGTAAACCCGGAAAAATGCCGGTTTTGCCAAACGGAACTAAGGTACCTAGGCCACGTAGTTACGAAAGAAGGAGTACGAACCGACCCCGACAAGGTGAAAGCCATTCGAGACATCCCACCGCCAACCACCACGAAGGAACTACGACGCTTCCTGGGGATGGTCTCATGGTACCGCCGATTTGTACCACATTTTGCAGACACCGCCGAACCGCTACACCGACTACTACAAAAACGACAAAAATGGCATTGGGGAGAGGCCGAAAACCAAGCGTTCGAAACGCTAAGGACACAGCTAGCCACCGCACCAGTTCTGGCATGCCCCGACTTCAGCCAGACATTCATACTACAAACCGATGCAAGCCAAAACGGGCTAGGAGCCGTACTAACCCAGGAGATCAACGGCGAGGAACGCGTCATAGCATACGCCAGCAGAACGCTTAACGGAGCCGAAAGAAACTACTCCGTCACAGAACAAGAATGTCTGGCAGTAGTCTGGGGCATAAGAAAGATGAGACCATACCTGGAAGGATATAAGTTTAA
The DNA here is from genome assembly GCA_916610235.2 of Lasioglossum morio. NCBI lineage: Eukaryota > Metazoa > Arthropoda > Insecta > Hymenoptera > Halictidae > Lasioglossum > Lasioglossum morio. Next base: position 3,360,184 of record CAKAJA020000347.1, read on the forward strand.
AGTCATCACAGACCACCAAGCTCTCAACTGGCTCCAAAAGATAGACAACCCATCAGGGAGACTCGCCCGCTGGGGCCTCGAACTTCAGCAGTATGACTTTACAATACAATACCGCCGGGGGGAACAAAACCTAGTAGCCGACGCACTCTCACGCCGACCAGAAGGAGCCGAAACGGTGGAAGCACCGACCGAGTCGTGGTACGAACGTATCCGAAAAGCCGTGCAAGAGAAACCCCAAAAATACCCGGAATACAGAATACACGAGGGACACTTGTACCGACACATACCGGACGACACCGGATTACACCCAGAGTGGGAATGGAAACGCTGCATCCCAAAGGAAGACCGTAGCCGCATTCTCCAGGAAATGCACGACAACCCTACGTCAGGACACCTGGGCCAAGCCAAAACCGTGGCCAGACTAGGACAGCGCTACTTTTGGCCTCGCATGCGACGAGACACAATAAAACATATACAAAAGTGCATCAGTTGCCTACAATATAAAGCCATACAACAGGCACCGGCCGGCGAAATGTTCACTACCCCGGCAACAGGTCCAGGAGACATCACCACGGCCGACCTAGTGGGGCCACTTCCACGGTCAAGTCAGGGATACACCACGCTAGTGGTGTTCCAAGACAAATTCACGAAGTGGGCAGAAGTAAGACCCCTACGGCAAGCAACAGCACCCGCCGTCGCACGAGCATTAGAAGAGCTAATACTACTGCGACACGGATGCCCCCGAATGATAATCACGGACAACGGGAAGCAGTTCGTCAGCAAAGAATTCAAGACGCTGCTAAAACAATACGGGATAGAACACCGAACCACACCGCCGTATACACCGCAGTGTAACCCGGTAGAAAGAACCAACAGGGTCCTCAAGACGGCGATCGCACAACTAACCGCCGGCGACCACCGCACCTGGGACAGGAATGTAGCAGCAGCGATATTCGCCTACAACACGGCCAAACACGAAGCAACCGGACACACGCCAGCATACTTAACATACGGCAGGGAACTGGCAACAACCGGAACCGACCGAGCACCAGCCGAGGAACGCCGAGAAGAGGCCACAGCCGACGACTACCGGGAACGAGAAGACGCCATTTCACGGCTCACCGAGGGCAAGAAAATGGCACGAACCGCACAAGCACGAGCCACAGAGGCGCAGAGAAAACAATACAACCTGCGCCACCGGAAATGGACACCACGGATAGGGGAGGCAGTAATGCGCCGAGAACACCCCCTATCCTCCGCCACGGCAGGCTTCTGCGCCAAACTCGCGCCAAAATTCTCCGGCCCATACCAAGTCCGTGAAATCCTCGGGCCGACGGTAGTCGTCGTACAGGCCGGGAAGGGGAAACGCCACCGAGTGCACGTACAAGACCTGAAACCGTGCGAAAATAGTTCGCCACACGGCCGAGAGAGGGCCACGAGGACGAACGGGCTACCCGAAAGTGAAAATGGTCGCCCGGAGCAGATAAACCAGGCAAAGCCACCGGAAAGGGCTCACGCTAGTCATGGGAAAACCCGAACACAAGACCAGCAGAGCATCAGCTATCCCTCTCAGGAGGACAACGGCGAGCCGCCCAATGGAGGCGAGAACCAGAGACCGACCGGGAATCAGGAGACCCGAGAGGACTCCACACCGGCCGACACCGGCCGAGATCCCGGCCAGAAGGGGACCGCCGGAACCGGTACGTCCGCCGCCCACCATAGTGAGCGACATCAGGTGGAGAAGACGGGTGGCACACCGACCAGCGGAAAGAACACCACCGTCACGACCACCGGCGCCACCAACACCACCAACACGGGCACAGGCCCCACCAGAGCGGGCACCACCACCGGTGGACATAGAAATACAGGAGCTGGACGATATCCTGGCCTTATACGAGGAGAACCCCCTCGGACCACCGGAAGGCAGGGCTTACGCTCAGGATCTGCCACCAGTCGCAGCACCGACAGGGGCAACACCGCCGACACAGCGACCGCCGACATCGCGACCGGCAACACCTCCACCGGAGGACAGCCAACGGCCGCTGCCAGCCGCCGCAATATTAACGGACGGCAGGCCCGGTAATTACTCGATCCGGATGGACCAGCTCCGCCCAGGTCGCCGCCACCGGATCCCGTACAGCGGAGGATGGCTGCACCTCCGGGTAACCCAAGGAGGCGTCCTAAACCTCCAATTCAGGGACAACAAATAGATTTAAGATGTATATAATCAAGCCGTAGAATTAAGATGTAAATAGCGATGTAAATAGCGTAGAATTAAGATGTAAATAGCGTAGACTAAGATGTACAGAACCAAGATGTACATAGCCGTAGACTAAGATGTACATAACCGTAGACTAAGATGTACATAACCGGAGACTAAGATAGGCACAACCATAACTATGGTTACGGCCATCAAGATGGGGAAGTTTCGCGCCCCGAAGTAAGGGGGGGATGTGACGATTACATCCTGTTAGGCGCGAAATTATCCCCACCACCGAATACCGCGAGCGCTTCGCGCCCACCGCGCCGCCGAACGCGTACCGCGAGACGCGAGTCCGACCGCGGCCGCCAGAGGGCCACCGCGACGAACCGGTTTCTCGCGGTTAATTATGTGCAGGCTCGCGCATAATTACCGTGAGAAAAGACCAGATCGGGGAGACGAGCCACGCCGGTTTAGTCACGAGTAAACTTCCGAGTTGAAAAGGGCACTGAGGCACATAGGCAGTATTCTCCGATTTTTGGTTCTAGTGTGAATGGGTGAGAGCGAGTGAAGACCGTGGTCTTGACTAACCCCAACCTGACCGTCGATCCGCCGACCGACTATCCTGTCCGGCTCCAGTGGCGAAACGCCGAGCGAGCATTAACCGAGCCCGGGTGGTGAAAGACCCACGGGAATCCCTTCCAGCCTCAGTGGTGAAATACCGAGTAGGACATCCGACCGAGCCCGGGTGGTGAAAGACCCACGGGAATCCCTTCCAGCCTCAGTGGTGAAATACCGAGTAGGACATCCGACCGAGCCCGGGTGGTGAAAAACCCACGGGAATCCATTACCTCCTCAGTGGTGAAATACCGAGCAGGAACCAGCCCAGCCCGGGTGGTGAAAGACCCACGGGAATCCCATCCGTCCCCAGTGGCGAGACGCCGAGCCGGGAAACCTCCCCCCCTGAATTCCTACACCGACGTTTAGGCGTCTAAAGAAAGACCCGCCTCTTGCTCCTTCGGGGTACCAGCGACCCTGGACTACCGACTGAAGCGGCACCCCTTCCAACACACCGGGTAACCGTCACAACGCATAACGCATAACGCATAACGAATACCGCAAAACGTATATCGCCTAACACATAACGGATCACGCATAACGCATAACGCATAACGTATAGAGCATAACGCATAACGCCTAACGGATCAGGCATAACGCATAAAGCTTAAAGCATAACGTATAACGCACAACGCAAACGTATAATGCACAACGCATAACGCATAACGAACAACGGATAACGCATAACGCATAACGCATAACGAATACCGCAAAACGTATATCGCCTAACACATAACGGATCACGCATAACGCATAACGCATAACGCATAACGCATAACGCATAACGCATAACGCATAACGCCTAACGGATCAGGCATAACGCATAAAGCATAAAGCATAACGTATAACGCACAACGCAAACGTATAACGCACAACGCATAATGCATAACGCATAACGCATAACGCATGGCGCATAACGCATAACGCATAACGCCTAACGGATCAGGCATAACGCATAACGCATAATGCATAACACATAACGCATAACGCATAACGCATAACGCATAACCCATAACCCATAACGCATAACGCATGTCGGAAAACTCATAACGCATAACGCATAACGCATAAAGCATAAAGCATAACGCTTAACGCACAACGCAAACGTATAACGCACAACGCATAACGCATAAATCATAACCCATAACGCACAACGCATAACGCATAATGCACAAAGCATAACGAATACCGCAAGACGCATAACGCATAACGCATAACGCATAACGCATAACTCATAACGCATAACGCATAACGCATAACGCACACCGTATAACGCATAACGCATAACGCATCACGCATAACGCATAACGCATAACGCATAACGCATAACGCATAACGGATCACGCATATCGCATAACGCATAACGCATAACGCATAACGCATAACGCATAACGCATAACGCATAAAGCAAACGTATAACGCACAACGCATAACGCATAACGCATAACGCATAACGCATAACGCATAACGCATAACGCGTAAAGCAAACGTATAACGCACAACGCATAACGCATAACGCATAACGCATAACGCATAACGCATAACGCATAACGCATAACGCATAACGCATAAAGCAAATGTATAACGCACAACGCATAACGCATAACGCATAACGCATAACGCATAACGCATAACGCATAACGTATAACGCATAACGCATAACGCATAAATCATAACCCATAACGCACAACGCATAACGCATAATGCACAACGCTTAACGAATACCGCAAATCGCATAACGCCTAACGCATAACGGATCACGCATGACGCATAAAGCATAACGCATAACGTATAACGCATAACGCATAACGCATAACGCATAACGCATAACGCATAACGCATAACGCATAACGCATAAATCATAACCCATAACGCACAACGCATAACGCATAATGCACAAAGCATAACGAATACCGCAAGACGCATAACGCATAACGCATAACGCATAACGCATAACTCATAACGCATAACGCATAACGCATAACGCACACCGTATAACGCATAACGCATAACGCATAACGCATAACGCATAACGCATAACGCATAACGCATAACGCATAACGCATAACGGATCACGCATAACGCATAACACATAACACATAAAGCATAACGCATAACGCATAACGCATAACGCATAAAGCAAACGTATAACGCACAACGCATAACGCATAACGCATAACGCATAACGCATAACGCATAACGCATAATGCATAACGCATAAGGCATAACGCATTACGCATAACTTATAACTCATAACTCATAACGAATAACGCATAACGCAAAGTGAATAACGCATAAAGCATAACGCATAACCCATAACCCTTAACGCATAACGCATAACGCATAATGCACAACGCTTAACGAATACCGCAAATCGCATAACGCCTAACGCATAACGGATCACGCATGACGCATAAAGCATAACGCATAACGCATAACGCATAACGCATAACGCATAACGTATAACGCATAACGCATATCACATAACGCATAACGCATAACGCATAACGCATAACGCATAACGCATAACGCATAACGCCTTACGGATCAGGCATAACGCATAACGCATAATGCATAACACATAACGCATAACGCATAATGCAAACGTATAACGCCCAACGCATAAAGCATAACGAACAACCCATAACGCATAATCCATAACGCATAACGCATAACGCATAACATATAACGCATAAAGTATAACGCATAACGCATAACGCATAACGCAAACTTATAACGCACAACGCATAGCGCATAACGCATAAAGCATAACGCATAACGCATAACGCATAATGCAAACGTATAACGCCCAACGCATAAAGCATAACGAACAACCCATAACGCATAATCCATAACGCATAACGCATAACGCATAACGCATAACATATAACGCATAAAGTATAACGCATAACGCATAACGCATAACGCAAACTTATAACGCACAACGCATAGCGCATAACGCATAACGCATAACGCATAACGCATAACGCATAACGCATAACGCATAACGCATAACGCATAACGCATAACGGATCACGCATAACGCATAACGCATAACGCATAACGCATAACGCATAACGCATACCGTATAACGCATAACGCATGACGCAAAAGTATAACGGACAACGCATAACGCATAACCCATAACGCATAACGCATAACGCATAACGTATAACGCATAACGCATACCGTATAACGCATAATGCATAACGCATAAAGCATAACGCATAACGCATAACGCATAACGCATAACGCATAACGCATATCGCATAACGCATAACGCATAACGCATAACGCATAACGCATAACGCATAACGCATAAAGCAAATGTATAACGCACAACGCATAACGCATAAAGCATAACGCATAACGCATAACGCATAACGCATAACGCATAACGCATGTCGGATCACTCATAACTCATAACGCATAACGCATAAAGCATAAAGCATAACGTATAACGCATAACGCATATCGCATAACGCATAACGCATAACCCATAACGCATAACGCAGAACGCATAACGCATAACGCAAACCCATAAGGCATAAGGCATAACGCATAACGCATAACGCATGTCGGATCACTCATAACGCATAACGCATAACGCATAAAGCATAAAGCATAACGTATATCGCATAACGCATATCGCATAACGCATAACGCATAACGTATAACTTAAAACTCATTACTCATAACGACTAACGCATAACGCATTACGCATAACGCATAACGCATATCGAATAACGCATAACGTGTAACTCATAACGCATAACGCATAAAGCATAATGCATAACGCATAACGCATAACGCATAACGCATATAGAATAACGCATAACGTGTAACTCATAACGCATAACGCATAAAGCATAATGCATAACGCATAACGCATAACGCATATCGCATAACGCATAACGTATAACGCATAACGCATACCGTAAAACGCATAAAGCATAACGCATAACCCATAACGCAAACGTATAACGCACAACGCATAACGAATACAGCAAAACGCATAATGCATAACGCATAACGCATAACGCATAACGCATGGCGCATAACGCAAAATGCATAACGCATACGGCATAACGCATAACGCATAAGCATAACGCATAACGCATAACGCATAACGCATAACGCACAACGCATAACGCATAACGCATAACGCATAACGCATAACGCATAGCGCATAACGCATAACGCCTAACGGATCAGGCATAACGCATAACGCATAACGCATAACGCATAACGCATAACGCATAACGAATACCGCAAAACGTATATCGCCTAACACATAACGGATCACGCATAACGCATAACGCATAACGTATAGAGCATAACGCATAACGCCTAACGGATCAGGCATAACGCATAAAGCTTAAAGCATAACGTATAACGCACAACGCAAACGTATAACGCACAACGCATAATGCATAACGCATAACGCATAACGCATGGCGCATAACGCCTTACGGATCAGGCATAACGCATAACGCATAACGCATACCGTATAACGCATAACGCATAATGCATAACGCAAACGTATAATGCACAACGCATAACGCATAACGAACAACGGATAACGCATAACGCATAACGCATAACGAATACCGCAAAACGTATATCGCCTAACACATAACGGATCACGCATAACGCATAACGCATAACGCATAACGCATAACGCATAACGCATAACGCCTAACGGATCAGGCATAACGCATAAAGCATAAAGCATAACGTATAACGCACAACGCAAACGTATAACGCACAACGCATAATGCATAACGCATAACGCATAACGCATGTCGCATAACGCATAACGCATAACGCCTAACGGATCAGGCATAACGCATAACGCATAATGCATAACACATAACGCATAACGCATAACGCATAACGCATAACCCATAACCCATAACGCATAACGCATGTCGGAAAACTCATAACGCATAACGCATAACGCATAAAGCATAAAGCATAACGTATAACGCACAACGCAAACGTATAACGCACAACGCATAACGCATAAATCATAACCCATAACGCACAACGCATAACGCATAATGCACAAAGCATAACGAATACCGCAAGACGCATAACGCATAACGCATAACGCATAACGCATAACGCATAACGCATAACGCATAACGCATAACGCACACCGTATAACGCATAACGCATAACGCATCACGCATAACGCATAACGCATAACGCATAACGCATAACGCATAACGCATAACGGATCACGCATATCGCATAACGCATAACGCATAACGCATAACGCATAACGCATAACGCATAACGCATAAAGCAAACGTATAACGCACAACGCATAACGCATAACGCATAACGCATAACGCATAACGCATAACGCATAACGCATAACGCATAACGCAAAACGCATAACGTTAACGCATAACCCATAACGCATAAGGCTTGATGCATGACGCATATCGCATATCGCATAACGCATAAGGCTTGATGCATGACGCATATCGCATAACGCATAAGGCATAACGCATAATACATAACGTATAACGCATTATGCATAACGCATAACGCATAACGCATAACGCATAACGCATAACGCATATCGCATAACACATATCGCACAACGCATAACGCATAACGTATAACGCATAACGCATACCGTGTAACGCATAACGCATAACGCATAACGCATAACGCATAACGCATAACACATAAAACATAACGCATAACGCATAACGCATAACGCATAACGCATAACGCATAACGCATAACGCATAACGCATAACGCATAAAGCAAACGTATAACGCACAACGCATAACGCATAACGCATAACGCATAACGCATAACGCATAACGCATAACGCATAATGCATAACGCATAAGGCATAACGCATTACGCATAACTTATAACTCATAACTCATAACGAATAACGCATAACGCAAAGTGAATAACGCATAAAGCATAACGCATAACCCATAACCCTTAACGCATAACGCATAACGCATAATGCACAACGCTTAACGAATACCGCAAATCGCATAACGCCTAACGCATAACGGATCACGCATGACGCATAAAGCATAACGCATAACGCATAACGCATAACGCATAACGCATAACGTATAACGCATAACGCATATCGCATAACGCATAACGCATAACGCATAACGCATAACGCATAACGCATAACGCATAACGCCTTACGGATCAGGCATAACGCATAACGCATAATGCATAACACATAACGCATAACGCATAATGCAAACGTATAACGCCCAACGCATAAAGCATAACGAACAACCCATAACGCATAATCCATAACGCATAACGCATAACGCATAACATATAACGCATAAAGTATAACGCATAACGCATAACGCATAACGCAAACTTATAACGCACAACGCATAACGCATAACGCATAAAGCATAACGCATAACGCATAACGCATAATGCAAACGTATAACGCCCAACGCATAAAGCATAACGAACAACCCATAACGCATAATCCATAACGCATAACGCATAACGCATAACGCATAACATATAACGCATAAAGTATAACGCATAACGCATAACGCATAACGCAAACTTATAACGCACAACGCATAGCGCATAACGCATAACGCATACCGCATAACGCATAACGCATAACGCATAACGCATAACGCATAACCCATAACGCATAACGCATAACGCATAACGTATAACGCATAACGCATACCGTATAACGCATAATGCATAACGCATAAAGCATAACGCATAACGCATAACGCATAACGCATAACGCATAACGCATATCGCATAACGCATAACGCATAACGCATAACGCATAACGCATAAAGCAAATGTATAACGCACAACGCATAACGCATAAAGCATAACGCATAACGCATAACGCATAACGCATAATGCATAACGCATAAGGCATAACGCATTACGCATAACTTATAACTCATAACTCATAACGAATAACGCATAACGCAAAGTGAATAACGCATAAAGCATAACGCATAACCCATAACCCTTAACGCATAACGCATAACGCATAATGCACAACGCTTAACGAATACCGCAAATCGCATAACGCCTAACGCATAACGGATCACGCATGACGCATAAAGCATAACGCATAACGCATAACGCATAACGCATAACGCATAACGCAATTCGCATAATGCATAACCCATAACGCATAACGCATAACGCATAACGCATAACGCATAACGCAAACCCATAATGCATAAGGCATAACGCATAACGCATAACGCATAACGCATGTCGGATCACTCATAACTCATAACGCATAACGCATAAAGCATAAAGCATAACGTATAACGCATAACGCATATCGCATAACGCATAACGCATAACCCATAACGCATAACGCATAACGCAAACCCATAATGCATAAGGCATAACGCATAACGCATAACGCATAACGCATGTCGGATCACTCATAACGCATAACGCATAACGCATAAAGCATAAAGCATAACGTATATCGCATAACGCATATCGCATAACGCATAACGCATAACGTATAACTTAAAACTCATTACTCATAACGACTAACGCATAACGCATAACGCATAACGCATAACGCATAACGCATAACGCATAACGCATATCGAATAACGCATAACGTGTAACTCATAACGCATAACGCATAAAGCATAATGCATAACGCATAACGCATAACGCATATCGCATAACGCATAACGCATAACGTATAACGCATAACGTATACCTTATAACGCATAACGCATAACGCATAACGCATAACGCATAACGCATAACGCATAACGCATAACGCATAACGCTTAACGCATAACGCATACCGTATAACGCATAACGCATAACGCATAACGCAAACGTATAACGCACAACGCATAACGAATACAGCAAAACGCATAATGCTTAACGCATAACGGATCACGCTATAACGCATAACGCATAACGCATAACGCATATCGAATAACGCATAACGTGTAACTCATAACGCATAACGCATAAAGCATAATGCATAACGCATAACGCATAACGCATAACGCATAACGCATAACGCATAACGCATAACGCATAACGCATAACGCATAACGCATAACGCATAACGCATAACGCATAACGCATAACGCATAACGCATAACGCATAACGCATAACGCATAACGCATAACGCACAACGCATATCGCATAACGTATAACGCAAAACGCATAACGCATAACCCATAACCCATAACGCATAACGCATGTCGGAAAACTCATAACGCATAACGCATAACGCATAAAGCATAAAGCATAACGTATAACGCATAACGCATAACGCATATCGCATAACGCATAACGCATAACCCATAAAGCATAACGCATAACGCATAACGCATAACGCATAACGCATAACGCATAACGCATAACGCATAACGCAAAACGCATAACGCATAACCCATAACGCATAACGCATGTCGGAAAACTCATAACGCATAACGCATAACGCATAAAGCATAAAGCATAACGTATAACGCACACCGCAAACGTATAACGCACAACGCATAATGCATAACGCATAACGCATAACGCATGGCGCATAACGCATAACGCATAACGCCTAACGGATCAGGCATAACGCATAACGCATAATGCATAACACATAACGCATAACGCATAACGCATAACGCATAACGCATAACGCATAACGCATAACGCATAACGCATAACGCATAACGCATAACGCATAACGCATAACGCATAACGCATAACGCATAACGCCTTACGGATCAGGCATAACGCATAACGCATAATGCATAACGCATAACGCATAACGCATAACGCATAACGCATAACGCATAACGCATAACGCATAACGCATAACGCATAACGCATAACGCCTAACGGATCAGGCATAACGCATAACGCATAATGCATAACACATAACGCATAACGCATTACGCACAAAGCATAAAGCATAACGCATAACGCATAACGCATAACGCATAACGTACAACGTATAACGCTTAACGCATAACGCATAACGCATAACGCATAACGCATACCGTATAACGCATAACGCATAATGCATAACGCAAACGTATAATGCACAACGCATAACGCATAACGAACAACGGATAACGCATAACGCATAACGCATAACGAATACCGCAAAACGTATATCGCCTAACACATAACGGATCACGCATAACGCATAACGCATAACGTATAGAGCATAACGCATAACGCATAACGCATAACGCATAACGCATAACGCATACCGTATAACGCATAACGCATAACGCATAACGCATAATGCATAACGAATAACGCATAACGCAAATCGCATAAAACATAACGCATAACGCATAACGTACAACGTATAACGCATAACGCATAACGCATAACGCATAACGCATAACGCCTAACGCATAACGCATAACGCATAACGCATAACGCATATCGCATAACACATAACGCATAACCCAAAACGCATAACGCATAACGCATAACGCATATCGAATAACGCATAACGTGTAACTCATAACGCATAACGCATAAAGCATAATGCATAACGCATAACGCATAACGCATAACGCATAACGCATAACGTATAACGCATAACGCATACCGTATAACACATAACGCATAATGCATAACGCAAACGTATAACGCACAACGCATAACGCATAAAGAACAACGGATAACGCATAACGCATAACGCATAACGAATACCGCAAAACGTATATCGCATAACACATAACGGATCACGCATAACGCATAACGCATAACGTATAGAGCATAACGCATAACGCATAACGCATAACGCATTACGCATAACGCATAACGCATACCGTATAACGCATAACGCATAACGCATAACGCATAATGCATAACGAATAACGCATAACGCATATCGCATAAAACATAACGCATAACGCATAACGTACAACGTATAACGCATAACGCATAACACATAACGCATAACGCATAACGCATAACGCATAACGCATAACGCATATCGCATAACACATAACGCATAACCCATAACGGATAACGCATAACGCATAACGCATAACGCATAACGCATAACGCATAACGCATAACGCATAACGCATAACGCACAACGCATATCGCATAACGCATAACGCATAACGCATAACGCATGGCGCATAACTCAAAATGCATAACGCATAACGCATAACGCATAACGCAAACGTATAACGCACAACGCATAACGAATACAGCAAAACGCATAATGCTTAACGCATAACGGATCAAGCATAACGTATAGAGCATATCGCATAACGCATAACGCATAACGCATAACGCATACCGTATAACGCATAACGCATAACGCATCACGCATAATGCATAACGAATAACGCATAACGCATATCGCATAGAACATAACGCATAACGCATAACGCATAACGTACAACGTATAACGCATAACGCATAACGCATAACGCATAACGCATAACGCATAACGCATAACGCATAACGCATATCGCATAACACATAACGCATAACCCATAACGCATAACGCATAACGCATAACGCATAACACATAACGCATAACGCATAACGCATAACGCATAATGCATAACGCATAAAGCGTAACGCATAACCCATAACGCATAACGCATAACGCATAACGCATAACGCATAACGCATAACGCATAACGCATAACGCATAACGCATAACGCATAACGCATAACGCATAACGCATAACGCCTAACGGATCAGGCATAACGCATAACGCATAATGCATAACACATAAAGCATAACGCATAACGCATAACGCATAACGCATAACGTACAACGTATAACGCTTAACGCATAACGCATAACGCATAACGCATAACGCATAACGCATAACGCATAACGCATAACGCATAACGCATAACGCATAACGCATAACGCATAACGCATAACGCCTAACGGATCAGGCATAACGCATAACGCATAACCCACAAAATTACCGCATAAGGCTTGATGCATGGCGCATATCGCATAACGCATAAGGCATAACGCATAATACATAACGTATAACGCATTATGCATAACGCATAACGCATAACGCATAATGCATAATGCCTAACGCAAACCCATAAGGCATAACGCATAACGCATAACGCGTAACGCATGTCGGATCACGCATAACGCATAACGCATAACGCATAAAGCACGAAGCATAACGTATAACGCATAACGCATAACGCATAACGCAGAACGCATAACGCATAACGCATAACGCATAACGCATAACGCATAACGCATAACGCATATCGCATAAAACATAACGCTTAACGCATAACGTACAACGTATAACGCATAACGCATAACGCAAAACGCATAACGCATAAACTCTTCCTCGGACGCTCCCCGATGTACCCCTTCATGCCCGTAGAGACAAACACTAACCCAACTCCAGTAAAACCCAGACGAAGTGTTATTTAAACTACATCCCTTCATCTCTGTTCTTCTGTCGACTCGGCGAGACCTGTTGGCGTGACCAGCACCTAATTGAGAAATGGAGTAATCGCTAATTATGGCCTCGCTTGGCCCGTATAAACGGAGGAGACAAGGGTTGAATGAAGCGACCATATGTTTCATTTTCAACCATTTATTCGTGCCCCCTTTCGGGGCGGCACTTCGTCAATGGTCCTCTTTCGGGACCTCAGTCTTATATCTCTTGAACAAAATGAAAGTAAAAAAAATCCTACTTTGCCTGATTACGGCAAATTCTTCTTATCCGTCTATGCGACGGCAGATCGATAAACCATAGGTAATCTTAACTACGGTAACGAGGCAAGAAAGTAAAGCAACAAAACAAACAAAAAAAAAAATTTTCTCCGTATTATCGGACGTTGATTTTCGGCGGCGTCCTTCCCGCGTGGCGGCACTTCCGCCTAACGGCAATTTACCTCCGGTTCCTCAGGTTATGCGGACCCCTGGATTTCCAGGTCTTCCAGCAGTCTGGGCATGTCTTGACCGTGTAATAGGGCCGCCCGCACCGGTAGCAATACGGAAACCTTTGCGGGGCCGTGCACTGGGTGTGGGTGTGCCCTAGCCTTCGGCATCTCCAACACCCTTCCTCCAGCTCGCCTCCCCGGTACTTAGGGGCCTGAGCCTTGGCCGTCGGTACTTGTGGCTTGGTCGTCGCCATCACCCTCGGCGGCTTGGCGGCTACCACCATCTTTGGCGGCTCGGCAATTACCACCCTCGGCGGCTCGGCAATTACCACCCTCGGCGGCTCGTCAATCACCACCCTCGGCTTCACCGCTACCCCCGGTATTGGTCCCGCCTCCCCCGGCCTAGCTGGAGTGCCGGGTTTTTGCCAGTTCGGCATGTTCTCGAGGCGGAATCCTCGTCCCGTTCCGGTACGCTGCTTGATTTCTTCCCAGACGTGGTCGGCAATCATCTTGGAGGTATATTTTTCTTTCTGTATGAGGAGACGACGAGAATAATAAATGTCGTTGCTTTTGGCTTTTGAGTAACTCATTGGTGGGTCGGGAAGTATGGCTTCAAGTCCGAAATATGTGCTTTGCCGAGGTCGCTTCCGTCTTCCGCGGAGATGCGGTACACCCCTGGTGATAGTTTATGCGATATCGTTACTGGTCCCATGAATTTTGGGGCCAACTTTGCCGCCACGTGGTCTGCCGCTGACGATAACACCGCTTTCGCTTCATAACCCTGTCTCCTACGTTAAACTCTCTATTTCTCCGACGCAAATTATAATGGTGTGCTTGCTTATTATACGCGTCCTCGAGGTTCTCTAAAATCCAGTGTCTCAACGTTGGTAGTTGAGTCACTCTCTTTTTCCACGTATCATTTGCAGTAACCTCGAGGTCGATATCGGGTTCTACAGTGTCCCTTAAGCATTTTGCTGGTCGCGGCTCTCGCCCGAAATTGAGAAAAGCGGGAGAAGTCTGTAACACCGAATGATATGCGGTGTTGTACGCGAAGCGTAATTGCGGCAAATTCAGGTCCCAGTCTCTGTGATCCCTCTCTATGTAGGCTACTATCATCGTTTTGAGGATTCGATTTACGCGTTCTACCGGGTTTGCTTGCGGATGGTACGGGGGGGTTGTGGTGATTCGAATACCATATTCATTCGCTAAATCCCACAAACACTTGTTCGCGAACTCGGTGCCATTGTCCGTGAGCAGAACGTCGGGTGTTCCCCATCGCGAAAAAATTAACTCTTCAAGAGCTTCGGCAATCTTTGGACCGGTCGCACGTCGGAGCGGGGCGCACTCTATCCACTTGGTGAATAAGTCCTGTATTACCAGGAGGTACGCGTGACCGGATCTGCTGCGCGGAAGCGGGCCCATTATATCGGCAGCTATCACTGTCCACGGCATGTCAACACGGCGCCGACCCATCAACCCAGGCGGTAGTGTCTGCTCCACCTTTGTGAGTTGACAGGTCTTACAGCGTCTTACGTATTCTACAGCTGTTCTGTACATGCCTGGCCAGTAGTAGCGGGCCGCAATACGTTGGTACGTCTTTTCGACGCCTAAATGCCCTGCCTGTGGGTTATCATGCGCTTCCTGCAGGATCTCCGTTCTGCGCTCTTCGGGAATCGCGAGTTTCCACTCGGTTATATCCGATCCTAACGTTTCCGCGACAACTGGATCCGTACGACGGCAAAATAATTCCCCGTCCCGAATCGACCAGTCTTTGAATTTATCCGGTACTCGCTTGACTTCTGCTAATTTCCCCTCGTACTATTTCATACGCACCGCAGCTACTATCGGTATTTTGTCCTCTAAGACTTCCTCCCCCTCGCAAATTCGCGATAAAGCATCCGGCACTTTATTAAGGGCTCCCTGTCGGTATACTACTTCGAAATCATACTCTAGAAGTTGCAGGGCCCAACGCGCTAATCTCCCTGAGGGATTTTGCAATTTTCTTAACCACCGTAAACTGTTGTGGTCTGTAATCACCGTAAATTTGTACCCTTCCAAGTACGGACGAAATTTTTGTACCGCCCAGACGATCGCGAGACATTCCAATTCCGTAGCGGAATATTTTCTCTCTGGTAACGTGAGAGACCTGCTCGCGAACGCGATAACTCTTTCGACATCCTTGACCTCTTGCGTCAAAACTGCGCCTAGACCAACCGCGCTAGCATCCGTCTGTAGTGTAAATGGCGTTTCGAAATCTGGGCAGGAGAGGGTAGGTGCTGAAGCGATCGCGTCTCGAAGGGACTCGAAGGCGGTTTGTTGGCCAACCTTCCATTCCCATTCGCGATCCTTTCGCAGTAGGCCATTCAATGGCTCAGCCAGCGTGGCGAATCCCGGAATAAACCTCCTGTACCAGGATGCCATTCCCAGGAAACGCCGAAGCTGCTTTACTGTTTTAGGCGGAGGGTACGATAAAATTGGTCTAACTTTCTCCGCATCTACCTTTAACCCCTCTCCGCTCACCACGAAACCCAAATACCGAACTTCCTGACAACAAAACTCGCACTTCTCAGGATTGATTATTAGACCGGCAGCCTTGATTTTATTTATTACGCGTTCTAGCCATACGAGATGCTCCGCAAATGTTTTCGTCACGATTATTATATCGTCCAAATAGGCGAACGCGTGCGGCTCCATTTCTGGACCTATTAATCGGTCCAATAATCTCTGAAAAGTTGCGGGTGCGCCTGTCAGTCCGTACGGCATGCGACGGAAGTGAAATAGGCCTTTTCCCGGTACTGTAAACGCTGTTATTTCGCGACTCTTTTCCTCTAACGGGATTTGAAAATAGGCCTGACTGAGGTCAAGGGTCGAGATGTATTTCGCCGCACGTAATTTATCGAGAATCTGCGTCATGAGCGGTAGCGGGTACGCGTCTTTCCTCGAGACCTCGTTAACTTTTCGGAAATCCAGACAAAAACGGTATTTCCCGTTCGATTTCTTGACCATGACGATCGGACTTGACCAGCCACTTTGCGATGGTTCAATTATGCCATCTTTTAGCAATTTGTCTACTTCCGCATATATTGCCTCCTGAACTTTTGGAGATACGGCATAATATCGCTGTTTTATAGGCGGATGCCCATCTACATCTATTCGATGGCTGATCAAGTTCGTCACGCCCGATATTTCGTCAAATTCCGGCAACGTGGCCTCGAGGAATTCTCTTAATTGCCGTTTTTCGGCATCCGCCAACGTTTGCAGACCACAACAGACGGTATTGGGAGGCGTGTCTTCGAATGTGAATTTTTCGTTTGGCTGTTTCGCGAAATACCATACGGCATTGTGATATTCAGCCACGATTCCGAATTTTGCGATCGAATCCGTGCCTAACAATAGAGGGGTCACTAGACTGTCTAAAACCTGCGCGGAAATTCTACGTTCCTCCCTGCCTATCCTTAACGCGAAATGTGCTCGTTCCTCGGCACGATCTACTACCCCCGTGGCGAGGAGGAAATAACAGGGTTTGTTCGATTTCCCTAATACGATATTCTTCCTCTCGATTTTTCCTAGAATATCCCGACTGATGAATGTCAGAGATGATCCCGAATCTATTAGGGCGCGCGTCGCGAAGTTGCCGATGAACGCATCTACGGTCAGCAGAGGTGGGCGCTTAATGTCCCCAGTTATCATTACGCGGGCCGATATCAATTCGGGCGAAGTCTCTCTGGCCCCTGTGATTGACTTCTCTCCCCGTTTCCCGCCGACCTGTTGCATCTACGGCAACGTATTATTGTGACACCCTCCGACCCGCATCCGTAGCAATGCAGCCTAGGTTCTTCTCGGCAATCTCGCGATAGGTGACCTGTCTTACGACAATTCCAACATTGTGGCAGGTTACTTCCGCCCGCGCGTTGTCTATCGCGCGGCGGCCATTGACGCGTTGCTACGGTTGCGGTTACTTCCGCCTTACGCGGTATGGGTTCACGAGAGGACTCTCTTGATTTTGCCCCCGACCGGTATTTTTCGTTTCCCCTCGGCGCGGCAGCTAGATTATTTTTAGCGCTCGTCGCACGAGGTTCACGAACCCCTTGTCCGGGTTTAGAGTCTCTCCTAGTGGCTCTTGGGGGGTGATCTTCCGAATCGTCGCTATCTACGCCTACTGCGGCAGCTAATGCGTTCGCGTACCCAAATCCGACCGATCTTCCCTTCGGTTGCAATTTCGAACGCAAGTGTCGGCTAGGATCAAACGCGAAACTAGGGTGAGCCATTTCGGATGGTTTCGGATTCCCCCGCCTCCTCTGCTGCGCTTCGCGGTCGGCACGTAGCAATTGATCCGTAACGATTTCCATCGTGGAACCTGATTCTAACGCGATAGACTGACGTAAAGATGGTTTCGCGCCCCAGTATAATCGTTCGACTTTCTTTTCCTCCTGCCACGGTGGCTGTAGTTTTCGGAACATAGCGGTCATTACCATAATATAATCGCGAATAGGTTCGTTATCATCCTGAAACCGATCTTTAATGTTTCTTTCTAATGTATATTGATATTCAGGGTCACCGAAGAATCGCCGAAATGCCCTCGCAAAATCCTCCCAAGTTCTCCAACCCGACGCGTGCGCGTTGTACCAGTGCTTGGCGACCCCCCCGAGACATACCGGCAAACAACGGATTAGTTCTTTATCCGCGATATTATGATATTTAATTTGTTGGTGGAGGTCCTCCAAAAAATCTTCTGGGTCCTCCCCCTCTTCTCCGGAAAACTTTAACCGCCATCGTCGCATTATTTCGGCGATGGGTGTTCCGCGGTAATACAATTCTCGGGGTTTCGCCCCGCCCTGTACCCCGTCGCTCGGTCCATCGTCCGGGCCGACATGCAAAGGCTTTTCTTCCGGTTCGCGGTACCTATCGGGAGACCATGGCCTCCATCTTGGCGAATTCGGTACTGGGAATGAAAATTCCTTAGGGGGTGATCTTCCCCCTTCGGTCGGTAGGTACTCCTCTGGAGGCCATTCTTCTCCGACCGCATCCCCGTATACCGATCTGTTTTCATCGTCCCCGCGGTCCGGTTTCGGCAAATTAAGAAGGCTTTTCATTTCTTCGGGCCCTTCGATATCAGACGCGAAGCTCAATCGTCGCGGGCGTAATACGTCACCCCTCCCCGCGGTATAATTGACTCTATTCGAAATCTTACACAATCGCTAACGTAGGCTAGGGGAACGCTTAATATTCAGCCGAACTTTCTATTCGGTATTTGTTAACAAACGCGAATTAACGTTTCTTTGTTCTATTCGACTTTCTCCCTATGCTTTTCTCTATTTCCGTACGCGAATCTTTCCTGCGCGAATTTTCAGAAGTGATGGGGATATTTCGTCAAATGTTCGAAGCAACTTGCCCGTCGGCAATGGATACTTCGTATTCGCCAATCAATTTAGTTGTCGCTAAAGTGTATTTGTAGCTCCACACACGGGAGCATCTATCCAAGGAAACCACAAAAAAAAAATTCGATTTGTTTATCGCCAAAGTTGGACTGCACTCGTCTAGGTTACGGCACAATACGGACAAAAACCATACTTCCCATTACCACATATAAAAAAAACATAAAAAAAAAATTTTGTGGGTGGGTGTAACAATAGGGTCTACACAATTAATATTCAATTGATATTGCCAATTAATACCATATAATAAATCAATACGCAATGAAATATCAACCCGCGTGTGCCATTCCGCCAATCAAAATATCATATCTTTGCCATAATATTACACATAATTTTCCAATATATACCGTATATTATACATTCATATATTCATTATAAATTCATATGCATGCACATTTTCTCACCCATATGAATCCATATTTATTCATTTAAGTTCGGAAGAAAGAAAAAAAATTCAATGATTTATGCATTAATTGTGCCATTGCTTTTTATATAAAAAAACGGTAGTGCCTTCTGTACGGTATTTCTTCCATTCGTTTTATTTTAATATCGAAATAATGGAAGGCAAGTGAAATTGACCAAATCGAAGAGAAGAAAGAGAAATATGCAAGTATATATGTCACTGATTGCGAAAAAAAAATTATTGCTTCTTCGGGTAATTCTTAAAAGAAGTAATAAAAATAATAAAAAGAGATGAATTTAGTAACGACTAGAAGCCAAAAAAAAATCCAATAAATAAATAAATTACAACAAACAAATAAATAAATAAATAAAAAAAATACATAAAATCCTAATAAATCGGGAATGGTATATATAAAAATTAATAAGAAGTGTGACGGTGAATCTGTGGCATGGAAGAGAAAGGAAAAAAAATTAAAAAAAATTCTCCTAACTCTTCCACCAACAATTCGGGAACAATGTTACTAACTGCCAACAAAGCGTAGCGGTAAACCAAGTTAAAAGGCTCGGTTTATCGCCACGGTAGATTAAGCAGATTTTAAATATCGGTAAAATGAACGGATGAACTCTGGAACACGATAACTATTGCGTGAAAATTTCGTTCGGAATATCCGGCATATAAATTAACAACCATGTTCCTTGTTTCATCAAGGCAGGCAATTTTGACTAATCCCAAGGGGATAGCACGCAACCCGAAGAAGAAGAAAAAAAAAAATTTTGTCAGTATATCTCAAATTTACAATCACGCGGCAATATTCAGAATATTTCTTCAATTTAATTGAAGCGATATTCCGCCAAGGAGGATTCCTTCGCTCAATATTGACAGCGTTATTCAAAGCTGAAAGAGAATAGTATTCAAGTATACAACATACATAATTCAATACATATGGAATGGCACACGAACGATAATAATAGATACCCCGTAAACATCAGCGGGACCCTCGGTCGGTCGCATTCCGATGGTGTTTACGTCGGCGTTGGCTCAATATACCCGGTGTGAAAAAGAAATTTCGTACGCGAATGGGTCGTGTGTCTCTACGACGCGACGTTCGACTTCTCTATCTCGCTCGAACTTTCTCGACTCCTCATCCAGTCAAAATTTTCCCACGAGAGCCCCGAACTCTTTCACGTGTCTCTATTGAAAAACCCGATCTCAAATCGCTTTTTACGGCGAGAGGTCCCTGTTCGGGCGCCAATTTGTCACGTCGTTTCCGGGTCGGTTCCGAACCGAAGACGAGCACGGGAAATTACGGCTTGAAGACCGGGCCACGCTCGGTCGCGCGACACGTGGTCCTCCCGGGACAAACAACCCTTCTCGGATCTGGATCACGATATCGAAATTGTTTCGAAATTCTTTCGGGCGCCAGACACGTAGAGTGTCACGCGAAGCTATTCTTTGACGCGAATCCCGCAAAATAATTCCGCTTCCGCGAGGGTTGCGCGATAACCTGAAATAGCCGCGAAAATGGTCAGGGTTCCACGTGGAGAGAAGGAACGGGGCATTCCCCGCGACGGGAACGTTTCTCGTGGGTAGAATAATTCAAATAAAATGCGGCAACGACAATCGTTTATTAACGAGATGACATTCAATAGCCCGTCGGTGGTCACCGACGGCAGCGAGAATTTGCCGGCGCGAGAACAAAGTGTTCGACGGTTATTCGGTCGCTCGCGCTTATTTATTCTATCGCGTTGAACTCGGCGGTCACAGGACTTCGCGTGTTATACAAGCCTTTACGGCACGAATTCCGCCGAGCTCGGGTGACGGACGCGGATTTAGACTGGACTGGACGAGGATACGGCAAAGTCGCGAAAACGAAACGAACCGTCACGTCGTCCCACCGAGGAACGTCTCGAGTAGAACTCTTAGAATTTCGTCGAATATCGCACGTCCCGAATATTCCGTCCCGCGGACAATCGGCAACGATACGACCCACGGCCTCGTGTCCCTCTCGAGGGAGCTACCCTCGGTCGTCGGCAACACTGGCGGACACGTGGTGCGCGGCACGAAGTTAAACAAGAACACGCAAATACGCCCCGAGCCAACGCGAATGGTAAATCACGAATAAATGTGTCGGAATAAAGCCTGATCGGCACTTACCAAATGGTGGACGCAGGCCGTCTTAATCGGCAATCGATATGTACTTCGGTGAAACCGCGGATATAATTTCGGCACAACTTATCGCTTCGCGATCCTTCGACCCAGTGACCTACTTCGCAATGGCTCGGGAACGCGGAAGCGAGGCGTCCCCCTACTCCCTCATCTATCTCCTCCTAGGCGACGCTCGGGCCTATCGCATGGTTCCTCGCGGCAGGGACGAATTCCATCTTTTCGGTCCCGGGTCCCCGGTAATTTACTGATTTCCCGGAGTCGGGCGATACAGCTGCAAAGTATTTCGGTAGGCATTCGAGCCGCCCCAGGATTGTTCTCGGCGCAATTCCTGGGCGAAAGACGGTGAGGTTGGGTTGCTGTACGTCCCGTATTCCGATTTCCCTCATCGGTCTCCCCGGTTGGTAAATCCGGGCTCGATCCTGGCTCGACCGTCTGGTTCGGCAATGACGTTCTGCGATAGGTCCTCCGAGCGCCTCTTCCCGAGACGTTGCGCCAGTCACGGCAGGAGATAGGTACCGGGTTCCTTTCGGACTCCGTTCGTTCCTGAAACTTCGTGTCGCGCCCAGCGGCGCGACATTTAAACGCGATAAATCTGTTCCGCTGGATTTCGGACGTTCCTGGGAGAGCGATCGCGACTAACGGTACGTTATTTTATTGGCCGTCGTTGGCCCGGTCCTTCGCCTAGGGTTCGGATTGACGCTGGCAGAATCTGCCACGTCACAACGCATAACGCATAACGCATAACGTATATCGCATAACACATAACGCATAAACCATAACGCATAACGCATAAGGCATAACGCATAACGTTAACGCATAACGCATAACGCATAACGCCTAACGCATAACGGATCACGCATAACGCATAAAGCATAACGCATAAAGCATAACGCATAACGCATAACGCATAACGCATAAAGCATAACGCATAACGCATAACGCATAACGCATATCGCATAACTCATAACGCATAACGTATAACGCATAACGCATACCGTATAACGCATAACGCATAACGCATAACGCAAACGTATAACGCACAACGCATAACGAATACAGCAAAACGCATAATGCTTAACGCATAACGGATCACGCTATAACGCATAACGCATAACGCATAACGCATATCGAATAACGCATAACGTGTAACTCATAACGCATAACGCATAAAGCATAATGCATAACGCATAACGCATAACGCATATCGCATAACGCATAACGCATAACGTATAACGTATAACGCATAACGCATAACGCATAACGCATAACTTAAAACTCATTACTCATAACGAATAACGCATAACGCATAACGCATAACGCATAACGCATAACGCATATCGAATAACGCATAACGTGTAACTCATAACGCATAACGCATAAAGCATAATGCATAACGCATAACGCATAACGCATATCGCATAACGCATAACGCATAACATATAACGCATAACGTATACCGTATAACGCATAACGCATAACGCATAACGCATAACGCATAACGCATAAAGCAAACGTATAACGCACAACGCATAACGCATAACGCATAACGCATAACGCATAACGCATAACGCGTAAAGCAAACGTATAACGCACAACGCATAACGCATAACGCATAACGCATAACGCATAACGCATAACGCATAACGCATAACGCATAACGCATAAAGCAAATGTATAACGCACAACGCATAACGCATAACGCATAACGCATAACGCATAACGCATAACGCATAACGAATAACGCATAACGCAATTCGCATAACGCATAAATCATAACCCATAACGCACAACGCATAACGCATAATGCACAACGCTTAACGAATACCGCAAATCGCATAACGCCTAACGCATAACGGATCACGCATGACGCATAAAGCATAACGCATAACGTATAACGCATAACGCATAACGCATAACGCATAACGCATAACGCATAACGCAATTCGCATAACGCATAAATCATAACCCATAACGCACAACGCATAACGCATAATGCACAAAGCATAACGAATACCGCAAGACGCATAACGCATAACGCATAACGCATAACGCATAACTCATAACGCATAACGCATAACGCATAACGCACACCGTATAACGCATAACGCATAACGCATAACGCATAACGCATAACGCATAACGCATAACGCATAACGCATAACGCATAACGGATCACGCATAACGCATAACACATAACACATAAAGCATAACGCATAACGCATAACGCATAACGCATAAAGCAAACGTATAACGCACAACGCATAACGCATAACGCATAACGCATAACGCATAACGCATAATGCATAACGCATAAGGCATAACGCATTACGCATAACTTATAACTCATAACTCATAACGAATAACGCATAACGCAAAGTGAATAACGCATAAAGCATAACGCATAACCCATAACCCTTAACGCATAACGCATAACGCATAATGCACAACGCTTAACGAATACCGCAAATCGCATAACGCCTAACGCATAACGGATCACGCATGACGCATAAAGCATAACGCATAACGCATAACGCATAACGCATAACGCATAACGTATAACGCATAACGCATATCACATAACGCATAACGCATAACGCATAACGCATAACGCATAACGCATAACGCATAACGCCTTACGGATCAGGCATAACGCATAACGCATAATGCATAACACATAACGCATAACGCATAATGCAAACGTATAACGCCCAACGCATAAAGCATAACGAACAACCCATAACGCATAATCCATAACGCATAACGCATAACGCATAACATATAACGCATAAAGTATAACGCATAACGCATAACGCATAACGCAAACTTATAACGCACAACGCATAGCGCATAACGCATAAAGCATAACGCATAACGCATAACGCATAATGCAAACGTATAACGCCCAACGCATAAAGCATAACGAACAACCCATAACGCATAATCCATAACGCATAACGCATAACGCATAACGCATAACATATAACGCATAAAGTATAACGCATAACGCATAACGCATAACGCAAACTTATAACGCACAACGCATAGCGCATAACGCATAACGCATACCGCATAACGCATAACGCATAACGCATAACGCATAACGCATAACGCATAACGCATAACGGATCACGCATAACGCATAACGCATAACGCATAACGCATAACGCATACCGTATAACGCATAACGCATGACGCAAAAGTATAACGGACAACGCATAACGCATAACCCATAACGCATAACGCATAACGCATAACGTATAACGCATAACGCATACCGTATAACGCATAACGCATAACGCATAAAGCATAACGCATAACGCATAACGCATAACGCATAACGCATAACGCATATCGCATAACGCATAACGCATAACGCATAACGCATAACGCATAACGCATAACGCATAAAGCAAACGTATAACGCACAACGCATAACGCATAAAGCATAACGCATAACGCATAACGCATAACGCATAACGCATAACGCATGTCGGATCACTCATAACTCATAACGCATAACGCATAAAGCATAAAGCATAACGTATAACGCATAACGCATATCGCATAACGCATAACGCATAACCCATAACGCATAACGCAGAACGCATAACGCATAACGCAAACCCATAAGGCATAAGGCATAACGCATAACGCATAACGCATGTCGGATCACTCATAACGCATAACGCATAACGCATAAAGCATAACGCATAACGTATATCGCATAACGCATATCGCATAACGCATAACGCATAACGTATAACTTAAAACTCATTACTCATAACGACTAACGCATAACGCATTACGCATAACGCATAACGCATAACGCATAACGCATAACGCATAACGCATAACGCATATCGAATAACGCATAACGTGTAACTCATAACGCATAACGCATAAAGCATAATGCATAACGCATAACGCATAACGCATATCGCATAACGCATAACGCATAACGTATAACGCATAACGTATACCTTATAACGCATAACGCATAACGCATAACGCATAACGCATAACGCATATCGCATAACGCATAACGCATAACGTTTAACGCATAACGCATACCGTATAACGCATAACGCATAACGCATAACGCAAACGTATAACGCACAACGCATAACGAATACAGCAAAACGCATAATGCTTAACGCATAACGGATCACGCTATAACGCATAACGCATAACGCATAACGCATAACGCATATCGAATAACGCATAACGTGTAACTCATAACGCATAACGCATAACGCATAATGCATAACGCATAACGCATAACGCATAACGCATATAGAATAACGCATAACGTGTAACTCATAACGCATAACGCATAAAGCATAATGCATAACGCATAACGCATAACGCATATCGCATAACGCATAACGTATAACGCATAACGCATACCGTAAAACGCATAAAGCATAACGCATAACCCATAACGCAAACGTATAACGCACAACGCATAACGAATACAGCAAAACGCATAATGCATAACGCATAACGCATAACGCATAACGCATGGCGCATAACGCAAAATGCATAACGCATACGGCATAACGCATAACGCATAAGCATAACGCATAACGCATAACGCATAACGCATAACGCACAACGCATATCGCATAACGCATAACGCATAACCCATAACGCATAGCGCATAACGCATAACGCCTAACGGATCAGGCATAACGCATAACGCATAACGCATAACGCATAACGCATAACGCATAACGAATACCGCAAAACGTATATCGCCTAACACATAACGGATCACGCATAACGCATAACGCATAACGTATAGAGCATAACGCATAACGCCTAACGGATCAGGCATAACGCATAAAGCTTAAAGCATAACGTATAACGCACAACGCAAACGTATAACGCACAACGCATAATGCATAACGCATAACGCATAACGCATGGCGCATAACGCCTTACGGATCAGGCATAACGCATAACGCATAACGCATACCGTATAACGCATAACGCATAATGCATAACGCAAACGTATAATGCACAACGCATAACGCATAACGAACAACGGATAACGCATAACGCATAACGCATAACGAATACCGCAAAACGTATATCGCCTAACACATAACGGATCACGCATAACGCATAACGCATAACGCATAACGCATAACGCATAACGCATAACGCCTAACGGATCAGGCATAACGCATAAAGCATAAAGCATAACGTATAACGCACAACGCAAACGTATAACGCACAACGCATAATGCATAACGCATAACGCATAACGCATGGCGCATAACGCATAACGCATAACGCCTAACGGATCAGGCATAACGCATAACGCATAATGCATAACACATAACGCATAACGCATAACGCATAACGCATAACCCATAACCCATAACGCATAACGCATGTCGGAAAACTCATAACGCATAACGCATAACGCATAAAGCATAAAGCATAACGTATAACGCACAACGCAAACGTATAACGCACAACGCATAACGCATAAATCATAACCCATAACGCACAACGCATAACGCATAATGCACAAAGCATAACGAATACCGCAAGACGCATAACGCATAACGCATAACGCATAACGCATAACTCATAACGCATAACGCATAACGCATAACGCACACCGTATAACGCATAACGCATAACGCATAACGCATAACGCATAACGCATAACGCATAACGCATAACGCATAACGCATAACGGATCACGCATATCGCATAACGCATAACGCATAACGCATAACGCATAACGCATAACGCATAACGCATAAAGCAAACGTATAACGCACAACGCATAACGCATAACGCATAACGCATAACGCATAACGCATAACGCATAACGCATAACGCATAACGCAAAACGCATAACGTTAACGCATAACCCATAACGCATAAGGCTTGATGCATGACGCATATCGCATATCGCATAACGCATAAGGCTTGATGCATGACGCATATCGCATAACGCATAAGGCATAACGCATAATACATAACGTATAACGCATTATGCATAACGCATAACGCATAACGCATAACGCATAACGCATAACGCATATCGCATAACACATATCGCACAACGCATAACGCATAACGTATAACGCATAACGCATACCGTGTAACGCATAACGCATAACGCATAACGCATAACGCATAACACATAAAACATAACGCATAACGCATAACGCATAACGCATAACGCATAACGCATAACGCATAACGCATAACGCATAACGCATAAAGCAAACGTATAACGCACAACGCATAACGCATAACGCATAACGCATAACGCATAACGCATAACGCATAACGCATAATGCATAACGCATAAGGCATAACGCATTACGCATAACTTATAACTCATAACTCATAACGAATAACGCATAACGCAAAGTGAATAACGCATAAAGCATAACGCATAACCCATAACCCTTAACGCATAACGCATAACGCATAATGCACAACGCTTAACGAATACCGCAAATCGCATAACGCCTAACGCATAACGGATCACGCATGACGCATAAAGCATAACGCATAACGCATAACGCATAACGCATAACGCATAACGTATAACGCATAACGCATACCGTATAACGCATAACGCATAACGCATAACGCATAACGCATAACGCATAACGCATAACGCCTTACGGATCAGGCATAACGCATAACGCATAATGCATAACACATAACGCATAACGCATAATGCAAACGTATAACGCCCAACGCATAAAGCATAACGAACAACCCATAACGCATAATCCATAACGCATAACGCATAACGCATAACATATAACGCATAAAGTATAACGCATAACGCATAACGCATAACGCAAACTTATAACGCACAACGCATAGCGCATAACGCATAAAGCATAACGCATAACGCATAACGCATAATGCAAACGTATAACGCCCAACGCATAAAGCATAACGAACAACCCATAACGCATAATCCATAACGCATAACGCATAACGCATAACGCATAACATATAACGCATAAAGTATAACGCATAACGCATAACGCATAACGCAAACTTATAACGCACAACGCATAGCGCATAACGCATAACGCATACCGCATAACGCATAACGCATAACGCATAACGCATAACGCATAACCCATAACGCATAACGCATAACGCATAACGTATAACGCATAACGCATACCGTATAACGCATAATGCATAACGCATAAAGCATAACGCATAACGCATAACGCATAACGCATAACGCATAACGCATATCGCATAACGCATAACGCATAACGCATAACGCATAACGCATAAAGCAAATGTATAACGCACAACGCATAACGCATAAAGCATAACGCATAACGCATAACGCATAACGCATAACGCATAACGCATAAGGCATAACGCATTACGCATAACTTATAACTCATAACTCATAACGAATAACGCATAACGCAAAGTGAATAACGCATAAAGCATAACGCATAACCCATAACCCTTAACGCATAACGCATAACGCATAATGCACAACGCTTAACGAATACCGCAAATCGCATAACGCCTAACGCATAACGGATCACGCATGACGCATAAAGCATAACGCATAACGCATAACGCATAACGCATAACGCATAACGCAATTCGCATAATGCATAACCCATAACGCATAACGCATAACGCATAACGCATAACGCATAACGCAAACCCATAATGCATAAGGCATAACGCATAACGCATAACGCATAACGCATGTCGGATCACTCATAACTCATAACGCATAACGCATAAAGCATAAAGCATAACGTATAACGCATAACGCATATCGCATAACGCATAACGCATAACCCATAACGCATAACGCATAACGCATAACGCATAACGCAAACCCATAAGGCATAAGGCATAACGCATAACGCATAACGCATGTCGGATCACTCATAACGCATAACGCATAACGCATAAAGCATAAAGCATAACGTATATCGCATAACGCATATCGCATAACGCATAACGCATAACGTATAACTTAAAACTCATTACTCATAACGACTAACGCATAACGCATAACGCATAACGCATAACGCATAACGCATAACGCATAACGCATATCGAATAACGCATAACGTGTAACTCATAACGCATAACGCATAAAGCATAATGCATAACGCATAACGCATAACGCATATCGCATAACGCATAACGCATAACGTATAACGCATAACGTATACCGTATAACGCATAACGCATAACGCATAACGCATAACGCATAACGCATATCGCATAACGCATAACGCATAACGTTTAACGCATAACGCATACCGTATAACGCATAACGCATAACGCATAACGCAAACGTATAACGCACAACGCATAACGAATACAGCAAAACGCATAATGCTTAACGCATAACGGATCACGCTATAACGCATAACGCATAACGCATAACGCATATCGAATAACGCATAACGTGTAACTCATAACGCATAACGCATAAAGCATAATGCATAACGCATAACGCATAACGCATAACGCATAACGCATAACGCATAACGCATAACGCATAACGCATAACGCATAACGCATAACGCATAACGCATAACGCATAACGCATAACGCATAACGCATAACGCATAACGCATAACGCATAACGCACAACGCATATCGCATAACGTATAACGCAAAACGCATAACGCATAACCCATAACCCATAACGCATAACGCATGTCGGAAAACTCATAACGCATAACGCATAACGCATAAAGCATAAAGCATAACGTATAACGCATAACGCATAACGCATATCGCATAACGCATAACGCATAACCCATAAAGCATAACGCATAACGCATAACGCATAACGCATAACGCATAACGCATAACGCATAACGCATAACGCATAACGCAAAACGCATATCGCATAACCCATAACGCATAACGCATGTCGGAAAACTCATAACGCATAACGCATAACGCATAAAGCATAAAGCATAACGTATAACGCACACCGCAAACGTATAACGCACAACGCATAATGCATAACGCATAACGCATAACGCATGGCGCATAACGCATAACGCATAACGCCTAACGGATCAGGCATAACGCATAACGCATAATGCATAACACATAACGCATAACGCATAACGCATAACGCATAACGCATAACGCATAACGCATAACGCATAACGCATAACGCATAACGCATAACGCATAACGCATAACGCATAACGCATAACGCATAACGCCTTACGGATCAGGCATAACGCATAACGCATAATGCATAACGCATAACGCATAACGCATAACGCATAACGCATAACGCATAACGCATAACGCATAACGCATAACGCATAACGCATAACGCCTAACGGATCAGGCATAACGCATAACGCATAATGCATAACACATAACGCATAACGCATTACGCACAAAGCATAAAGCATAACGCATAACGCATAACGCATAACGCATAACGTACAACGTATAACGCTTAACGCATAACGCATAACGCATAACGCATAACGCATACCGTATAACGCATAACGCATAATGCATAACGCAAACGTATAATGCACAACGCATAACGCATAACGAACAACGGATAACGCATAACGCATAACGCATAACGAATACCGCAAAACGTATATCGCCTAACACATAACGGATCACGCATAACGCATAACGCATAACGTATAGAGCATAACGCATAACGCATAACGCATAAAGCATAACGTATAACGCACACCGCAAACGTATAACGCACAACGCATAATGCATAACGCATAACGCATAACGCATGGCGCATAACGCATAACGCATAACGCCTAACGGATCAGGCATAACGCATAACGCATAATGCATAACGCATAACGCATAACGCATAACGAATACCGCAAAACGTATATCGCCTAACACATAACGGATCACGCATAACGCATAACGCATAACGTATAGAGCATAACGCATAACGCATAACGCATAACGCATAATGCATAACACATAACGCATAACGCATTACGCACAAAGCATAAAGCATAACGCATAACGCATAACGCATAACGCATAACGTACAACGTATAACGCTTAACGCATAACGCATAACGCATAACGCATAACGCATAACGCATACCGTATAACGCATAACGCATAATGCATAACGCAAACGTATAATGCACAACGCATAACGCATAACGAACAACGGATAACGCATAACGCATAACGCATAACGAATACCGCAAAACGTATATCGCCTAACACATAACGGATCACGCATAACGCATAACGCATAACGTATAGAGCATAACGCATAACGCCTTACGGATCAGGCATAACGCATAACGCATAACGCATACCGTATAACGCATAACGCATAATGCATAACGCAAACGTATAATGCACAACGCATAACGCATAACGAACAACGGATAACGCATAACGCATAACGCATAACGAATACCGCAAAACGTATATCGCCTAACACATAACGGATCACGCATAACGCATAACGCATAACGCATAACGCATAACGCATAACGCATAACGCATAACGCCTAACGGATCAGGCATAACGCATAAAGCATAAAGCATAACGTATAACGCACAACGCAAACGTATAACGCACAACGCATAATGCATAACGCATAACGCATAACGCATGGCGCATAACGCATAACGCATAACGCCTAACGGATCAGGCATAACGCATAACGCATAATGCATAACACATAACGCATAACGCATAACGCATAACGCATAACCCATAACCCATAACGCATAACGCATGTCGGAAAACTCATAACGCATAACGCATAACGCATAAAGCATAAAGCATAACGTATAACGCACAACGCAAACGTATAACGCACAACGCATAACGCATAAATCATAACCCATAACGCACAACGCATAACGCATAATGCACAAAGCATAACGAATACCGCAAGACGCATAACGCATAACGCATAACGCATAACGCATAACTCATAACGCATAACGCATAACGCATAACGCACACCGTATAACGCATAACGCATAACGCATCACGCATAACGCATAACGCATAACGCATAACGCATAACGCATAACGCATAACGGATCACGCATATCGCATAACGCATAACGCATAACGCATAACGCATAACGCATAACGCATAACGCATAACGCATAAAGCAAACGTATAACGCACAACGCATAACGCATAACGCATAACGCATAACGCATAACGCATAACGCGTAAAGCAAACGTATAACGCACAACGCATAACGCATAACGCATAACGCATAACGCATAACGCATAACGCATAACGCATAACGCATAACGCATAAAGCAAATGTATAACGCACAACGCATAACGCATAACGCATAACGCATAACGCATACCGTATAACGCATAACGCATAATGCATAACGCAAACGTATAATGCACAACGCATAACGCATAACGAACAACGGATAACGCTGTGACGATTACATCCTGTTAGGCGCGAAATTATCCCCACCACCGAATACCGCGAGCGCTTCGCGCCCACCGCGCCGCCGAACGCGTACCGCGAGACGCGAGTCCGACCGCGGCCGCCAGAGGGCCACCGCGACGAACCGGTTTCTCGCGGTTAATTATGTGCAGGCTCGCGCATAATTACCGTGAGAAAAGACCAGATCGGGGAGACGAGCCACGCCGGTTTAGTCACGAGTAAACTTCCGAGTTGAAAAGGGCACTGAGGCACATAGGCAGTATTCTCCGATTTTTGGTTCTAGTGTGAATGGGTGAGAGCGAGTGAAGACCGTGGTCTTGACTAACCCCAACCTGACCGTCGATCCGCCGACCGACTATCCTGTCCGGCTCCAGTGGCGAAACGCCGAGCGAGCATTAACCGAGCCCGGGTGGTGAAAGACCCACGGGAATCCCTTCCAGCCTCAGTGGTGAAATACCGAGTAGGACATCCGACCGAGCCCGGGTGGTGAAAGACCCACGGGAATCCCTTCCAGCCTCAGTGGTGAAATACCGAGTAGGACATCCGACCGAGCCCGGGTGGTGAAAAACCCACGGGAATCCATTACCTCCTCAGTGGTGAAATACCGAGCAGGAACCAGCCCAGCCCGGGTGGTGAAAGACCCACGGGAATCCCATCCGTCCCCAGTGGCGAGACGCCGAGCCGGGAAACCTCCCCCCCTGAATTCCTACACCGACGTTTAGGCGTCTAAAGAAAGACCCGCCTCTTGCTCCTTCGGGGTACCAGCGACCCTGGACTACCGACTGAAGCGGCACCCCTTCCAACACACCGGGTAACCGTCACAAATGGCGCCCGAACAGTAAGGCATTTCGGAAGGGCCACGAATGAGCAACAAGGTAGGTTGGGTCTACCAACGCAAGAAAGCCGAACTCATAGAGGTGGCGGAAAACAAGGGTATCGACTCCACCGGAACAACCGACGAACTCCGAGCCCGAATCGTCGCACACCTCCGCACCGAAATGCAGAAAAAGGAGGAAAACACCGACCCCACACCGGCGCACTCCATGATGGAGAGAATGCGAAAATGGGGGATACACTACGACGGCGGCAAAGGAGCCGAGGACTTCCTGGACCAGCTGGAAAGCTTCCGGAAGGGATACGGAGCCGACCCGGAAGAATTCTTGCCGGGACTAGCTCTAGTTTTCCGGGGAAATGCACTCCGGTGGTACTGGAACAGAAACGAACAGTGGACAACGTGGAAGGACTTCTGCGAAGACTTCCACCGAAGATACCTCCCACGGGAACGGATCTTAGACCTGGAGGACAAGATCCGGGATAGGCTCCAGAAACCAGGAGAGTCAGTAGCAGAGTACATAGAAGAGATGGAAACGATGATGCGCCGGCATGGCGGTTTCACCAACGAGCAACGCCTGGAACGTATGTACAGGAACTTACGAGCGGAACTGAAAAAGTTCATCCGCAAGGGTGAAGCCAAAACGGTGGACGAGCTCATGGACCGAGTCCAAGAGCTTGAAAAGACACTGAACGAAGAACGCCAGCAACAAACAGCCTACCAAGCGAGGAAACCACCGCATGCAGACGACGCCGCCGAAATCAGCAACTACAACAGAGCTACCTGCTGCTGGAGATGTGGCCAGCGAGGCCATAACCGGCTGGAATGCCGAAGAACACCTCGGCTATTCTGCTCG
Source organism: Lasioglossum morio (assembly GCA_916610235.2). Lineage (NCBI taxonomy): Eukaryota > Metazoa > Arthropoda > Insecta > Hymenoptera > Halictidae > Lasioglossum > Lasioglossum morio. Next base: position 3,396,050 of record CAKAJA020000347.1, read on the forward strand.
TACTGCGGAAAAGAAGGCCGGACGACCATCCGCTGCCCCTGCAACAACGTGTCGGGAAACTACAACCAGACCGGAGGAAGAGGCACCAACCGGTCAGCTCCCAACTATACGCCTCGACAGGAAGCAAAACCGATAAACGCATCTACATCCCAGTCGAAATATACGGGGAACAATTTTCAGCCCTAATCGACACTGGGGCCACACGGTCATACCTGCGGCAAGACGTCGCGGAATGGTGCCAAAGCCAGGGCGCCTACACCCGAGAAGGGAACCTATCCGTCAGAATCGCCGATGGATCCTCCGTAGCCCTAAGATGCGAACTCGAAATCTCCCTCAGAATCAACGAGGAAAAGATAGATCTCACCTGTCCCGTCCTCCCCACACTCTCGCAAGCAGTGCTATTAGGAGTCGACGCACTGCAAGCAGTAGGAGCAACTCTCCTCCTGGGACAACACCGGTGGATATTCCAGGAGGAAACAGGAGCGGTAAACACACCCGAAGGCCTCAGAGGATGCACCAGAGAACAGGAGGAACAACTCCAACAACTACTCGACCGAGAACTACCGCAATTCGAGGCCATCAAGGGGCCAACACACCTAACCGAACATCACATCCGGGTGGGCAACACCGTACCGGTAAAACAAAGATATACCCCGAGAAATCCGGCAACACAGGCCGTGATCGACGAGGAAGTAGACAAGATGCTGAAAGAAAGGATAATAGAACCATCCTCCAGCCCGTGGAGCTCACCAGTGGTCATCGTACGGAAGACCAACGGAAAGCCCAGATTCTGCATAGACTTCCGAAAAGTCAACAGCGTTACCGAAAAGGACGCATACCCGTTACCCCAGGTCCAGGCCACGCTGGAGAAACTACGAGGAGCACGGTACCTCTCGACAATTGACCTAGCCAACGGATACTGGCAAGTACCATTGGCGAAGAACAGCCGCCCGATAACCGCCTTCACCGTACCGGGGCGCGGCCTCTACCAATTCACAGTGATGCCGTTTGGGTTACACTCTGCGCCGGCCACATTCCAGCGTCTGTTGGACTCCATAATAGGACCACGACTAGAACCACGAGCCTTCGCATACCTAGACGACATCATCGTGCTGGGGGCCACCTTCGAAGAACACCTCGAAAATTTGAGGGAAGTACTCGGACGTCTACGCCAAGCTAACCTCCGAGTAAACCCGGAAAAATGCCGGTTTTGCCAAACGGAACTAAGGTACCTAGGCCACGTAGTTACGAAAGAAGGAGTACGAACCGACCCCGACAAGGTGAAAGCCATTCGAGACATCCCACCGCCAACCACCACGAAGGAACTACGACGCTTCCTGGGGATGGTCTCATGGTACCGCCGATTTGTACCACATTTTGCAGACACCGCCGAACCGCTACACCGACTACTACAAAAACGACAAAAATGGCATTGGGGAGAGGCCGAAAACCAAGCGTTCGAAACGCTAAGGACACAGCTAGCCACCGCACCAGTTCTGGCATGCCCCGACTTCAGCCAGACATTCATACTACAAACCGATGCAAGCCAAAACGGGCTAGGAGCCGTACTAACCCAGGAGATCAACGGCGAGGAACGCGTCATAGCATACGCCAGCAGAACGCTTAACGGAGCCGAAAGAAACTACTCCGTCACAGAACAAGAATGTCTGGCAGTAGTCTGGGGCATAAGAAAGATGAGACCATACCTGGAAGGATATAAGTTTAAAGTCATCACAGACCACCAAGCTCTCAACTGGCTCCAAAAGATAGACAACCCATCAGGGAGACTCGCCCGCTGGGGCCTCGAACTTCAGCAGTATGACTTTACAATACAATACCGCCGGGGGGAACAAAACCTAGTAGCCGACGCACTCTCACGCCGACCAGAAGGAGCCGAAACGGTGGAAGCACCGACCGAGTCGTGGTACGAACGTATCCGAAAAGCCGTGCAAGAGAAACCCCAAAAATACCCGGAATACAGAATACACGAGGGACACTTGTACCGACACATACCGGACGACACCGGATTACACCCAGAGTGGGAATGGAAACGCTGCATCCCAAAGGAAGACCGTAGCCGCATTCTCCAGGAAATGCACGACAACCCTACGTCAGGACACCTGGGCCAAGCCAAAACCGTGGCCAGACTAGGACAGCGCTACTTTTGGCCTCGCATGCGACGAGACACCATAAAACATATACAAAAGTGCATCAGTTGCCTACAATATAAAGCCATACAACAGGCACCGGCCGGCGAAATGTTCACTACCCCGGCAACAGGTCCAGGAGACATCACCACGGCCGACCTAGTGGGGCCACTTCCACGGTCAAGTCAGGGATACACCACGCTAGTGGTGTTCCAAGACAAATTCACGAAGTGGGCAGAAGTAAGACCCCTACGGCAAGCAACAGCACCCGCCGTCGCACGAGCATTAGAAGAGCTAATACTACTGCGACACGGATGCCCCCGAATGATAATCACGGACAACGGGAAGCAGTTCGTCAGCAAAGAATTCAAGACGCTGCTAAAACAATACGGGATAGAACACCGAACCACACCGCCGTATACACCGCAGTGTAACCCGGTAGAAAGAACCAACAGGGTCCTCAAGACGGCGATCGCACAACTAACCGCCGGCGACCACCGCACCTGGGACAGGAATGTAGCAGCAGCGATATTCGCCTACAACACGGCCAAACACGAAGCAACCGGACACACGCCAGCATACTTAACATACGGCAGGGAACTGGCAACAACCGGAACCGACCGAGCACCAGCCGAGGAACGCCGAGAAGAGGCCACAGCCGACGACTACCGGGAACGAGAAGACGCCATTTCACGGCTCACCGAGGGCAAGAAAATGGCACGAACCGCACAAGCACGAGCCACAGAGGCGCAGAGAAAACAATACAACCTGCGCCACCGGAAATGGACACCACGGATAGGGGAGGCAGTAATGCGCCGAGAACACCCCCTATCCTCCGCCACGGCAGGCTTCTGCGCCAAACTCGCGCCAAAATTCTCCGGCCCATACCAAGTCCGTGAAATCCTCGGGCCGACGGTAGTCGTCGTACAGGCCGGGAAGGGGAAACGCCACCGAGTGCACGTACAAGACCTGAAACCGTGCGAAAATAGTTCGCCACACGGCCGAGAGAGGGCCACGAGGACGAACGGGCTACCCGAAAGTGAAAATGGTCGCCCGGAGCAGATAAACCAGGCAAAGCCACCGGAAAGGGCTCACGCTAGTCATGGGAAAACCCGAACACAAGACCAGCAGAGCATCAGCTATCCCTCTCAGGAGGACAACGGCGAGCCGCCCAATGGAGGCGAGAACCAGAGACCGACCGGGAATCAGGAGACCCGAGAGGACTCCACACCGGCCGACACCGGCCGAGATCCCGGCCAGAAGGGGACCGCCGGAACCGGTACGTCCGCCGCCCACCATAGTGAGCGACATCAGGTGGAGAAGACGGGTGGCACACCGACCAGCGGAAAGAACACCACCGTCACGACCACCGGCGCCACCAACACCACCAACACGGGCACAGGCCCCACCAGAGCGGGCACCACCACCGGTGGACATAGAAATACAGGAGCTGGACGATATCCTGGCCTTATACGAGGAGAACCCCCTCGGACCACCGGAAGGCAGGGCTTACGCTCAGGATCTGCCACCAGTCGCAGCACCGACAGGGGCAACACCGCCGACACAGCGACCGCCGACATCGCGACCGGCAACACCTCCACCGGAGGACAGCCAACGGCCGCTGCCAGCCGCCGCAATATTAACGGACGGCAGGCCCGGTAATTACTCGATCCGGATGGACCAGCTCCGCCCAGGTCGCCGCCACCGGATCCCGTACAGCGGAGGATGGCTGCACCTCCGGGTAACCCAAGGAGGCGTCCTAAACCTCCAATTCAGGGACAACAAATAGATTTAAGATGTATATAATCAAGCCGTAGAATTAAGATGTAAATAGCGATGTAAATAGCGTAGAATTAAGATGTAAATAGCGTAGACTAAGATGTACAGAACCAAGATGTACATAGCCGTAGACTAAGATGTACATAACCGTAGACTAAGATGTACATAACCGGAGACTAAGATAGGCACAACCATAACTATGGTTACGGCCATCAAGATGGGGAAGTTTCGCGCCCCGAAGTAAGGGGGGGATGTGACGATTACATCCTGTTAGGCGCGAAATTATCCCCACCACCGAATACCGCGAGCGCTTCGCGCCCACCGCGCCGCCGAACGCGTACCGCGAGACGCGAGTCCGACCGCGGCCGCCAGAGGGCCACCGCGACGAACCGGTTTCTCGCGGTTAATTATGTGCAGGCTCGCGCATAATTACCGTGAGAAAAGACCAGATCAGCGAGACGAGCCACGCCGGTTTAGTCACGAGTAAACTTCCGAGTTGAAAAGGGCACTGAGGCACATAGGCAGTATTCTCCGATTTTTGGTTCTAGTGTGAATGGGTGAGAGTGAGTGAAGACTGTGGTCTTGACTAACCCCAACCTGACCGTCGATCCGCCGACCGACTATCCTGTCCGGCTCCAGTGGCGAAACGCCGAGCGAGCATTAACCGAGCCCGGGTGGTGAAAGACCCACGGGAATCCCTTCCAGCCTCAGTGGTGAAATACCGAGTAGGACATCCGACCGAGCCCGGGTGGTGAAAGACCCACGGGAATCCCTTCCAGCCTCAGTGGTGAAATACCGAGTAGGACATCCGACCGAGCCCGGGTGGTGAAAAACCCACGGGAATCCATTACCTCCTCAGTGGTGAAATACCGAGCAGGAACCAGCCCAGCCCGGGTGGTGAAAGACCCACGGGAATCCCATCCGTCCCCAGTGGCGAGACGCCGAGCCGGGAAACCTCCCCCCCTGAATTCCTACACCGACGTTTAGGCGTCTAAAGAAAGACCCGCCTCTTGCTCCTTCGGGGTACCAGCGACCCTGGACTACCGACTGAAGCGGCACCCCTTCCAACACACCGGGTAACCGTCACAACGCATAACGCATAACGCATAACGAATACCGCAAAACGTATATCGCCTAACACATAACGGATCACGCATAACGCATAACGCATAACGTATAGAGCATAACGCATAACGCCTAACGGATCAGGCATAACGCATAAAGCTTAAAGCATAACGTATAACGCACAACGCAAACGTATAATGCACAACGCATAACGCATAACGAACAACGGATAACGCATAACGCATAACGCATAACGAATACCGCAAAACGTATATCGCCTAACACATAACGGATCACGCATAACGCATAACGCATAACGCATAACGCATAACGCATAACGCATAACGCATAACGCCTAACGGATCAGGCATAACGCATAAAGCATAAAGCATAACGTATAACGCACAACGCAAACGTATAACGCACAACGCATAATGCATAACGCATAACGCATAACGCATGGCGCATAACGCATAACGCATAACGCCTAACGGATCAGGCATAACGCATAACGCATAATGCATAACACATAACGCATAACGCATAACGCATAACGCATAACCCATAACCCATAACGCATAACGCATGTCGGAAAACTCATAACGCATAACGCATAACGCATAAAGCATAAAGCATAACGTATAACGCACAACGCAAACGTATAACGCACAACGCATAACGCATAAATCATAACCCATAACGCACAACGCATAACGCATAATGCACAAAGCATAACGAATACCGCAAGACGCATAACGCATAACGCATAACGCATAACGCATAACTCATAACGCATAACGCATAACGCATAACGCACACCGTATAACGCATAACGCATAACGCATCACGCATAACGCATAACGCATAACGCATAACGCATAACGCATAACGGATCACGCATATCGCATAACGCATAACGCATAACGCATAACGCATAACGCATAACGCATAACGCATAAAGCAAACGTATAACGCACAACGCATAACGCATAACGCATAACGCATAACGCATAACGCATAACGCGTAAAGCAAACGTATAACGCACAACGCATAACGCATAACGCATAACGCATAACGCATAACGCATAACGCATAACGCATAACGCATAACGCATAAAGCAAATGTATAACGCACAACGCATAACGCATAACGCATAACGCATAACGCATAACGCATAACGCATAACGCATAACGCATAACGCAATTCGCATAACGCATAAATCATAACCCATAACGCACAACGCATAACGCATAATGCACAACGCTTAACGAATACCGCAAATCGCATAACGCCTAACGCATAACGGATCACGCATGACGCATAAAGCATAACGCATAACGCATAACGCATAACGCATAACGCATAACGCATAACGCATAACGCATAACGCAATTCGCATAACGCATAAATCATAACCCATAACGCACAACGCATAACGCATAATGCACAAAGCATAACGAATACCGCAAGACGCATAACGCATAACGCATAACGCATAACGCATAACTCATAACGCATAACGCATAACGCATAACGCACACCGTATAACGCATAACGCATAACGCATAACGCATAACGCATAACGCATAACGCATAACGCATAACGCATAACGCATAACGGATCACGCATAACGCATAACACATAACACATAAAGCATAACGCATAACGCATAACGCATAACGCATAAAGCAAACGTATAACGCACAACGCATAACGCATAACGCATAACGCATAACGCATAACGCATAACGCATAATGCATAACGCATAAGGCATAACGCATTACGCATAACTTATAACTCATAACTCATAACGAATAACGCATAACGCAAAGTGAATAACGCATAAAGCATAACGCATAACCCATAACCCTTAACGCATAACGCATAACGCATAATGCACAACGCTTAACGAATACCGCAAATCGCATAACGCCTAACGCATAACGGATCACGCATGACGCATAAAGCATAACGCATAACGCATAACGCATAACGCATAACGCATAACGTATAACGCATAACGCATATCGCATAACGCATAACGCATAACGCATAACGCATAACGCATAACGCATAACGCATAACGCCTTACGGATCAGGCATAACGCATAACGCATAATGCATAACACATAACGCATAACGCATAATGCAAACGTATAACGCCCAACGCATAAAGCATAACGAACAACCCATAACGCATAATCCATAACGCATAACGCATAACGCATAACATATAACGCATAAAGTATAACGCATAACGCATAACGCATAACGCAAACTTATAACGCACAACGCATAGCGCATAACGCATAAAGCATAACGCATAACGCATAACGCATAATGCAAACGTATAACGCCCAACGCATAAAGCATAACGAACAACCCATAACGCATAATCCATAACGCATAACGCATAACGCATAACGCATAACATATAACGCATAAAGTATAACGCATAACGCATAACGCATAACGCAAACTTATAACGCACAACGCATAGCGCATAACGCATAACGCATACCGCATAACGCATAACGCATAACGCATAACGCATAACGCATAACGCATAACGCATAACGGATCACGCATAACGCATAACGCATAACGCATAACGCATAACGCATAACGCATACCGTATAACGCATAACGCATGACGCAAAAGTATAACGGACAACGCATAACGCATAACCCATAACGCATAACGCATAACGCATAACGTATAACGCATAACGCATACCGTATAACGCATAATGCATAACGCATAAAGCATAACGCATAACGCATAACGCATAACGCATAACGCATAACGCATGTCGGATCACTCATAACTCATAACGCATAACGCATAAAGCATAAAGCATAACGTATAACGCATAACGCATATCGCATAACGCATAACGCATAACCCATAACGCATAACGCAGAACGCATAACGCATAACGCAAACCCATAAGGCATAAGGCATAACGCATAACGCATAACGCATGTCGGATCACTCATAACGCATAACGCATAACGCATAAAGCATAAAGCATAACGTATATCGCATAACGCATATCGCATAACGCATAACGCATAACGTATAACTTAAAACTCATTACTCATAACGACTAACGCATAACGCATTACGCATAACGCATAACGCATAACGCATAACGCATAACGCATAACGCATAACGCATATCGAATAACGCATAACGTGTAACTCATAACGCATAACGCATAAAGCATAATGCATAACGCATAACGCATAACGCATATCGCATAACGCATAACGCATAACGTATAACGCATAACGTATACCTTATAACGCATAACGCATAACGCATAACGCATAACGCATAACGCATATCGCATAACGCATAACGCATAACGTTTAACGCATAACGCATACCGTATAACGCATAACGCATAACGCATAACGCAAACGTATAACGCACAACGCATAACGAATACAGCAAAACGCATAATGCTTAACGCATAACGGATCACGCTATAACGCATAACGCATAACGCATAACGCATAACGCATATCGAATAACGCATAACGTGTAACTCATAACGCATAACGCATAAAGCATAATGCATAACGCATAACGCATAACGCATAACGCATATAGAATAACGCATAACGTGTAACTCATAACGCATAACGCATAAAGCATAATGCATAACGCATAACGCATAACGCATATCGCATAACGCATAACGTATAACGCATAACGCATACCGTAAAACGCATAAAGCATAACGCATAACCCATAACGCAAACGTATAACGCACAACGCATAACGAATACAGCAAAACGCATAATGCATAACGCATAACGCATAACGCATAACGCATGGCGCATAACGCAAAATGCATAACGCATACGGCATAACGCATAACGCATAAGCATAACGCATAACGCATAACGCATAACGCATAACGCACAACGCATATCGCATAACGCATAACGCATAACGCATAACGCATAACGCATAACGCATAACGCCTAACGGATCAGGCATAACGCATAACGCATAACGCATAACGCATAACGCATAACGCATAACGAATACCGCAAAACGTATATCGCCTAACACATAACGGATCACGCATAACGCATAACGCATAACGTATAGAGCATAACGCATAACGCCTAACGGATCAGGCATAACGCATAAAGCTTAAAGCATAACGTATAACGCACAACGCAAACGTATAACGCACAACGCATAATGCATAACGCATAACGCATAACGCATGGCGCATAACGCCTTACGGATCAGGCATAACGCATAACGCATAACGCATACCGTATAACGCATAACGCATAATGCATAACGCAAACGTATAATGCACAACGCATAACGCATAACGAACAACGGATAACGCATAACGCATAACGCATAACGAATACCGCAAAACGTATATCGCCTAACACATAACGGATCACGCATAACGCATAACGCATAACGCATAACGCATAACGCATAACGCATAACGCCTAACGGATCAGGCATAACGCATAAAGCATAAAGCATAACGTATAACGCACAACGCAAACATATAACGCACAACGCATAATGCATAACGCATAACGCATAACGCATGGCGCATAACGCATAACGCATAACGCCTAACGGATCAGGCATAACGCATAACGCATAATGCATAACACATAACGCATAACGCATAACGCATAACGCATAACCCATAACCCATAACGCATAACGCATGTCGGAAAACTCATAACGCATAACGCATAACGCATAAAGCATAAAGCATAACGTATAACGCAAAACGCAAACGTATAACGCACAACGCATAACGCATAAATCATAACCCATAACGCACAACGCATAACGCATAATGCACAAAGCATAACGAATACCGCAAGACGCATAACGCATAACGCATAACGCATAACGCATAACTCATAACGCATAACGCATAACGCATAACGCACACCGTATAACGCATAACGCATAACGCATCACGCATAACGCATAACGCATAACGCATAACGCATAACGCATAACGCATAACGGATCACGCATATCGCATAACGCATAACGCATAACGCATAACGCATAACGCATAACGCATAACGCATAAAGCAAACGTATAACGCACAACGCATAACGCATAACGCATAACGCATAACGCATAACGCATAACGCATAACGCATAACGCATAACGCAAAACGCATAACGTTAACGCATAACCCATAACGCATAAGGCTTGATGCATGACGCATATCGCATATCGCATAACGCATAAGGCTTGATGCATGACGCATATCGCATAACGCATAAGGCATAACGCATAATACATAACGTATAACGCATTATGCATAACGCATAACGCATAACGCATAACGCATAACGCATAACGCATATCGCATAACACATATCGCACAACGCATAACGCATAACGTATAACGCATAACGCATACCGTGTAACGCATAACGCATAACGCATAACGCATAACGCATAACACATAAAACATAACGCATAACGCATAACGCATAACGCATAACGCATAACGCATAACGCATAACGCATAACGCATAACGCATAAAGCAAACGTATAACGCACAACGCATAACGCATAACGCATAACGCATAACGCATAACGCATAACGCATAATGCATAACGCATAAGGCATAACGCATTACGCATAACTTATAACTCATAACTCATAACGAATAACGCATAACGCAAAGTGAATAACGCATAAAGCATAACGCATAACCCATAACCCTTAACGCATAACGCATAACGCATAATGCACAACGCTTAACGAATACCGCAAATCGCATAACGCCTAACGCATAACGGATCACGCATGACGCATAAAGCATAACGCATAACGCATAACGCATAACGCATAACGCATAACGTATAACGCATAACGCATATCACATAACGCATAACGCATAACGCATAACGCATAACGCATAACGCATAACGCATAACGCCTTACGGATCAGGCATAACGCATAACGCATAATGCATAACACATAACGCATAACGCATAATGCAAACGTATAACGCCCAACGCATAAAGCATAACGAACAACCCATAACGCATAATCCATAACGCATAACGCATAACGCATAACATATAACGCATAAAGTATAACGCATAACGCATAACGCATAACGCAAACTTATAACGCACAACGCATAGCGCATAACGCATAAAGCATAACGCATAACGCATAACGCATAATGCAAACGTATAACGCCCAACGCATAAAGCATAACGAACAACCCATAACGCATAATCCATAACGCATAACGCATAACGCATAACGCATAACATATAACGCATAAAGTATAACGCATAACGCATAACGCATAACGCAAACTTATAACGCACAACGCATAGCGCATAACGCATAACGCATAACGCATAACGCATAACGCATAACGCATAACGCATAACGCATAACCCATAACGCATAACGCATAACGCATAACGTATAACGCATAACGCATACCGTATAACGCATAATGCATAACGCATAAAGCATAACGCATAACGCATAACGCATAACGCATAACGCATAACGCATATCGCATAACGCATAACGCATAACGCATAACGCATAACGCATAAAGCAAATGTATAACGCACAACGCATAACGCATAAAGCATAACGCATAACGCATAACGCATAACGCATAATGCATAACGCATAAGGCATAACGCATTACGCATAACTTATAACTCATAACTCATAACGAATAACGCATAACGCAAAGTGAATAACGCATAAAGCATAACGCATAACCCATAACCCTTAACGCATAACGCATAACGCATAATGCACAACGCTTAACGAATACCGCAAATCGCATAACGCCTAACGCATAACGGATCACGCATGACGCATAAAGCATAACGCATAACGCATAACGCATAACGCATAACGCATAACGCAATTCGCATAATGCATAACCCATAACGCATAACGCATAACGCATAACGCATAACGCATAACGCATAACGCAAACCCATAATGCATAAGGCATAACGCATAACGCATAACGCATAACGCATGTCGGATCACTCATAACTCATAACGCATAACGCATAAAGCATAAAGCATAACGTATAACGCATAACGCATATCGCATAACGCATAACGCATAACCCATAACGCATAACGCATAACGCATAACGCATAACGCAAACCCATAAGGCATAAGGCATAACGCATAACGCATAACGCATGTCGGATCACTCATAACGCATAACGCATAACGCATAAAGCATAAAGCATAACGTATATCGCATAACGCATAACGCATAACGCATAACGCATAACGTATAACTTAAAACTCATTACTCATAACGACTAACGCATAACGCATAACGCATAACGCATAACGCATAACGCATAACGCATAACGCATATCGAATAACGCATAACGTGTAACTCATAACGCATAACGCATAAAGCATAATGCATAACGCATAACGCATAACGCATATCGCATAACGCATAACGCATAACGTATAACGCATAACGTATACCTTATAACGCATAACGCATAACGCATAACGCATAACGCATAACGCATATCGCATAACGCATAACGCATAACGTATAACGCATAACGCATACCGTATAACGCATAACGCATAACGCATAACGCAAACGTATAACGCACAACGCATAACGAATACAGCAAAACGCATAATGCTTAACGCATAACGGATCACGCTATAACGCATAACGCATAACGCATAACGCATATCGAATAACGCATAACGTGTAACTCATAACGCATAACGCATAAAGCATAATGCATAACGCATAACGCATAACGCATAACGCATAACGCATAACGCATAACGCATAACGCATAACGCATAACGCATAACGCATAACGCATAACGCATAACGCATAACGCATAACGCATAACGCATAACGCATAACGCATAACGCATAACGCATAACGCACAACGCATATCGCATAACGTATAACGCAAAACGCATAACGCATAACCCATAACCCATAACGCATAACGCATGTCGGAAAACTCATAACGCATAACGCATAACGCATAAAGCATAAAGCATAACGTATAACGCATAACGCATAACGCATATCGCATAACGCATAACGCATAACCCATAAAGCATAACGCATAACGCATAACGCATAACGCATAACGCATAACGCATAACGCATAACGCATAACGCAAAACGCATATCGCATAACCCATAACGCATAACGCATGTCGGAAAACTCATAACGCATAACGCATAACGCATAAAGCATAAAGCATAACGTATAACGCACACCGCAAACGTATAACGCACAACGCATAATGCATAACGCATAACGCATAACGCATGACGCATAACGCATAACGCATAACGCCTAACGGATCAGGCATAACGCATAACGCATAATGCATAACACATAACGCATAACGCATAACGCATAACGCATAACGCATAACGCATAACGCATAACGCATAACGCATAACGCATAACGCATAACGCATAACGCATAACGCATAACGCATAACGCATAACGCATAACGCCTTACGGATCAGGCATAACGCATAACGCATGACGCATAACGCATAACGCATAACGCATAAAGTATAACGCATAACGCATAACGCATAACGCATAACGCATAACGCATAACGCATAACGCCTAACGGATCAGGCATAACGCATAACGCATAATGCATAACACATAACGCATAACGCATTACGCACAAAGCATAAAGCATAACGCATAACGCATAACGCATAACGCATAACGTACAACGTATAACGCTTAACGCATAACGCATAACGCATAACGCATAACGCATACCGTATAACGCATAACGCATAATGCATAACGCAAACGTATAATGCACAACGCATAACGCATAACGAACAACGGATAACGCATAACGCATAACGCATAACGAATACCGCAAAACGTATATCGCCTAACACATAACGGATCACGCATAACGCATAACGCATAACGTATAGAGCATAACGCATAACGCATAACGCATAACGCATAACGCATAACGCATACCGTATAACGCATAACGCATAACGCATAACGCATAATGCATAACGAATAACGCATAACGCAAATCGCATAAAACATAACGCATAACGCATAACGTACAACGTATAACGCATAACGCATAACGCATAACGCATAACGCATAACGCCTAACGCATAACGCATAACGCATAACGCATAACGCATAACGCATAACACATAACGCATAACCCAAAACGCATAACGCATAACGCATAACGCATATCGAATAACGCATAACGTGTAACTCATAACGCATAACGCATAAAGCATAATGCATAACGCATAACGCATAACGCATAACGCATAACGCATAACGTATAACGCATAACGCATACCGTATAACACATAACGCATAATGCATAACGCAAACGTATAACGCACAACGCATAACGCATAAAGAACAACGGATAACGCATAACGCATAACGCATAACGAATACCGCAAAACGTATATCGCATAACACATAACGGATCACGCATAACGCATAACGCATAACGTATAGAGCATAACGCATAACGCATAACGCATAACGCATTACGCATAACGCATAACGCATACCGTATAACGCATAACGCATAACGCATAACGCATAATGCATAACGAATAACGCATAACGCATATCGCATAAAACATAACGCATAACGCATAACGTACAACGTATAACGCATAACGCATAACACATAACGCATAACGCATAACGCATAACGCATAACGCATAACGCATATCGCATAACACATAACGCATAACCCATAACGGATAACGCATAACGCATAACGCATAACGCATAACGCATAACGCATAACGCATAACGCATAACGCATAACGCACAACGCATATCGCATAACGCATAACGCATAACGCATAACGCATGGCGCATAACTCAAAATGCATAACGCATAACGCATAACGCATAACGCAAACGTATAACGCACAACGCATAACGAATACAGCAAAACGCATAATGCTTAACGCATAACGGATCAAGCATAACGTATAGAGCATATCGCATAACGCATAACGCATAACGCATAACGCATACCGTATAACGCATAACGCATAACGCATCACGCATAATGCATAACGAATAACGCATAACGCATATCGCATAGAACATAACGCATAACGCATAACGCATAACGTACAACGTATAACGCATAACGCATAACGCATAACGCATAACGCATAACGCATAACGCATAACGCATAACGCATATCGCATAACACATAACGCATAACCCATAACGCATAACGCATAACGCATAACGCATAACACATAACGCATAACGCATAACGCATAACGCATAATGCATAACGCATAAAGCGTAACGCATAACCCATAACGCATAACGCATAACGCATAACGCATAACGCATAACGCATAACGCATAACGCATAACGCATAACGCATAACGCATAACGCATAACGCATAACGCATAACGCCTAACGGATCAGGCATAACGCATAACGCATAATGCATAACACATAAAGCATAACGCATAACGCATAACGCATAACGCATAACGTACAACGTATAACGCTTAACGCATAACGCATAACGCATAACGCATAACGCATAACGCATAACGCATAACGCATAACGCATAACGCATAACGCATAACGCATAACGCATAACGCATAACGCATAACGCCTAACGGATCAGGCATAACGCATAACGCATAACCCACAAAATTACCGCATAAGGCTTGATGCATGGCGCATATCGCATAACGCATAAGGCATAACGCATAATACATAACGTATAACGCATTATGCATAACGCATAACGCATAACGCATAATGCATAATGCCTAACGCAAACCCATAAGGCATAAGGCATAACGCATAACGCATAACGCGTAACGCATGTCGGATCACGCATAACGCATAACGCATAACGCATAAAGCACGAAGCATAACGTATAACGCATAACGCATAACGCATAACGCAGAACGCATAACGCATAACGCATAACGCATAACGCATAACGCATAACGCATAACGCATATCGCATAAAACATAACGCTTAACGCATAACGTACAACGTATAACGCATAACGCATAACGCAAAACGCATAACGCATAAACTCTTCCTCGGACGCTCCCCGATGTACCCCTTCATGCCCGTAGAGACAAACACTAACCCAACTCCAGTAAAACCCAGACGAAGTGTTATTTAAACTACATCCCTTCATCTCTGTTCTTCTGTCGACTCGGCGAGACCTGTTGGCGTGACCAGCACCTAATTGAGAAATGGAGTAATCGCTAATTATGGCCTCGCTTGGCCCGTATAAACGGAGGAGACAAGGGTTGAATGAAGCGACCATATGTTTCATTTTCAACCATTTATTCGTGCCCCCTTTCGGGGCGGCACTTCGTCAATGGTCCTCTTTCGGGACCTCAGTCTTATATCTCTTGAACAAAATGAAAGTAAAAAAAATCCTACTTTGCCTGATTACGGCAAATTCTTCTTATCCGTCTATGCGACGGCAGATCGATAAACCATAGGTAATCTTAACTACGGTAACGAGGCAAGAAAGTAAAGCAACAAAACAAACAAAAAAAAAAATTTTCTCCGTATTATCGGACGTTGATTTTCGGCGGCGTCCTTCCCGCGTGGCGGCACTTCCGCCTAACGGCAATTTACCTCCGGTTCCTCAGGTTATGCGGACCCCTGGATTTCCAGGTCTTCCAGCAGTCTGGGCATGTCTTGACCGTGTAATAGGGCCGCCCGCACCGGTAGCAATACGGAAACCTTTGCGGGGCCGTGCACTGGGTGTGGGTGTGCCCTAGCCTTCGGCATCTCCAACACCCTTCCTCCAGCTCGCCTCCCCGGTACTTAGGGGCCTGAGCCTTGGCCGTCGGTACTTGTGGCTTGGTCGTCGCCATCACCCTCGGCGGCTTGGCGGCTACCACCATCTTTGGCGGCTCGGCAATTACCACCCTCGGCGGCTCGGCAATTACCACCCTCGGCGGCTCGTCAATCACCACCCTCGGCTTCACCGCTACCCCCGGTATTGGTCCCGCCTCCCCCGGCCTAGCTGGAGTGCCGGGTTTTTGCCAGTTCGGCATGTTCTCGAGGCGGAATCCTCGTCCCGTTCCGGTACGCTGCTTGATTTCTTCCCAGACGTGGTCGGCAATCATCTTGGAGGTATATTTTTCTTTCTGTATGAGGAGACGACGAGAATAATAAATGTCGTTGCTTTTGGCTTTTGAGTAACTCATTGGTGGGTCGGGAAGTATGGCTTCAAGTCCGAAATATGTGCTTTGCCGAGGTCGCTTCCGTCTTCCGCGGAGATGCGGTACACCCCTGGTGATAGTTTATGCGATATCGTTACTGGTCCCATGAATTTTGGGGCCAACTTTGCCGCCACGTGGTCTGCCGCTGACGATAACACCGCTTTCGCTTCATAACCCTGTCTCCTACGTTAAACTCTCTATTTCTCCGACGCAAATTATAATGGTGTGCTTGCTTATTATACGCGTCCTCGAGGTTCTCTAAAATCCAGTGTCTCAACGTTGGTAGTTGAGTCACTCTCTTTTTCCACGTATCATTTGCAGTAACCTCGAGGTCGATATCGGGTTCTACAGTGTCCCTTAAGCATTTTGCTGGTCGCGGCTCTCGCCCGAAATTGAGAAAAGCGGGAGAAGTCTGTAACACCGAATGATATGCGGTGTTGTACGCGAAGCGTAATTGCGGCAAATTCAGGTCCCAGTCTCTGTGATCCCTCTCTATGTAGGCTACTATCATCGTTTTGAGGATTCGATTTACGCGTTCTACCGGGTTTGCTTGCGGATGGTACGGGGGGGTTGTGGTGATTCGAATACCATATTCATTCGCTAAATCCCACAAACACTTGTTCGCGAACTCGGTGCCATTGTCCGTGAGCAGAACGTCGGGTGTTCCCCATCGCGAAAAAATTAACTCTTCAAGAGCTTCGGCAATCTTTGGACCGGTCGCACGTCGGAGCGGGGCGCACTCTATCCACTTGGTGAATAAGTCCTGTATTACCAGGAGGTACGCGTGACCGGATCTGCTGCGCGGAAGCGGGCCCATTATATCGGCAGCTATCACTGTCCACGGCATGTCAACACGGCGCCGACCCATCAACCCAGGCGGTAGTGTCTGCTCCACCTTTGTGAGTTGACAGGTCTTACAGCGTCTTACGTATTCTACAGCTGTTCTGTACATGCCTGGCCAGTAGTAGCGGGCCGCAATACGTTGGTACGTCTTTTCGACGCCTAAATGCCCTGCCTGTGGGTTATCATGCGCTTCCTGCAGGATCTCCGTTCTGCGCTCTTCGGGAATCGCGAGTTTCCACTCGGTTATATCCGATCCTAACGTTTCCGCGACAACTGGATCCGTACGACGGCAAAATAATTCCCCGTCCCGAATCGACCAGTCTTTGAATTTATCCGGTACTCGCTTGACTTCTGCTAATTTCCCCTCGTACTATTTCATACGCACCGCAGCTACTATCGGTATTTTGTCCTCTAAGACTTCCTCCCCCTCGCAAATTCGCGATAAAGCATCCGGCACTTTATTAAGGGCTCCCTGTCGGTATACTACTTCGAAATCATACTCTAGAAGTTGCAGGGCCCAACGCGCTAATCTCCCTGAGGGATTTTGCAATTTTCTTAACCACCGTAAACTGTTGTGGTCTGTAATCACCGTAAATTTGTACCCTTCCAAGTACGGACGAAATTTTTGTACCGCCCAGACGATCGCGAGACATTCCAATTCCGTAGCGGAATATTTTCTCTCTGGTAACGTGAGAGACCTGCTCGCGAACGCGATAACTCTTTCGACATCCTTGACCTCTTGCGTCAAAACTGCGCCTAGACCAACCGCGCTAGCATCCGTCTGTAGTGTAAATGGCGTTTCGAAATCTGGGCAGGAGAGGGTAGGTGCTGAAGCGATCGCGTCTCGAAGGGACTCGAAGGCGGTTTGTTGGCCAACCTTCCATTCCCATTCGCGATCCTTTCGCAGTAGGCCATTCAATGGCTCAGCCAGCGTGGCGAATCCCGGAATAAACCTCCTGTACCAGGATGCCATTCCCAGGAAACGCCGAAGCTGCTTTACTGTTTTAGGCGGAGGGTACGATAAAATTGGTCTAACTTTCTCCGCATCTACCTTTAACCCCTCTCCGCTCACCACGAAACCCAAATACCGAACTTCCTGACAACAAAACTCGCACTTCTCAGGATTGATTATTAGACCGGCAGCCTTGATTTTATTTATTACGCGTTCTAGCCATACGAGATGCTCCGCAAATGTTTTCGTCACGATTATTATATCGTCCAAATAGGCGAACGCGTGCGGCTCCATTTCTGGACCTATTAATCGGTCCAATAATCTCTGAAAAGTTGCGGGTGCGCCTGTCAGTCCGTACGGCATGCGACGGAAGTGAAATAGGCCTTTTCCCGGTACTGTAAACGCTGTTATTTCGCGACTCTTTTCCTCTAACGGGATTTGAAAATAGGCCTGACTGAGGTCAAGGGTCGAGATGTATTTCGCCGCACGTAATTTATCGAGAATCTGCGTCATGAGCGGTAGCGGGTACGCGTCTTTCCTCGAGACCTCGTTAACTTTTCGGAAATCCAGACAAAAACGGTATTTCCCGTTCGATTTCTTGACCATGACGATCGGACTTGACCAGCCACTTTGCGATGGTTCAATTATGCCATCTTTTAGCAATTTGTCTACTTCCGCATATATTGCCTCCTGAACTTTTGGAGATACGGCATAATATCGCTGTTTTATAGGCGGATGCCCATCTACATCTATTCGATGGCTGATCAAGTTCGTCACGCCCGATATTTCGTCAAATTCCGGCAACGTGGCCTCGAGGAATTCTCTTAATTGCCGTTTTTCGGCATCCGCCAACGTTTGCAGACCACAACAGACGGTATTGGGAGGCGTGTCTTCGAATGTGAATTTTTCGTTTGGCTGTTTCGCGAAATACCATACGGCATTGTGATATTCAGCCACGATTCCGAATTTTGCGATCGAATCCGTGCCTAACAATAGAGGGGTCACTAGACTGTCTAAAACCTGCGCGGAAATTCTACGTTCCTCCCTGCCTATCCTTAACGCGAAATGTGCTCGTTCCTCGGCACGATCTACTACCCCCGTGGCGAGGAGGAAATAACAGGGTTTGTTCGATTTCCCTAATACGATATTCTTCCTCTCGATTTTTCCTAGAATATCCCGACTGATGAATGTCAGAGATGATCCCGAATCTATTAGGGCGCGCGTCGCGAAGTTGCCGATGAACGCATCTACGGTCAGCAGAGGTGGGCGCTTAATGTCCCCAGTTATCATTACGCGGGCCGATATCAATTCGGGCGAAGTCTCTCTGGCCCCTGTGATTGACTTCTCTCCCCGTTTCCCGCCGACCTGTTGCATCTACGGCAACGTATTATTGTGACACCCTCCGACCCGCATCCGTAGCAATGCAGCCTAGGTTCTTCTCGGCAATCTCGCGATAGGTGACCTGTCTTACGACAATTCCAACATTGTGGCAGGTTACTTCCGCCCGCGCGTTGTCTATCGCGCGGCGGCCATTGACGCGTTGCTACGGTTGCGGTTACTTCCGCCTTACGCGGTATGGGTTCACGAGAGGACTCTCTTGATTTTGCCCCCGACCGGTATTTTTCGTTTCCCCTCGGCGCGGCAGCTAGATTATTTTTAGCGCTCGTCGCACGAGGTTCACGAACCCCTTGTCCGGGTTTAGAGTCTCTCCTAGTGGCTCTTGGGGGGTGATCTTCCGAATCGTCGCTATCTACGCCTACTGCGGCAGCTAATGCGTTCGCGTACCCAAATCCGACCGATCTTCCCTTCGGTTGCAATTTCGAACGCAAGTGTCGGCTAGGATCAAACGCGAAACTAGGGTGAGCCATTTCGGATGGTTTCGGATTCCCCCGCCTCCTCTGCTGCGCTTCGCGGTCGGCACGTAGCAATTGATCCGTAACGATTTCCATCGTGGAACCTGATTCTAACGCGATAGACTGACGTAAAGATGGTTTCGCGCCCCAGTATAATCGTTCGACTTTCTTTTCCTCCTGCCACGGTGGCTGTAGTTTTCGGAACATAGCGGTCATTACCATAATATAATCGCGAATAGGTTCGTTATCATCCTGAAACCGATCTTTAATGTTTCTTTCTAATGTATATTGATATTCAGGGTCACCGAAGAATCGCCGAAATGCCCTCGCAAAATCCTCCCAAGTTCTCCAACCCGACGCGTGCGCGTTGTACCAGTGCTTGGCGACCCCCCCGAGACATACCGGCAAACAACGGATTAGTTCTTTATCCGCGATATTATGATATTTAATTTGTTGGTGGAGGTCCTCCAAAAAATCTTCTGGGTCCTCCCCCTCTTCTCCGGAAAACTTTAACCGCCATCGTCGCATTATTTCGGCGATGGGTGTTCCGCGGTAATACAATTCTCGGGGTTTCGCCCCGCCCTGTACCCCGTCGCTCGGTCCATCGTCCGGGCCGACATGCAAAGGCTTTTCTTCCGGTTCGCGGTACCTATCGGGAGACCATGGCCTCCATCTTGGCGAATTCGGTACTGGGAATGAAAATTCCTTAGGGGGTGATCTTCCCCCTTCGGTCGGTAGGTACTCCTCTGGAGGCCATTCTTCTCCGACCGCATCCCCGTATACCGATCTGTTTTCATCGTCCCCGCGGTCCGGTTTCGGCAAATTAAGAAGGCTTTTCATTTCTTCGGGCCCTTCGATATCAGACGCGAAGCTCAATCGTCGCGGGCGTAATACGTCACCCCTCCCCGCGGTATAATTGACTCTATTCGAAATCTTACACAATCGCTAACGTAGGCTAGGGGAACGCTTAATATTCAGCCGAACTTTCTATTCGGTATTTGTTAACAAACGCGAATTAACGTTTCTTTGTTCTATTCGACTTTCTCCCTATGCTTTTCTCTATTTCCGTACGCGAATCTTTCCTGCGCGAATTTTCAGAAGTGATGGGGATATTTCGTCAAATGTTCGAAGCAACTTGCCCGTCGGCAATGGATACTTCGTATTCGCCAATCAATTTAGTTGTCGCTAAAGTGTATTTGTAGCTCCACACACGGGAGCCTCAATCCAAGAAAACCACAAAAAAAAAATCGATTTGTTTATCGCCAAAGTTGGACTGCACTCGTCTAGGTTACGGCACAATACGGACAAAAACCATACTTCCCATTACCACATAAAAAAACATAAAAAAAAAATTTTGTGGGTGGGTGTAACAATAGGGTCTACACAATTAATATTCAATTGATATTGCCAATTAATACCATATAATAAATCAATACGCAATGAAATATCAACCCGCGTGTGCCATTCCGCCAATCAAAATATCATATCTTTGCCATAATATTACACATAATTTTCCAATATATACCGTATATTATACATTCATATATTCATTATAAATTCATATGCATGCACATTTTCTCACCCATATGAATCCATATTTATTCATTTAAGTTCGGAAGAAAGAAAAAAAATTCAATGATTTATGCATTAATTGTGCCATTGCTTTTTATATAAAAAAACGGTAGTGCCTTCTGTACGGTATTTCTTCCATTCGTTTTATTTTAATATCGAAATAATGGAAGGCAAGTGAAATTGACCAAATCGAAGAGAAGAAAGAGAAATATGCAAGTATATATGTCACTGATTGCGAAAAAAAAATTATTGCTTCTTCGGGTAATTCTTAAAAGAAGTAATAAAAATAATAAAAAGAGATGAATTTAGTAACGACTAGAAGCCAAAAAAAAATCCAATAAATAAATAAATTACAACAAACAAATAAATAAATAAATAAAAAAAATACATAAAATCCTAATAAATCGGGAATGGTATATATAAAAATTAATAAGAAGTGTGACGGTGAATCTGTGGCATGGAAGAGAAAGGAAAAAAAATTAAAAAAAATTCTCCTAACCCTTCCACCAACAATTCGGGAACAATGTTACTAACTGCCAACAAAGCGTAGCGGTAGACCAAGTTAAAAGGCTGGGTTTATCGCCACGGTAGATTAAGCAGCTTTTAAATATCGGTAAAATGAACGGATGAACTCTGGAACACGATAACTATTGCGTGAAAATTTCGTTCGGAATATCCGGCATATAAATTAACAACCATGTTCCTTGTTTCATCAAGGCAGGCAATTTTGACTAATCCCAAGGGGATAGCACGCAACCCGAAGAAGAAGAAAAAAAAAAATTTTGTCAGTATATCTCAAATTTACAATCACGCGGCAATATTCAGAATATTTCTTCAATTTAATTGAAGCGATATTCCGCCAAGGAGGATTCCTTCGCTCAATATTGACAGCGTTATTCAAAGCTGAAAGAGAATAGTATTCAAGTATACAACATACATAATTCAATACATATGGAATGGCACACGAACGATAATAATAGATACCCCGTAAACATCAGCGGGACCCTCGGTCGGTCGCATTCCGATGGTGTTTACGTCGGCGTTGGCTCAATATACCCGGTGTGAAAAAGAAATTTCGTACGCGAATGGGTCGTGTGTCTCTACGACGCGACGTTCGACTTCTCTATCTCGCTCGAACTTTCTCGACTCCTCATCCAGTCAAAATTTTCCCACGAGAGCCCCGAACTCTTTCACGTGTCTCTATTGAAAAACCCGATCTCAAATCGCTTTTTACGGCGAGAGGTCCCTGTTCGGGCGCCAATTTGTCACGTCGTTTCCGGGTCGGTTCCGAACCGAAGACGAGCACGGGAAATTACGGCTTGAAGACCGGGCCACGCTCGGTCGCGCGACACGTGGTCCTCCCGGGACAAACAACCCTTCTCGGATCTGGATCACGATATCGAAATTGTTTCGAAATTCTTTCGGGCGCCAGACACGTAGAGTGTCACGCGAAGCTATTCTTTGACGCGAATCCCGCAAAATAATTCCGCTTCCGCGAGGGTTGCGCGATAACCTGAAATAGCCGCGAAAATGGTCAGGGTTCCACGTGGAGAGAAGGAACGGGGCATTCCCCGCGACGGGAACGTTTCTCGTGGGTAGAATAATTCAAATAAAATGCGGCAACGACAATCGTTTATTAACGAGATGACATTCAATAGCCCGTCGGTGGTCACCGACGGCAGCGAGAATTTGCCGGCGCGAGAACAAAGTGTTCGACGGTTATTCGGTCGCTCGCGCTTATTTATTCTATCGCGTTGAACTCGGCGGTCACAGGACTTCGCGTGTTATACAAGCCTTTACGGCACGAATTCCGCCGAGCTCGGGTGACGGACGCGGATTTAGACTGGACTGGACGAGGATACGGCAAAGTCGCGAAAACGAAACGAACCGTCACGTCGTCCCACCGAGGAACGTCTCGAGTAGAACTCTTAGAATTTCGTCGAATATCGCACGTCCCGAATATTCCGTCCCGCGGACAATCGGCAACGATACGACCCACGGCCTCGTGTCCCTCTCGAGGGAGCTACCCTCGGTCGTCGGCAACACTGGCGGACACGTGGTGCGCGGCACGAAGTTAAACAAGAACACGCAAATACGCCCCGAGCCAACGCGAATGGTAAATCACGAATAAATGTGTCGGAATAAAGCCTGATCGGCACTTACCAAATGGTGGACGCAGGCCGTCTTAATCGGCAATCGATATGTACTTCGGTGAAACCGCGGATATAATTTCGGCACAACTTATCGCTTCGCGATCCTTCGACCCAGTGACCTACTTCGCAATGGCTCGGGAACGTGGAAGCGAGGCGTCCCCCTACTCCCTCATCTATCTCCTCCTAGGCGACGCTCGGGCCTATCGCATGGTTCCTCGCGGCAGGGACGAATTCCATCTTTTCGGTCCCGGGTCCCCGGTAATTTACTGATTTCCCGGAGTCGGGCGATACAGCTGCAAAGTATTTCGGTAGGCATTCGAGCCGCCCCAGGATTGTTCTCGGCGCAATTCCTGGGCGAAAGACGGTGAGGTTGGGTTGCTGTACGTCCCGTATTCCGATTTCCCTCATCGGTCTCCCCGGTTGGTAAATCCGGGCTCGATCCTGGCTCGACCGTCTGGTTCGGCAATGACGTTCTGCGATAGGTCCTCCGAGCGCCTCTTCCCGAGACGTTGCGCCAGTCACGGCAGGAGATAGGTACCGGGTTCCTTTCGGACTCCGTTCGTTCCTGAAACTTCGTGTCGCGCCCAGCGGCGCGACATTTAAACGCGATAAATCTGTTCCGCTGGATTTCGGACGTTCCTGGGAGAGCGATCGCGACTAACGGTACGTTATTTTATTGGCCGTCGTTGGCCCGGTCCTTCGCCTAGGGTTCGGATTGACGCTGGCAGAATCTGCCACGTCACAACGCATAACGCATAACGCATAACGTATATCGCATAACACATAACGCATAAACCATAACGCATAACGCATAAGGCATAACGCATAACGTTAACGCATAACGCATAACGCATAACGCCTAACGCATAACGGATCACGCATAACGCATAAAGCATAACGCATAAAGCATAACGCATAACGCATAACGCATAACGCATAAAGCATAACGCATAACGCATAACGCATAACGCATAACGCATAACTCATAACGCATAACGTATAACGCATAACGCATACCGTATAACGCATAACGCATAACGCATAACGCAAACGTATAACGCACAACGCATAACGAATACAGCAAAACGCATAATGCTTAACGCATAACGGATCACGCTATAACGCATAACGCATAACGCATAACGCATATCGAATAACGCATAACGTGTAACTCATAACGCATAACGCATAAAGCATAATGCATAACGCATAACGCATAACGCATATCGCATAACGCATAACGCATAACGTATAACGTATAACGCATAACGCATAACGCATAACGCATAACTTAAAACTCATTACTCATAACGAATAACGCATAACGCATAACGCATAACGCATAACGCATAACGCATATCGAATAACGCATAACGTGTAACTCATAACGCATAACGCATAAAGCATAATGCATAACGCATAACGCATAACGCATATCGCATAACGCATAACGCATAACATATAACGCATAACGTATACCGTATAACGCATAACGCATAACGCATAACGCATAACGCATAACGCATAACGCATAACGCATAACGCATAACGCATAACGCATATCGCATAACGCATAACGTTTAACGCATAACGCATACCGTATAACGCATAACGCATAACGCATAACGCAAACGTATAACGCACATCGCATAACGAATACAGCAAAACGCATAATGCTTAACGCATAACGGATCACGCTATAACGCATAACGTATAACGCATAACGCATAACGCATATCGAATAACGCATAACGTGTAACTCATAACGCATAACGCATAAAGCATAATGCATAACGCATAACGCATAACGCATATCGCATAACGCATAACGTATAACGCATAACGCATAACGCATAACGCATAACACGTAACGCATAACGCATAACGCATAACGCACAACGCAAACGTATAACGCACAACGCATAATGCATAACGCATAACGCATAACGCATAACGCATGGCGCATAACGCATAATGCATAACGCGTAACGCATAACGCATAATTCATAACGCATAACGCAAAACGCATATCGCATAACGCATAACGCATAACGCATAACGAATAACGCATGGCGCATAACTCAAAATGCATAACGCATAACGCATAACGCATGGCGCATAACTCAAAATGCATAACGCATAACGCATAACGCATAACGCATAACGCATAACGCACAACGCATATCGCATAACGTATAAGGCATAAAGCATAATACATAACGTATAACGCATTATGCATAACGCATAACGCATAACGCATAATGCATAACCCATAACGCAAACCCATAAGGCATAACGCATAACGCATAACGCATAACGCAAACGTATAACGCACAACGCATAACGAATACAGCAAAACGCATAATGCTTAACGCATAACGGATCACGCTATAACGCATAACGTATAACGCATAACGCATATCGCATAACGCATAACGCATAACCCATAACGCATAAAGCATAATGCATAACGCATAACGCATAACGCATAACGCATAACGCATAACGCATAACGCATAACGCATAACGCATAACGCATAACGCATAACGCATAACGCATAACGCATAACGCACAACGCATATCGCATAACGCATAACGCATAACGCATAACGCATAAACCATAACGCATAACGCATAAGGCATAACGCATAACGTTAACGCATAACGCATAACGCATAACGCCTAACGCATAACGGATCACGCATATCGCATAACTCATAACGCATAACGTATAACGCATAACGCATACCGTATAACGCATAACGCATAACGCATAACGCAAACGTATAACGCACAACGCATAACGAATACAGCAAAACGCATAATGCTTAACGCATAACGGATCACGCTATAACGCATAACGCATAACGCATAACGCATATCGAATAACGCATAACGTGTAACTCATAACGCATAACGCATAAAGCATAATGCATAACGCATAACGCATAACGCATATCGCATAACGCATAACGCATAACGTATAACGCATAACGCATACCGTATAACGCATAACGCATAACGCAAACGTATAACGCACAACGCATAACGAATACAGCAAAACGCATAATGCTTAACGCATAACGGATCACGCTATAAAGCATAACGCATAACGCATAACGCATATCGAATAACGCATAACGTGTAACTCATAACGCATAACGCATAAAGCATAATGCATAACGCATAACGCATAACGCATATCGCATAACGCATAACGCATAACGTATAACGCATAACGCATAACGCATAACGCATAACTTAAAACTCATTACTCATAACGAATAACGCATAACGCATAACGCATAACGCATAACGCATAACGCATATCGAATAACGCATAACGTGTAACTCATAACGCATAACGCATAAAGCATAATGCATAACGCATAACGCATAACGCATATCGCATAACGCATAACGCATAACGTATAACGCATAACGTATACCGTATAACGCATAACGCATAACGCATAACGCATAACGCATAACGCATAACGCATAACGCATAACGCATAAAGCATAACGCATAACGCATAACGCATAACGCATATCGCTTAACGCATAACGCATAAGGTTTAACGCATAACGCATACCGTATAACGCATAACGCATAACGCATAACGCAAATGTATAACGCACAACGCATAACGAATACAGCAAAACGCATAATGCTTAACGCATAACGGATCACGCTATAACGCATAACGCATAACGCATAACGCATATCGAATAACGCATAACTTGTAACTCATAACGCATATCGAATAACGCATAACGCATAAAGCATAATGCATAACGCATAACGCATATCGAATAACGCATAACGTGTAACTCATAACGCATAACGCATAAAGCATAATGCATAACGCATAACGCATAACGCATATCGCATAACGCATAACGTATAACGCATAACGCATAACGCATAACGCATGGCGCAAAACTCAAAATGCATAACGCATAACACATAACGCATAACGCATAACGCAAACGTATAACGCACAACGCATAACGAATACAGCAAAACGCATAATGCTTAACGCATAACGGATCACGCTATAACGCATAACGCATAACGCATAACGCATAACGCATAACGCATATCGAATAACGCATAACGTGTAACTCATAACGCATAACGCATAAAGCATAATGCATAACGCATAACGCATATCGCATAACGCATAACGCATAACGCATAACGCATGGCGCAAAACTCAAAATGCATAACGCATAACACATAACGCATAACGCATAACGCAAACGTATAACGCACAACGCATAACGAATACAGCAAAACGCATAATGCTTAACGCATAACGGATCACGCTATAACGCATAACGCATAACGCATAACGCATAACGCATATCGAATAACGCATAACGTGTAACTCATAACGCATAACGCATAAAGCATAATGCATAACGCATAACGCATAACGCATATCGCATAACGCATAACGTATAACGCATAACGCATACCGTAAAACGCATAAAGCATAACGCATAACCCATAACGCAAACGTATAACGCACAACGCATAACGAATACAGCAAAACGCATAATGCATAACGCATAACGCATAACGCATAACGCATGGCGCATAACGCAAAATGCATAACGCATAACGCATAACGCATAACGCATAACGCATAACGCATAACGCATAACGCACAACGCATATCGCATAACGCATAACGCATAACGCATAACGCATGGCGCAAAACTCAAAATGCATAACGCATAACACATAACGCATAACGCATAACGCATAACGCATAACGCATAACGCATAACGCATAACGCATAACGCAGAACGCATAAAGCATAACGCATAACGCATAACGGATAAAGCATAATGCATAACGCATAACGCATAACGCATAACGCATAACGCATAACGCAGAACGCATAACGCATAACGCATAACGCAGAACCCATGAAGCATAACGCATAACGCATAACGGATAAAGCAGAATGCATAACGCATAACGCATAATGTATAACGCACAACGCATAACGCATAACGCATAACGCATAAAGCATAACATATAACGCATAACGGATAAAGCATAATGCATAACGCATAACGCATAACGCATTACGCATAACTTATAACTCATAACTCATAACGAATAACGCATATCGCAAAATGCATAACGCATGTCGGATCACGCATAACGCATAACGCATAAAGCATAACGTATATCGCATAAAGTATAACGCATAACGCATAGTGCATAACGCATAACGCATAACGCATAACGCATAACGCATAACGCATAACGCATAACGTATAACGCATAACGCATAACGCATAACGCATAACACGTAACGGATAACGCATAACGCATAACGCATAACGCATAACGCATAACGCATAACGCATAACGCCTAACGGATCAGGCATAACGCATAACGCATAATGCATAACACATAACGCATAACGCATTACGCACAACGCATATCGCATAACGTATAAGGCATAACGCATAATACATGACGTATAACGCATTATGCATAACGCATAACGCATAACGGAAACCCATAAGGCATAAGGCATAACGCATAACGCATAACGCATAACGCATGTCGGATCACTCATAACGCATAACGCATAACGCATAACGCATAAAGCATAAAGCATAACGTATAACGCATAACGCATATCTCATAACGCATAACGCATAACCCATAACGCATAACGCATAACGCATAACGCATAACGCATAACGCATAACGCATAACGCATAACGCATAACGCATAACGCATAACGCATAACGCATAACGCATAACGTATAACGCATAACGCATATCGCATAACGCATAACGCATAACACATAACGCATAACGCATAACGCATAACGCATAACGCATAACGCATAACGCATAACGCATAACGCATAACGCCTTACGGATCAGGCATAACGCATAACGCATAATGCATAACACATAACGCATAACGCATAACGCATAACGCATAAGGCATAACGCATAACGCATAACACATAACGCATAACGCATAACGCATAACGCATAACGCATAACGCATAACGCATAACGCATAACGCATAACGCATAACGCATATCGAATAACGCATAACGCATAACGCATAACGCATAACGCATAACGCATAACGCATAACGCATAACGCATAACGCATGTCGGATCACTCATAACGCATAAAGCATAACGTATAACGCATAACGCATATCGCATAACGCATAACGCATAACCCATAACGCATAACGCATAACGCATAACGCATAACGCATAACGCATAACGCATAACGCATAACGCATAACGCATAACGCATAACGCATAACGCATAACCCATAACGCATAACGCATAACGCATAACGCATAACGCATAACGCATAACGCATAACGTATAACGCATAACGCATAACGCATAACGCATAACGCATAACGCATAACGCATAACGCATAACGTATAACGCATAACGCATATCGCATAACGCATAACGCATAACGCATAACGCATAACGCATAACGCATAACGCATAACGCATAACGCATAACGCCTTACGGATAAGGCATAACGCATAACGCATAATGCATAACACATAACGCATAACGCATAACGCATAACGCACAACGCATATCGCATAACGCATAACGCATAACGCATAACGCATAACGCATAACGCATAACGCATAACGCATAACGCATAACGCATAACGCATATCGAATAACGCATAACGCATAACGCATAACGCATAACGCATAACGCATAACGCATAACGCATAACGCATAACGCATAACGCATAACGCATAACCCATAACGCATAACGCATAACGCATAACGCATAACGCATAACGCATAACGCATAACGTATAACGCATAACGCATAACGCATAACGCATAACGCATAACGCATATCGCATAACGCATAACGCATAACGCATAACGCATGTCGAATAACGCATAACGTGTAACTCATAACGCATAACGCATAACGCGTAATGCATAACGTTTAACGCATAACGCATAACGCATAACGCATAACGCATAACGTATAACGCATAACGCATATCGCATAACGCATAACGCATAACGCATAACGCATAACGCATAACGCATAACGCATAACGCATAACGCATAACGCCTTACGGATAAGGCATAACGCATAACGCATAATGCATAACACATAACGCATAACGCATAACGCATAACGCACAACGCATATCGCATAACGCATAACGCATAACGCATAACGCATAACGCATAACGCATAACGCATAACGCATAACGCATAACGCATAACGCATATCGAATAACGCATAACGCATAACGCATAACGCATAACGCATAACGCATAACGCATAACGCATAACCCATAACGCATAACGCATAACGCATAACGCATAACGCATAACGCATAACGCATAACGTATAACGCATAACGCATAACGCATAACGCATAACGCATAACGCATATCGCATAACGCATAACGCATAACGCATAACGCATAACGCATGTCGAATAACGCATAACGTGTAACTCATAACGCATAACGCATAACGCATAATGCATAACGTTTAACGCATAACGCATAACGCATAACGCATAACGCATAACGCATAACGCATAACGCATAACGCCTTACGGATAAGGCATAACGCATAACGCATAATGCATAACACATAACGCATAACGCATAACGCATAACGCACAACGCATATCGCATAACGCATAACGCATAACGCATAACGCATAACGCATAACGCATAACGCATAACGCATAACGCATAACGCATAACGCATAACGCATAACGCATAACGCATATCGAATAACGCATAACGTGTAACTCATAACGCATAACGCATAAAGCATAATGCATAACGCATAACGCATAACGCATATCGCATAACGCATAACGTATAACGCATAACGCATACCGTAAAACGCATAAAGCATAACGCATAACCCATAACGCATAACGCATGTCGGATCACTCATAACGCATAACGCATAACGCATAAAGCATAAAGCATAACGTATAACGCATAACGCATATCGCATAACGCATAACGCATAACCCATAACGCATAACGCATAACGCATAACGCATTACGCATAACGCATAACGCATAACGCATAACGCATAACGCATAACGCATAACGCATAACTCATAACCCATAACGCATAACGCATAACGCATAACGCATAACGCATAACGCATAACGTATAACGCATAACGAATAACGCATAACGCATAACGCATAACGCATATCGCATAACGCATATGGCATAACGCATAACGCATAACGCATGTCGAATAACGCATAACGTGTAACTCATAACGCATAACGCATAACGCATAATGCATAACGTTTAACGCATAACGCATACCGTATAACGCATAACGCATAACGCATAACGCAAACGTATAACGCACAACGCATAACGAATACAGCAAAACGCATAATGCTTAACGCATAACGGATCACGCTGTAACGCATAACGCATAACGCATAACGCATATCGAATAACGCATAACGTGTAACTCATAACGCATAACGCATAAAGCATAATGCATAACGCATAACGCATAACGCATATCGCATAACGCATAACGTATAACGCATAACGCATACCGTAAAACGCATAAAGCATAACGCATAACCCATAACGCATAACGCATGTCGGATCACTCATAACGCATAACGCATAACGCATAAAGCATAAAGCATAACGTATAACGCATAACGCATATCGCATAACGCATAACGCATAACCCATAACGCATAACGCATAACGCATAACGCATAACGCATAACGCATAACGCATAACGCATAACGCATAACGCATAACGCATAACTCATAACCCATAACGCATAACGCATAACGCATATCGCATAACGCATAACGCATAACCCATAACGCATAACGCATAACGCATAACGCATAACGCATAACGCATAACGCATAACGCATAACGCATAACGCATAACGCATAACTCATAACCCATAACGCATAACGCATAACGCATAACGCATAACGCATAACGCATAACGCATAACGTATAACGCATAACGAATAACGCATAACGCATAACGCATAACGCATATCGCATAACGCATATGGCATAACGCATAACGCATAACGCATGTCGAATAACGCATAACGTGTAACTCATAACGCATAACGCATAACGCATAATGCATAACGTTTAACGCATAACGCATACCGTATAACGCATAACGCATAACGCATAACGCAAACGTATAACGCACAACGCATAACGAATACAGCAAAACGCATAATGCATAACGCATAACGCATAACGCATAACGCATGGCGCATAACGCAAAATGCATAACGCATAACGCATAACGCGTAACGCATAACGCATAACGCATAACGCATAACGCATAACGCATAACGCATAACGCATAACGCATAACGCACAACGCATATCGCATAACGCATAACGCATAACGCATAACGCATGGCGCAAAACTCAAAATGCATAACGCATAACGCATAACGCATAACGCATAACGCATAACGCATAACGCATAACGCAGAACGCATAAAGCATAACGCATAACGCATAACGGATAAAGCATAATGCATAACGCATAACGCATAACGCATAACGCATAACGCATAACGAATAACGCAGAACGCATAACGCATAACGCATAACGCAGAACCCATAAAGCATAACGCATAACGCATAACGGATAAAGCAGAATGCATAACGCATAACGCATAACGCATAACGCACAACGCATAACGCATAACGCATAACGCATAAAGCATAACATATAACGCATAACGGATAAAGCATAATGCATAACGCATAACGCATAACGCATTACGCATAACTTATAACTCATAACTCATAACGAATAACGCATATCGCAAAATGCATAACGCATGTCGGATCACGCATAACGCATAGCGCATAAAGCATAACGTATATCGCATAAAGTATAACGCATAACGCATAGCGCATAACGCATAACGCATAACGCATAACGCATAACGCATAACGCATAATGCATAACGTATAACGCATAACGCATAACGCCTAACGCATAACACGTAACGCATAACGCATAACGCATAACGCATAACGCATAACGCATAACGCATAACGCATAACGCCTAACGGATCAGGCATAACGCATAACGCATAATGCATAACACATAACGCATAACGCATTACGCACAACGCATATCGCATAACGCATAACGCATAACGCATAACGCATAACGCATAACGCATAACGCATAACGCATATCGAATAACGCATAACGTGTAACTCATAACGCATAACGCATAAAGCATAATGCATAACGCATAACGCATAACGCATATCGCATAACGCATAACGTATAACGCATAACGCATACCGTAAAACGCATAAAGCATAACGCATAACCCATAACGCATAACGCATGTCGGATCACTCATAACGCATAACGCATAACGCATAACGCATAAAGCATAAAGCATAACGTATAACGCATAACGCATATCGCATAACGCATAACGCATAACCCATAACGCATAACGCATAACGCATAACGCATAACGCATAACGCATAACGCATAACGCATAACGCATAACGCATAACGCATAACGCATAACGCATAACCCATAACGCATAACGCATAACGCATAACGCATAACGCATAACGCATAACGCATAACGTATAACGCATAACGCATAACGCATAACGCATAACGCATAACGCATATCGCATAACGCATAACGCATAACGCATAACGCATAACGCATGTCGAATAACGCATAACGTGTAACTCATACCGCATAACGCATAACGCATAATGCATAACGTTTAACGCATAACGCATAACGCATAACGCATGACGCATAACGCATAACGCATAACGCATAACGCCTTACGGATAAGGCATAACGCATAACGCATAATGCATAACACATAACGCATAACGCATAACGCATAACGCACAACGCATATCGCATAACGCATAACGCATAACGCATAACGCATAACGCATAACGCATAACGCATAACGCATAACGCATAACGCATAACGCATAACGCATAACGCATAACGCATATCGAATAACGCATAACGTGTAACTCATAACGCATAACGCATAAAGCATAATGCATAACGCATAACGCATAACGCATATCGCATAACGCATAACGTGTAACGCATAACGCATACCGTAAAACGCATAAAGCATAACGCATAACCCATAACGCATAACGCATGTCGGATCACTCATAACGCATAACGCATAACGCATAAAGCATAAAGCATAACGTATAACGCATAACGCATATCGCATAACGCATAACGCATAACCCATAACGCATAACGCATAACGCATAACGCATAACGCATAACGCATAACGCATAACGCATAACGCATAACGCATAACGCATAACGCATAACCCATAACGCATAACGCATAACGCATAACGCATAACGCATAACGCATAACGTATAACGCATAACGCATAACGCATAACGCATAACGCATAACGCATAACGCATAACGCATAACGCATAACGCCTTACGGATCAGGCATAACGCATAACGCATAGTGCATAACACATAACGCATAACGCATAACGCATAACGCATAAGGCATAACGCATAACGCATAACACATAACGCATAACGCATAACGCATAACGCATAACGCATAACGCATAACGCATAACGCATAACGCATAACGCATAACGCATAACGCATAACGCATAACGCATAACGCATAACGCATAACGCATAACGCATAACGCATAACGCATATCGCATAACGCATAACGCATAAGGCATAAGGCATAACGCATAACGCATAACGCATAACGCATGTCGGATCACTCATAACGCATAACGCATAACGCATAAAGCATAAAGCATAACGTATAACGCATAACGCATATCGCATAACGCATAACGCATAACCCATAACGCATAACGCATAACGCATAACGCATAACGCATAACGCATAACGCATAACGCATAACGCATAACGCATAACGCATAACGCATAACCCATAACGCATAACGCATAACGCATAACGCATAACGCATAACGCATAACGCATAACGTATAACGCATAACGCATAACGCATAACGCATAACGCATAACGCATAACGCATAACGCATAACGCATAACGCATAACGTATAACGCATAACGCATATCGCATAACGCATAACGCATAACGCATAACGCATAACGCATAACGCATAACGCATAACGCATAACGCATAACGCCTTACGGATAAGGCATAACGCATAACGCATAATGCATAACACATAACGCATAACGCATAACGCATAACGCACAACGCATATCGCATAACGCATAACGCATAACGCATAACGCATAACGCATAACGCATAACGCATAACGCATAACGCATAACGCATAACGCATAACGCATAACGCATAACGCATGTCGAATAACGCATAACGTGTAACTCATAACGCATAACGCATAACGCATAATGCATAACGTTTAACGCGTAACGCATAACGCATAACGCATAACGCATAACGCATAACGCATAACGCATAACGCCTTACGGATAAGGCATAACGCATAACGCATAATGCATAACACATAACGCATAACGCATAACGCATAACGCACAACGCATATCGCATAACGCATAACGCATAACGCATAACGCATAACGCATAACGCATAACGCATAACGCATAACGCATAACGCATAACGCATAACGCATATCGAATAACGCATAACGTGTAACTCATAACGCATAACGCATAAAGCATAATGCATAACGCATAACGCATAACGCATAACGCATAACGCATAACGTATAACGCATAACGCATACCGTAAAACGCATAAAGCATAACGCATAACCCATAACGCATAACGCATGTCGGATCACTCATAACGCATAACGCATAACGCATAAAGCATAAAGCATAACGTATAACGCATAACGCATAACGCATATCGCATAACGCATAACGCATAACCCATAACGCATAACGCATAACGCATAACGCATAACGCATAACGTATAACGCATAACGCATAACGCATAACGCATAACGCATAACGCATATCGCATAACGCATATGGCATAACGCATAACGCATAACGCATGTCGAATAACGCATAACGTGTAACTCATAACGCATAACGCATAACGCATAATGCATAACGTTTAACGCATAACGCATACCGT
The DNA here is from genome assembly GCA_916610235.2 of Lasioglossum morio. Classification (NCBI taxonomy): domain Eukaryota; kingdom Metazoa; phylum Arthropoda; class Insecta; order Hymenoptera; family Halictidae; genus Lasioglossum; species Lasioglossum morio. The sequence goes on from CAKAJA020000347.1 coordinate 3,433,972, forward strand.
ATAACGCATAACGCATAACGCATAACGCAAACGTATAACGCACAACGCATAACGAATACAGCAAAACGCATAATGCTTAACGCATAACGGATCACGCTGTAACGCATAACGCATAACGCATAACGCATAACGCATAACGCATATCGAATAACGCATAACGTGTAACTCATAACGCATAACGCATAAAGCATAATGCATAACGCATAACGCATAACGCATGTCGCATAACGCATAACGTATAACGCATAACGCATACCGTAAAACGCATAAAGCATAACGCATAACCCATAACGCAAACGTATAACGCACAACGCATAACGAATACAGCAAAACGCATAATGCATAACGCATAACGCATAACGCATAACCCATGGCGCATAACGCAAAATGCATAACGCATAACGCATAACGCATAACGCATAACGCATAACGCATAACGCATAACGCATAACGCATAACGCATAACGCACAACGCATATCGCATAACGCATAACGCATAACGCATAACGCATGGCGCAAAACTCAAAATGCATAACGCATAACGCATAACGCATAACGCATAACGCATAACGCATAACGCATAACGGATAAAGCATAATGCATAACGCATAACGCATAACGCATAACGTATAACGCATAACGAATAACGCAGAACGCATAACGCATAACGCATAACGCAGAACCCATAAAGCATAACGCATAACGCATAACGGATAAAGCAGAATGCATAACGCATAACGCATAACGCATAACGCACAACGCATAACGCATAACGCATATCGCATAAAGCATAACATATAACGCATAACGGATAAAGCATAATGCATAACGCATAACGCATAACGCATTACGCATAACTTATAACTCATAACTCATAACGAATAACGCATATCGCAAAATGCATAACGCATGTCGGATCACGCATAACGCATAGCGCATAAAGCATAACGTATATCGCATAAAGTATAACGCATAACGCATAACGCATAACGCATAACGCATAACGCATAACGCATAACGCATAACGCATAACGCATAACCCATAACGCATAACGCATAACGCATAACGCATAACGCATAACGCATAACGCATAACGTATAACGCATAACGCATAACGCATAACGCATAACGCATAACGCATATCGCATAACGCATAACGCATAACGCATAACGCATAACGCATAACGCATGTCGAATAACGCATAACGTGTAACTCATACCGCATAACGCATAACGCATAATGCATAACGTTTAACGCATAACGCATAACGCATAACGCATGACGCATAACGCATAACGCATAACGCATAACGCCTTACGGATAAGGCATAACGCATAACGCATAATGCATAACACATAACGCATAACGCATAACGCATAACGCACAACGCATATCGCATAACGCATAACGCATAACGCATAACGCATAACGCATAACGCATAACGCATAACGCATAACGCATAACGCATAACGCATAACGCATAACGCATAACGCATAACGCATATCGAATAACGCATAACGTGTAACTCATAACGCATAACGCATAAAGCATAATGCATAACGCATAACGCATAACGCATATCGCATAACGCATAACGTGTAACGCATAACGCATACCGTAAAACGCATAAAGCATAACGCATAACCCATAACGCATAACGCATGTCGGATCACTCATAACGCATAACGCATAACGCATAAAGCATAAAGCATAACGTATAACGCATAACGCATATCGCATAACGCATAACGCATAACCCATAACGCATAACGCATAACGCATAACGCATAACGCATAACGCATAACGCATAACGCATAACGCATAACGCATAACGCATAACGCATAACCCATAACGCATAACGCATAACGCATAACGCATAACGCATAACGCATAACGTATAACGCATAACGCATAACGCATAACGCATAACGCATAACGCATAACGCATAACGCATAACGCATAACGCCTTACGGATCAGGCATAACGCATAACGCATAGTGCATAACACATAACGCATAACGCATAACGCATAACGCATAAGGCATAACGCATAACGCATAACACACAACGCATAACGCATAACGCATAACGCATAACGCATAACGCATAACGCATAACGCATAACGCATAACGCATAACGCATAACGCATAACGCATAACGCATAACGCATAACGCATAACGTATAACGCATAACGCATATCGCATAACGCATAACGCATAAGGCATAAGGCATAACGCATAACGCATAACGCATAACGCATGTCGGATCACTCATAACGCATAACGCATAACGCATAAAGCATAAAGCATAACGTATAACGCATAACGCATATCGCATAACGCATAACGCATAACCCATAACGCATAACGCATAACGCATAACGCATAACGCATAACGCATAACGCATAACGCATAACGCATAACGCATAACGCATAACGCATAACCCATAACGCATAACGCATAACGCATAACGCATAACGCATAACGCATAACGCATAACGTATAACGCATAACGCATAACGCATAACGCATAACGCATAACGCATAACGCATAACGCATAACGCATAACGTATAACGCATAACGCATATCGCATAACGCATAACGCATAACGCATAACGCATAACGCATAACGCATAACGCATAACGCATAACGCCTTACGGATAAGGCATAACGCATAACGCATAATGCATAACACATAACGCATAACGCATAACGCATAACGCACAACGCATATCGCATAACGCATAACGCATAACGCATAACGCATAACGCATAACGCATAACGCATAACGCATAACGCATAACGCATAACGCATAACGCATAACGCATGTCGAATAACGCATAACGTGTAACTCATAACGCATAACGCATAACGCATAATGCATAACGTTTAACGCGTAACGCATAACGCATAACGCATAACGCATAACGCATAACGCATAACGCATAACGCCTTACGGATAAGGCATAACGCATAACGCATAATGCATAACACATAACGCATAACGCATAACGCATAACGCACAACGCATATCGCATAACGCATAACGCATAACGCATAACGCATAACGCATAACGCATAACGCATAACGCATAACGCATAACGCATAACGCATATCGAATAACGCATAACGTGTAACTCATAACGCATAACGCATAAAGCATAATGCATAACGCATAACGCATAACGCATATCGCATAACGCATAACGTATAACGCATAACGCATACCGTAAAACGCATAAAGCATAACGCATAACCCATAACGCATAACGCATGTCGGATCACTCATAACGCATAACGCATAACGCATAAAGCATAAAGCATAACGTATAACGCATAACGCATAACGCATATCGCATAACGCATAACGCATAACCCATAACGCATAACGCATAACGCATAACGCATAACGCATAACGCATAACGTATAACGCATAACGCATAACGCATAACGCATAACGCATAACGCATATCGCATAACGCATATGGCATAACGCATAACGCATAACGCATGTCGAATAACGCATAACGTGTAACTCATAACGCATAACGCATAACGCATAATGCATAACGTTTAACGCATAACGCATACCGTATAACGCATAACGCATAACGCATAACGCAAACGTATAACGCACAACGCATAACGAATACAGCAAAACGCATAATGCTTAACGCATAACGGATCACGCTGTAACGCATAACGCATAACGCATAACGCATAACGCATAACGCATATCGAATAACGCATAACGTGTAACTCATAACGCATAACGCATAAAGCATAATGCATAACGCATAACGCATAACGCATGTCGCATAACGCATAACGTATAACGCATAACGCATACCGTAAAACGCATAAAGCATAACGCATAACCCATAACGCAAACGTATAACGCACAACGCATAACGAATACAGCAAAACGCATAATGCATAACGCATAACGCATAACGCATAACGCATGGCGCATAACGCAAAATGCATAACGCATAACGCATAACGCATAACGCATAACGCATAACGCATAACGCATAACGCATAACGCATAACGCATAACGCACAACGCATATCGCATAACGCATAACGCATAACGCATAACGCATGGCGCAAAACTCAAAATGCATAACGCATAACGCATAACGCATAACGCATAACGCATAACGCATAACGCATAACGCATAACGCATAACGCAGAACGCATAAAGCATAACGCATAACGCATAACGGATAAAGCATAATGCATAACGCATAACGCATAACGCATAACGTATAACGCATAACGAATAACGCAGAACGCATAACGCATAACGCATAACGCAGAACCCATAAAGCATAACGCATAACGCATAACGGATAAAGCAGAATGCATAACGCATAACGCATAACGCATAACGCACAACGCATAACGCATAACGCATATCGCATAAAGCATAACATATAACGCATAACGGATAAAGCATAATGCATAACGCATAACGCATAACGCATTACGCATAACTTATAACTCATAACTCATAACGAATAACGCATATCGCAAAATGCATAACGCATGTCGGATCACGCATAACGCATAGCGCATAAAGCATAACGTATATCGCATAAAGTATAACGCATAACGCATAGCGCATAACGCATAACGCATAACGCATAACGCATAACGCATAATGCATAACGTATAACGCATAACGCATAACGCCTAACGCATAACACGTAACGCATAACGCATAACGCATAACGCATAACGCATAACGCATAACGCATAACGCATAACGCATAACGCATAACGCATATCGCATAACGCATAACGTATAACGCATAACGCATACCGTAAAACGCATAAAGCATAACGCATAACCCATAACGCATAACGCATGTCGGATCACTCATAACGCATAACGCATAACGCATAAAGCATAAAGCATAACGTATAACGCATAACGCATAACGCATATCGCATAACGCATAACGCATAACCCATAACGCATAACGCATAACGCATAACGCATAACGCATAACGCATAACGCATAACGCATAACGCATAACGCATAACGCATAACGCATAACGCATAACGCATAACGCATAACCCATAACGCATAGCGCATAACGCATAACGCATAACGCATAACGCATAACGTATAACGCATAACGCATAACGCATAACGCATAACGCATAACGCATAACGCATAACGCATAACGCATAACGCATATCGAATAACGCATAACGTGTAACTCATAACGCATAACGCATAAAGCATAATGCATAACGCATAACGCATAACGCATATCGCATAACGCATAACGTATAACGCATAACGCATACCGTAAAACGCATAAAGCATAACGCATAACCCATAACGCATAACGCATGTCGGATCACTCATAACGCATAACGCATAACGCATAACGCATAAAGCATAAAGCATAACGTATAACGCATAACGCATATCGCATAACGCATAACGCATAACCCATAACGCATAACGCATAACGCATAACGCATAACGCATAACGCATAACGCACAACGCATAACGCATAACGCATAACGCATAAAGCATAACATATAACGCATAACGGATAAAGCATAATGCATAACGCATAACGCATAACGCATTACGCATAACTTATAACTCATAACTCATAACGAATAACGCATATCGCAAAATGCATAACGCATGTCGGATCACGCATAACGCATAGCGCATAAAGCATAACGTATATCGCATAAAGTATAACGCATAACGCATAGCGCATAACGCATAACGCATAACGCATAACGCATAACGCATAATGCATAACGTATAACGCATAACGCATAACGCCTAACGCATAACACGTAACGCATAACGCATAACGCATAACGCATAACGCATAACGCATAACGCATAACGCATAACGCATAACGCATAACGCATAACGCATAACGCATAACGCATAACGCATATCGAATAACGCATAACGTGTAACTCATAACGCATAACGCATAAAGCATAATGCATAACGCATAACGCATAACGCATATCGCATAACGCATAACGTATAACGCATAACGCATACCGTAAAACGCATAAAGCATAACGCATAACCCATAACGCATAACGCATGTCGGATCACGCATAACGCATAGCGCATAAAGCATAACGTATATCGCATAACGCATAACGCATAACCCATAACGCATAACGCATAACGCATAACGCATAACGCATAACGCATAACGCATAACGCATAACGCACAACGCATATCGCATAACGCATAACGCATAACGCATAACGCATAACGCATAACGCATAACGCATAACGCATAACGTATAACGCATAACGCATAACTCAAACCGTATAACGCATAACGCATAACGCATAACGCATAACGCATAACGCATAACCCATAACGCATAACGCATAACGCATAACGCATAACGCATAACGCATAACGCATAACGCATAACGCATAACGCAAAAAGCATAACGCATGACGCATAACGCATAACGCATAACTCATAACGCATAACGCAAGGCGCATAACGCAAAATGCATAACGCATAACGCATAACGCATAAAGCATAACGCATAACGCATAACGCATAACGCATAACTCATACCGTATAACGCATAACGCATAACGCATAACGCATAACTCATACCGTATAACGCATAACGCATAACGCATAAAGCATAACGCATAAAGCATAACGCATAACGCATAACGCATAACGCATAACGCATGTCGGATCACTCATAACGCATAACGCATAACGCATAAAGCATAAAGCATAACGTATAACGCATAACGCATATCGCATAACGCATAACGCATAACCCATAACGCATAACGCATAACGCATAACGCATAACGCATAACGCATAACGCATAACGCATAACCCATAACGCATAACGCATAACGCATAACGCATAACGCATAACGCATAACGCATATCGCATAACGCATAACGTATAACGCATAACGCATACCGTAAAACGCATAAAGCATAACGCATAACCCATAACGCAAACGTATAACGCACAACGCATAACGAATACAGCAAAACGCATAATGCATAACGCATAACGCATAACGCATAACGCATGGCGCATAACGCAAAATGCATAACGCATAACGCATAACGCATAACGCATAACGCATAACGCATAACGCATAACGCATAACGCATAACGCATAACGCACAACGCATAACCCATAACGCATAACGCATAACGCATAACGCATAACGCATAACGCATAACGCATAACGCATAACGTATAACGCATAACGCATAACGCATAACGCATAACGCATATCGCATAACGCATAACGTATAACGCATAACGCATACCGTAAAACGCATAAAGCATAACGCATAACCCATAACGCAAACGTATAACGCACAACGCATAACGAATACAGCAAAACGCATAATGCATAACGCATAACGCATAACGCATAACGCATAACGCATAACGTATAACGCATAACGCATATCGCATAACGCATAACGCATAAGGCATAACGCATAACGCATAACGCATAACGCATGTCGGATCACTCATAACGCATAACGCATAACGCATAAAGCATAAAGCATAACGTATAACGCATAACGCATATCGCATAACGCATAACGCATAACCCATAACGCATAACGCATAACGCATAACGCATAACGCATAACGCATAACGCATAACGCATAACCCATAACGCATAACGCATAACGCATAACGCATAACGCATAACGCATAACGCATAACGCATAACGTATAACGCATAACGCATAACGCATAACGCATAACGCATATCGCATAACGCATAACGTATAACGCATAACGCATACCGTAAAACGCATAAAGCATAACGCATAACCCATAACGCAAACGTATAACGCACAACGCATAACGAATACAGCAAAACGCATAATGCATAACGCATAACGCATAACGCATAACGCATGGCGCATAACGCAAAATGCATAACGCATAACGCATAACGCATAACGCATAACGCATAACGCATAACGCATAACGCATAACGCATAACGCATAACGCACAACGCATATCGCATAACGCATAACGCATAACGCATAACGCATGGCGCAAAACTCAAAATGCATAACGCATAACGCATAACGCATAACGCATAACGCATAACGCATAACGCATAACGCATAACGCATAACGCATAACGCATAACGCAGAACGCATAAAGCATAACGCATAACGCATAACGGATAAAGCATAATGCATAACGCATAACGCATAACGCATAACGCATAACGCATAACGAATAACGCAGAACGCATAACGCATAACGCATAACGCAGAACCCATAAAGCATAACGCATAACGCATAACGGATAAAGCAGAATGCATAACGCATAACGCATAACGCATAACGCACAACGCATAACGCATAACGCATAACGCATAAAGCATAACATATAACGCATAACGGATAAAGCATAATGCATAACGCATAACGCATAACGCATTACGCATAACTTATAACTCATAACTCATAACGAATAACGCATATCGCAAAATGCGTAACGCATGTCGGATCACGCATAACGCATAGCGCATAAAGCATAACGTATATCGCATAAAGTATAACGCATAACGCATAGCGCATAACGCATAACGCATAACGCATAACGCATAACGCATAATGCATAACGTATAACGCATAACGCATAACGCCTAACGCATAACACGTAACGCATAACGCATAACGCATAACGCATAACGCATAACGCATAACGCATAACGCATAACGCCTAACGGATCAGGCATAACGCATAACGCATAATGCATAACACATAACGCATAACGCATTACGCACAACGCATATCGCATAACGTATAAGGCATAACGCATAATACATGACGTATAACGCATTATGCATAACGCATAACGCATAACGCATTATGCATAACGCATAACGCATAACGCATTACGCATAACGCATAACGCATAACGCATAACGCATAACGCATAACGCATAACGCATAACGCATAACGTATAACGCATAACGCATATCGCATAACGCATAACGCATAAGGCATAACGCATAACGCATAACGCATAACGCATGTCGGATCACTCATAACGCATAACGCATAACGCATAAAGCATAAAGCATAACGTATAACGCATAACGCATATCGCATAACGCATAACGCATAACCCATAACGCATAACGCATAACGCATAACGCATAACGCATAACGCATAACGCATAACCCATAACGCATAACGCATAACGCATAACGCATAACGCATAACGCATAACGCATAACGCATAACGTATAACGCATAACGCATAACGCATAACGCATAACGCATAACGCATAACGCATAACACATAACGTATAACGCATAACGCATATCGCATAACGCATAACGCATAACGCATAACGCATAACGCATAACGCATATCGCATAACGCATAACGCATAACCCATAACGCATAACGCATAACGCATAACGCATAACGCATAACGCATAACGCATAACGCATAACGCATAACGCATAACGCATAACGCATAACGCATAACGCATAACGCATAACGCATAACGCATAACGCATAACGCATAACGTATAACGCATAACGCATATCGCATAACGCATAACGCATAACACATAACGCATAACGCATAACGCATAACGCATAACGCATAACGCCTTACGGATCAGGCATAACGCATAACGCATAATGCATAACACATAACGCATAACGCATAACGCATAACGCATAACGCATAACGCATAGCGCATAACACATAACGCATAACGCATAACGCATAACGCATAACGCATAACGCATAACGCATTACGCATAACGCATAACGCATAACGCATAACGCATAACGCATAACGCATAACGTATAACGCATAACGCATATCGCATAACGCATAACGCATAAGGCATAACGCATAACGCATAACGCATAACGCATGTCGGATCACTCATAACGCATAACGCATAACGCATAAAGCATAAAGCATAACGTATAACGCATAACGCATATCGCATAACGCATAACGCATAACCCATAACGCATAACGCATAACGCATAACGCATAACGCATAACGCATAACGCATAACGTATAACGCATAACGCATAACGCATAACGCATAACGCATAACGCATAACGCATAACGCATAACGCATAACGCATAACGCATAACGCATAACGCATAACGCCTTACGGATAAGGCATAACGCATAACGCATAATGCATAACACATAACGCATAACGCATAACGCACAACGCATATCGCATAACGCATAACGCATAACGCATAACGCATAACGCATAACGCATAACGCATAACGCATAACGCATAACGCATAACGCATAAAGCACAAAGCATAACGCATAACGCATAACGCATAACGCATAACGCATAACGCATAACGCATAACGCATAACGTATAACGCATAACGCATAACGCATAACGTATAACGCATAACGCATATCGCATAACGCATAACGCATAACGCATAACGCATAACGCATAACGCATAACGCATAACGCATAACGCATAACGCATAACGCCTTACGGATAAGGCATAACGCATAACGCATAACGCATAACGCATAATGCATAACGAATAACGCATAACGCATAACGCATAACGCATAACGCATAACGCATAATGCATAACGAATAACGCATAACGCATATCGCATAAAACATAACGCATAACGCATAACGTACAACGTATAACGCATAACGCATAACGCATAACGCATAACGCATAACGCATAACGCATAACGCATAACGCATAACGCATATCGCATAACACATAACGCATAACCCATAACGCATAACGCATAACGCATAACGCATAACGCATAACGCATAACGCATAACGCATAACGCATAACGCATAACGCATAACGCATAACGCACAACGCATATCGCATAACGCATAACGCATAACGCATAACGCATGGCGCATAACTCAAAATGCATAACGCATAACAAAATAATGCATAACGCAAACGTATAACGCACAACGCATAACGAATACAGCAAAACGCATAATGCTTAACGCATAACGGATCAAGCATAACGTATAGAGCATAACGCATAACGCATAACGCATAACGCATAATTCATAACGCATAACGCAAAACGCATATCGCATAACGCATAATGCATAACGAATAACGCATAAAACATAACGCTTAACGCATAACGTACAACGTATAACGCATAACGCATAACGCATAACGCATAACGCATAACGCATAACGCATAACGCATAACGCATAACGCATAACGTATATCGCATAACACATAACGCATAAACCATAACGTATAACGCATAAGGCATAACGCATAACGTTAACGCATAACGCATAACGCATAACGCCTAACGCATAACGGATCACGCATAACGCATAACGCATAACGCATAACGCATAACGCATAACACATAACGCATAACGCATAACGCATAACGCATAACGCATAATGCATAACGCATAACGCATAACGCATAACGCATAACGCATAACGCATAACGCATAACGCATAACGCATAACGCATAACGCATAACGCATAACGCATAACGCATAACGCATAACGCATAACGCATAACGCATAACGTATAACGCATAACGCATATCGCATAACGCATAACGCATAACACATAACGCATAACGCATAACGCATAACGCATAACGCATAACGCCTTACGGATCAGGCATAACGCATAACGCATAATGCATAACACATAACGCATAACGCATAACGCATAACGCATAACGCATAACGCATAGCGCATAACACATAACGCATAACGCATAACGCATAACGCATAACGCATAACGCATAACGCATTACGCATAACGCATAACGCATAACGCATAACGCATAACGCATAACGCATAACGTATAACGCATAACGCATATCGCATAACGCATAACGCATAAGGCATAACGCATAACGCATAACGCATAACGCATGTCGGATCACTCATAACGCATAACGCATAACGCATAAAGCATAAAGCATAACGTATAACGCATAACGCATATCGCATAACGCATAACGCATAACCCATAACGCATAACGCATAACGCATAACGCATAACGCATAACGCATAACGCATAACGTATAACGCATAACGCATAACGCATAACGCATAACGCATAACGCATAACGCATAACGCATAACGCATAACGCATAACGCATAACGCATAACGCATAACGCCTTACGGATAAGGCATAACGCATAACGCATAATGCATAACACATAACGCATAACGCATAACGCACAACGCATATCGCATAACGCATAACGCATAACGCATAACGCATAACGCATAACGCATAACGCATAACGCATAACGCATAACGCATAACGCATAAAGCACAAAGCATAACGCATAACGCATAACGCATAACGCATAACGCATAACGCATAACGCATAACGCATAACGTATAACGCATAACGCATAACGCATAACGTATAACGCATAACGCATATCGCATAACGCATAACGCATAACGCATAACGCATAACGCATAACGCATAACGCATAACGCATAACGCATAACGCATAACGCATAACGCATAACGCATAACGCATAACGCATAAAGCACAAAGCATAACGCATAACGCATAACGCATAACGCATAACGCATAACGCATAACGCATAACGCATAACGCATAACGCACAACGCATATCGCATAACGCATAACGCATAACGCATAACGCATGGCGCATAACTCAAAATGCATAACGCATAACAAAATAATGCATAACGCAAACGTATAACGCACAACGCATAACGAATACAGCAAAACGCATAATGCTTAACGCATAACGGATCAAGCATAACGTATAGAGCATAACGCATAACGCATAACGCATAACGCATAATTCATAACGCATAACGCAAAACGCATATCGCATAACGCATAATGCATAACGAATAACGCATAAAACATAACGCTTAACGCATAACGTACAACGTATAACGCATAACGCATAACGCATAACGCATAACGCATAACGCATAACGCATAACGCATAACGCATAACGCATAACGCATAACGTATATCGCATAACACATAACGCATAAACCATAACGTATAACGCATAAGGCATAACGCATAACGTTAACGCATAACGCATAACGCATAACGCCTAACGCATAACGGATCACGCATAACGCATAACGCATAACGCATAACGCATAACGCATAACACATAACGCATAACGCATAACGCATAACGCATAACGCATAATGCATAACGCATAACGCATAACGCATAACGCATAACGCATAACGCATAGCGCATAACGCATAACGCATAACGCATAACGCATAACGCATAACGCATAACGCATAACGTATAACGCATAACGTATACCGTATAACGCATAACGCATAACGCATAACGCATAACGCATAACGCATAACGCATAACGCATAACGCATAACGCGTAACGCATAACGCATAACGCATAACGCATAACGCATAACGCCTAACGGATCAGGCATAACGCATAACGCATAATGCATAACACATAACGCATAACGCATTACGCATTACGCACAAAGCATAAAGCATAACGCATAACGCATAATGCATAACGCATAACGTACAACGTATAACGCTTAACGCATAACGCATAACGCATAACGCATAACGCATAACGCATAACGCATAACGCATAACGCATAACGCATAACGCATAACGCATAACGCATAACGCATAACGCATAACGCATAACGCATAACGCATAACGCATAACGGATCAGGCATAACGCATAACGCATAACGCACAAAATTACCGCATAAGGCTTGATGCATGGCACATATCGCATAACGCATAAGGCATAACGCATAATACATAACGTATAACGCATTATGCATAACGCATAACGCATAATGCATAATGCCTAACGCAAACCCATAAGGCATAAGGCATAACGCATAACGCATGTCGGATCACGCACAACGCATAACGCATAACGCATAAAGCACAAAGCATAACGTATAACGCATAACGCATAACGCATAACGCAGAACGCATAACGCATATCGCATAACTCATAACGCATAACGTATAACGCATAACGCATACCGTATAACGCATAACGCATAACGCATAACGCAAACGTATAACGCACAACGCATAACGAATACAGCAAAACGCATAATGCTTAACGCATAACGGATCACGCTATAACGCATAACGCATAACGCATAACGCATATCGAATAACGCATAACGCATAACGCATAACGCATAACGCATAACTTAAAACTCATTACTCATAACGAATAACGCATAACGCATAACGCATAACGCATAACGCATAACGCATAACGCATAACGCATAACGCATAACGCATATCGAATAACGCATAACGTGTAACTCATAACGCATAACGCATAAAGCATAATGCATAACGCATAACGCATAACGCATATCGCATAACGCATAACGCATAACGTATAACGCATAACGTATACCGTATAACGCATAACGCATAACGCATAACGTATAACGCATAACGCATAACGCATAACGCATAACGCACAACGCATAAAGCATAACGCATAACGCATAACGCATAACGCATATCGCATAACGCATAACGCATAACGTTTAACGCATAACGCATACCGTATAACGCATAACGCATAACGCAAACGTATAACGCACATCGCATAACGAATACAGCAAAACGCATAATGCTTAACGCATAACGGATCACGCTATAGCGCATAACGCATAACGCATAACGCATAACGCATAACGCATAACGCATAACGCATAACGTATAACGCATAACGTATACCGTATAACGCATAACGCATAACGCATAACGCATAACGCATAACGCATAACGCATAACGCATAACGCATAACGCACAACGCATAAAGCATAACGCATAACGCATAACGCATAACGCATATCGCATAACGCATAACGCATAACGTTTAACGCATAACGCATACCGTATAACGCATAACGCATAACGCATAACGCAAACGTATAACGGACATCGCATAACGAATACAGCAAAACGCATAATGCTTAACGCATAACGGATCACGCTATAACGCATAACGCATAACGCATAACGCATAACGCATAACGCATAACGCATAACGCATAACGCATAACGCATAACGCATAACGCATAACGCATAACGCATAACGCATAACGCACAACGCATAAAGCATAACGCATAACGCATAACGCATAACGCATAACGCATAACGCATATCGCATAACGCATAACGCATAACGTTTAACGCATAACGCATACCGTATAACGCATAACGCATAACGCAAACGTATAACGCACATCGCATAACGAATACAGCAAAACGCATAATGCTTAACGCATAACGGATCACGCTATAACGCATAACGCATAACGCATAACGCATAACGCATAACGCATAACGCATAACGCATAACGCCTAACGGATCAGGCATAACGCATAACGCATAACGCACAAAATTACCGCATAAGGCTTGATGCATGGCGCATATCGCATAACGCATAAGGCATAACGCATAATACATAACGTATAACGCATTATGCATAACGCATAACGCATAACGCATAATGCATAATGCCTAACGCAAACCCATAAGGCATAAGGCATAACGCATAACGCATAACGCGTAACGCATAACGCACAAGGCAAACGTATAACGCACAACGCATAATGCATAACGCATAACGCATAACGCATAACGCATGGCGCATAACGCAAAATGCATAACGCATAACGCATAACGCATAATTCATAACGCATAACGCAAAACGCATATCGCATAACGCATAACGCATAACGAATAACGCATAAAACATAACGCTTAACGCATAACGTACAACGTATAACGCATAACGCATAACGCATAACGCATAACGCATAACGTATAACGCATAACGTATACCGTATAACGCATAACGCATAACGCATAACGCATAACGCATAACGCATAACGCACAACGCATAAAGCATAACGCATAACGCATAACGCATAACGCATAACGCATAACGCATATCGCATAACGCATAACGCATAACGTTTAACGCATAACGCATACCGTATAACGCATAACGCATAACGCATAACGCAAACGTATAACGCACATCGCATAACGAATACAGCAAAACGCATAATGCTTAACGCATAACGGATCACGCTATAGCGCATAACGCATAACGCATAACGCATAACGCATAACGCATAACGCATAACGCATAACGTATAACGCATAACGTATACCGTATAACGCATAACGCATAACGCATAACGCATAACGCATAACGCATAACGCATAACGCATAACGCATAACGCACAACGCATAAAGCATAACGCATAACGCATAACGCATAACGCATATCGCATAACGCATAACGCATAACGTATAACGCATAACGCATACCGTATAACGCATAACGCATAACGCATAACGCAAACGTATAACGGACATCGCATAACGAATACAGCAAAACGCATAATGCTTAACGCATAACGGATCACGCTATAACGCATAACGCATAACGCATAACGCATAACGCATAACGCATAACGCATAACGCATAACGCATAACGCAAACGTATAACGGACATCGCATAACGAATACAGCAAAACGCATAATGCTTAACGCATAACGGATCACGCTATAACGCATAACGCATAACGCATAACGCATAACGCATAACGCATAACGCATAACGCATAACGCATATCGAATAACGCATAACGTGTAACTCATAACGCATAACGCATAAAGCATAATGCATAACGCATAACGCATAACGCATATCGCATAACGCATAACGCATAACGTATAACGCATAACGTATACCGTATAACGCATAACGCATAACGCATAACGTATAACGCATAACGCATAACGCATAACGCATAACGCACAACGCATAAAGCATAACGCATAACGCATAACGCATAACGCATATCGCATAACGCATAACGCATAACGTTTAACGCATAACGCATACCGTATAACGCATAACGCATAACGCATAACGCAAACGTATAACGCACATCGCATAACGAATACAGCAAAACGCATAATGCTTAACGCATAACGGATCACGCTATAGCGCATAACGCATAACGCATAACGCATAACGCATAACGCATAACGCATAACGCACAAAATTACCGCATAAGGCTTGATGCATGGCGCATATCGCATAACGCATAAGGCATAACGCATAATACATAACGTATAACGCATAACGCATAACGCATAACGCATAACGCATAACGCATAACGCATAACGCATAACGCATAAAGCATAACGCATAACGCATAACGGATAAAGCATAATGCATAACGCATAACGCATAACGTATAACGCACATCGCATAACGAATACAGCAAAACGCATAATGCTTAACGCATAACGGATCACGCTATAACGCATAACGCATAACGCATAACGCATAACGCATAACGCATAACGCATAACGCATAACGCCTAACGGATCAGGCATAACGCATAACGCATAACGCACAAAATTACCGCATAAGGCTTGATGCATGGCGCATATCGCATAACGCATAAGGCATAACGCATAACGCATAACGCATAACGTATAACGCATAACGTATACCGTATAACGCATAACGCATAACGCATAACGCATAACGCATAACGCATAACGCATAACGCATAACGCATAACGCACAACGCATAAAGCATAACGCATAACGCATAACGCATAACGCATATCGCATAACGCATAACGCATAACGTTTAACGCATAACGCATACCGTATAACGCATAACGCATAACGCATAACGCAAACGTATAACGGACATCGCATAACGAATACAGCAAAACGCATAATGCTTAACGCATAACGGATCACGCTATAACGCATAACGCATAACGCATAACGCATAACGCATAACGCATAACGCATAACGCATAACGCATAACGCATAACGCAAACGTATAACGGACATCGCATAACGAATACAGCAAAACGCATAATGCTTAACGCATAACGGATCACGCTATAACGCATAACGCATAACGCATAACGCATAACGCATAACGCATAACGCATAACGCATAACGCATATCGAATAACGCATAACGTGTAACTCATAACGCATAACGCATAAAGCATAATGCATAACGCATAACGCATAACGCATATCGCATAACGCATAACGCATAACGTATAACGCATAACGTATACCGTATAACGCATAACGCATAACGCATAACGTATAACGCATAACGCATAACGCATAACGCATAACGCACAACGCATAAAGCATAACGCATAACGCATAACGCATAACGCATATCGCATAACGCATAACGCATAACGTTTAACGCATAACGCATACCGTATAACGCATAACGCATAACGCATAACGCAAACGTATAACGCACATCGCATAACGAATACAGCAAAACGCATAATGCTTAACGCATAACGGATCACGCTATAGCGCATAACGCATAACGCATAACGCATAACGCATAACGCATAACGCATAACGCATAACGTATAACGCATAACGTATACCGTATAACGCATAACGCATAACGCATAACGCATAACGCATAACGCATAACGCATAACGCATAACGCATAACGCACAACGCATAAAGCATAACGCATAACGCATAACGCATAACGCATATCGCATAACGCATAACGCATAACGTTTAACGCATAACGCATACCGTATAACGCATAACGCATAACGCATAACGCATAACGCATAACGCATAACGCATAACGCATAACGCATAACGCAAACGTATAACGGACATCGCATAACGAATACAGCAAAACGCATAATGCTTAACGCATAACGGATCACGCTATAACGCATAACGCATAACGCATAACGCATAACGCATAACGCATAACGCATAACGCATAACGCATATCGAATAACGCATAACGTGTAACTCATAACGCATAACGCATAAAGCATAATGCATAACGCATAACGCATAACGCATATCGCATAACGCATAACGCATAACGTATAACGCATAACGTATACCGTATAACGCATAACGCATAACGCATAACGTATAACGCATAACGCATAACGCATAACGCATAACGCACAACGCATAAAGCATAACGCATAACGCATAACGCATAACGCATATCGCATAACGCATAACGCATAACGTTTAACGCATAACGCATACCGTATAACGCATAACGCATAACGCATAACGCAAACGTATAACGCACATCGCATAACGAATACAGCAAAACGCATAATGCTTAACGCATAACGGATCACGCTATAGCGCATAACGCATAACGCATAACGCATAACGCATAACGCATAACGCATAACGCACAAAATTACCGCATAAGGCTTGATGCATGGCGCATATCGCATAACGCATAAGGCATAACGCATAATACATAACGTATAACGCATAACGCATAACGCATAACGCATAACGCATAACGCATAACGCATAACGCATAACGCATAAAGCATAACGCATAACGCATAACGGATAAAGCATAATGCATAACGCATAACGCATAACGTATAACGCACATCGCATAACGAATACAGCAAAACGCATAATGCTTAACGCATAACGGATCACGCTATAACGCATAACGCATAACGCATAACGCATAACGCATAACGCATAACGCATAACGCATAACGCCTAACGGATCAGGCATAACGCATAACGCATAACGCACAAAATTACCGCATAAGGCTTGATGCATGGCGCATATCGCATAACGCATAAGGCATAACGCATAATACATAACGTATAACGCATTATGCATAACGCATAACGCATAACGCATAATGCATAATGCCTAACGCAAACCCATAAGGCATAAGGCATAACGCATAACGCATAACGCGTAACGCATAACGCACAAGGCAAATGTATAACGCACAAAGCATAATGCATAACGCATAACGCATAACGCATAACGCATGGCGCATAAAGCAAAATGCATAACGCATAACGCATAACGCATAATTCATAACGCATAACGCAAAACGCATATCGCATAACGCATAACGCATAACGAATAACGCATAAAACATAACGCTTAACGCATAACGTACAACGTATAACGCATAACGCATAACGCATAACGCATAACGCATAACGCCTAACGCATAACGGATCACGCATAACGCATAACGCATAACGCATAACGCATAACACATAACGCATAACGCATAACGCATAACGCATAACGCATAATGCATAACGCATAACGCATAACGCATAACGCATAACGCATAACGCATAGCGCATAACGCATAACGCATAACGCATAACGCATAACGCATAACGCATAACGCATAACGTATAACGCATAACGTATACCGTATAACGCATAACGCATAACGCATAACGCATAACGCATAACGCATAACGCATAACGCATAACGCATAACGCGTAACGCATAACGCATAACGCATAACGCATAACGCATAACGGATCAGGCATAACGCATAACGCATAATGCATAACACATAACGCATAACGCATTACGCATTACGCACAAAGCATAAAGCATAACGCATAACGCATAACGCATAACGCATAACGCATAACGCATAACGTACAACGTATAACGCTTAACGCATAACGCATAACGCATAACGCATAACGCATAACGCATAACGCATAACGCATAACGCATAACGCATAACGCATAACGCATACCGCATAACGCATAACGCATAACGCATAACGCATAACGCATAACGCATAACGCATAACGCCTAACGGATCAGGCATAACGCATAACGCATAACGCACAAAATTACCGCATAAGGCTTGATGCATGGCACATATCACATAACGCATAAGGCATAACGCATAATACATAACGTATAACGCATTATGCATAACGCATAACGCATAACGCATAATGCATAATGCCTAACGCAAACCCATAAGGCATAAGGCATAACGCATAACGCATGTCGGATCACGCATAACGCATAACGCATAACGCATAAAGCACAAAGCATAACGTATAACGCATAACGCATAACGCATAACGCAGAACGCATAACGCATAACGCATAACGCATAACGCATAACGCATAACGCATAACGCATAACGCATATCGCATAAAACATAACGCTTAACGCATAACGTACAACTTATAACGCATAACGCATAACGCATAACGCATAACGCATAACGCATAACGCATAACGCATAACGTATATCGCATAACACATAACGCATAAACCATAACGCATAAGGCATAACGCATAACGTTAACGCATAACGCATAACGCATAACGCCTAACGCATAACGGATCACGCATAACGCATAAAGCATAACGCATAAAGCATAACGCATAACGCATAACGCATAACGCATAAAGCATAACGCATAACGCATAACGCATAACGCATATCGCATAACTCATAACGCATAACGTATAACGCATAACGCATACCGTATAACGCATAACGCATAACGCATAACGCAAACGTATAACGCACAACGCATAACGAATACAGCAAAACGCATAATGCTTAACGCATAACGTATCACGCTATAACGCATAACGCATAACGCATAACGCATATCGAATAACGCATAACGTGTAACTCATAACGCATAACGCATAAAGCATAACGTATAACGCATAACGCATAACGCATAACGCATAACTTAAAACTCATTACTCATAACGAATAACGCATAACGCATAACGCATAACGCATAACGCATAACGCATAACGCATAACGCATAACGCATAACGCATATCGAATAACGCATAACGTGTAACTCATAACGCATAACGCATAAAGCATAATGCATAACGCATAACGCATAACGCATATCGCATAACGCATAACGCATAACGTATAACGCATAACGTATACCGTATAACGCATAACGCATAACGCATAACGCATAACGTATAACGCATAACGCATAACGCATAACGCATAACGCACAACGCATAAAGCATAACGCATAACGCATAACGCATAACGCATATCGCATAACGCATAACGCATAACGTTTAACGCATAACGCATACCGTATAACGCATAACGCATAACGCATAACTCAAACGTATAACGCACATCGCATAACGAATACAGCAAAACGCATAATGCTTAACGCATAACGGATCACGCTATAGCGCATAACGCATAACGCATAACGCATAACGCATAACGCATAACGCATAACGCATAACGTATAACGCATAACGTATACCGTATAACGCATAACGCATAACGCATAACGCATAACGCATAACGCATAACGCATAACGCATAACGCATAACGCATAACGCACAACGCATAAAGCATAACGCATAACGCATAACGCATAACGCATATCGCATAACGCATAACGCATAACGTTTAACGCATAACGCATACCGTATAACGCATAACGCATAACGCAAACGTATAACGGACATCGCATAACGAATACAGCAAAACGCATAATGCTTAACGCATAACGGATCACGCTATAACGCATAACGGATAACGCATAACGCATAACGCATAACGCATAACGCATAACGCATAACGCATAACGCATAACGCATAACGCATAACGCATAACGCATAACGCACAAAATTATCGCATAAGGCTTGATGCATGGCGCATATCGCATAACGCATAAGGCATAACGCATAATACATAACGTATAACGCATAACGCATAACGCATAACGCATAACGCATAACGCAGAACGCATAAAGCATAACGCATAACGCATAACGGATAAAGCATAATGCATAACGCATAACGCATAACGCATAACGCATAACGCATAACGCATAACGCATAACGCATAACGCATAACGCAGAACGCATAACGCATAACGCATAACGCAGAACCCATAAAGCATAACGCATAACGGATAAAGCAGAATGCATAACGCATAACGCATAACGCATAACGCACAACGCATAACGCATAACGCATAACGCATAAAGCATAACATATAACGCATAACGGATAAAGCATAATGCATAACGCATAACGCATAACGCATTACGCATAACTTATAACTCATAACTCATAACGAATAACGCATATCGCAAAATGCATAACGCATGTCGGATCACGCATAACGCATAACGCATAACGCATAACGCATAAAGCATAAAGCATAACGTATATCGCATAAAGTATAACGCATAACGCATAGCGCATAACGCATAACGCATAACGCATAACGCATAACGCATAACGCATAACACATAACGCATAACGCATAACGCATAACGCATAACGCATAACGCATAACGCATAACGCATAACGCATAACGCATAACGCATAACGCACAACGCATATCGCATAACGCATAACGCATAACGCATAACGCATAACGCATAAAGCATAAAGCATAACGTATATCGCATAAAGTATAACGCATAACGCATAGCGCATAACGCATAACGCATAACGCATAACGCATAACGCATAACGCATAACACATAACGCATAACGCATAACGCATAACGCATAACGCATAACGCATAACGCATAACGCATATCGCATAACGCATAACGCATAACGCATAACGCACAACGCATATCGCATAACGCATAACGCATAACGCATAACGCATGGCGCATAACGCATAACGCATGGCGCATAACTCAAAATGCATAACGCATAACGCATAACGCAAACGTATAACGCACAACGCATAACGAATACAGCAAAACGCATAATGCTTAACGCATAACGGATCACGCATAACTCAAAATGCATAACGCATAACGCATAACGCATAACGCATAACGCATAACGCATAACGCATAACGCATAACGCATAACGCACAACGCATATCGCATAACGCATAACGCATAATGCATAACGCATGGCGCATAACTCAAAATGCATAACGCATAACGCATAACGCATAACGCAAACGTATAACGCACAACGCATAACGAATACAGCAAAACGCATAATGCTTAACGCATAACGGATCACGCATAACGCATAACGCACAACGCATATCGCATAACGCATAACGCATAACGCATAACGCATGGCGCATAACTCAAAATGCATAACGCATAACGCATAACGCATAACGCATAACGCATAACGCATAACGCATAACGCATAACGCATAACGCATAACGCATAACGCATAACGCATAACGCATAACGCACAACGCATATCGCATAACGCATAACGCATAACGCATAACGCATAACGCATAACGCATAACGCATAACGCATAACGCATAACGCATAACGCATAACGCATAACGCACAACGCATATCGCATAACGCATAACGCATAACGC
Organism: Lasioglossum morio; assembly: GCA_916610235.2. NCBI lineage: Eukaryota > Metazoa > Arthropoda > Insecta > Hymenoptera > Halictidae > Lasioglossum > Lasioglossum morio. Next base: position 3,458,352 of record CAKAJA020000347.1, read on the forward strand.
ATAACGCATGGCGCATAACGCATAACGCATGGCGCATAACTCAAAATGCATAACGCATAACGCATAACGCAAACGTATAACGCACAACGCATAACGAATACAGCAAAACGCATAATGCTTAACGCATAACGGATCACGCATAACTCAAAATGCATAACGCATAACGCATAACGCATAACGCATAACGCATAACGCATAACGCATAACGCATAACGCATAACGCACAACGCATATCGCATAACGCATAACGCATAATGCATAACGCATGGCGCATAACTCAAAATGCATAACGCATAACGCATAACGCATAACGCAAACGTATAACGCACAACGCGTAACGAATACAGCAAAACGCATAATGCTTAACGCATAACGGATCACGCATAACGTATAACGCACAACGCATATCGCATAACGCATAACGCATAACGCATAACGCATGGCGCATAACTCAAAATGCATAACGCATAACGCATAACGCATAACGCATAACGCATAACGCATAACGCATAACGCATAACGCATAACGCATAACGCATAACGCATAACGCATAACGCATAACGCATAACGCATAACGCACAACGCATATCGCATAACGCATAACGCATAACGCATAACGCATAACGCATAACGCATAACGCATAACGCATAACGCATAACGCCTAACGGATCAGGCATAACGCATAACGCATAATGCATAACACATAACGCATAACGCATTACGCACAACGCATATCGCATAACGTATAAGGCATAACGCATAATACATGACGTATAACGCATTATGCATATGCATAACGTATAACGCAAACCCATAAGGCATAAGGCATAACGCATAACGCATAACGCATAAAGCATAAAGCATAACGTATAACGCATAACGCATATCGCATAACGCATAACGCATAACCCATAACGCATAACGCATAACGCATAACGCATAACGCAAACGTATAACGCACATCGCATAACGAATACAGCAAAACGCATAATGCTTAACGCATAACGGATCACGCTATAACGCATAACGCATGGCGCATAAAGCAAAATGCATAACGCATAACGCATAACGCATAATTCATAACGCATAACGCAAAACGCATATCGCATAACGCATAACGCATAACGAATAACGCATAAAACATAACGCTTAACGCATAACGTACAACTTATAACGCATAACGCATAACGCATAACGCATAACGCATAACGCATAACGCATAACGCATAACGCATAACGTATATCGCATAACACATAACGCATAAACCATAACGCATAACGCATAAGGCATAACGCATAACGTTAACGCATAACGCATAACGCATAACGCCTAACGCATAACGGATCACGCATAACGCATAAAGCATAACGCATAAAGCATAACGCATAACGCATAACGCATAACGCATAAAGCATAACGCATAACGCGTAACGCATAACGCATATCGCATAACTCATAACGCATAACGTATAACGCATAACGCATACCGAATAACGCATAACGCATAACGCATAACGCAAACGTATAACGCACAACGCATAACGAATACAGCAAAACGCATAATGCTTAACGCATAACGGATCACGTTATAACGCATACCGCATAACGCATAACGCATATCGAATAACGCATAACGTGTAACTCATAACGCATAACGCATAAAGCATAATGCATAACGCATAACGCATAACGCATATCGCATAACGCATAACGCATAACGTATAACGCATAACGCATAACGCATAACGCATAACTTAAAACTCATTACTCATAACGAATAACGCATAACGCATAACGCATAACGCATAACGCATAACGCATATCGAATAACGCATATCGTGTAACTCATAACGCATAACGCATAAAGCATAATGCATAACGCATAACGCATAACGCATATCGCATAACACATAACGCATAACGTATAACGCATAACGTATACCGTATAACGCATAACGCATAACGCATAACGCATAACGCATAACGCATAACGCATAACGCATAACGCATAACGCATAACGCATAACGCATAACACATAAAGCATAACGCATAACGCATAACGCATAACGCATATCGAATAACGCATAACGTGTAACTCATAACGCATAACGCATAAAGCATAATGCATAACGCATAACGCATAACGCATATCGCATAACGCATAACGTATAACGCATAACGCATACCGTAAAACGCATAAAGCATAACGCATAACCCATAACGCAAACGTATAACGCACAACGCATAACGAATACAGCAAAACGCATAATGCATAACGCATAACGCATAACGCATAACGCATGGCGCATAACGCAAAATGCATAACGCATAACGCATAACGCATAACGCATAACGCATAACGCATAACGCACAACGCACAACGCATATCGCATAACGCATAACGCATAACGCATAACGCATGGCGCAAAACTCAAAATGCATAACGCAGAACGCATAACTAATAACGCATAACGCATAACGCATAACGCATAACGCTTAACGCATAACGCATAACGCATAACGCATAACGCAGAACGCATAAAGCATAACGCATAACGCATAACGGATAAAGCATAATGCATAACGCATAACGCATAACGCATAACGCATAACGCATAACGCATAACGCATAACGCAGAACGCATAACGCATAACGCATAACGCAGAACCCATAAAGCATAACGCATAACGCATAACGGATAAAGCAGAATGCATAACGCATAACGCATAACGCATAACGCACAACGCATAACGCATAACGCATAACGCATAACGCATAAAGCATAACATATAACGCATAACGGATAAAGCATAATGCATAACGCATAACGCATAACGCATTACGCATAACTTATAACTCATAACTCATAACGAATAACGCATATCGCAAAATGCATAACGCATGTCGGATCACGCATAACGCATAACGCATAAAGCATAAAGCATAACGTATATCGCATAAAGTATAACGCATAACGCATAGCGCATAACGCATAACGCATAACGCATAACGCATAACGCATAACGCATAACGTATAACGCATAACGCATAACGCATAACGCATAACACGTAACGCATAACGCTTAACGCATAATACATGACGTATAACGCATTATGCATATGCATAACGCATAACGCAAACCCATAAGGCATAAGGCATAACGCATAACGCATAACGCATAAAGCATAAAGCATAACGTATAACGCATAACGCATATCGCATAACGCATAACGCATAACCCATAACGCATAACGCATAACGCATAACGCATAACGCAAACGTATAACGCACATCGCATAACGAATACAGCAAAACGCATAATGCTTAACGCATAACGGATCACGCTATAACGCATAACGCATGGCGCATAAAGCAAAATGCATAACGCATAACGCATAACGCATAATTCATAACGCATAACGCAAAACGCATATCGCATAACGCATAACGCATAACGAATAACGCATAAAACATAACGCTTAACGCATAACGTACAACGTATAACGCATAACGCATAACGCATAACGCATAACGCATAACGCATAACGCATAACGTATATCGCATAACACATAACGCATAAACCATAACGCATAACGCATAAGGCATAACGCATAACGTTAACGCATAACGCATAACGCATAACGCCTAACGCATAACGGATCACGCATAACGCATAAAGCATAACGCATAAAGCATAACGCATAACGCATAACGCATAACGCATAAAGCATAACGCATAACGCATAACGCATAACGCATATCGCATAACTCATAACGCATAACGTATAACGCATAACGCATACCGAATAACGCATAACGCATAACGCATAACGCAAACGTATAACGCACAACGCATAACGAATACAGCAAAACGCATAATGCTTAACGCATAACGGATCACGTTATAACGCATACCGCATAACGCATAACGCATATCGAATAACGCATAACGTGTAACGCATATCGAATAACGCATATCGTGTAACTCATAACGCATAACGCATAAAGCATAATGCATAACGCATAACGCATAACGCATATCGCATAACACATAACGCATAACGTATAACGCATAACGTATACCGTATAACGCATAACGCATATCGTGTAACTCATAACGCATAACGCATAAAGCATAATGCATAACGCATAACGCATAACGCATATCGCATAACACATAACGCATAACGCATAACGCATAACGCATAACGCATATCGAATAACGCATAACGTGTAACTCATAACGCATAACGCATAAAGCATAATGCATAACGCATAACGCATAACGCATATCGCATAACGCATAACGTATAACGCATAACGCATACCGTAAAACGCATAAAGCATAACGCATAACCCATAACGCAAACGTATAACGCACAACGCATAACGAATACAGCAAAACGCATAATGCATAACGCATAACGCATAACGCATAACGCATGGCGCATAACGCAAAATGCATAACGCATAACGCATAACGCATAACGCATAACGCATAACGCATAACGCACAACGCACAACGCATATCGCATAACGCATAACGCATAACGCATAACGCATGGCGCAAAACTCAAAATGCATAACGCATAACGCATAACGCATAACGCATAACGCAGAACGCATAAAGCATAACGCATAACGCATAACGGATAAAGCATAATGCATAACGCATAACGCATAACGCATAACGCATAACGCATAACGCATAACGCATAACGCAGAACGCATAACGCATAACGCATAACGCAGAACCCATAAAGCATAACGCATAACGCATAACGGATAAAGCAGAATGCATAACGCATAACGCATAACGCATAACGCACAACGCATAACGCATAACGCATAACGCATAACGCATAAAGCATAACATATAACGCATAACGGATAAAGCATAATGCATAACGCATAACGCATAACGCATTACGCATAACTTATAACTCATAACTCATAACGAATAACGCATATCGCAAAATGCATAACGCATGTCGGATCACGCATAACGCATAACGCATAAAGCATAAAGCATAACGTATATCGCATAAAGTATAACGCATAACGCATAGCGCATAACGCATAACGCATAACGCATAACGCATAACGCATAACGCATAACGTATAACGCATAACGCATAACGCATAACGCATAACACGTAACGCATAACGCATAACGCATAACGCATAACACATAACGCATAACGCATAACGCATAACGCATAACGCATAACGCATAACGCATAACGCATAACGCACAAGGCAAACGTATAACGCACAACGCATAATGCATAACGCATAACGCATAACGCATAACGCATAACGCATAACGCATGGCGCATAACGCAAAATGCCTAACGCAAAACGCATAACGCATAATTCATAACGCATAACGCAAAACGCATATCGCATAACGCATAACGCATAACGAATAACGCATGGCGCATAACTCAAAATGCATAACGCATAACGCATAACGCATGGCGCATAACTCAAAATGCATAACGCATAACGCATAACGCATAACGCATAACGCATAACGCATAACGCATAACGCATAACGCATAACGCACAACGCATATCGCATAACGTATAAGGCATAACGCATAATACATAACGTATAACGCATTATGCATAACGCATAACGCATAACGCATAATGCATAACCCATAACGCAAACCCATAAGGCATAAGGCATAACGCATAACGCATAACGCATAACGCATGTCGGATCACTCATAACGCATAACGCATAACGCATAAAGCATAAAGCATAACGTATAACGCATAACGCATATCGCATAACGCATAACGCATAACCCATAACGCATAAAGCATAATGCATAACGCATAACGCATAACGCATAACGCATACCGCATAACGCACAACGCATAACGCATAACGCATAACGCATAACGCACAACGCATATCGCATAACGCATAACGCATAACGCATAACGCATGGCGCATAACGCATAACGCATGGCGCATAACTCAAAATGCATAACGCATAACGCATGACGCAAACGTATAACGCACAACGCATAACGAATACAGCAAAACCCATAATGCTTAACGCATAACGGATCACGCATAACTCAAAATGCATAACGCATAACGCATAACGCATAACGCATAACGCATAACGCATAACGCATAACGCATAACGCATAACGCATAACGCATAACGCATAACGCATAACGCATAACGCATAACGCATAACGCATAACGCATAACGCACAACGCATATCGCATAACGCATAACGCATAATGCATAACGCATGGCGCATAACTCAAAATGCATAACGGATAACGCATAACGCATAACGCAAACGTATAACGCACAACGCATAACGAATACAGCAAAACGCATAATGCTTAACGCATAACGGATCACGCATAACGCATAACGCACAACGCATATCGCAAAACGCATAACGCATAACGCATAACGCATAACGCATAACGCATGGCGCATAACTCAAAATGCATAACGCATAACGCATAACGCATAACGCATAACGCATAACGCATAACGCATAACGCATAACGCATAACGCATAACGCATAACGCACAACGCATATCGCATAACGCATAACGCATAACGCATAACGCATAACGCATAACGCATAACGCATAACGCATAACGCATAACGCATAACGCATAACGCATAACGCATAACGCATAACGCACAACGCAAAACGCATAACGCATAACGCATAACGCACAACGCATATCGCATAACGCATAACGCATAACGCATAACGCATGGCGCATAACGCATAACGCATGGCGCATAACTCAAAATGCATAACGCATAACGCATGACGCAAACGTATAACGCACAACGCATAACGAATACAGCAAAACCCATAATGCTTAACGCATAACGGATCACGCATAACTCAAAATGCATAACGTATAACGCATAACGCATATCGCATAACGCATAACGCATAACCCATAACGCATAACGCATAACGCATAACGCATAACGCATAACGCATAACGAATAACGCATAACGCATAACGCATAACGCATAACGCATAACGCATAACGCATAACGCATAACGCATAACGCATAACGCATAACGCATAACGCATAACGCACAACGCATATCGCATAACGTATAAGGCATAACGCATAATACATAACGTATAACGCATTATGCATAACGCATAACGCATAACGCATAATGCATAACCCATAACGCAAACCCATAAGGCATAAGGCATAACGCATAACGCATAACGCATGTCGGATCACTCATAACGCATAACGCATAACGCATAAAGCATAAAGCATAACGTATAACGCATAACGCATATCGCATAACGCATAACGCATAACCCATAACGCATAAAGCATAATGCATAACGCATAACGCATAACGCATAACGCATAACGCATAACGCATAACGCATAACGCACAACGCATAACGCATAACGCATAACGCATAACGCACAACGCATATCGCATAACGCATAACGCATAACGCATAACGCATGGCGCATAACGCATAACGCATGGCGCATAACTCAAAATGCATAACGCATAACGCATAACGCAAACGTATAACGCACAACGCATAACGAATACAGCAAAACCCATAATGCTTAACGCATAACGGATCACGCATAACTCAAAATGCATAACGCATAACGCATAACGCATAACGCATAACGCATAACGCATAACGCATAACGCATAACGCATAACGCATAACGCATAACGCATAACGCATAACGCACAACGCATATCGCGTAACGCATAACGCATAATGCATAACGCATGGCGCATAACTCAAAATGCATAACGGATAACGCATAACGCATAACGCAAACGTATAACGCACAACGCATATCGAATACAGCAAAACGCATAATGCTTAACGCATAACGGATCACGCATAACGCATAACGCACAACGCATATCGCAAAACGCATAACGCATAACGCATAACGCATGGCGCATAACTCAAAATGCATAACGCATAACGCATAACGCATAACGCATAACGCATAACGCATAACGCATAACGCATAACGCATAACGCATAACGCATAACGCATAACGCATAACGCATAACGCATAACGCACAACGCATATCGCATAACGCATAACGCATAACGCATAACGCATAACGCATAACGCCTAACGGATCAGGCATAACGCATAACGCATAATGCATAACACATAACGCATAACGCATTACGCACAACGCATATCGCATAACGTATAAGGCATAACGCATAATACATGACGTATAACGCATTATGCATATGCATAACGCATAACGCAAACCCATAAGGCATAAGGCATAACGCATAACGCATAACGCATAAAGCATAAAGCATAACGTATAACGCATAACGCATATCGCATAACGCATAACGCATAACCCATAACGCATAACGCATAACGCATAACGCATAACGCATAACGCATAACGCATAACGCATAACGCATAACGCATAACGCATAACGCATAACGCATAACGCATAACGCATAACGCATAACGCATAACGCATAACGCATAACGTATAACGCATAACGCATATCGCATAACGCATAACGCATAACGCATAACGCATAACGCATAACGCATAACGCCTTACGGATCAGGCATAACGCATAACGCATAATGCATAACACATAACGCATAACGCATAACGCATAACGCATAACGCATAACGCATAACGCATAACGCATAACGCATAACGCATAACGCATAACGCATAACGCATAACGCATAACGCCTAACGGATCAGGCATAACGCATAACGCATAATGTATAACACATAACGCATAACGCATTACGCATAACGCACAACGCAAACGTATAACGCACAACGCATAATGCATAACGCATAACGCATAGCGCATAACGCCTAACGGATCAGGCATAACGCATAACGCATAATGCATAACACATAACGCATAACGCATAACGCATAACGCATAACGCATAACGCATAACGCATAACGCATAACGCATAACGCACAACGCAAACGTATAACGCACAACGCATAATGCATAACGCATAACGCATAACGCATAACGCATGGCGCATAACGCCTAACGGATCAGGCATAACGCATAACGCCTAACGGATCAGGCATAACGCATAACGCATAATGTATAACACATAACGCATAACGCATTACGCATAACGCACAACGCAAACGTATAACGCACAACGCATAACGCATAACGCATAACGCATAACACGTAATGCATAACGCATAACGCATAACGCATAACGCATAACGCATAACGCATAACGCATAACGCATAACGCATAACGCATAACGCATAACGCATAACGCATAACGCACAACGCAAACGTATAACGCACAACGCATAATGCATAACGCATAACGCATAACGCATAACGCATGGCGCATAATTCATAACGCATAACGCAAAACGCATATCGCATAACGCATAACGCATAACGCATAACGCATAACGCATGGCGCATAACTCAAAATGCATAACGCATAACGCATAACGCATGGCGCATAACTCAAAATGCATAACGCATAACGCATAACGCATAACGCATAACGCATAACGCATAACGCACAACGCATATCGCATAACGTATAAGGCATAACGCATAATACATAACGTATAACGCATTATGCATAACGCATAACGCATAACGCATAATGCATAATCCATAACGCAAACCCATAAGGCATAACGCATAACGCACAACGCATAACGCATAACGCATGTCGGATCACTCATAACGCATAACGCATAACGCATAAAGCATAAAGCATGACGTATAACGCATAACGCATATCGCATAACGCATAACGCATAACCCATAACGCATAAAGCATAATGCATAACGCATAACGCATAACGCATAACGCATAACGCATGTCGGATCACTCATAACGCATAACGCATAACGCATAAAGCATAAAGCATAACGTATAACGCATAACGCATATCGCATAACGCATAACGCATAACCCATAACGCAAAACGCATAACGCATAACGCATAACGAATAACGCATAACGCATAACGCATAACGCATAACGCATAACGCATAACGCATAACGCATAACGCATAGCGCATAACGCATAACGCATAACGTATAACGCATAACGCATATCGCATAACGCATAACGAATAACGCATAACGCATAACGCATAACGCATAACGCATAACGCCTTACGGATCAGGCATAACGCATAACGCATAATGCATAACACATAACGCATAACGCATAACGCATAACGCATAACGCATAACGCATAACGCATAACGCATAACGCATAACGCATAACGCATAACGCATAACGCATAACGCCTAACGGATCAGGCATAACGCATAACGCATAATGTATAACACATAACGCATAACGCATTACGCATAACGCACAACGCAAACGTATAACGCACAACGCATAATGCATAACGCATAACGCATAACGCATAACGCCTAACGGATCAGGCATAACGCATAACGCATAATGCATAACACATAACGCATAACGCATTACGCACAACGCATATCGCATAACGTATAAGGCATAACGCATAATACATGACGTATAACGCATTATGCATAACGCATAACGCATAACGCAAACCCATAAGGCATAAGGCATAACGCATAACGCATAACGCATAACGCATGTCGGATCACTCATAACGCATAACGCATAACGCATAAAGCATAACGTATAACGCATAACGCATATCGCATAACGCATAACGCATAACCCATAACGCATAACGCATAACGCATAACGCATAACGCATAACGCATAACGCATAACGCATAACGCATAACGCATAACGCATAACGCATAATGCATAACGCATAACGCATAACGCATAACGCATAACGCATAACGCATAACGCATAACGCATAACGCATAACGCATAACGCATAACGCATAACGCATAACGCATAACGTATAACGCATAACGCATATCGCATAACGCATAACGCATAACGCATAACGCATAACGCATAACGCATAACGCATAACGCATAACGCATAACGCATAACGCATAACGCATAACGCATAACGCATAACGCACAACGCATAACGCATAACGCATAACGCATAACGCATAACGCATAACGCATAACGCATAACGCATAACGCATAACGCATAACGCATAACGCACAACGCAAACGTATAACGCACAACGCATAATGCATAACGCATAACGCATAACGCATAACGCATGGCGCATAACGCAAAATGCATAACGCATAACGCATAACGCATAATTCATAACGCATAACGCAAAACGCATATCGCATAACGCATAACGCATAACGCATAACGCATAACGCATGGAGCATAACTCAAAATGCATAACGCATAACGCATAACGCATGGCGCATAACTCAAAATGCATAACGCATAACGCATAACGCATAACGCATAACGCATAACGCACAACGCATATCGCATAACGTATAAGGCATAACGCATAATACATAACGTATAACGCATTATGCATAACCCATAACGCATAACGCATAATGCATAATCCATAACGCAAACCCATAAGGCATAACGCATAACGCACAACGCATAACGCATAACGCATGTCGGAACACTCATAACGCATAACGCATAACGCATAAAGCATAAAGCATGACGTATAACGCATAACGCATATCGCATAACGCATAACGCATAACCCATAACGCATAAAGCATAATGCATAACGCATAACGCATAACGCATAACGCATAACGCATGTCGGATCACTCATAACGCATAACGCATAACGCATAAAGCATAAAGCATAACGTATAACGCATAACGCATATCGCATAACGCATAACGCATAACCCATAACGCAAAACGCATAACGCATAACGCATAACGCATAACGAATAACGCATAACGCATAACGCATAACGCATAACGCATAACGCATAACGCATAACGCATAACGCATAACGCATAACGCATAACGCATAACGTATAACGCATAACGCATATCGCATAACGCATAACGAATGACGCATAACGCATAACGCATAACGCATAACGCATAACGCCTTACGGATCAGGCATAACGCATAACGCATAATGCATAACACATAACGCATAACGCATAACGCATAACGCATAACGCATAACGCATAACGCATAACGCATAACGCATAACGCATAACGCATAACGCCTAACGGATCAGGCATAACGCATAACGCATAATGTATAACACATAACGCATAACGCATTACGCATAACGCACAACGCAAACGTATAACGCACAACGCATAATGCATAACGCATAACGCATAACGCATAACGCCTAACGGATCAGGCATAACGCATAACGCATAATGCATAACACATAACGCATAACGCATTACGCACAACGCATATCGCATAACGTATAAGGCATAACGCATAATACATGACGTATAACGCATTATGCATAACGCATAACGCATAACGCAAACCCATAAGGCATAAGGCATAACGCATAACGCATAACGCATAACGCATGTCGGATCACTCATAACGCATAACGCATAACGCATAAAGCATAACGTATAACGCATAACGCATATCGCATAACGCATAACGCATAACCCATAACGCATAACGCATAACGCATAACGCATAACGCATAACGCATAACGCATAACGCATAACGCATAACGCATAACGCATAACGCATAACGCATAACGCATAACGCATAACGCATAACGCATAACGCATAACGCATAACGCATAACGCATAACGCATAACGCATAACGCATAACGCATAACGCATAACGCATAACGCATAACGCATAACGCATAACGCATAACGCATAACGTATAACGCATAACGCATATCGCATAACGCATAACGCATAACGCATAACGCATAACGCATAACGCATAACGCATAACGTCTTACGGATCAGGCATAACGCATAACGCATAACGCATAACGTATAACGCATAACGCATAACGCATAACACGTAATGCATAACGCATAACGCATAACGCATAACGCATAACGCATAACGCATAACGCATAACGCATAACGCATAACGCATAACGCATAACGCATAACGCATAACGCATAACGCATAACGCAGAACGCATAACGCACAACGCAAACGTATAACGCACAACGCACAATGCATAACGCATAACGCATAACGCATAACGCATGGCGCATAATTCATAACGCATAACGCAAAACGCATATCGCATAACGCATAACGCATAACGCATAACGCATAACGCATGGCGCATAACTCAAAATGCATAACGCATAACGCATAACGCATGGCGCATAACTCAAAATGCATAACGCATAACACATAACGCATAATGCATAACGCATAACGCATAACGCATAACGCACAACGCATATCGCATAACGTATAAGGCATAACGCACAACGCATAACGCATAACGCATAACGCATAACGCATAACGCATAACGCATAACGCATAACGCATAACGCATAACGCATAACGCATAACGCACAACGCAAACGTATAACGCACAACGCATAACGCATAACGCATGGCGCATAACGCATAACGCATATCGCATAACGCATAACGCATAACGCATAACGCATAACGCATAACGCATAACGCATAACGCATAACGTCTTACGGATCAGGCATAACGCATAACGCATAACGCATAACGTATAACGCATAACGCATAACGCATAACACGTAATGCATAACGCATAACGCATAACGCATAACGCATAACGCATAACGCATAACGCATAACGCATAACGCATAACGCATAACGCAGAACGCATAACGCACAACGCAAACGTATAACGCACAACGCACAATGCATAACGCATAACGCATAACGCATAACGCATGGCGCATAATTCATAACGCATAACGCAAAACGCATATCGCATAACGCATAACGCATAACGCATAACGCATAACGCATAACGCATGGCGCATAACTCAAAATGCATAACGCATAACGCATAACGCATGGCGCATAACTCAAAATGCATAACGCATAACACATAACGCATAATGCATAACGCATAACGCATAACGCATAACGCACAACGCATATCGCATAACGTATAAGGCATAACGCATAATACATAACGTATAACGCATTATGCATAACGCATAACGCATAACGCATAACGCATAATGCATAACCCATAACGCAAACCCATAAGGCATAAGGCATAACGCATGTCGGATCACTCATAACGCATAACGCATAACGCATAAAGCATAAAGCATAAAGCATAACGTATAACGCATAACGAATATCGCATAACGCATAACGCATAACCCATAACGCATAAAGCATAATGCATAACGCATAACGCATAACGCATAACGCATAACGCATAACGCACAACGCATATCGCATAACGCATAACGCATAACGCATAACGCATGGCGCATAACGCATAACGCATGGCGCATAACTCAAAATGCATAACGCATAACGCATAACGCATAACGCAAACGTATAACGCACAACGCATAACGAATACAGCAAAACGCATAATGCTTAACGCATAACGGATCACGCATAACGCATAACGCATAACGCATAACGCATAACGCATAACACATATCGAATAACGCATAACGTGTAACTCATAACGCATAACGCATAAAGCATAATGCTTAACGCATAACGCATAACGCTTATCGCATAACGCATAACGCATAACGTATAACGCATAACGCATACCGTATAACGCATAACGCATAATGCATAACGCAAACGTATAACGCACAACGCATAACGCATAACGAACAACGGATAACGCATAACGCATAACGCATAACGAATACCGCAAAACGTATATCGCCTAACACATAACGGATCACGCATAACGCATAAAGAATAACGTATAGAGCATAACGCATAACGCATAACGCATAACGCATAACGCATACCGTATAACGCATAACGCATAACGCATAACGCATAACGCATAACGCATAACGCATAACGCATAACGCATAACGCATAATACATGACGTATAACGCATTATGCATAACGCATAACGCATAACGCACAACGCATATCGCATAACGTATAAGGCATAACGCATAATACATAACGTATAACGCATTATGCATAACGCATAACGCATAACGCATAATGCATAATCCATAACGCAAACCCATAAGGCATAACGCATAACGCACAACGCATAACGCATAACGCATGTCGGAACACTCATAACGCATAACGCATAACGCATAAAGCATAAAGCATGACGTATAACGCATAACGCATATCGCATAACGCATAACGCATAACCCATAACGCATAAAGCATAATGCATAACGCATAACGCATAACGCATAACGCATAACGCATGTCGGATCACTCATAACGCATAACGCATAACGCATAAAGCATAAAGCATAACGTATAACGCATAACGCATATCGCATAACGCATAACGCATAACCCATAACGCAAAACGCATAACGCATAACGCATAACGCATAACGAATAACGCATAACGCATAACGCATAACGCATAACGCATAACGCATAACGCATAACGCATAACGCATAACGCATAACGCATAACGCATAACGCATAACGTATAACGCATAACGCATATCGCATAACGCATAACGAATAACGCATAACGCATAACGCATAACGCATAACGCATAACGCCTTACGGATCAGGCATAACGCATAACGCATAATGCATAACACATAACGCATAACGCATAACGCATAACGCATAACGCATAACGCATAACGCATAACGCATAACGCATAACGCATAACGCATAACGCATGGCGCATAACTCAAAATGCATAACGCATAACACATAACGCATAATGCATAACGCATAACGCATAACGCATAACGCACAACGCATATCGCATAACGTATAAGGCATAACGCACAACGCATAACGCATAACGCATAACGCATAACGCATAACGCATAACGCATAACGCATAACGCATAACGCATAACGCATAACGCATAACGCACAACGCAAACGTATAACGCACAACGCATAATGCATAACGCATAACGCATAACGCATAACGCATGGCGCATAACGCAAAATGCATAACGCATAACGCATAACGCATAATTCATAACGCATAACGCAAAACGCATATCGCATAACGCATAACGCATAACGCATAACGCATGGAGCATAACTCAAAATGCATAACGCATAACGCATAACGCATGGCGCATAACTCAAAATGCATAACGCATAACGCATAACGCATAACGCATAACGCATAACGCATAACGCACAACGCATATCGCATAACGTATAAGGCATAACGCATAATACATAACGTATAACGCATTATGCATAACGCATAACGCATAACGCATAATGCATAATCCATAACGCAAACCCATAAGGCATAACGCATAACGCACAACGCATAACGCATAACGCATGTCGGAACACTCATAACGCATAACGCATAACGCATAAAGCATAAAGCATGACGTATAACGCATAACGCATATCGCATAACGCATAACGCATAACCCATAACGCATAAAGCATAATACATAACGCATAACGCATAACGCATAACGCATAACGCATGTCGGATCACTCATAACGCATAACGCATAACGCATAAAGCATAAAGCATAACGTATAACGCATAACGCATATCGCATAACGCATAACGCATAAACCATAACGCAAAACGCATAACGCATAACGCATAACGCATAACGAATAACGCATAACGCATAACGCATAACGCATAACGCATAACGCATAACGCATAACGCATAACGCATAACGCATAACGCATAACGCATAACGTATAACGCATAACGCATATCGCATAACGCATAACGAATAACGCATAACGCATAACGCATAACGCATAACGCATAACGCCTTACGGATCAGGCATAACGCATAACGCATAATGCATAACACATAACGCATAACGCATAACGCATAACGCATAACGCATAACGCATAACGCATAACGCATAACGCATAACGCATAACGCATAACGCATAACGCATAACGCATAACGTATAACGCATAACGCATATCGCATAACGCATAACGAATAACGCATAACGCATAACGCATAACGCATAACGCATAACGCCTTACGGATCAGGCATAACGCATAACGCATAATGCATAACACATAACGCATAACGCATAACGCATAACGCATAACGCATAACGCATAACGCATAACGCATAACGCATAACGCATAACGCCTAACGGATCAGGCATAACGCATAACGCATAATGTATAACACATAACGTATAACGCATTATGCATAACGCATAACGCATAACGCAAACCCATAAGGCATAAGGCATAACGCATAACGCATAACGCATAACGCATGTCGGATCACTCATAACGCATAACGCATAACGCATAAAGCATAACGTATAACGCATAACGCATATCGCATAACGCATAACGCATAACCCATAACGCATAACGCATAACGCATAACGCATAACGCATGTCGGAACACTCATAACGCATAACGCATAACGCATAAAGCATAAAGCATGACGTATAACGCATAACGCATATCGCATAACGCATAACGCATAACCCATAACGCATAAAGCATAATACATAACGCATAACGCATAACGCATAACGCATAACGCATGTCGGATCACTCATAACGCATAACGCATAACGCATAAAGCATAAAGCATAACGTATAACGCATAACGCATATCGCATAACGCATAACGCATAACCCATAACGCAAAACGCATAACGCATAACGCATAACGCATAACGAATAACGCATAACGCATAACGCATAACGCATAACGCATAACGCATAACGCATAACGCATAACGCATAACGCATAACGCATAACGCATAACGTATAACGCATAACGCATATCGCATAACGCATAACGAATAACGCATAACGCATAACGCATAACGCATAACGCATAACGCCTTACGGATCAGGCATAACGCATAACGCATAATGCATAACACATAACGCATAACGCATAACGCATAACGCATAACGCATAACGCATAACGCATAACGCATAACGCATAACGCATAACGCATAACGCATAACGCATAACGCCTAACGGATCAGGCATAACGCATAACGCATAATGTATAACACATAACGCATAACGCATTACGCATAACGCACAACGCAAACGTATAACGCACAACGCATAATGCATAACGCATAACGCATAACGCATAACGCATAACGCCTAACGGATCAGGCATAACGCATAACGCATAATGCATAACACATAACGCATAACGCATTACGCACAACGCATATCGCATAACGTATAAGGCATAACGCATAATACATGACGTATAACGCATTATGCATAACGCATAACGCATAACGCAAACCCATAAGGCATAAGGCATAACGCATAACGCATAACGCATAACGCATGTCGGATCACTCATAACGCATAACGCATAACGCATAAAGCATAACGTATAACGCATAACGCATATCGCATAACGCATAACGCATAACGCATAACGCATAACGCATAACGCATAACGCATAACGCATAACGCATAACGCATAACGCATAACGCATAACGCATAACGCATAACGCATAACGCATAACGCATAACGCATAACGCATAACGCATAACGCATAACGCATAACGCATAACGCATAACGCATAACGCATAACGCATAACGCATAACGCATAACGCATAACGTATAACGCATAACGCATATCGCATAACGCATAACGCATAACGCATAACGCATAACGCATAACGCATAACGTCTTACGGATCAGGCATAACGCATAACGCATAACGCATAACGTATAACGCATAACGCATAACGCATAACACGTAATGCATAACGCATAACGCATAACGCATAACGCATAACGCATAACGCATAACGCATAACGCATAACGCATAACGCATAACGCATAACGCATAACGCATAACGCATAACGCAGAACGCATAACGCACAACGCAAACGTATAACGCACAACGCACAATGCATAACGCATAACGCATAACGCATAACGCATGGCGCATAATTCATAACGCATAACGCAAAACGCATATCGCATAACGCATAACGCATAACGCATAACGCATAACGCATAACGCATGGCGCATAACTCAAAATGCATAACGCATAACGCATAACGCATGGCGCATAACTCAAAATGCATAACGCATAACACATAACGCATAATGCATAACGCATAACGCATAACGCATAACGCACAACGCATATCGCATAACGTATAAGGCATAACGCATAATACATAACGTATAACGCATTATGCATAACGCATAACGCATAACGCATAACGCATAATGCATAACCCATAACGCAAACCCATAAGGCATAAGGCATAACGCATGTCGGATCACTCATAACGCATAACGCATAACGCATAAAGCATAAAGCATAAAGCATAACGTATAACGCATAACGAATATCGCATAACGCATAACGCATAACCCATAACGCATAAAGCATAATGCATAACGCATAACGCATAACGCATAACGCATAACGCATAACGCACAACGCATAACGCATAACGCATAACGCATAACGCATAACGCATGGCGCATAACGCATAACGCATGGCGCATAACTCAAAATGCATAACGCATAACGCATAACGCATAACGCAAACGTATAACGCACAACGCATAACGAATACAGCAAAACGCATAATGCTTAACGCATAACGGATCACGCATAACGCATAACGCATAACGCATAACGCATAACGCATAACGCATATCGAATAACGCATAACGTTTAACTCATAACGCATAACGCATAAAGCATAATGCTTAACGCATAACGCATAACGCTTATCGCATAACGCATAACGCATAACGTATAACGCATAACGCATACCGTATAACGCATAACGAATAATGCATAACGCAAACGTATAACGCACAACGCATAACGCATAACGAACAACGGATAACGCATAACGCATAACGCATAACGAATACCGCAAAACGTATATCGCCTAACACATAACGGATCACGCATAACGCATAAAGAATAACGTATAGAGCATAACGCATAACGCATAACGCATAACGCATAACGCATACCGTATAACGCATAACGCATAACGCATAACGCATAACGCATAACGCATAACGCATAACGCATAACGCATAACGCACAACGCATATCGCATAACGCATAACGCATAACGCATAACGCATAACGCATAACGCCTAACGGATCAGGCATAACGCATAACGCATAATGCATAACACATAACGCATAACGCATTACGCACAACGCATATCGCATAACGTATAAGGCATAACGCATAATACATGACGTATAACGCATTATGCATAACGCATAACGCATAACGCACAACGCATATCGCATAACGTATACGGCATAACGCATAATACATAACGTATAACGCATTATGCATAACGCATAACGCATAACGCATAATGCATAATCCATAACGCAAACCCATAAGGCATAACGCATAACGCACAACGCATAACGCATAACGCATGTCGGAACACTCATAACGCATAACGCATAACGCATAAAGCATAAAGCATGACGTATAACGCATAACGCATATCGCATAACGCATAACGCATAACCCATAACGCATAAAGCATAATGCATAACGCATAACGCATAACGCATAACGCATAACGCATGTCGGATCACTCATAACGCATAACGCATAACGCATAAAGCATAAAGCATAACGTATAACGCATAACGCATAACGCATAACGCATAACGCATAACCCATAACGCAAAACGCATAACGCATAACGCATAACGCATAACGAATAACGCATAACGCATAACGCATAACGCATAACGCATAACGCATAACGCATAACGCATAACGCATAACGCATAACGCATAACGCATAACGCATAACGTATAACGCATAACGCATATCGCATAACGCATAACGAATAACGCATAACGCATAACGCATAACGCATAACGCATAACGCCTTACGGATCAGGCATAACGCATAACGCATAATGCATAACACATAACGCATAACGCATAACGCATAACGCATAACTCATAACGCATAACGCATAACGCATAACGCCTAACGGATCAGGCATAACGCATAACGCATAATGTATAACACATAACGCATAACGCATTACGCATAACGCACAACGCAAACGTATAACGCACAACGCATAATGCATAACGCATAACGCATAACGCATAACGCATAACGCCTAACGGATCAGGCATAACGCATAACGCATAATGCATAACACATAACGCATAACGCATTACGCACAACGCATATCGCATAACGTATAAGGCATAACGCATAATACATGACGTATAACGCATTATGCATAACGCATAACGCATAACGCAAACCCATAAGGCATAAGGCATAACGCATAACGCATAACGCATAACGCATGTCGGATCACTCATAACGCATAACGCATAACGCATAAAGCATAACGTATAACGCATAACGCATATCGCATAACGCATAACGCATAACCCATAACGCATAACGCATAACGCATAACGCATAACGCATAACGCATAACGCATAACGCATAACGCATAACGCATAACGCATAACGCATAACGCATAACGCATAACGCATAACGCATAACGCATAACGCATAACGCATAACGCATAACGCATAACGCATAACGCATAACGCATAACGCATAACGCATAACGCATAACGCATAACGCATAACGCATAACGCATAACGTATAACGCATAACGCATATCGCATAACGCATAACGCATAACGCATAACGCATAACGCATAACGCATAACGCATAACGTCTTACGGATCAGGCATAACGCATAACGCATAACGCATAACGTATAACGCATAACGCATAACGCATAACACGTAATGCATAACGCATAACGCATAACGCATAACGCATAACGCATAACGCATAACGCATAACGCATAACGCATAACGCATAACGCATAACGCATAACGCAGAACGCATAACGCACAACGCAAACGTATAACGCACAACGCACAATGCATAACGCATAACGCATAACGCATAACGCATGGCGCATAATTCATAACGCATAACGCAAAACGCATATCGCATAACGCATAACGCATAACGCATAACGCATAACGCATAACGCATGGCGCATAACTCAAAATGCATAACGCATAACGCATAACGCATAAAGCATAAAGCATAAAGCATAACGTATAACGCATAACGAATATCGCATAACGCATAACGCATAACCCATAACGCATAAAGCATAATGCATAACGCATAACGCATAACGCATAACGCATAACGCATAACGCACAACGCATATCGCATAACGCATAACGCATAACGCATAACGCATGGCGCATAACGCATAACGCATGGCGCATAACTCAAAATGCATAACGCATAACGCATAACGCATAACGCAAACGTATAACGCACAACGCATAACGAATACAGCAAAACGCATAATGCTTAACGCATAACGGATCACGCATAACGCATAACGCATAACGCATAACGCATAACGCATAACGCATATCGAATAACGCATAACGTGTAACTCATAACGCATAACGCATAAAGCATAATGCTTAACGCATAACGCATAACGCTTATCGCATAACGCATAACGCATAACGTATAACGCATAACGCATACCGTATAACGCATAACGCATAATGCATAACGCAAACGTATAACGCACAACGCATAACGCATAACGAACAACGGATAACGCATAACGCATAACGCATAACGAATCCCGCAAAACGTATATCGCCTAACACATAACGGATCCCGCATAACGCATAAAGAATAACGTATAGAGCATAACGCATAACGCATAACGCATAACGCATAACGCATACCGTATAACGCATAACGCATAACGCATAACGCATAACGCATAACGCATAACGCATAACGCATAACGCATAACGCACAACGCATATCGCATAACGCATAACGCATAACGCATAACGCATAACGCATAACGCCTAACGGATCAGGCATAACGCATAACGCATAATGCATAACACATAACGCATAACGCATTACGCACAACGCATATCGCATAACGTATAAGGCATAACGCATAATACATGACGTATAACGCATTATGCATAACGCATAACGCATAACGCAAACCCATAAGGCATAAGGCATAACGCATAACGCATAACGCATGTCGGATCACTCATAACGCATAACGCATAACGAACAACGGATAACGCATAACGCATAACGCATAACGAATACCGCAAAACGTATATCGCCTAACACATAACGGATCACGCATAACGCATAAAGAATAACGTATAGAGCATAACGCATAACGCATAACGCATAACGCATACCGTATAACGCATAACGCATAACGCATAACGCATAACGCATAACGCATAACGCATAACGCATAACGCACAACGCATATCGCATAACGCATAACGCATAACGCATAACGCATAACGCATAACGCCTAACGGATCAGGCATAACGCATAACGCATAATGCATAACACATAACGCATAACGCATTACGCACAACGCATATCGCATAACGTATAAGGCATAACGCATAATACATGACGTATAACGCATTATGCATAACGCATAACGCATAACGCAAGCCCATAAGGCATAAGGCATAACGCATAACGCATAACGCATGTCGGATCACTCATAACGCATAACGCAGAACGCATAAAGCATAACGCATAACGCATAACGGATAAAGCATAATGCATAACGCATAACGCATAACGCATAACGCATAACGCATAACGCATAACGCAGAACGCATAACGCATAACGCATAACGCAGAACCCATAAAGCATAACGCATAACGCATAACGGATAAAGCAGAATGCATAACGCATAACGCATAACGCATAACGCACAACGCATAACGCATAACGCATAACGCATAACGCATAAAGCATAACATATAACGCATAACGGATAAAGCATAATGCATAACGCATAACGCATAACGCATTACGCATAACTTATAACTCATAACTCATAACGAATAACGCATATCGCAAAATGCATAACGCATGTCGGATCACGCATAACGCATAACGCATAAAGCATAAAGCATAACGTATATCGCATAAAGTATAACGCATAACGCATAGCGCATAACGCATAACGCATAACGCATAACGCATAACGCATAACGCATAACGTATAACGCATAACGCATAACGCATAACGCATAATACATAACGTATAACGCATTATGCATAACGCATAAGGCATAACGCATAATGCATAACCCATAACGCAAACCCATAAGGCATAAGGCATAACGCATAACGCATAACGCATAACGCATGTCGGATCACTCATAACGCATAACGCATAACGCATAAAGCATAAAGCATAACGTATAACGCATAACGCATATCGCATAACGCATAACGCATAACCCATAACGCATAAAGCATAATGCATAACGCATAACGCATAACGCATAACGCATAACGCATAACGCACAACGCATAACGCATAACGCATAACGCATAACGCACAACGCATATCGCATAACGCATAACGCATAATGCATAACGCATGGCGCATAACTCAAAATGCATAACGGATAACGCATAACGCATAACGCAAACGTATAACGCACAACGCATAACGAATACAGCAAAACGCATAATGCTTAACGCATAACGGATCACGCATAACGCATAACGCACAACGCATATCGCAAAACGCATAACGCATAACGCATAACGCATGGCGCATAACTCAAAATGCATAACGCATAACGCATAACGCATAACGCATAACGCATAACGCATAACGCATAACGCATAACGCATAACGCATAACGCATAACGCATAACGCACAACGCATATCGCATAACGCATAACGCATAACGCATAACGCATAACGCATAACGCATAACGCCTAACGGATCAGGCATAACGCATAACGCATAATGCATAACACATAACGCATAACGCATTACGCACAACGCATATCGCATAACGTATAAGGCATAACGCATAATACATGACGTATAACGCATTATGCATATGCATAACGCATAACCCAAACCCATAAGGCATAAGGCATAACGCATAACGCATAACGCATAAAGCATAAAGCATAACGTATAACGCATAACGCATATCGCATAACGCATAACGCATAACCCATAACGCATAACGCATAACGCATAACGCATAACGCATAACGCATAACGCATAACGCATAACGCATAACGCATAACGCCTTACGGATCAGGCATAACGCATAACGCATAATGCATAACACATAACGCATAACGCATAACGCATAACGCATAACGCATAACGCATAACGCATAACGCATAACGCATAACGCAAAACGCATAACGCATAACGCATAACGCATAACGCCTAACGGATCAGGCATAACGCATAACGCATAATGTATAACACATAACGCATAACGCATTACGCATAACGCACAACGCAAACGTATAACGCACAACGCATAATGCATAACGCATAACGCATAGCGCATAACGCCTAACGGATCAGGCATAACGCATAACGCATAATGCATAACGCATAACGCATAACGCATAACGCATAACGCATAACGCATAACGCATAACGCACAACGCAAACGTATAACGCACAACGCATAATGCATAACGCATAACGCATAACGCATAACGCATGGCGCATAACGCCTAACGGATCAGGCATAACGCATAACGCCTAACGGATCAGGCATAACGCATAACGCATAATGTATAACACATAACGCATAACGCATTACGCATAACGCACAACGCAAACGTATAACGCACAACGCATAACGCATAACGCATAACGCATAACACGTAATGCATAACGCATAACGCATAACGCATAACGCATAACGCATAACGCATAACGCATAACGCATAACGCATAACGCATAACGCATAACGCATAACGCATAACGCATAACGCACAACGCAAACGTATAACGCACAACGCATAATGCATAACGCATAACGCATAACGCATAACGCATAACGCATAACGCATGGCGCATAATTCATAACGCATAACGCAAAACGCATATCGCATAACGCATAACGCATAACGCATAACGCATAACGCATGGCGCATAACTCAAAATGCATAACGCATAACGCATAACGCATGGCGCATAACTCAAAATGCATAACGCATAACGCATAACGCATAACGCATAACGCATAACGCATAACGCATAACGCACAACGCATATCGCATAACGTATAAGGCATAACGCATAATACATAACGTATAACGCATTATACATAACGCATAACGCATAACGCATAATGCATAACCCATAACGCAAACCCATAAGGCATAAGGCATAACGCATGTCGGATCACTCATAACGCATAACGCATAACGCATAAAGCATAAAGCATAAAGCATAAAGCATAAAGCATAACGTATAACGCATAACGCATATCGCATAACGCATAACGCATAACGCATAACGCATAACGCATAACGCATAACGCACAACGCATATCGCATAACGCATAACGGATAACGCATAACGCATGGCGCATAACGCATAACGCATGGCGCATAACTCAAAATGCATAACGCATAACGCATAACGCAAACGTATAACGCACAACGCATAACGAATACAGCAAAACGCATAATGCTTAACGCATAACGGATCACGCATAACGCATAACGCACAACGCATATCGCATAACGCATAACACGTAACGCATAACGCATAACGCATAACGCATAACGCATAACGCATAACGCATAACGCATAACGCATAACGCATAACGCATAACGCATAACGCATAACGCATAACGCATAACGCATAACGCATAACGCACAACGCAAACGTATAACGCACAACGCATAATGCATAACGCATATCGCATAACGCATAACACGTAACGCATAACGCATAACGCATAACGCATAACGCATAACGCATAACGCATAACGCATAACGCATAACGCATAACGCATAACGCATAACGCATAACGCATAACGCATAACGCACAACGCAAACGTATAACGCACAACGCATAATGCATAACGCATAACGCATAACGCATAACGCATGGCGCATAACGCAAAAAGCATAACGCATAACGCATAACGCATAATTCATAACGCATAACGCAAAACGCATATCGCATAACGCATAACGCATAACGCATAACGCATAACGCATGGAGCATAACTCAAAATGCATAACGCATAACGCATAACGCATGGCGCATAACTCAAAATGCATAACGCATAACGCATAACGCATAACGCATAACGCATAACGCATAACGCACAACGCATATCGCATAACGTATAAGGCATAACGCATAATACATAACGTATAACGCATTATGCATAACGCATAACGCATAACGCATAATGCATAATCCATAACGCAAACCCATAAGGCATAACGCATAACGCACAACGCATAACGCATAACGCATGTCGGATCACTCATAACGCATAACGCATATCGCATAAAGCATAAAGCATGACGTATAACGCATAACGCATATCGCATAACGCATAACGCATAACCCATAACGCATAAAGCATAATGCATAACGCATAACGCATAACGCATAACGCATAACGCATAACGCATAACGCATAACGCATAACGCATAACGCACAACGCATATCGCATAACGCATAACGCATAACGCATAACGCATAACGCCTAACGGATCAGGCATAACGCATAACGCATAATGCATAACACATAACGCATAACGCATTACACACAACGCATATCGCATAACGTATAAGGCATAACGCATAATACATGACGTATAACGCATTATGCATATGCATAACGCATAACGCAAACCCATAAGGCATAAGGCATAACGCATAACGCATAACGCATGTCGGATCACTCATAACGCATAACGCATAACGCATAAAGCATAAAGCATAACGTATAACGCATAACGCATATCGCATAACGCATAACGCATAACCCATAACGCAAAACGCATAACGCATAACGCATAACGCATAACGCA
This sequence comes from Lasioglossum morio, assembly GCA_916610235.2. Lineage (NCBI taxonomy): Eukaryota > Metazoa > Arthropoda > Insecta > Hymenoptera > Halictidae > Lasioglossum > Lasioglossum morio. The sequence continues at coordinate 3,486,430 of CAKAJA020000347.1, forward strand.
TAACGAATAACGCATAACGCATAACGCATAACGCATAACGCATAACGCATAACGCATAACGCATAACGCATAACGCATAACGCATAACGCATAACGCATAACGTATAACGCATAACGCATATCGCATAACGCATAACGAATAACGCATAACGCATAACGTATAACGCATAACGCCTTACGGATCAGGCATAACGCATAACGCATAATGCATAACACATAACGCATAACGCATAACGCATAACGCATAACGCATAACGCATAACGCATAACGCATAACGCATAACGCATAACGCATAACGCATAACGCCTAACGGATCAGGCATAACGCATAACGCATAATGTATAACACATAACGCATAACGCATTACGCATAACGCACAACGCAAACGTATAACGCACAACGCATAATGCATAACGCATAACGCATAACGCATAACGCCTAACGGATCAGGCATAACGCATAACGCATAATGCATAACACATAACGCATAACGCATTACGCACAACGCATATCGCATAACGTATAAGGCATAACGCATAATACATGACGTATAACGGATTATGCATAACGCATAACGCATAACGCAAACCCATAAGGCATAAGGCATAACGCATAACGCATAACGCATAACGCATGTCGGATCACTCATAACGCATAACGCATAACGCATAAAGCATAACGTATAACGCATAACGCATATCGCATAACGCATAACGCATAACCCATAACGCATAACGCATAACGCATAACGCATAACGCATAACGCATAACGCATAACGCATAACGCATAACGCATAACGCATAACGCATAACGCATAACGCATAACGCATAACGCATAACGCATAACGCATAACGCATAACGCATAACGCATAACGCATAACGCATAACGTATAACGCATAACGCATATCGCATAACGCATAACGCATAACGCATAACGCATAACGCATAACGCATAACGCATAACGCATAACGCCTTACGGATCAGGCATAACGCATAACGCATAACGCATAACGTATAACGCATAACGCATAACGCATAACACGTAATGCATAACGCATAACGCATAACGCATAACGCATAAAGCATAAAGCATAACGTATAACGCACAACGCATATCGCATAACGCATAACGCATAACCCATAACGCATAACGCATAACGCATAACGCATAACGCATAACGCATAACGCATAACGCATAACGCATAACGCATAACGCATAACGCATAACGCATAACGCATAACGCATAACGCCTAACGCATAACGTATAACGCATAACGCATATCGCATAACGCATAACACATAACGCATAACGCATAACGCATAACGCATAACGCATAACGCATAACGCATAACGCATAACGCATAACGCCTTACGGATCAGGCATAACACATAACGCATAATGCATAACACATAACGCATAACGCATAACGCATAACGCATAACGCATAACGCATAACGCATAACGCATAACACATAACGCATAACGCATAACACATAACGCATAACGCATAACGCCTAACGGATCAGGCATAACGCATAACGCATTATGTATAATACATAACGCATAACGCATTACGCACAACGCATATCGCATAACGTATAAGGCATAACGCATAATACATGACGTATAACGCATTATGCATAACGCATAACGCATAACGCAAACCCATAAGGCATAAGGCATAACGCATAACGCATAACGCATAACGCATGTCGGATCACTCATAACGCATAACGCATAACGCATAAAGCATAAAGCATAACGTATAACGCATAACGCATATCGCATAACGCATAACGCATAACCCATAACGCATAACGCATAACGCATAACGCATAACGCATAACGCATAACGCATAACGCATAACGCATAACGCATAACGCATAACGCATAACGCATGGCGCATAACGCAAAATGCATAACGCATAACGCATAACGCATAACGCATAAGGCATAACGCATAACGCATAACGCATAACGCATAACGCACAACGCATATCGCATAACGCATAACGCAAAATGCATAACCCATAACGCATAACGCATAACGCATAACGCATAACGCATAAAGTATAATGCATAACGCATAACGCATAACGCATAACGCATAACGCATAACGCATAACGCATAACGCATAACGCATAACGCATAACGCACAACGCATATCGCATAACGCATAACGCATAACGCATAACGCATAACGCATAACGCATAACGCTAAACGCATAACGCATAACGCATAACGCATGGCGCATAACGCAAAATGCATAACGCATAACCCATAACGCATAACGCATAACGCATAACGCATAACGAATAACGCATAACGCATAACGCAAACGCAGAACGCATAACGCACAACGCAAACGTATAACGCACAACGCACAATACATAACGCATAACGCATAACGCATAACGCATGGCGCTTAATTCATAACGCATAACGCAAAACGCATATCGCATAACGCATAACGCATAACGCATAACGCATTGCGCATAACTCAAAATGCATAACGCATAACGCATAACGCATGGCGCATAACTCAAAATGCATAACGCATAACGCATAACGCATAATGCATAACGCATAACGCATAACGCATAACGCACAACGCATATCGCATAACGTATAAAGCATAACGCATAATACATAACGTATAACGCATTATGCATAACGCATAACGCATAACGCATAACGCATAATGCATAACCCATAACGCAAACCCATAAGGCATAAGGCATAACGCATGTCGGATCACTCATAACGCATAACGCATAACGCATAAAGCATAAAGCATAAAGCATAACGTATAACGCATAACGCATATCGCATAACGCATAACGCATAACCCATAACGCATAAAGCATAATGCATAACGCATAACGCATAACGCATAACGCATAACGCATAACGCATAACGCACAACGCATATCGCATAACGCATAACGCATAACGCATAACGCATGGCGCATAACGCATAACGCATGGCGCATAACTCAAAATGCATAACGCATAACGCATAACGCATAACGCAAACGTATAACGCACAACGCATAACGAATACAGCAAAACGCATAATGCTTAACGCATAACGGATCACGCATAACGCATAACGCATAACGCATAACGCATAACGCATATCGAATAACGCATAACGTGTAACTCATAACGCATAACGCATAAAGCATAATGCTTAACGCATAACGCATAACGCTTATCGCATAACGCATAACGCATAACGTATAACGCATAACGCATACCGTATAACGCATAACGCATAATGCATAACGCATACGTATAACGCACAACGCATAACGCATAACGAACAACGGATAACGCATAACGCATAACGCATAACGCATAACGAATACCGCAAAACGTATATCGCCTAACACATAACGGATCACGCATAACGCATAACGCATAACGTATAGAGCATAACGCATAACGCATAACGCATAACGCATAACGCATACCGTATAACGCATAACGCATAACGCATAACGCATAACGGATAACGCATAACGCATAACGCATAACGCACAACGCATATCGCATAACGCATAACGCATAACGCATAACGCATAACGCATAACGCCTAACGGATCAGGCATAACGCATAACGCATAATGCATAACACATAACGCATAACGCATTACGCATGTCGGATCACTCATAACGCATAACGCATAACGCATAAAGCATAAAGCATAACGTATAACGCATAACGCATATCGCATAACGCATAACGCATAACCCATAACGCATAAAGCATAATGCATAACGCATAAAGCATAACGCATAACGCATAACGCATAACGCATAACGCATAATGCATAACACATAACGCATAACGCATTACACACAACGCATATCGCATAACGTATAAGGCATAACGCATAATACATGACGTATAACGCATTATGCATATGCATAACGCATAACGCAAACCCATAAGGCATAAGGCATAACGCATAACGCATAACGCATGTCGGATCACTCATAACGCATAACGCATAACGCATAAAGCATAAAGCATAACGTATAACGCATAACGCATATCGCATAACGCATAACGCATAACCCATAACTCAAAACGCATAACGCATAACGCATAACGCATAACGAATAACGCATAACGCATAACGCATAACGCATAACGCATAACGCATAACGCATAACGCATAACGCATAACGCATAACGCATAACGCATAACGCATAACGCATAACGCATAACGTATAACGCATAACGCATATCGCATAACGCATAACGAATAACGCATAACGCATAACGCATAACGCATAACGCATAACGCCTTACGGATCAGGCATAACGCATAACGCATAATGCATAACACATAACGCATAACGCATAACGCATAACGCATAACGCATAACGCATAACGCATAACGCATAACGCATAACGCATAACGCATAACGCATAACGCCTAACGGATCAGGCATAACGCATAACGCATAATGTATAACACATAACGCATAACGCATTACGCATAACGCACAACGCAAACGTATAAGGCACAACGCATAATGCATAACGCATAACGCATAACGCATAACGCCTAACGGATCAGGCATAACGCATAACGCATAATGCATAACACATAACGCATAACGCATTACGCACAACGCATATCGCATAACGTATAAGGCATAACGCATAATACATGACGTATAACGCATTATGCATAACGCATAACGCATAACGCAAACCCATAAGGCATAAGGCATAACGCATAACGCATAACGCATAACGCATGTCGGATCACTCATAACGCATAACGCATAACGCATAAAGCATAACGTATAACGCATAACGCATATCGCATAACGCATAACGCATAACCCATAACGCATAACGCATAACGCATAACGCATAACGCATAACGCATAACGCATAACGCATAACGCATAACGCATAACGCATAACGCATAACGCACAACGCATATCGCATAACGCATAACGCATAATGCATAACGCATGGCGCATAATTCATAACGCATAACGCATGGCGCATAACTCAAAATGCATAACGCATAACGCATAACGCATGGCGCATAACTCAAAATGCATAACGCATAACGGATAACGCATAACGCATAACGCATAACGCATAACGCACAACGCATATCGCATAACGCATAACGCATAACGCATAACGCATAATGCATAACCCATAACGCAAACCCATAAGGCATAAGGCATAACGCATGTCGGATCACTCATAACGCATAACGCATAACGCATAAAGCATAAAGCATAAAGCATAACGTATAACGCATAACGCATATCGCATAACGCATAACGCATAACCCATAACGCATAAAGCATAATGCATAACGCATAACGCATAACGCATAACGCATAACGCATAACGCATAACGCACAACGCATATCGCATAACGCATAACGCATAACGCATAACGCATGGCGCATAACGCATAACGCATGGCGCATAACTCAAAATGCATAACGCATAACGCATAACGCAAAACGCAAACGTATAACGCACAACGCATAACGAATACAGCAAAACGCATAATGCTTAACGCATAACGGATCACGCATAACGCATAACGCATAACGCATAACGCATAACGCATAACGCATAACGCATAACGCTTAACGCATATCGAATAACGCATAACGTGTAACTCATAACGCATAACGCATAAAGCATAATGCTTAACGCATAACGCATAACGCTTATCGCATAACGCATAACGCATAACGTATAACGCATAACGCATACCGTATAACGCATAACGCATAATGCATAACGCAAACGTATAACGCACAACGCATAACGCATAACGAACAACGGATAACGCATAACGCATAACGCATAACGAATACCGCAAAACGTATATCGCCTAACACATAACGGATCACGCATAACGCATAACGCATAACGTATAGAGCATAACGCATAACGCATAACGCATAACGCATAACGCATACCGTATAACGCATAACGCATAACGCATAACGCATAACGCATAACGCATAACGCATAACGCATAACGCATAACGCACAACGCATATCGCATAACGCATAACGCATAACGCATAACGCATAACGCATAACGCATAACGCCTAACGGATCAGGCATAACGCATAACGCATAATGCATAACACATAACGCATAACGCATTACGCACAACGCATATCGCATAACGTATAAGGCATAACGCATAATACATGACGTATAACGCATTATGCATAACGCATAACGCATAACGCAATCCCATAAGGCATAAGGCATAACGCATAACGCATAACGCATGTCGGATCACTCATAACGCATAACGCATAACGCATAAAGCATAAAGCATAAAGCATAACGTATAACGCATAACGCATATCGCATAACGCATAACGCATAACGCATAACGCATAACGCATAACGCATAACGCATAACGCATAACGCATAACGCATAACGCATACCGTATAACGCATAACGCATAACGCATAACGCATAACGCATAACGCATAACGCATAACGCATAACGCACAACTCATATCGCATAACGCATAACGCATAACGCATAACGCATAACGCATAACGCATAACGCCTAACGGATCAGGCATAACGCATAACGCATAATGCATAACACATAACGCATAACGCATTACGCACAACGCATATCGCATAACGTATAAGGCATAACGCATAATACATGACGTATAACGCATTATGCATAACGCATTACGCATAACGCACAACGCAAACGTATAACGCACAACGCATAACGCATAACGCATAACGCATAACACGTAATGCATAACGCATAACGCATAACGCATAACGCATAACGCATAACGCATAACGCATAACGCATAACGCATAACGCATAACGCATAACGCATAACGCATAACGCATAACGCATAACGCATAACGCATAACGCACAACGCAAACGTATAACGCACAACGCATAATGCATAACGCATAACGCATAACGCATAACGCATGGCGCATAATTCATAACGCATAACGCAAAACGCATATCGCATAACGCATAACGCATAACGCATAACGCATGGCGCATAACTCAAAATGCATAACGCATAACGCATAACGCATAACGCATAACGCATAACGCATAACGCATAACGCACAACGCATATCGCATAACGTATAAGGCATAACGCATAATACATAACGTATAACGCATTATGCATAACGCATAACGCATAACGCATAATGCATAACCCATAACGCAAACCCATAAGGCATAAGGCATAACGCATGTCGGATCACTCATAACGCATAACGCATAACGCATAAAGCATAAAGCATAAAGCATAAAGCATAACGCATAACGCATAACGCATATCGCATAACGCATAACGCATAACGCATAACGCATAACGCATAACGCATAACGCATAACGCATAACGCACAACGCATATCGCATAACGCATAACGGATAACGCATAACGCATGGCGCATAACGCATAACGCATGGCGCATAACTCAAAATGCATAACGCATAACGCATAACGCAAACGAATAACGCACAACGCATAACGAATACAGCAAAACGCATAATGCTTAACGCATAACGGATCACGCATAACGCATAACGCACAACGCATATCGCATAACGCATAACACGTAACGCATAACGCATAACGCATAACGCATAACGCATAACGCATAACGCATAACGCATAACGCATAACGCATAACGCATAACGCATAACGCATAACGCATAACGCATAACGCATAACGCATAACGCAAAACGCAAACGTATAACGCACAACGCATAATGCATAACGCATAACGCATAACGCATAACGCATGGCGCATAACGCAAAATGCATAACGCATAACGCATAACGCATAATTCATAACGCATAACGCAAAACGCATATCGCATAACGCATAACGCATAACGCATAACGCATGGAGCATAACTCAAAATGCATAACGCATAACGCATAACGCATGGCGCATAACTCAAAATGCATAACGCATAACGCATAACGCATAACGCATAACGCATAACGCATAACGCATAACGCACAACGCATATCGCATAACGTATAAGGCATAACGCATAATACATAACGTATAACGCATTATGCATAACGCATAACGCATAACGCATAATGCATAATCCATAACGCAAACCCATAAGGCATAACGCATAACGCATAACGCATAACGCATAACGCATGTCGGATCACTCATAACGCATAACGCATAACGCATAAAGCATAAAGCATGACGTATAACGCATAACGCATATCGCATAACGCATAACGCATAACCCATAACGCATAAAGCATAATGCATAACGCATAACGCATAACGCATAACGCATAACGCATAACGCATAACGCATAACGCATAACGCATAACGCATAACGCATAACGCGTAACGCACAACGCATATCGCATAACGCATAACGCATAACGCATAACGCATAACGCCTAACGGATCAGGCATAACGCATAACGCATAATGCATAACACATAACGCATAACGCATTACACACAACGCATATCGCATAACGTATAAGGCATAACGCATAATACATGACGTATAACGCATTATGCATATGCATAACGCATAACGCAAACCCATAAGGCATAAGGCATAACGCATAACGCATAACGCATGTCGGATCACTCATAACGCATGACGTATAACGCATTATGCATAACGCATTACGCATAACGCACAACGCAAACGTATAACGCACAACGCATAACGCATAACGCATAACGCATAACGCATAACACGTAATGCATAACGCATAACGCATAACGCATAACGCATAACGCATAACGCATAACGCATAACGCATAACGCATAACGCATAACGCATAACGCATAACGCATAACGCATAACGCATAACGCATAACGCATAACGCATAACGCATAACGCATAACGCATAACGCATAACGCATAACGCATAACGCATAACGCATAACGCATAACGCACAACGCAAACGTATAACGCACAACGCATAATGCATAACGCATAACGCATAACGCATGGCGCATAATTCATAACGCATAACGCAAAACGCATATCGCATAACGCATAACGCATAACGCATAACGCATAACGCATGGCGCATAACTCAAAATGCATAACGCATAACGCATAACGCATAACGCATAACGCATAACGCATAACGCATAACGCACAACGCATATCGCATAACGTATAAGGCATAACGCATAATACATAACGTATAACGCATTATGCATAACGCATAACGCATAACGCATAATGCATAACCCATAACGCAAACCCATAAGGCATAAGGCATAACGCATGTCGGATCACTCATAACGCATAACGCATAACGCATAAAGCATAAAGCATAAAGCATAAAGCATAACGTATAACGCATAACGCATAACGCATAACGCATAACGCATAACGCATAACGCATAACGCATAACGCATAACGCATAACGCACAACGCATATCGCATAACGCATAACGGATAACGCATAACGCATGGCGCATAACGCATAACGCATGGCGCATAACTCAAAATGCATAACGCATAACGCATAACGCAAACGTATAACGCACAACGCATAACGAATACAGCAAAACGCATAATGCTTAACGCATAACGGATCACGCATAACGCATAACGCACAACGCATATCGCATAACGCATAACACGTAACGCATAACGCATAACGCATAACGCATAACGCATAACGCATAACGCATAACGCGTAACGCACAACGCATATCGCATAACGCATAACGCATAACGCATAACGCATAACGCCTAACGGATCAGGCATAACGCATAACGCATAATGCATAACACATAACGCATAACGCATTACACACAACGCATATCGCATAACGTATAAGGCATAACGCATAATACATGACGTATAACGCATTATGCATATGCATAACGCATAACGCAAACCCATAAGGCATAAGGCATAACGCATAACGCATAACGCATGTCGGATCACTCATAACGCATGACGTATAACGCATTATGCATAACGCATTACGCATAACGCACAACGCAAACGTATAACGCACAACGCATAACGCATAACGCATAACGCATAACACGTAATGCATAACGCATAACGCATAACGCATAACGCATAACGCATAACGCATAACGCATAACGCATAACGCATAACGCATAACGCATAACGCATAACGCATAACGCATAACGCATAACGCATAACGCATAACGCATAACGCATAACGCATAACGCATAACGCATAACGCATAACGCATAACGCATAACGCATAACGCACAACGCAAACGTATAACGCACAACGCATAATGCATAACGCATAACGCATAACGCATGGCGCATAATTCATAACGCATAACGCAAAACGCATATCGCATAACGCATAACGCATAACGCATAACGCATAACGCATGGCGCATAACTCAAAATGCATAACGCATAACGCATAACGCATAACGCATAACGCATAACGCATAACGCATAACGCACAACGCATATCGCATAACGTATAAGGCATAACGCATAATACATAACGTATAACGCATTATGCATAACGCATAACGCATAACGCATAATGCATAACCCATAACGCAAACCCATAAGGCATAAGGCATAACGCATGTCGGATCACTCATAACGCATAACGCATAACGCATAAAGCATAAAGCATAAAGCATAAAGCATAACGTATAACGCATAACGCATATCGCATAACGCATAACGCATAACGCATAACGCATAACGCATAACGCATAACGCATAACGCACAACGCATATCGCATAACGCATAACGGATAACGCATAACGCATGGCGCATAACGCATAACGCATGGCGCATAACTCAAAATGCATAACGCATAACGCATAACGCAAACGTATAACGCACAACGCATAACGAATACAGCAAAACGCATAATGCTTAACGCATAACGGATCACGCATAACGCATAACGCACAACGCATATCGCATAACGCATAACACGTAACGCATAACGCATAACGCATAACGCATAACGCATAACGCATAACGCATAACGCATAACGCATAACGCATAACGCATAACGCATAACGCATAACGCATAACGCATAACGCATAACGCATAACGCATAACGCATAACGCATAACGCATAACGCATAACGCATAACGCACAACGCAAACGTATAACGCACAACGCATAATGCATAACGCATAACGCATAACGCATAACGCATGGCGCATAACGCAAAATGCATAACGCATAACGCATAACGCATAATTCATAACGCATAACGCAAAACGCATATCGCATAACGCATAACGCATAACGCATAACGCATAACGCATAACGCATGGAGCATAACTCAAAATGCATAACGCATAACGCATAACGCATGGCGCATAACTCAAAATGCATAACGCATAACGCATAACGCATAACGCATAACGCATAACGCATAACGCATAACGCACAACGCATATCGCATAACGTATAAGGCATAACGCATAATACATAACGTATAACGCATTATGCATAACGCATAACGCATAACGCATAATGCATAATCCATAACGCAAACCCATAAGGCATAACGCATAACGCATAACGCATAACGCATAACGCATGTCGGATCACTCATAACGCATAACGCATAACGCATAAAGCATAAAGCATGACGTATAACGCATAACGCATATCGCATAACGCATAACGCATAACCCATAACGCATAAAGCATAATGCATAACGCATAACGCATAACGCATAACGCATAACGCATAACGCATAACGCATAACGCATAACGCATAACGCATAACGCATAACGCGTAACGCACAACGCATATCGCATAACGCATAACGCATAACGCATAACGCATAACGCCTAACGGATCAGGCATAACGCATAACGCATAATGCATAACACATAACGCATAACGCATAACACACAACGCATATCGCATAACGTATAAGGCATAACGCATAATACATGACGTATAACGCATTATGCATATGCATAACGCATAACGCAAACCCATAAGGCATAAGGCATAACGCATAACGCATAACGCATGTCGGATCACTCATAACGCATAACGCATAACGCATAAAGCATAAAGCATAACGTATAACGCATAACGCATATCGCATAACGCATAACGCATAACCCATAACGCAAAACGCATAACGCATAACGCATAACGCATAACGCATAACGAATAACGCATAACGCATAACGCATAACGCATAACGCATAACGCATAACGCATAACGCATAACGCATAACGCATAACGCATAACGCATAACGCATAACGTATAACGCATAACGCATATCGCATAACGCATAACGAATAACGCATAACGCATAACGCATAACGCATAACGCATAACGCCTTACGGATCAGGCATAACGCATAACGCATAATGCATAACACATAACGCATAACGCATAACGCATAACGCATAACGCATAACGCATAACGCATAACGCATAACGCATAACGCATAACGCATAACGCATAACGCATAACGCATAACGCATAACGCATAACGCATAACGCATAACGCATAACGCATAACGCATAACGCATAACGCATAACGCATAACGCATAACGCATAACGCATAACGCATAACGCATAACGCATAACGCATAACGCATAACGTATAACGCATAACGCATATCGCATAACGCATAACGCATAACGCATAACGCATAACGCATAACGCATAACGCATAACGCATAACGCATAACGCCTTACGGATCAGGCATAACGCATAACGCATAACGCATAACGTATAACGCATAACGCATAACGCATAACACGTAATGCATAACGCATAACGCATAACGTATAACGCATAACGCATAACGCATAACGCATAACGCATAACGCATAACGCATAACGCATAACGCATAACGCATAACGCACAACGCATAACGCACAACACAAACGTATAACGCACAACGCACAATGCATAACGCATAACGCATAACGCATAACGCATGGCGCATAATTCATAACGCATAACGCAAAACGCATATCGCATAACGCATAACGCATAACGCATGGCGCATAACTCAAAATGCATAACGCATAACGCATAACGCATGGCGCATAACTCAAAATGCATAACGCATAACGCATAACGCATAATGCATAACGCATAACGCATAACGCATAACGCACAACGCATAACGCATATCGAATAACGCATAACGTGTAACTCATAACGCATAACGCATAAAGCATAATGCTTAACGCATAACGCATAACGCTTATCGCATAACGCATAACGCATAACGTATAACGCATAACGCATACCGTATAACGCATAACGCATAATGCATAACGCAAACGTATAACGCACAACGCATAACGCATAACGAACAACGGATAACGCATAACGCATAACGAATACCGCAAAACGTATATCGCCTAACACATAACGGATCACGCATAACGCATAAAGAATAACGTATAGAGCATAACGCATAACGCATAACGCATAACGCATAACGCATACCGTATAACGCATAACGCATAACGCATAACGCATAACGCATAACGCATAACGCATAACGCATAACGCATAACGCACAACGCATATCGCATAACGCATAACGCATAACGCATAACGCATAACGCATAACGCATAACGCCTAACGGATCAGGCATAACGCATAACGCATAATGCATAACACATAACGCATAACGCATTACGCACAACGCATATCGCATAACGTATAAGGCATAACGCATAATACATGACGTATAACGCATTATGCATAACGCATAACGCATAACGCAAACCCATAAGGCATAAGGCATAACGCATAACGCATAACGCATGTCGGATCACTCATAACGCATAACGCATAACGCATAAAGCATAAAGCATAACGTATAACGCATAACGCATATCGCATAACGCATAACGCATAACCCATAACGCATAACGCATAACGCATAACGCATAACGCATAACGCATAACGCATAACGCATAACGCATAACGCATAACGCATAACGCATAACGCATAACGCATAACGTATAACGCATAACGCATATCGCATAACGCATAACACATAACGCATAACGCATAACGCATAACGCATAACGCATAACGCATAACGCATAACGCATAACGCATAACGCCTTACGGATCAGGCATAACACATAACGCATAACGCATAACGCATAACGCATAACGCATAACGCATAACGCATAACGCATAACGCATAACGCATAACACATAACGCATAACGCAAACCCATAAGGCATAAGGCATAACGCATAACGCATAACGCATAACGCATGTCGGATCACTCATAACGCATAACGCATAACGCATAAAGCATAAAGCATAACGTATAACGCATAACGCATATCGCATAACGCATAACGCATAACCCATAACGCATAACGCATAACGCATAACGCATAACGCATAACGCATAACGCATAACGCATAACGCATAACGCATAACGCATAACGCATGGCGCATAACGCAAAATGCATAACGCATAACGCATAACGCATAACGCATAAGGCATTACGCATAACGCATAACGCATAACGCATAACGCACAACGCATATCGCATAACGCATAACGCAAAATGCATAACCCATAACGCATAACGCATAACGCATAACGCATAACGCATAACGCATAAAGCATAAAGCATAATGCATAACGCATAACGCATAACGCATAACGCATAACGCATAACGCATAACGCATAACGCATAACGCATAACGCACAACGCATATCGCATAACGCATAACGCATAACGCATAACGCATAACGCATAACGCATAACGCATAACGCATAACGCATAACGCATGGCGCATAACGCAAAATGCATAACGCATAACCCATAACGCATAACGCATAACGCATAACGCATAACGAATAACGCATAACGCATAACGCATAACGCATAACGCACAACGCATAACGCACAACGCAAACGTATAACGCACAACGCACAATGCATAACGCATAACGCATAACGCATAACGCATGGCGCATAATTCATAACGCATAACGCAAAACGCATATCGCATAACGCATAACGCATAACGCATAACGCATGGCGCATAACTCAAAATGCATAACGCATAACGCATAACGCATGGCGCATAACTCAAAATGCATAACGCATAACGCATAACGCATAATGCATAACGCATAACGCATAACGCATAACGCACAACGCATATCGCATAACGTATAAGGCATAACGCATAATACATAACGTATAACGCATTATGCATAACGCATAACGCATAACCCATAACGCATAATGCATAACCCATAACGCAAACCCATAAGGCATAAGGCATAACGCATGTCGGATCACTCATAACGCATAACGCATAACGCATAAAGCATAAAGCATAAAGCATAACGTATAACGCATAACGCATATCGCATAACGCATAACGCATAACCCATAACGCATAAAGCATAATGCATAACGCATAACGCATGGCGCATAACGCATAACGCATGGCGCATAACTCAAAATGCATAACGCATAACGCATAACGCATAACGCAAACGTATAACGCACAACGCATAACGAATACAGCAAAACGCATAATGCTTAACGCATAACGGATCACGCATAACGCATAACGCATAACGCATAACGCATAACGCATAACGCATAACGCATATCGAATAACGCATAACGTGTAACTCATAACGCATAACGCATAAAGCATAATGCTTAACGCATAACGCATAACGCTTATCGCATAACGCATAACGCATAACGTATAACGCATAACGCATAACGCAAAACGCATAACGCATAACGCATAACGCATAACGCATAACGCATAACGCACAACGCATATCGCATAACGCATAACGCATAACGCATAACGCATAACGCATAACGCATAACGCATAACGCCTAACGGATCAGGCATAACGCATAACGCATAATGCATAACACATAACGCATAACGCACAACGCATATCGCATAACGTATAAAGCATAACGCATAATACATAACGTATAACGCATTATGCATAACGCATAACGCATAATGCATAACGCATAACGCATAACGCATAACGCACAACGCATATCGCATAACGTATAAAGCATAACGCATAATACATAACGTATAACGCATTATGCATAACGCATAACGCATAACGCATAACGCATAATGCATAACCCATAACGCAAACCCATAAGGCATAAGGCATAACGCATGTCGGATCACTCATAACGCATAACGCATAACGCATAAAGCATAAAGCATAAAGCATAACGTATAACGCATAACGCATAATGCATAACGCATAACGCATAACGCATAACGCATGGCGCATAACGCAAAATGCATAACGCATAACGCATAACGCATAATTCATAACGCATAACGCAAAACGCATATCGCATAACGCATAACGCATAACGCATAACGCATAACGCATAACGCTTAACGCATATCGAATAACGCATAACGTGTAACTCATAACGCATAACGCATAAAGCATAATGCTTAACGCATAACGCATAACGCTTATCGCATAACGCATAACGCATAACGTATAACGCATAACGCATACCGTATAACGCATAACGCATAATGCATAACGCAAACGTATAACGCACAACGCATAACGCATAACGAACAACGGATAACGCATAACGCATAACGCATAACGAATACCGCAAAACGTATATCGCCTAACACATAACGGATCACGCATAACGCATAACGCATAACGTATAGAGCATAACGCATAACGCATAACGCATAACGCATAACGCATACCGTATAACGCATAACGCATAACGCATAACGCATAACGCATAACGCATAACGCATAACGCATAACGCATAACGCACAACGCATATCGCATAACGCATAACGCATAACGCATAACGCATAACGCATAACGCATAACGCCTAACGGATCAGGCATAACGCATAACGCATAATGCATAACACATAACGCATAACGCATTACGCACAACGCATATCGCATAACGTATAAGGCATAACGCATAATACATGACGTATAACGCATTATGCATAACGCATAACGCATAACGCAATCCCATAAGGCATAAGGCATAACGCATAACGCATAACGCATGTCGGATCACTCATAACGCATAACGCATAACGCATAAAGCATAAAGCATAAAGCATAACGTATAACGCATAACGCATATCGCATAACGCATAACGCATAACGCATAACGCATAACGCATAACGCATAACGCATAACGCATAACGCATAACGCATAACGCATACCGTATAACGCATAACGCATAACGCATAACGCATAACGCATAACGCATAACGCATAACGCATAACGCACAACGCATATCGCATAACGCATAACGCATAACGCATAACGCATAACGCATAACGCATAACGCCTAACGGATCAGGCATAACGCATAACGCATAATGCATAACACATAACGCATAACGCATTACGCACAACGCATATCGCATAACGTATAAGGCATAACGCATAATACATGACGTATAACGCATTATGCATAACGCATTACGCATAACGCATAACGCAAACGTATAACGCACAACGCATAACGCATAACGCATAACGCATAACACGTAATGCATAACGCATAACGCATAACGCATAACGCATAACGCATAACGCATAACGCATAACGCATAACGCATAACGCATAACGCATAACGCATAACGCATAACGCATAACGCATAACGCATAACGCATAACGCATAACGCACAACGCAAACGTATAACGCACAACGCATAATGCATAACGCATAACGCATAACGCATAACGCATGGCGCATAAGTCATAACGCATAACGCAAAACGCATATCGCATAACGCATAACGCATAACGCATAACGCATAACGCATGGCGCATAACTCAAAATGCATAACGCATAACGCATAACGCATAACGCATAACGCATAACGCATAACGCATAACGCACAACGCATATCGCATAACGTATAAGGCATAACGCATAATACATAACGTATAACGCATTATGCATAACGCATAACGCATAACGCATAATGCATAACCCATAACGCAAACCCATAAGGCATAAGGCATAACGCATGTCGGATCACTCATAACGCATAACGCATAACGCATAAAGCATAAAGCATAAAGCATAAAGCATAACGTATAACGCATAACGCATAACGCATAACGCATAACGCATAACGCATAACGCATAACGCATAACGCATAACGCATAACGCATAACGCACAACGCATATCGCATAACGCATAACGGATAACGCATAACGCATGGCGCATAACGCATAACGCATGGCGCATAACTCAAAATGCATAACGCATAACGCATAACGCAAACGAATAACGCACAACGCATAACGAATACAGCAAAACGCATAATGCTTAACGCATAACGGATCACGCATAACGCATAACGCACAACGCATATCGCATAACGCATAACACGTAACGCATAACGCATAACGCATAACGCATAACGCATAACGCATAACGCATAACGCATAACGCATAACGCATAACGCATAACGCATAACGCATAACGCATAACGCATAACGCATAACGCATAACGCACAACGCAAACGTATAACGCACAACGCATAATGCATAACGCATAACGCATAACGCATAACGCATGGCGCATAACGCAAAATGCATAACGCATAACGCATAACGCATAATTCATAACGCATAACGCAAAACGCATATCGCATAACGCATAACGCATAACGCATAACGCATGGAGCATAACTCAAAATGCATAACGCATAACGCATAACGCATGGCGCATAACTCAAAATGCATAACGCATAACGCATAACGCATAACGCATAACGCATAACGCATAACGCATAACGCACAACGCATATCGCATAACGTATAAGGCATAACGCATAATACATAACGTATAACGCATTATGCATAACGCATAACGCATAACGCATAATGCATAATCCATAACGCAAACCCATAAGGCATAACGCATAACGCATAACGCATAACGCATAACGCATGTCGGATCACTCATAACGCATAACGCATAACGCATAAAGCATAAAGCATGACGTATAACGCATAACGCATATCGCATAACGCATAACGCATAACCCATAACGCATAAAGCATAATGCATAACGCATAACGCATAACGCATAACGCATAACGCATAACGCATAACGCATAACGCATAACGCATAACGCATAACGCATAACGCGTAACGCACAACGCATATCGCATAACGCATAACGCATAACGCATAACGCATAACGCCTAACGGATCAGGCATAACGCATAACGCATAATGCATAACACATAACGCATAACGCATTACACACAACGCATATCGCATAACGTATAAGGCATAACGCATAATACATGACGTATAACGCATTATGCATATGCATAACGCATAACGCAAACCCATAAGGCATAAGGCATAACGCATAACGCATAACGCATGTCGGATCACTCATAACGCATGACGTATAACGCATTATGCATAACGCATTACGCATAACGCACAACGCAAACGTATAACGCACAACGCATAACGCATAACGCATAACGCATAACGCATAACACGTAATGCATAACGCATAACGCATAACGCATAACGCATAACGCATAACGCATAACGCATAACGCATAACGCATAACGCATAACGCATAACGCATAACGCATAACGCATAACGCATAACGCATAACGCATAACGCATAACGCATAACGCATAACGCATAACGCATAACGCATAACGCATAACGCATAACGCATAACGCATAACGCACAACGCAAACGTATAACGCACAACGCATAATGCATAACGCATAACGCATAACGCATGGCGCATAATTCATAACGCATAACGCAAAACGCATATCGCATAACGCATAACGCATAACGCATAACGCATAACGCATGGCGCATAACTCCAAATGCATAACGCATAACGCATAACGCATAACGCATAACGCATAACGCATAACGCATAACGCACAACGCATATCGCATAACGTATAAGGCATAACGCATAATACATAACGTATAACGCATTATGCATAACGCATAACGCATAACGCATAATGCATAACCCATAACGCAAACCCATAAGGCATAAGGCATAACGCATGTCGGATCACTCATAACGCATAACGCATAACGCATAAAGCATAAAGCATAAAGCATAAAGCATAACGTATAACGCATAACGCATATCGCATAACGCATAACGCATAACGCATAACGCATAACGCATAACGCATAACGCATAACGCACAACGCATATCGCATAACGCATAACGGATAACGCATAACGCATGGCGCATAACGCATAACGCACAACGCATATCGCATAACGCATAACGGATAACGCATAACGCATGGCGCATAACGCATAACGCATGGCGCATAACTCAAAATGCATAACGCATAACGCATAACGCAAACGAATAACGCACAACGCATAACGAATACAGCAAAACGCATAATGCTTAACGCATAACGGATCACGCATAACGCATAACGCACAACGCATATCGCATAACGCATAACACGTAACGCATAACGCATAACGCATAACGCATAACGCATAACGCATAACGCATAACGCATAACGCATAACGCATAACGCATAACGCATAACGCATAACGCATAACGCATAACGCATAACGCATAACGCACAACGCAAACGTATAACGCACAACGCATAATGCATAACGCATAACGCATAACGCATAACGCATGGCGCATAACGCAAAATGCATAACGCATAACGCATAACGCATAATTCATAACGCATAACGCAAAACGCATATCGCATAACGCATAACGCATAACGCATAACGCATGGAGCATAACTCAAAATGCATAACGCATAACGCATAACGCATGGCGCATAACTCAAAATGCATAACGCATAACGCATAACGCATAACGCATAACGCATAACGCATAACGCATAACGCACAACGCATATCGCATAACGTATAAGGCATAACGCATAATACATAACGTATAACGCATTATGCATAACGCATAACGCATAACGCATAATGCATAATCCATAACGCAAACCCATAAGGCATAACGCATAACGCATAACGCATAACGCATAACGCATGTCGGATCACTCATAACGCATAACGCATAACGCATAAAGCATAAAGCATGACGTATAACGCATAACGCATATCGCATAACGCATAACGCATAACCCATAACGCATAAAGCATAATGCATAACGCATAACGCATAACGCATAACGCATAACGCATAACGCATAACGCATAACGCATAACGCATAACGCATAACGCATAACGCGTAACGCACAACGCATATCGCATAACGCATAACGCATAACGCATAACGCATAACGCCTAACGGATCAGGCATAACGCATAACGCATAATGCATAACACATAACGCATAACGCATTACACACAACGCATATCGCATAACGTATAAGGCATAACGCATAATACATGACGTATAACGCATTATGCATATGCATAACGCATAACGCAAACCCATAAGGCATAAGGCATAACGCATAACGCATAACGCATGTCGGATCACTCATAACGCATGACGTATAACGCATTATGCATAACGCATTACGCATAACGCACAACGCAAACGTATAACGCACAACGCATAACGCATAACGCATAACGCATAACGCATAACACGTAATGCATAACGCATAACGCATAACGCATAACGCATAACGCATAACGCATAACGCATAACGCATAACGCATAACGCATAACGCATAACGCATAACGCATAACGCATAACGCATAACGCATAACGCATAACGCATAACGCATAACGCATAACGCATAACGCATAACGCATAACGCATAACGCATAACGCATAACGCATAACGCATAACGCACAACGCAAACGTATAACGCACAACGCATAATGCATAACGCATAACGCATAACGCATGGCGCATAATTCATAACGCATAACGCAAAACGCATATCGCATAACGCATAACGCATAACGCATAACGCATAACGCATGGCGCATAACTCCAAATGCATAACGCATAACGCATAACGCATAACGCATAACGCATAACGCATAACGCATAACGCATAACGCATATCGCATAACGTATAAGGCATAACGCATAATACATAACGTATAACGCATTATGCATAACGCATAACGCATAACGCATAATGCATAACCCATAACGCAAACCCATAAGGCATAAGGCATAACGCATGTCGGATCACTCATAACGCATAACGCATAACGCATAAAGCATAAAGCATAAAGCATAAAGCATAACGTATAACGCATAACGCATATCGCATAACGCATAACGCATAACGCATAACGCATAACGCATAACGCATAACGCATAACGCACAACGCATATCGCATAACGCATAACGGATAACGCATAACGCATGGCGCATAACGCATAACGCATGGCGCATAACTCAAAATGCATAACGCATAACGCATAACGCAAACGTATAACGCACAACGCATAACGAATACAGCAAAACGCATAATGCTTAACGCATAACGGATCACGCATAACGCATAACGCACAACGCATATCGCATAACGCATAACACGTAACGCATAACGCATAACGCATAACGCATAACGCATAACGCATAACGCATAACGCGTAACGCACAACGCATATCGCATAACGCATAACGCATAACGCATAACGCATAACGCCTAACGGATCAGGCATAACGCATAACGCATAATGCATAACACATAACGCATAACGCATTACACACAACGCATATCGCATAACGTATAAGGCATAACGCATAATACATGACGTATAACGCATTATGCATATGCATAACGCATAACGCAAACCCATAAGGCATAAGGCATAACGCATAACGCATAACGCATGTCGGATCACTCATAACGCATGACGTATAACGCATTATGCATAACGCATTACGCATAACGCACAACGCAAACGTATAACGCACAACGCATAAAGCATAACGCATAACGCATAACACATAAAGCATAACGCATAACGCATAACGCATAACGCATAACGCATAACGCATAACGCATAACGCATAACGCATAACGCATAACGCATAACGCATAACGCATAACGCATAACGCATAACGCATAACGCATAACGCATAACGCATAACGCATAACGTATAACGCATAACGCATAACGCATAACGCATAACGCACAACGCAAACGTATAACGCACAACGCATAATGCATAACGCATAACGCATAACGCATGGCGCATAATTCATAACGCATAACGCAAAACGCATATCGCATAACGCATAACGCATAACGCATAACGCATAACGCATGGCGCATAACTCAAAATGCATAACGCATAACGCATAACGCATAACGCATAACGCATAACGCATAACGCATAACGCACAACGCATATCGCATAACGTATAAGGCATAACGCATAATACATAACGTATAACGCATTATGCATAACGCATAACGCATAACGCATAATGCATAACCCATAACGCAAACCCATAAGGCATAAGGCATAACGCATGTCGGATCACTCATAACGCATAACGCATAACGCATAAAGCATAAAGCATAAAGCATAAAGCATAACGTATAACGCATAACGCATATCGCATAACGCATAACGCATAACGCATAACGCATAACGCATAACGCATAACGCATAACGCACAACGCATATCGCATAACGCATAACGCATAACGCATAACGCATGGCGCATAACGCATAACGCATGGCGCATAACTCAAAATGCATAACGCATAACGCATAACGCAAACGTATAACGCACAACGCATAACGAATACAGCAAAACGCATAATGCTTAACGCATAACGGATCACGCATAACGCATAACGCACAACGCATATCGCATAACGCATAACACATAACGCATAACGCATAACGCATAACGCATAACGCATAACGCATAACGCATAACGCATAACGCATAACGCATAACGCATAACGCATAACTCATAACGCATAACGCATAACGCATAACGCATAACGCATAACGCATAACGCATAACGCATAACGCATAACGCATAACGCATAACGCACAACGCAAACGTATAACGCACAACGCATAATGCATAACGCATAACGCATAACGCATAACGCATGGCGCATAATGCAAAATGCATAACGCATAACGCATAACGCATAATTCATAACGCATAACGCAAAACGCATATCGCATAACGCATAACGCATAACGCATAACGCATAACGCATGGAGCATAACTCAAAATGCATAACGCATAACGCATAACGCATGGCGCATAACTCAAAATGCATAACGCATAACGCATAACGCATAACGCATAACGCATAACGCATAACGCATAACGCACAACGCATATCGCATAACGTATAAGGCATAACGCATAATACATAACGTATAACGCATTATGCATAACGCATAACGCATAACGCATAATGCATAATCCATAACGCAAACCCATAAGGCATAACGCATAACGCATAACGCATAACGCATAACGCATGTCGGATCACTCATAACGCATAACGCATAACGCATAAAGCATAAAGCATGACGTATAACGCATAACGCATATCGCATAACGCATAACGCATAACCCATAACGCATAAAGCATAATGCATAACGCATAACGCATAACGCATAACGCATAACGCATAACGCATAACGCATAACGCATAACGCATAACGCATAACGCATAACGCGTAACGCACAACGCATATCGCATAACGCATAACGCATAACGCATAACGCATAACGCCTAACGGATCAGGCATAACGCATAACGCATAATGCATAACACATAACGCATAACGCATTACACACAACGCATATCGCATAACGTATAAGGCATAACGCATAATACATGACGTATAACGCATTATGCATATGCATAACGCATAACGCAAACCCATAAGGCATAAGGCATAACGCATAACGCATAACGCATGTCGGATCACTCATAACGCATAACGCATAACGCATAAAGCATAAAGCATAACGTATAACGCATAACGCATATCGCATAACGCATAACGCATAACCCATAACGCAAAACGCATAACGCATAACGCATAACGCATAACGCATAACGAATAACGCATAACGCATAACGCATAACGCATAACGCATAACGCATAACGCATAACGCATAACGCATAACGCATAACGCATAACGCATAACGCATAACGTATAACGCATAACGCATATCGCATAACGCATAACGAATAACGCATAACGCATAACGCATAACGCATAACGCATAACGCCTAACGGATCAGGCATAACGCATAACGCATAATGCATAACACATAACGCATAACGCATAACGCATAACGCATAACGCATAACGCATAACGCATAACGCATAACGCATAACGCATAACGCATAACGCATAACGCATAACGCATAACGCATAACGCATAACGCATAACGCATAACGCATAACGCATAACGCATAACGCATAACGCATAACGCATAACGCATAACGCATAACGCATAACGCATAACGCATAACGCATAACGCATAACGCATAACGTATAACGCATAACGCATATCGCATAACGCATAACGCATAACGCATAACGCATAACGCATAACGCATAACGCATAACGCATAACGCATAACGCCTTACGGATCAGGCATAACGCATAACGCATAACGCATAACGTATAACGCATAACGCATAACGCATAACACGTAATGCATAACGCATAACGCATAACGTATAACGCATAACGCATAACGCATAACGCATAACGCATAACGCATAACGCATAACGCATAACGCATAACGCATAACGCACAACGCATAACGCACAACACAAACGTATAACGCACAACGCACAATGCATAACGCATAACGCATAACGCATAACGCATGGCGCATAATTCATAACGCATAACGCAAAACGCATATCGCATAACGCATAACGCATAACGCATGGCGCATAACTCAAAATGCATAACGCATAACGCATAACGCATGGCGCATAACTCAAAATGCATAACGCATAACGCATAACGCATAATGCATAACGCATAACGCATAACGCATAACGCACAACGCATAACGCATATCGAATAACGCATAACGTGTAACTCATAACGCATAACGCATAAAGCATAATGCTTAACGCATAACGCATAACGCTTATCGCATAACGCATAACGCATAACGTATAACGCATAACGCATACCGTATAACGCATAACGCATAATGCATAACGCAAACGTATAACGCACAACGCATAACGCATAACGAACAACGGATAACGCATAACGCATAACGAATACCGCAAAACGTATATCGCCTAACACATAACGGATCACGCATAACGCATAAAGAATAACGTATAGAGCATAACGCATAACGCATAACGCATAACGCATAACGCATACCGTATAACGCATAACGCATAACGCATAACGCATAACGCATAACGCATAACGCATAACGCATAACGCATAACGCACAACGCATATCGCATAACGCATAACGCATAACGCATAACGCATAACGCATAACGCATAACGCCTAACGGATCAGGCATAACGCATAACGCATAATGCATAACACATAACGCATAACGCATTACGCACAACGCATATCGCATAACGTATAAGGCATAACGCATAATACATGACGTATAACGCATTATGCATAACGCATAACGCATAACGCAAACCCATAAGGCATAAGGCATAACGCATAACGCATAACGCATGTCGGATCACTCATAACGCATAACGCATAACGCATAAAGCATAAAGCATAACGTATAACGCATAACGCATATCGCATAACGCATAACGCATAACCCATAACGCATAACGCATAACGCATAACGCATAACGCATAACGCATAACGCATAACGCATAACGCATAAAGCATAACGCATAACGCATAACGCATAACGCATAACGCATAACGTATAACGCATAACGCATATCGCATAACGCATAACACATAACGCATAACGCATAACGCATAACGCATAACGCATAACGCATAACGCATAACGCATAACGCATAACGCCTTACGGATCAGGCATAACACATAACGCATAATGCATAACGCATAACGCATAACGCATAACGCATAACGCATAACGCATAACGCATAACGCATAACGCATAACGCATAACGCAAACCCATAAGGCATAAGGCATAACGCATAACGCATAACGCATAACGCATGTCGGATCACTCATAACGCATAACGCATAACGCATAAAGCATAAAGCATAACGTATAACGCATAACGCATATCGCATAACGCATAACGCATAACCCATAACGCATAACGCATAACGCATAACGCATAACGCATAACGCATAACGCATAACGCATAACGCATAACGCATAACGCATAACGCATGGCGCATAACGCAAAATGCATAACGCATAACGCATAACGCATAACGCATAAGGCATTACGCATAACGCATAACGCATAACGCATAACGCACAACGCATATCGCATAACGCATAACGCAAAATGCATAACCCATAACGCATAACGCATAACGCATAACGCATAACGCATAACGCATAAAGCATAAAGCATAATGCATAACGCATAACGCATAACGCATAACGCATAACGCATAACGCATAACGCATAACGCATAACGCATAACGCACAACGCATATCGCATAACGCATAACGCATAACGCATAACGCATAACGCATAACGCATAACGCATAACGCATAACGCATAACGCATGGCGCATAACGCAAAACGCATAACCCATAACCCATAACGCATAACGCATAACGCATAACGCATAACGAATAACGCATAACGCATAACGCATAACGCATAACGCACAACGCATAACGCACAACGCAAACGTATAACGCACAACGCACAATGCATAACGCATAACGCATAACGCATAACGCATGGCGCATAATTCATAACGCATAACGCAAAACGCATATCGCATAACGCATAACGCATAACGCATAACGCATGGCGCATAACTCAAAATGCATAACGCATAACGCATAACGCATGGCGCATAACTCAAAATGCATAACGCATAACGCATAACGCATAATGCATAACGCATAAAGCATAACGCATAACGCACAACGCATATCGCATAACGTATAAGGCATAACGCATAATACATAACGTATAACGCATTATGCATAACGCATAACGCATAACGCATAACGCATAATGCATAACCCATAACGCAAACCCATAAGGCATAAGGCATAACGCATGTCGGATCACTCATAACGCATAACGCATAACGCATAAAGCATAAAGCATAAAGCATAACGTATAACGCATAACGCATATCGCATAACGCATAACGCATAACCCATAACGCATAAAGCGTAACGCATAACGCATAACGCATATAACGCATGGCGCATAACTCAAAATGCATAACGCATAACGCATAACGCATAACGCAAACGTATAACGCACAACGCATAACGAATACAGCAAAACGCATAATGCTTAACGCATAACGGATCACGCATAACGCATAACGCATAACGCATAACGCATAACGCATAACGCATAACGCATATCGAATAACGCATAACGTGTAACTCATAACGCATAACGCATAAAGCATAATGCTTAACGCATAACGCATAACGCTTATCGCATAACGCATAACGCATAACGTATAACGCATAACGCATAACGCAAAACGCATAACGCATAACGCATAACGCATAACGCATAACGCATAACGCACAACGCATATCGCATAACGCATAACGCATAACGCATAACGCATAACGCATAACGCATAACGCATAACGCCTAACGGATCAGGCATAACGCATAACGCATAATGCATAACACATAACGCATAACGCATTACGCACAACGCATATCGCATAACGTATATGGCATAACGCATAATACATGACGTATAACGCATTATGCATAACGCATAACGCATAACGCAAACCCATAAGGCATAAGGCATAACGCATAACGCATAACGCATGTCGGATCACTCATAACGCATAACGCATAACGCATAAAGAATAAAGCATAACGTATAACGCATAACGCATATCGCATAACGCATAACGCATAACCCATAACGCATAACGCATAACGCATAACGCATAACGCATAACGCATAACGCATAACGCATAACGCATAACGCATAACGCATAACGCATAACGCATAACGCATAACGCATAACGCATAACGTATAACGCATAACGCATATCGCATAACGCATAACACATAACGCATAACGCATAACGCATAACGCATAACGCCTAACGCATGTCGGATCACTCATAACGCATAACGCATAACGCATAAAGCATAAAGCATAACGTATAACGCATAACGCATATCGCATAACGCATAACGCATAACGCATAACGCATAACGCATACCGTATAACGCATAACGCATAACGCATAACGCATAATGCATAACGAATAACGCATAACGCATATCGCATAAAACATAACGCACATCGCATAACGTACAACGTATAACGCATAACGCATAACGCATAACGCATAACGCATAACGCATAACGCATAACGCATAACGCATAACGCATAACGCATAACGCATAACGCATAACGCATATTGCATAACACATAACGCATAACCCATAACGCATAACGCATAACGCATAACGCATACCGCATAACGCATAACGCATAACGCATAACGCATAACGCACAACGCATATCGCATAACGCATAACGCATAACGCATAACGCATAACGCATAACGCACAACGCATATCGCATAACGCATAACGCATAACGCATAACGCATGGCGCATAACGCATAACGCATGGCGCATAACTCAAAATGCATAACGCATAACGCATAACGCATAACGCATAACGCATAACGCATAACGCATAACGCACAACGCATATCGCATAACGCATAACGCATAATGCATAACGCATGGCGCATAACTCAAAATGCATAACGCATAACGCATAACGCATAACGCAAACGTATAACGCACAACGCATAACGAATACAGCAAAACGCATAATGCTTAACGCATAACGGATCACGCATAACGCATAACGCATAACGCATAACGCATAACGCATATCGAATAACGCATAACGTGTAACTCATAACGCATAACGCATAAAGCATAATGCTTAACGCATAACGCATAACGCTTATCGCATAACGCATAACGCATAACGTATAACGCATAACGCATACCGTATAACGCATAACGCATAATGCATAACGCAAACGTATAACGCACAACGCATAACGCATAACGCATAACGCATAACACGTAATGCATAACGCATAACGCATAACGCATAACGCATAACGCATAACGCATAACGCATAACGCATAACGCATAACGCATAACGCATAACGCATAACGCATAACGCATAACGCATAACGCATAACGCATAACGCATAACGCATAACGCATAACGCATAACGCACAACGCAAACGTATAACGCACAACGCATAATGCATAACGCATAACGCATAACGCATAACGCATGGCGCATAATTCATAACGCATAACGCAAAACGCATATCGCATAACGCATAACGCATAACGCATAACGCATAACGCATGGCGCATAACTCAAAATGCATAACGCATAACGCATAACGCATAACGCATAACGCATAACGCATAACGCATAACGCATAACGCATATCGCATAACGTATAAGGCATAACGCATAATACATAACGTATAACGCATTATGCATAACGCATAACGCATAACGCATAATGCATAACCCATAACGCAAACCCATAAGGCATAAGGCATAACGCATGTCGGATCACTCATAACGCATAACGCATAACGCATAAAGCATAAAGCATAAAGCATAAAGCATAACGTATAACGCATAACGCATATCGCATAACGCATAACGCATAACGCATAACGCATAACGCATAACGCATAACGCATAACGCATAACGCACAACGCATATCGCATAACGCATAACGGATAACGCATAACGCATGGCGCATAACGCATAACGCATGGCGCATAACTCAAAATGCATAACGCATAACGCATAACGCAAACGAATAACGCACAACGCATAACGAATACAGCAAAACGCATAATGCTTAACGCATAACGGATCACGCATAACGCATAACGCACAACGCATATCGCATAACGCATAACACGTAACGCATAACGCATAACGCATAACGCATAACGCATAACGCATAACGCATAACGCATAACGCATAACGCATAACGCATAACGCATAACGCATAACGCATAACGCATAACGCATAACGCATAACGCATAACGCATAACGCACAACGCAAACGTATAACGCACAACGCATAATGCATAACGCATAACGCATAACGCATAACGCATGGCGCATAACGCAAAATGCATAACGCATAACGCATAACGCATAATTCATAACGCATAACGCAAAACGCATATCGCATAACGCATAACGCATAACGCATAACGCATGGAGCATAACTCAAAATGCATAACGCATAACGCATAACGCATGGCGCATAACTCAAAATGCATAACGCATAACGCATAACGCATAACGCATAACGCATAACGCATAACGCACAACGCATATCGCATAACGTATAAGGCATAACGCATAATACATAACGTATAACGCATTATGCATAACGCATAACGCATAACGCATAATGCATAATCCATAACGCAAACCCATAAGGCATAACGCATAACGCATAACGCATAACGCATAACGCATAACGCATAACGCATAAAGCATAAAGCATGACGTATAACGCATAACGCATATCGCATAACGCATAACGCATAACCCATAACGCATAAAGCATAATGCATAACGCATAACGCATAACGCATAACGCATAACGCATAACGCATAACGCATAACGCGTAACGCACAACGCATATCGCATAACGCATAACGCATAACGCATAACGCATAACGCCTAACGGATCAGGCATAACGCATAACGCATAATGCATAACACATAACGCATAACGCATTACACACAACGCATATCGCATAACGTATAAGGCATAACGCATAATACATGACGTATAACGCATTATGCATATGCATAACGCATAACGCAAACCCATAAGGCATAAGGCATAACGCATAACGCATAACGCATGTCGGATCACTCATAACGCATGACGTATAACGCATTATGCATAACGCATTACGCATAACGCACAACGCAAACGTATAACGCACAACGCATAACGCATAACGCATAACGCATAACACGTAATGCATAACGCATAACGCATAACGCATAACGCATAACGCATAACGCATAACGCATAACGCATAACGCATAACGCATAACGCATAACGCATAACGCATAACGCATAACGCATAACGCATAACGCATAACGCATAACGCATAACGCATAACGCATAACGCATAACGCACAACGCAAACGTATAACGCACAACGCATAATGCATAACGCATAACGCATAACGCATAACGCATGGCGCATAATTCATAACGCATAACGCAAAACGCATATCGCATAACGCATAACGCATAACGCATAACGCATAACGCATGGCGCATAACTCAAAATGCATAACGCATAACGCATAACGCATAACGCATAACGCATAACGCATAACGCATAACGCATAACGCACAACGCATATCGCATAACGTATAAGGCATAACGCATAATACATAACGTATAACGCATTATGCATAACGCATAACGCATAACGCATAATGCATAACCCATAACGCAAACCCATAAGGCATAAGGCATAACGCATGTCGGATCACTCATAACGCATAACGCATAACGCATAAAGCATAAAGCATAAAGCATAAAGCATAACGTATAACGCATAACGCATATCGCATAACGCATAACGCATAACGCATAACGCATAACGCATAACGCATAACGCATAACGCATAACGCACAACGCATATCGCATAACGCATAACGGATAACGCATAACGCATGGCGCATAACGCATAACGCATGGCGCATAACTCAAAATGCATAACGCATAACGCATAACGCAAACGTATAACGCACAACGCATAACGAATACAGCAAAACGCATAATGCTTAACGCATAACGGATCACGCATAACGCATAACGCACAACGCATATCGCATAACGCATAACACGTAACGCATAACGCATAACGCATAACGCATAACGCATAACGCATAACGCATAACGCATAACGCATAACGCATAACGCATAACGCATAACGCATAACGCATAACGCATAACGCATAACGCATAACGCATAACGCATAACGCATAACGCATAACGCATAACGCATAACGCATAACGCACAACGCAAACGTATAACGCACAACGCATACTGCATAACGCATAACGCATAACGCATAACGCATGGCGCATAACGCAAAATGCATAACGCATAACGCATAACGCATAATTCATAACGCATAACGCAAAACGCATATCGCATAACGCATAACGCATAACGCATAACGCATAACGCATGGAGCATAACTCAAAATGCATAACGCATAACGCATAACGCATGGCGCATAACTCAAAATGCATAACGCATAACGCATAACGCATAACGCATAACGCATAACGCATAACGCATAACGCACAACGCATATCGCATAACGTATAAGGCATAACGCATAATACATAACGTATAACGCATTATGCATAACGCATAACGCATAACGCATAATGCATAATCCATAACGCAAACCCATAAGGCATAACGCATAACGCATAACGCATAACGCATAACGCATGTCGGATCACTCATAACGCATAACGCATAACGCATAAAGCATAAAGCATGACGTATAACGCATAACGCATATCGCATAACGCATAACGCATAACCCATAACGCATAAAGCATAATGCATAACGCATAACGCATAACGCATAACGCATAACGCATAACGCATAACGCATAACGCATAACGCGTAACGCACAACGCATATCGCATAACGCATAACGCATAACGCATAACGCATAACGCCTAACGGATCAGGCATAACGCATAACGCATAATGCATAACACATAACGCATAACGCATTACACACAACGCATATCGCATAACGTATAAGGCATAACGCATAATACATGACGTATAACGCATTATGCATATGCATAACGCATAACGCAAACCCATAAGGCATAAGGCATAACGCATAACGCATAACGCATGTCGGATCACTCATAACGCATAACGCATAACGCATAAAGCATAAAGCATAACGTATAACGCATAACGCATATCGCATAACGCATAACGCATAACCCATAACGCAAAACGCATAACGCATAACGCATAACGCATAACGCATAACGAATAACGCATAACGCATAACGCATAACGCATAACGCATAACGCATTACGCATAACGCATAACGCATAACGCATAACGCATAACGCATAACGCATAACGTATAACGCATAACGCATATCGCATAACGCATAACGAATAACGCATAACGCATAACGCATAACGCATAACGCATAACGCCTTACGGATCAGGCATAACGCATAACGCATAACACGTAATGCATAACGCATAACGCATAACGTATAACGCATAACGCATAACGCATAACGCATAACGCATAACGCATAACGCATAACGCATAACGCATAACGCATAACGCACAACGCATAACGCACAACACAAACGTATAACGCACAACGCACAATGCATAACGCATAACGCATAACGCATAACGCATGGCGCATAATTCATAACGCATAACGCAAAACGCATATCGCATAACGCATAACGCATAACGCATGGCGCATAACTCAAAATGCATAACGCATAACGCATAACGCATGGCGCATAACTCAAAATGCATAACGCATAACGCATAACGCATAATGCATAACGCATAACGCATAACGCATAACGCACAACGCATATCGCATAACGTATAAGGCATAACGCATAATACATAACGTATAACGCATTATGCATAACGCATAACGCATAACGCATAACGCATAATGCATAACCCATAACGCAAACCCATAAGGCATAAGGCATAACGCATGTCGGATCACTCATAACGCATAACGCATAACGCATAAAGCATAAAGCATAAAGCATAACGTATAACGCATAACGCATATCGCATAACGCATAACGCATAACCCATAACGCATAAAGCATAATGCATAACGCATAACGCATAACGCATAACGCATAACGCATAACGCACAACGCATATCGCATAACGCATAACGCATAACGCATAACGCATGGCGCATAACGCATAACGCATGGCGCATAACTCAAAATGCATAACGCATAACGCATAACGCATAACGCAAACGTATAACGCACAACGCATAACGAATACAGCAAAACGCATAATGCTTAACGCATAACGGATCACGCATAACGCATAACGCATAACGCATAACGCATAACGCATATCGAATAACGCATAACGTGTAACTCATAACGCATAACGCATAAAGCATAATGCTTAACGCATAACGCATAACGCTTATCGCATAACGCATAACGCATAACGTATAACGCATAACGCATACCGTATAACGCATAACGCATAATGCATAACGCAAACGTATAACGCACAACGCATAACGCATAACGAACAACGGATAACGCATAACGCATAACGAATACCGCAAAACGTATATCGCCTAACACATAACGGATCACGCATAACGCATAAAGAATAACGTATAGAGCATAACGCATAACGCATAACGCATAACGCATAACGCATACCGTATAACTCATAACGCATAACGCATAACGCATAACGCATAACGCATAACGCATAACGCATAACGCATAACGCACAACGCATATCGCATAACGCATAACGCATAACGCATAACGCATAACGCATAACGCCTAACGGATCAGGCATAACGCATAACGCATAATGCATAACACATAACGCATAACGCATTACGCACAACGCATATCGCATAACGTATAAGGCATAACGCATAATACATGACGTATAACGCATTATGCATAACGCATAACGCATAACGCAAACCCATAAGGCATAAGGCATAACGCATAACGCATAACGCATGTCGGATCACTCATTACGCATAACGCATAACGCATAAAGCATAAAGCATAACGTATAACGCATAACGCATATCGCATAACGCATAACGCATAACCCATAACGCATAACGCATAACGCATAACGCATAACGCATAACGCATAACGCATAACGCATAACGCATAACGCATAACGCATAACGCATAACGCATAACGTATAACGCATAACGCATATCGCATAACGCATAACACATAACGCATAACGCATAACGCATAACGCATAACGCATAACGCATAACGCATAACGCATAACGCATAACGCCTTACGGATCAGGCATAACACATAACGCATAATGCATAACACATAACGCATAACGCATAACGCATAACGCATAACGCATAACGCATAACGCATAACACATAACGCATAACGCAAACCCATAAGGCATAAGGCATAACGCATAACGCATAACGCATAACGCATGTCGGATCACTCATAACGCATAACGCATAACGCATAAAGCATAACGTATAACGCATAACGCATATCGCATAACGCATAACGCATAACCCATAACGCATAACGCATAACGCATAACGCATAACGCATAACGCATAACGCATAACGCATAACGCATAACGCATAACGCATAACGCATGGCGCATAACGCAAAATGCATAACGCATAACGCATAACGCATAACGCATAAGGCATTACGCATAACGCATAACGCATAACGCATAACGCACAACGCATATCGCATAACGCATAACGCAAAATGCATAACCCATAACGCATAACGCATAACGCATAACGCATAACGCATAACGCATAAAGCATAAAGCATAATGCATAACGCATAACGCATAACGCATAACGCATAACGCATAACGCATAACGCATAACGCATAACGCACAACGCATATCGCATATCGCATAACGCATAACGCATAACGCATAACGCATAACGCATAACGCATAACGCATAACGCATAACGCATAACGCATGGCGCATAACGCAAAATGCATAACGCATAACCCATAACGCATAACGCATAACGCATAACGCATAACGAATAACGCATAACGCATAACGCATAACGCATAACGCAGAACGCATAACGCACAACGCAAACGTATAACGCACAACGCACAATGCATAACGCATAACGCATAACGCATAACGCATGGCGCATAATTCATAACGCATAACGCAAAACGCATATCGCATAACGCATAACGCATAACGCATAACGCATGGCGCATAACTCAAAATGCATAACGCATAACGCATAACGCATGGCGCATAACTCAAAATGCATAACGCATAACGCATAACGCATAATGCATAACGCATAACGCATAACGCATAACGCACAACGCATATCGCATAACGTATAAGGCATAACGCATAATACATAACGCATAACGCATTATGCATAACGCATAACGCATAACGCATAACGCATAATGCATAACCCATAACGCAAACCCATAAGGCATAAGGCATAACGCATGTCGGATCACTCATAACGCATAACGCATAACGCATAAAGCATAAAGCATAAAGCATAACGTATAACGCATAACGCATAACGCATAACGCATAACGCATAACCCATAACGCATAAAGCATAATGCATAACGCATAACGCATGGCGCATAACGCATAACGCATGGCGCATAACTCAAAATGCATAACGCATAACGCATAACGCATAACGCAAACGTATAACGCACAACGCATAACGAATACAGCAAAACGCATAATGCTTAACGCATAACGGATCACGCATAACGCATAACGCATAACGCATAACGCATAACGCATAACGCATAACGCATATCGAATAACGCATAACGTGTAACTCATAACGCATAACGCATAAAGCATAATGCTTAACGCATAACGCATAACGCTTATCGCATAACGCATAACGCATAACGTATAACGCATAACGCATAACGCATAACGCATAACGCATAACGCATAACGCATAACGCATAACGCATAACGCACAACGCATATCGCATAACGCATAACGCATAACGCATAACGCATAACGCATAACGCATAACGCATAACGCCTAACGGATCAGGCATAACGCATAACGCATAATGCATAACACATAACGCATAACGCATTACGCACAACGCATATCGCATAACGTATATGGCATAACGCATAATACATGACGTATAACGCATTATGCATAACGCATAACGCATAACGCAAACCCATAAGGCATAAGGCATAACGCATAACGCATAACGCATGTCGGATCACTCATAACGCATAACGCATAACGCATAACGCATAACGCATAACGCATAACGCATAACGCATAACGCATAACGCATAACGCATAACGCATAACGCATAACGCATAACGCATAACGCATAACGCATAACGCATAACGTATAACGCATAACGCATATCGCATAACGCATAACACATAACGCATAACGCATAACGCATAACGCATAACGCATAACGCATGTCGGATCACTCATAACGCATAACGCATAACGCATAAAGCATAAAGCATAACGTATAACGCATAACGCATATCGCATAACGCATAACGCATAACGCATAACGCATAACGCATACCGTATAACGCATAACGCATAACGCATAACGCATAATGCATAACGAATAACGCATAACGCATATCGCATAAAACATAACGCACATCGCATATCGCATAACGCATAACGCATAACGCATAACGCATAACGCATAACGCCTAACGGATCAGGCATAACGCATAACGCATAACGCATGTCGGATCACTCATAACGCATAACGCATAACGCATAAAGCATAAAGCATAACGTATAACGCATAACGCATATCGCATAACGCATAACGCATAACGCATAACGCATAACGCATACCGTATAACGCATAACGCATAACGCATAACGCATAATGCATAACGAATAACGCATAACGCATATCGCATAAAACATAACGCACATCGCATATCGCATAACGCATAAGGCATAACGCATAACGCATAACGCATAACGCCTAACGGATCAGGCATAACGCTTAACGCATAATGCATAACACATAACGCATAACGCATTACGCACAACGCATATCGCATAACGTATAAGGCATAACGCATAATACATGACGTATAACGCATTATGCATAACGCATAACGCATAACGCAAACCCATAAGGCATAAGGCATAACGCATAACGCATAACGCATGTCGGATCACTCATTACGCATAACGCATAACGCATAAAGCATAAAGCATAACGTATAACGCATAACGCATATCGCATAACGCATAACGCATAACCCATAACGCATAACGCATAACGCATAACGCATAACGCATAACGCATAACGCATAACGCATAACGCATAACGCATAACGCATAACGCATAACGCATAACGTATAACGCATAACGCATATCGCATAACGCATAACACATAACGCATAACGCATAACGCATAACGCATAACGCATAACGCATAACGCATAACGCATAACGCATAACGCCTTACGGATCAGGCATAACACATAACGCATAATGCATAACACATAACGCATAACGCATAACGCATAACGCATAACGCATAACGCATAACGCATAACACATAACGCATAACGCAAACCCATAAGGCATAAGGCATAACGCATAACGCATAACGCATAACGCATGTCGGATCACTCATAACGCATAACGCATAACGCATAAAGCATAACGTATAACGCATAACGCATATCGCATAACGCATAACGCATAACCCATAACGCATAACGCATAACGCATAACGCATAACGCATAACGCATAACGCATAACGCATAACGCATAACGCATAACGCATGGCGCATAACGCAAAATGCATAACGCATAACGCATAACGCATAACGCATAAGGCATTACGCATAACGCATAACGCATAACGCATAACGCACAACGCATATCGCATAACGCATAACGCAAAATGCATAACCCATAACGCATAACGCATAACGCATAACGCATAACGCATAACGCATAAAGCATAAAGCATAATGCATAACGCATAACGCATAACGCATAACGCATAACGCATAACGCATAACGCATAACGCATAACGCACAACGCATATCGCATATCGCATAACGCATAACGCATAACGCATAACGCATAACGCATAACGCATAACGCATAACGCATAACGCATAACGCATGGCGCATAACGCAAAATGCATAACGCATAACGCATAACGCATAACGCATAACGCATAACGCATAACGAATAACGCATAACGCATAACGCATAACGCATAACGCAGAACGCATAACGCACAACGCAAACGTATAACGCACAACGCACAATGCATAACGCATAACGCATAACGCATAACGCATGGCGCATAATTCATAACGCATAACGCAAAACGCATATCGCATAACGCATAACGCATAACGCATAACGCATGGCGCATAACTCAAAATGCATAACGCATAACGCATAACGCATGGCGCATAACTCAAAATGCATAACGCATAACGCATAACGCATAATGCATAACGCATAACGCATAACGCATAACGCACAACGCATATCGCATAACGTATAAGGCATAACGCATAATACATAACGTATAACGCATTATGCATAACGCATAACGCATAACGCATAACGCATAATGCATAACCCATAACGCAAACCCATAAGGCATAAGGCATAACGCATGTCGGATCACTCATAACGCATAACGCATAACGCATAAAGCAT
Organism: Lasioglossum morio; assembly: GCA_916610235.2. Taxonomy (NCBI): domain Eukaryota; kingdom Metazoa; phylum Arthropoda; class Insecta; order Hymenoptera; family Halictidae; genus Lasioglossum; species Lasioglossum morio. The sequence continues at coordinate 3,527,343 of CAKAJA020000347.1, forward strand.
AAAGCATAAAGCATAACGTATAACGCATAACGCATATCGCATAACGCATAACGCATAACCCATAACGCATAAAGCATAATGCATAACGCATAACGCATGGCGCATAACGCATAACGCATGGCGCATAACTCAAAATGCATAACGCATAACGCATAACGCATAACGCAAACGTATAACGCACAACGCATAACGAATACAGCAAAACGCATAATGCTTAACGCATAACGGATCACGCATAACGCATAACGCATAACGCATAACGCATAACGCATAACGCATAACGCATATCGAATAACGCATAACGTGTAACTCATAACGCATAACGCATAAAGCATAATGCTTAACGCATAACGCATAACGCTTATCGCATAACGCATAACGCATAACGTATAACGCATAACGCATAACGCATAACGCATAACGCATAACGCATAACGCATAACGCATAACGCATAACGCACAACGCATATCGCATAACGCATAACGCATAACGCATAACGCATAACGCATAACGCATAACGCATAACGCATAACGGATCAGGCATAACGCATAACGCATAATGCATAACACATAACGCATAACGCATTACGCACAACGCATATCGCATAACGTATATGGCATAACGCATAATACATGACGTATAACGCATTATGCATAACGCATAACGCATAACGCAAACCCATAAGGCATAAGGCATAACGCATAACGCATAACGCATGTCGGATCACTCATAACGCATAACGCATAACGCATAAAGCATAAAGCATAACGTATAACGCATAACGCATATCGCATAACGCATAACGCATAACCCATAACGCATAACGCATAACGCATAACGCATAACGCATAACGCATAACGCATAACGCATAACGCATAACGCATAACGCATAACGCATAACGCATAACGCATAACGCATAACGCATAACGCATAACGCATAACGCATAACGTATAACGCATAACGCATATCGCATAACGCATAACACATAACGCATAACGCATAACGCATAACGCATAACGCATAACGCATGTCGGATCACTCATAACGCATAACGCATAACGCATAACGCATAAAGCATAAAGCATAACGTATAACGCATAACGCATATCGCATAACGCATAACGCATAACGCATAACGCATAACGCATACCGTATAACGCATAACGCATAACGACTAACGCATAATGCATAACGAATAACGCATAACGCATATCGCATAAAACATAACGCACATCGCATAACGTACAACGTATAACGCATAACGCATAACGCATAACGCATAACGCATAACGCATAACGCATAACGCATAACGCATAACGCATAACGCATAACGCATATTGCATAACACATAACGCATAACCCATAACGCATAACGCATAACGCATAACGCATAACGCATACCGCATAACGCATAACGCATAACGCATAACGCATAACGCACAACGCATATCGCATAACGCATAACGCATAACGCATAACGCATAACGCACAACGCATATCGCATAACGCATAACGCATAACGCATAACGCATGGCGCATAACGCATAACGCATGGCGCATAACTCAAAATGCATAACGCATAACGCATAACGCATAACGCATAACGCATAACGCATAACGCATAACGCATAACGCACAACGCATATCGCATAACGCATAACGCATAATGCATAACGCATGGCGCATAACTCAAAATGCATAACGCATAACGCATAACGCATAACGCAAACGTATAACGCACAACGCATAACGAATACAGCAAAACGCATAATGCTTAACGCATAACGGATCACGCATAACGCATAACGCATAACGCATAACGCATAACGCATATCGAATAACGCATAACGTGTAACTCATAACGCATAACGCATAAAGCATAATGCTTAACGCATAACGCATAACGCTTATCGCATAACGCATAACGCATAACGTATAACGCATAACGCATACCGTATAACGCATAACGCATAACGCATAATGCATAACGAATAACGCATAACGCATATCGCATAAAACATAACGCATAACGCATAACGTACAACGTATAACGCATAACGCATAACGCATAACGCATAACGCATAACGCATAACGCATAACGCATAACGCATAACGCATAACGCATAACGCATATCGCATAACACATAACGCATAACCCATAACGCATAACGCATAACGCATAACGCATACCGCATAACGCATAACGCATAACGCATAACGCATAACGCATAACGCACAGCGCATATCGCATAACGCATAACGCATAACGCATAACGCATAACGCATAACGCATAACGCATAACGCATAACGCATAACGCATAACGCATAACGCACAACGCATATCGCATAACGCATAACGCATAACGCATAACGCATAACGCATAACGCATAACGCACAACGCATATCGCATAACGCATAACGCATAACGCATAACGCATATCGAATAACGCATAAAGTGTAACTCATAACGCATAACGCATAAAGCATAATGCATAACGCATAACGCATAACGCATAATGCATAACACATAACGCATAACGCATTACGCACAACGCATATCGCATAACGTATAAGGCATAACGCATAATACATGACGTATAACGCATTATGCATAACGCATAACGCAAACCCATAAGGCATAAGGCATAACGCATAACGCATAACGCATAACGCATGTCGGATCACTCATAACGCATAACGCATAACGCATAAAGCATAACGTATAACGCATAACGCATATCGCATAACGCATAACGCATAACGCATAACGCATAACGCATAACGCATAACGCATAACGCATAACGCATAACGCATAACGCATAACGCATAACGCATAACGCATAACGCATAACGCATAACGCATAACGCCTTACGGATCAGGCATAACGCATAACGCATAACGCATAACGTATAACGCATAACGCATAACGCATAACGCATAACGCATAACGCATAACGCATAACGCATAACACGTAATGCATAACGCATAACGCATAACGCATAACGCATAACGCATAACGCATAACGCATAACGCATAACGCATAACGCATAACGCATAACGCATAACGCATAACGCATAACGCATAACGCATAACGCACAACGCAAACGTATAACGCACAACGCATAATGCATAACGCATAACGCATAACGCATGGCGCATAATTCATAACGCATAACGCAAAACGCATATCGCATAACGCATAACGCATAACGCATAACGCATAACGCATAATGTATAACACATAACGCATAACGCATTACGCATAACGCACAACGCAAACGTATAACGCACAACGCATAACGCATAACGCATAACGCATGGCGCATAACTCAAAATGGATAACGCATAACGCATAACGCATAACGCATAACGCATAACGCATAACGCATAACGCATAACGCATAACGCATAACGCATAACGCATAACGCACAACGCATATCGCATAACGCATAACGCATAATGCATAACGCATGGCGCATGGCGCATAATTCATAACGCATAACGCATGGCGCATAACTCAAAATGCATAACGCATAACGCATAACGCGTGGCGCATAACTCAAAATGCATAACGCATAACGCATAACGCATAACGCATAACGCATAACGCATAACGCACAACGCATATCGCATAACGTATAAGGCATAACGCATAATACATAACGTATAACGCATTATGCATAACGCATAACGCATAACGCATAATGCATAACCCATAACGCAAACCCATAAGGCATAAGGCATAACGCATGTCGGATCACTCATAACGCATAACGCATAACGCATAAAGCATAAAGCATAAAGCATAAAGCATAACGTATAACGCATAACGCATATCAAATAACGCATAACGCATAACCCATAACGCATAAAGCATAATGCATAACGCATAACGCATAACGCATAACGCATAACGCATAACGCATAACGCATAACGCATAACGCATAACGCATAACGCATAACGCATAACGCATAACGCATAACGCATAACGCATAACGCATAACGCCTAACGCACAACGCATATCGCATAACGCATAACGCATAACGCATAACGCATGGCGCATAACGCATAACGCATGGCGCATAACTCAAAATGCATAACGCATAACGCATAACGCATAACGCAAACGTATAACGCACAACGCATAACGAATACAGCAAAACGCATAATGCTTAACGCATAACGGATCACGCATAACGCATAACGCACAACGCATATCGCATAACGCATAACGCATAACGCATAACGCATGGCGCATAACTCAAAATGCATAACGCATAACGCATAACGCATAACGCATAACGCATAACGCATAACGCATAACGCATAACGCATAACGCACAACGCATATCGCATAACGCATAACGCATAATGCATAACGCATGGCGCATAACACAAAATGCATAACGCGTAACGCATAACGCATAACGCAAACGTATAACGCACAACGCATAACGAATACAGCAAAACGCATAATGCTTAACGCATAACGGATCACGCATAACGCATAACGCATAACGCATAACGCATAACGCATATCGAATAACGCATAACGTGTAACTCATAACGCATAACGCATAAAGCATAATGCTTAACGCATAACGCATAACGCTTATCGCATAACGCATAACGCATAACGTATAACGCATAACGCATACCGTATAACGCATAACGCATAATGCATAACGCAAACGTATAACGCACAACGCATAACGCATAACGAACAACGGATAACGCATAACGCATAACGCATAACGAATACCGCAAAACGTATATCGCCTAACACATAACGGATCACGCATAACGCATAACGCATAACGTATAGAGCATAACGCATATCGCATAACGCATAACGCATAACGCATAACGCATAACGCACAACGCATATCGCATAACGCATAACGCATAAAGCATAATGCATAACGCATAACGCATAACGCCTTACGGATCAGGCATAACGCATAACGCATAATGCATAACACATAACTCAAAATGCATAACGCATAACGCATAACGCATAACGCATAACGCATAACGCATAACGCATAACGCATAACGCATAACGCATAACGCACAACGCATATCGCATAACGCATAACGCATAACGCACAACGCATATCGCATAACGCATAACGCATAAAGCATAATGCATAACGCATAACGCATAACGCATAACGCTTATCGCATAACGCATAACGCATAACGTATAACGCATAACGCATACCGTATAACGCATAACGCATAATGCATAACGCAAACGTATAACGCACAACGCATAACGCATAACGAACAACGGATAACGCATAACGCATAACGCATAACGAATACCGCAAAACGTATATCGCCTAACACATAACGGATCACGCATAACGCATAACGCATAACGTATAGAGCATAACGCATATCGCATAACGCATAACGCATAACGCATAACGCATAACGCATAACGCATAACGCATAACGCACAACGCATATCGCATAACGCATAACGCATAACGCACAACGCATATCGCATAACGCATAACGCATAACGCATAAAGCATAATGCATAACGCATAACGCATAACGCATAACGCATAACGCATAACGCATAACGCATAACGCATAACACATAACGCATAACGCATAACGCATAACGCATAACGCATAACGCATAACGCATAACGCATAACGCATAACCCATAACGCATAACGCATAACGCATAACGCATAACGCATTACGCACAACGCATATCGCATAACGTATAAGGCATAACGCATAATACATGACGTATAACGCATTATGCATAACGCATAACGCATAACGCAAACCCATAAGGCATAAGGCATAACGCATAACGCATAACGCATAACGCATGTCGGATCACTCATAACGCATAACGCATAACGCATAAAGCATAAATCATAACGTATAACGCATAACGCATATCGCATAACGCATAACGCATAACCCATAACGCATAACGCATAACGCATAACGCATAACGCATAACGCATAACGCATAACGCATAACGCATAACGCATAACGCATAACGCATAACGCATAACGCATAACGCATAACGCATAACGCATATCGCATAACGCATAATGCATAACGCATAACGCATGGCGCATAACGCAAAATGCATAACGCATAACGCATAACGCATAACGCATAATGCATAACGCAAACGTATTACGCCCAACGCATAACGCATAACGCATAACGCATAACGCAAAATGCATAACCCATAACGCATAACGCATAACGCATAACGCATAACGCATAACGCACAACGCATATCGCATAACGTATAAGGCATAACGCATAATACATAACGTATAACGCATTATGCATAACGCATAACGCATAACGCATAATGCATAACCCATAACGCAAACCCATAAGGCATAAGGCATAACGCATGTCGGATCACTCATAACGCATAACGCATAACGCATAAAGCATAAAGCATAAAGCATAACGTATAACGCATAACGCATAACGCATAACGCATAACGCATAACGCATAACGCATAACGCATAACGCATAACGCATAACGCATAACGCATAATGCATAACGCATAACGCATGGCGCATAACGCAAAATGCATAACGCATAACGCATAACGCATAACGCATAATGCATAACGCATAACGCATAACGCATAACGCAAAACGCATATCGCATAACGCATAACGCAAAATGCATAACCCATAACGCATAACGCATAACGCATAACGCATAACGCATAAAGCATAATGCATAACGCATAACGCATAACGCATAACGCACAACGCAAACGTATAACGCACAACGCATAATGCATAACGCATAACGCATAACGCATAACGCATGGCGCATAATTCATAACGCATAACGCATGGCGCATAACTCAAAATGCATAACGCATAACGCATAACGCATGGCGCATAACTCAAAATGCATAACGCATAACGCATAACGCATAACGCATAACGCATAACGCATAACGCATAACGCATAACGCACAACGCATATCGCATAACGTATAAGGCATAACGCATAATACATAACGTATAACGCATTATGCATAACGCATAACGCATAACGCATAATGCATAACCCATAACGCAAACCCATAAGGCATAAGGCATAACGCATGTCGGATCACTCATAACGCATAACGCATAACGCATAAAGCATAAAGCATAAAGCATAACGTATAACGCATAACGCATATCGCATAACGCATAACGCATAACCCATAACGCATAAAGCATAATGCATAACGCATAACGCATAACGCATAACGCATAACGCATAACGCATACCGCATAACGCATAACGCATAACGCATAACGCACAACGCATATCGCATAACGCATAACGCATAACGCATAACGCATGGCGCATAACGCATAACGCATGGCGCATAACTCTAAATGCATAACGCATAACGCATTACGCATAACGCAAACGTATAACGCACAACGCATAACGAATACAGCAAAACGCATAATGCTTAACGCATAACGGATCACGCATAACGCATAACGCACAACGCATATCGCATAACGCATAACGCATAACGCATGGCGCATAACGCATAACGCATAACGCATAACGCACAACGCATAACGCACAACGCAAACGTATAACGCACAACGCACAATGCATAACGCATAACGCATAACGCATAACGCATGGCGCATAATTCATAACGCATAACGCAAAACGCATATCGCATAACGCATAACGCATAACGCATGGCGCATAACTCAAAATGCATAACGCATAACGCATAACGCATGGCGCATAACTCAAAATGCATAACGCATAACGCATAACGCATAATGCATAACGCATAACGCATAACGCATAACGCACAACGCATATCGCATAACGCATAACGCATAACGCATAACGGATGGCGCATAACGCATAACGCATGGCGCATAACTCAAAATGCATAACGCATAACGCATAACGCATAACGCAAACGTATAACGCACAACGCATAACGAATACAGCAAAACGCATAATGCTTAACGCATAACGGATCACGCATAACGCATAACGCATAACGCATAACGCATAACGCATAACGCATATCGAATAACGCATAACGTGTAACTCATAACGCATAACGCATAAAGCATAATGCTTAACGCATAACGCATAACGCTTATCGCATAACGCATAACGCATAACGTATAACGCATAACGCATACCGTATAACGCATAACGCATAATGCATAACGCAAACGTATAACGCACAACGCATAACGCATAACGAACAACGGATAACGCATAACGCATAACGAATACCGCAAAACGTATATCGCCTAACACATAACGGATCACGCATAACGCATAAAGAATAACGTATAGAGCATAACGCATAACGCATAACGCATAACGCATAACGCATACCGTATAACGCATAACGCATAACGCATAACGCATAACGCATAACGCATAACGCATAACGCATAACGCATAACGCACAACGCATATCGCATAACGCATAACGCATAACGCATAACGCATAACGCATAACGCCTAACGGATCAGGCATAACGCATAACGCATAATGCATAACACATAACGCATAACGCATTACGCACAACGCATATCGCATAACGTATAAGGCATAACGCATAATACATGACGTATAACGCATTATGCATAACGCATAACGCATAACGCAAACCCATAAGGCATAAGGCATAACGCATAACGCATAACGCATGTCGGATCACTCATAACGCATAACGCATAACGCATAAAGCATAAAGCATAACGTATAACGCATAACGCATATCGCATAACGCATAACGCATAACCCATAACGCATAACGCATAACGCATAACGCATAACGCATAACGCATAACGCATAACGCATAACGCATAACGCATAACGCATAACGCATAACGCATAACGCATAACGTATAACGCATAACGCATAACGCATAACGCATAACGCATAACGCCTTACGGATCAGGCATAACACATAACGCATAATGCATAACACATAACGCATAACGCATAACGCATAACGCATAACGCATAACGCATAACGCAAACCCATAAGGCATAAGGCATAACGCATAACGCATAACGCATAACGCATGTCGGATCACTCATAACGCATAACGCATAACGCATAAAGCATAAAGCATAACGTATAACGCATAACGCATATCGCATAACGCATAACGCATAACCCATAACGCATAACGCATAACGCATAACGCATAACGCATAACGCATAACGCATAACGCATAACGCATAACGCATAACGCATAACGCATAACGCATAACGCATAACGCATGGCGCATAACGCAAAATGCATAACGCATAACGCATAACGCATAACGCATAAGGCATTACGCATAACGCATAACGCATAACGCATAACGCACAACGCATAACGCATAACGCATAACGCAAAATGCATAACCCATAACGCATAACGCATAACGCATAACGCATAACGCATAACGCATAAAGCATAAAGCATAATGCATAACGCATAACGCATAACGCATAACGCATAACGCATAACGCATAACGCATAACGCATAACGCATAACGCACAACGCATATCGCATAACGCATAACGCATAACGCATAACGCATAACGCATAACGCATAACGCATAACGCATAACGCATAACGCATGGCGCATAACGCAAAATGCATAACGCATAACCCATAACGCATAACGCATAACGCATAACGCATAACGAATAACGCATAACGCATAACGCATAACGCATAACGCAGAACGCATAACGCACAACGCAAACGTATAACGCACAACGCACAATGCATAACGCATAACGCATAACGCATAACGCATGGCGCATAATTCATAACGCATAACGCAAAACGCATATCGCATAACGCATAACGCATAACGCATAACGCATGGCGCATAACTCAAAATGCATAACGCATAACGCATAACGCATGGCGCATAACTCAAAATGCATAACGCATAACGCATAACGCATAATGCATAACGCATAACGCATAACGCATAACGCACAACGCATAACGCATAACGCATAACGCACAACGCATATCGCATAACGTATAAGGCATAACGCATAATACATAACGTATAACGCATAACGCATATCGCATAACGCATAACGCATAACCCATAACGCATAAAGCATAATGCATAACGCATAACGCATGGCGCATAACGCATAACGCATGGCGCATAACTCAAAATGCATAACGCATAACGCATAACGCATAACGCAAACGTATAACGCACAACGCATAACGAATACAGCAAAACGCATAATGCTTAACGCATAACGGATCACGCATAACGCATAACGCATAACGCATAACGCATAACGCATAACGCATAACGCATATCGAATAACGCATAACGTGTAACTCATAACGCATAACGCATAAAGCATAATGCTTAACGCATAACGCATAACGCTTATCGCATAACGCATAACGCATAACGTATAACGCATAACGCATAACGCATAACGCATAACGCATAACGCATAACGCATAACGCATAACGCATAACGCACAACGCATATCGCATAACGCATAACGCATAACGCATAACGCATAACGCATAACGCATAACGCATAACGCCTAACGGATCAGGCATAACGCATAACGCATAATGCATAACACATAACGCATAACGCATTACGCACAACGCATATCGCATAACGTATATGGCATAACGCATAATACATGACGTATAACGCATTATGCATAACGCATAACGCATAACGCAAACCCATAAGGCATAAGGCATAACGCATAACGCATAACGCATGTCGGATCACTCATAATTCATAACGCATAACGCATAAAGCATAAAGCATAACGTATAACGCATAACGCATATCGCATAACGCATAACGCATAACCCATAACGCATAACGCATAACGCATAACGCATAACGCATAACGCATAACGCATAACGCATAACGCATAACGCATAACGCATAACGCATAACGCATAACGCATAACGCATAACGCATAACGCATAACGTATAACGCATAACGCATATCGCATAACGCATAACACATAACGCATAACGCATAACGCATAACGCATAACGCATGTCGGATCACTCATAACGCATAACGCATAACGCATAAAGCATAAAGCATAACGTATAACGCATAACGCATATCGCATAACGCATAACGCATAACGCATAACGCATACCGTATAACGCATAACGCATAACGCATAACGCATAATGCATAACGAATAACGCATAACGCATATCGCATAAAACATAACGCACATCGCATAACGTACAACGTATAACGCATAACGCATAACGCATAACGCATAACGCATAACGCATAACGCATAACGCATAACGCATAACGCATAACGCATAACGCATAACGCATAACGCATAACGCATATTGCATAACACATAACGCATAACCCATAACGCATAACGCATAACGCATAACGCATACCGCATAACGCATAACGCATAACGCATAACGCATAACGCACAACGCATATCGCATAACGCATAACGCATAACGCATAACGCATAACGCACAACGCATATCGCATAACGCATAACGCATAACGCATAACGCATGGCGCATAACGCATAACGCATGGCGCATAACTCAAAATGCATAACGCATAACGCATAACGCATAACGCATAACGCATAACGCATAACGCATAACGCACAACGCATATCGCATAACGCATAACGCATAATGCATAACGCATGGCGCATAACTCAAAATGCATAACGCATAACGCATAACGCATAACGCAAACGTATAACGCACAACGCATAACGAATACAGCAAAACGCATAATGCTTAACGCATAACGGATCACGCATAACGCATAACGCATAACGCATAACGCATAACGCATATCGAATAACGCATAACGTGTAACTCATAACGCATAACGCATAAAGCATAATGCTTAACGCATAACGCATAACGCTTATCGCATAACGCATAACGCATAACGTATAACGCATAACGCATACCGTATAACGCATAACGCATAATGCATAACGCAAACGTATAACGCACAACGCATAACGCATAAAGAACAACGGATAACGCATAACGCATAACGCATAACGAATACCGCAAAACGTATATCGCCTAACACATAACGGATCACGCATAACGCATAACGCATAACGTATAGAGCATAACGCATAACGCATAACGCATAACGCATAACGCATACCGTATAACGCATAACGCATAACGCATAACGCATAATGCATAACGAATAACGCATAACGCATATCGCATAAAACATAACGCATAACGCATAACGTACAACGTATAACGCATAACGCATAACGCATAACGCATAACGCATAACGCATAACGCATAACGCATAACGCATAACGCATAACGCATAACGCATATCGCATAACACATAACGCATAACCCATAACGCATAACGCATAACGCATAACGCATACCGCATAACGCATAACGCATAACGCATAACGCATAACGCATAACGCACAACGCATATCGCATAACGCATAACGCATAACGCATAACGCATAACGCATAACGCATAACGCATAACGCATAACGCATAACGCATAACGCATAACGCATAACGCACAACGCATATCGCATAACGCATAACGCATAACGCATAACGCATAACGCATAACGCATAACGCACAACGCATATCGCATAACGCATAACGCATAACGCATAACGCATATCGAATAACGCATAACGTGTAACTCATAACGCATAACGCATAAAGCATAATGCATAACGCATAACGCATAACGCATAATGCATAACACATAACGCATAACGCATTACGCACAACGCATATCGCATAACGTATAAGGCATAACGCATAATACATGACGTATAACGCATTATGCATAACGCATAACGCAAACCCATAAGGCATAAGGCATAACGCATAACGCATAACGCATAACGCATGTCGGATCACTCATAACGCATAACGCATAACGCATAAAGCATAACGTATAACGCATAACGCATATCGCATAACGCATAACGCATAATGCATAACGCATAACGCATAACGCATAACGCATAACGCATAACGCATAACGCATAACGCATAACGCATAACGCATAACGCATAACGCATAACGCATAACGCATATCGCATAACACATAACGCATAACCCATAACGCATAACGCATAACGCATAACGCATACCGCATAACGCATAACGCATAACGCAAACGTATAACGCACAACGCATAACGAATACAGCAAAACGCATAATGCTTAACGCATAACGGATCACGCATAACGCATAACGCATAACGCATAACGCATATCGAATAACGCATAACGTGTAACTCATAACGCATAACGCATAAAGCATAATGCTTAACGCATAACGCATAACGCTTATCGCATAACGCATAACGCATAACGTATAACGCATAACGCATACCGTATAACGCATAACGCATAATGCATAACGCAAACGTATAACGCACAACGCATAACGCATAAAGAACAACGGATAACGCATAACGCATAACGCATAACGAATACCGCAAAACGTATATCGCCTAACACATAACGGATCACGCATAACGCATAACGCATAACGTATAGAGCATAACGCATAACGCATAACGCATAACGCATAACGCATACCGTATAACGCATAACGCATAACGCAAACGCATAATGCATAACGAATAACGCATAACGCATATCGCATAAAACATAACGCATAACGCATAACGTACAACGTATAACGCATAACGCATAACGCATAACGCATAACGCATAACGCATAACGCATAACGCATAACGCATAACGCATAACGCATAACGCATATCGCATAACACATAACGCATAACCCATAACGCATAACGCATAACGCATAACGCATACCGCATAACGCATAACGCATAACGCATAACGCATAACGCATAACGCACAACGCATATCGCATAACGCATAACGCATAACGCATAACGCATAACGCATAACGCATAACGCATAACGCATAACGCATAACGCATAACGCATAACGCATAACGCACAACGCATATCGCATAACGCATAACGCATAACGCATAACGCATAACGCATAACGCATAACGCACAACGCATATCGCATAACGCATAACGCATAACGCATAACGCATATCGAATAACGCATAACGCATAAAGCATAATGCATAACGCATAACGCATAACGCATAATGCATAACACATAACGCATAACGCATTACGCACAACGCATATCGCATAACGTATAAGGCATAACGCATAATACATGACGTATAACGCATTATGCATAACGCATAACGCAAACCCATAAGGCATAAGGCATAACGCATAACGCATAACGCATAACGCATGTCGGATCACTCATAACGCATAACGCATAACGCATAAAGCATAACGTATAACGCATAACGCATATCGCATAACGCATAACGCATAATGCATAACGCATAACGCATAACGCATAACGCATAACGCATAACGCATAACGCATAACGCATAACGCATAACGCATAACGCATAACGCATAACGCATAACGCATAACGCATAACGCATAACGCATAACGCCTTACGGATCAGGCATAACGCATAACGCATAACGCATAACGTATAACGCATAACGCATAACGCATAACGCATAACGCATAACGCATAACACGTAATGCATAACGCATAACGCATAACGCATAACGCATAACGCATAACGCATAACGCATAACGCATAACGCATAACGCATAACGCATAACGCATAACGCACAACGCAAACGTATAACGCACAACGCATAATGCATAACGCATAACGCATAACGCCTAACGGATCAGGCATAACGCATAACGCATAATGCATAACACATAACGCATAACGCATTACGCACAACGCATATCGCATAACGTATAAGGCATAACGCATAATACATGACGTATAACGCATTATGCATAACGCATAACGCATAACGCAAACCCATAAGGCATAAGGCATAACGCATAACGCATAACGCATAACGCATGTCGGATCACTCATAACGCATAACGCATAACGCATAAAGCATAACGTATAACGCATAACGCATATCGCATAACGCATAACGCATAACCCATAACGCATAACGCATAACGCATAACGCATGTCGGATCACTCATAACGCATAACGCATAACGCATAAAGCATAACGTATAACGCATAACGCATATCGCATAACGCATAACGCATAACCCATAACGCATAACGCATAACGCATAACGCATAACGCATAACGCATAACGCATAACGCGTAACGCATAACGTATAACGCATAACGCATATCGCATAACGCATAACGCATAACGCATGACGCATAACGCATAACGCATAACGCATAACGCATAACGCATAACGCCTTACGGATCAGGCATAACGCATAACGCATAACGCATAACGTATAACGCATAACGCATAACGCATAACACGTAATGCATAACGCATAACGCATAACGCATAACGCATAACGCATAACGCATAACGCATAACGCATAACGCATAACGCATAACGCATAACGCATAACGCATAACGCATAACGCATAACGCATAACGCATAACGCATAACGCACAACGCAAACGTATAACGCACAACGCATAATGCATAACGCATAACGCATAACGCATAACGCATGGCGCATAATTCATAACGCATAACGCATGGCGCATAACTCAAAATGCATAACGCATTACGCATAACGCGTGGCGCATAACTCAAAATGCATAACGCATAACGCATAACGCATAACGCATAACGCATAACGCACAACGCATATCGCATAACGTATAAGGCATAACGCATAATACATAACGTATAACGCATTATGCATAACGCATAACGCATAACGCATAATGCATAACCCATAACGCAAACCCATAAGGCATAAGGCATAACGCATGTCGGATCACTCATAACGCATAACGCATAACGCATAAAGCATAAAGCATAAAGCATAAAGCATAAAGCATAACGTATAACGCATAACGCATATCAAATAACGCATAACGCATAACCCATAACGCATAAAGCATAATGCATAACGCATAACGCATAACGCATAACGCATAACGCATAACGCATAACGCATAACGCATAACGCATAACGCATAACGCATAACGCATAACGCATAACGCATAACGCATAACGCATAACGCATAACGCATAACGCAAAACGCATAACGCCTAACGCACAACGCATATCGCATAACGCATAACGCATAACGCATAACGCATGGCGCATAACGCATAACGCAAGGCGCATAACTCAAAATGCAAAACGCATAACGCATAACGCATAACGCAAACGTATAACGCACAACGCATAACGAATACAGCAAAACGCATAATGCTTAACGCATAACGGATCACGCATAACGCATAACGCACAACGCATATCGCATAACGCATAACGCATAACGCATAACGCATGGCGCATAACTCAAAATGGATAACGCATAACGCATAACGCATAACGCATAACGCATAACGCATAACGCATAACGCATAACGCATAACGCACAACGCATATCGCATAACGCATAACGCATAATGCATAACGCATGGCGCATGGCGCATAATTCATAACGCATAACGCATGGCGCATAACTCAAAATGCATAACGCATAACGCATAACGCGTGGCGCATAACTCAAAATGCATAACGCATAACGCATAACGCAAAACGCATAACGCATAACGCATAACGCACAACGCATATCGCATAACGTATAAGGCATAACGCATAATACATAACGTATAACGCATTATGCATAACGCATAACGCATAACGCATAATGCATAACCCATAACGCAAACCCATAAGGCATAAGGCATAACGCATGTCGGATCACTCATAACGCATAACGCATAACGCATAAAGCATAACGTATAACGCATAACGCATATCGCATAACGCATAACGCATAATGCATAACGCATAACGCATAACGCATAACGCATAACGCATAACGCATAACGCATAACGCATAACGCATAACGCCTTACGGATCAGGCATAACGCATAACGCATAACGCATAACGTATAACGCATAACGCATAACGCATAACGCATAACGCATAACGCATAACACGTAATGCATAACGCATAACGCATAACGCATAACGCATAACGCATAACGCATAACGCATAACGCATAACGCATAACGCATAACGCATAACGCATAACGCATAACGCACAACGCAAACGTATAACGCACAACGCATAATGCATAACGCATAACGCATAACGCCTAACGGATCAGGCATAACGCATAACGCATAATGCATAACACATAACGCATAACGCATTACGCACAACGCATATCGCATAACGTATAAGGCATAACGCATAATACATGACGTATAACGCATTATGCATAACGCATAACGCATAACGCAAACCCATAAGGCATAAGGCATAACGCATAACGCATAACGCATAACGCATGTCGGATCACTCATAACGCATAACGCATAACGCATAAAGCATAACGTATAACGCATAACGCATATCGCATAACGCATAACGCATAACCCATAACGCATAACGCATAACGCATAACGCATAACGCATAACGCATAACGCATAACGCATAACGCGTAACGCATAACGTATAACGCATAACGCATATCGCATAACGCATAACGCATAACGCATGACGCATAACGCATAACGCATAACGCATAACGCATAACGCATAACGCCTTACGGATCAGGCATAACGCATAACGCATAACGCATAACGTATAACGCATAACGCATAACGCATAACACGTAATGCATAACGCATAACGCATAACGCATAACGCATAACGCATAACGCATAACGCATAACGCATAACGCATAACGCATAACGCATAACGCATAACGCATAACGCATAACGCATAACGCATAACGCATAACGCATAACGCACAACGCAAACGTATAACGCACAACGCATAATGCATAACGCATAACGCATAACGCATAACGCATGGCGCATAATTCATAACGCATAACGCATGGCGCATAACTCAAAATGCATAACGCATAACGCATAACGCGTGGCGCATAACTCAAAATGCATAACGCATAACGCATAACGCATAACGCATAACGCATAACGCACAACGCATATCGCATAACGAATAAGGCATAACGCATAAAACATAACGTATAACGCATTATGCATAACGCATAACGCATAACGCATAATGCATAACCCATAACGCAAACCCATAAGGCATAAGGCATAACGCATGTCGGATCACTCATAACGCATAACGCATAACGCATAAAGCATAAAGCATAAAGCATAAAGCATAACGTATAACGCATAACGCATATCAAATAACGCATAACGCATAACCCATAACGCATAAAGCATAATGCATAACGCATAACGCATAACGCATAACGCATAACGCATAACGCATAACGCATAACGCATAACGCATAACGCATAACGCATAACGCATAACGCATAACGCATAACGCATAACGCATAACGCAAAACGCATAACGCCTAACGCACAACGCATATCGCATAACGCATAACGCATAACGCATAACGCATGGCGCATAACGCATAACGCATGGCGCATAACTCAAAATGCATAACGCATAACGCATAACGCATAACGCAAACGTATAACGCACAACGCATAACGAATACAGCAAAACGCATAATGCTTAACGCATAACGGATCACGCATAACGCATAACGCACAACGCATATCGCATAACGCATAACGCATAACGCATAACGCATGGCGCATAACTCAAAATGGATAACGCATAACGCATAACGCATAACGCATAACGCATAACGCATAACGCATAACGCATAACGCATAACGCATAACGCACAACGCATATCGCATAACGCATAACGCATAATGCATAACGCATGGCGCATGGCGCATAATTCATAACGCATAACGCATGGCGCATAACTCAAAATGCATAACGCATAACGCATAACGCGTGGCGCATAACTCAAAATGCATAACGCATAACGCATAACGCATAACGCATAACGCATAACGCACAACGCATATCGCATAACGTATAAGGCATAACGCATAATACATAACGTATAACGCATTATGCATAACGCATAACGCATAACGCATAATGCATAACCCATAACGCAAACCCATAAGGCATAAGGCATAACGCATGTCGGATCACTCATAACGCATAACGCATAACGCATAAAGCATAAAGCATAAAGCATAAAGCATAACGTATAACGCACAACGCATATCGCATAACGCATAACGCATAATGCATAACGCATGGCGCATAACACAAAATGCATAACGCGTAACGCATAACGCATAACGCAAACGTATAACGCACAACGCATAACGAATACAGCAAAACGCATAATGCTTAACGCATAACGGATCACGCATAACGCATAACGCATAACGCATAACGCATAACGCATATCGAATAACGCATAACGTGTAACTCATAACGCATAACGCATAAAGCATAATGCTTAACGCATAACGAAACGCTTATCGCATAACGCATAACGCATAACGTATAACGCATAACGCATACCGTATAACGCATAACGCATAATGCATAACGCAAACGTATAACGCACAACGCATAACGCATAACGAACAACGGATAACGCATAACGCATAACGCATAACGAATACCGCAAAACGTATATCGCCTAACACATAACGGATCACGCATAACGCATAACGCATAACGTATAGAGCATAACGCATATCGCATAACGCATAACGCATAACGCATAACGCATAACGCACAACGCATATCGCATAACGCATAACGCATAAAGCATAATGCATAACGCATAACGCATAACGCCTTACGGATCAGGCATAACGCATAACGCATAATGCATAACACATAACTCAAAATGCATAACGCATAACGCATAACGCATAACGCATAACGCATAACGCATAACGCATAACGCATAACGCATAACGCATAACGCACAACGCATATCGCATAACGCATAACGCATAACGCACAACGCATATCGCATAACGCATAACGCATAACGCATAACGCATATCGCATAACGCATAACGCATAACGCTTATCGCATAACGCATAACGCATAACGTATAACGCATAACGCATACCGTATAACGCATAACGCATAATGCATAACGCAAACGTATAACGCACAACGCATAACGCATAACGAACAACGGATAACGCATAACGCATAACGCATAACGAATACCGCAAAACGTATATCGCCTAACACATAACGGATCACGCATAACGCATAACGCATAACGTATAGAGCATAACGCATATCGCATAACGCATAACGCATAACGCACAACGCATATCGCATAACGCATAACGCATAAAGCATAATGCATAACGCATAACGCATAACGCCTTACGGATCAGGCATAACGCATAACGCATAATGCATAACACATAACTCAAAATGCATAACGCATAACGCATAACGCATAACGCATAACGCATAACGCATAACGCATAACGCATAACGCATAACGCATAACGCATAACGCATAACGCACAACGCATATCGCATAACGCATAACGCATAACGCACAACGCATATCGCATAACGCATAACGCATAACGCATAACGTATAACGCATAACGCATATCGCATAACGCATAACGCATAACGCATGACGCATAACGCATAACGCATAACGCATAACGCATAACGCATAACGCCTTACGGATCAGGCATAACGCATAACGCATAACGCATAACGTATAACGCATAACGCATAACGCATAACACGTAGTGCATAACGCATAACGCATAACGCATAACGCATAACGCATAACGCATAACGCATAACGCATAACGCATAACGCATAACGCATAACGCATAACGCATAACGCATAACGCATAACGCATAACGCATAACGCATAACGCACAACGCAAACGTATAACGCACAACGCATAATGCATAACGCATAACGCATAACGCATAACGCATGGCGCATAATTCATAACGCATAACGCATGGCGCATAACTCAAAATGCATAACGCATAACGCATAACGCGTGGCGCATAACTCAAAATGCATAACGCATAACGCATAACGCATAACGCATAACGCATAACGCACAACGCATATCGCATAACGTATAAGGCATAACGCATAATACATAACGTATAACGCATTATGCATAACGCATAACGCATAACGCATAATGCATAACCCATAACGCAAACCCATAAGGCATAAGGCATAACGCATGTCGGATCACTCATAACGCATAACGCATAACGCATAAAGCATAAAGCATAAAGCATAAAGCATAACGTATAACGCATAACGCATATCAAATAACGCATAACGCATAACCCATAACGCATAAAGCATAATGCATAACGCATAACGCATAACGCATAACGCATAACGCATAACGCATAACGCATAACGCATAACGCATAACGCATAACGCATAACGCATAACGCATAACGCATAACGCATAACGCATAACGCATAACGCAAAACGCATAACGCCTAACGCACAACGCATATCGCATAACGCATAACGCATAACGCATAACGCATGGCGCATAACGCATAACGCATGGCGCATAACTCAAAATGCATAACGCATAACGCATAACGCATAACGCAAACGTATAACGCACAACGCATAACGAATACAGCAAAACGCATAATGCTTAACGCATAACGGATCACGCATAACGCATAACGCACAACGCATATCGCATAACGCATAACGCATAACGCATAACGCATGGCGCATAACTCAAAATGGATAACGCATAACGCATAACGCATAACGCATAACGCATAACGCATAACGCATAACGCATAACGCATAACGCATAACGCACAACGCATATCGCATAACGCATAACGCATAATGCATAACGCATGGCGCATGGCGCATAATTCATAACGCATAACGCATTGCGCATAACTCAAAATGCATAACGCATAACGCATAACGCGTGGCGCATAACTCAAAATGCATAACGCATAACGCATAACGCATAACGCATAACGCATAACGCATAACGCACAACGCATATCGCATAACGTATAAGGCATAACGCATAATACATAACGTATAACGCATTATGCATAACGCATAACGCATAACGCATAATGCATAACCCATAACGCAAACCCATAAGGCATAAGGCATAACGCATGTCGGATCACTCATAACGCATAACGCATAACGCATAAAGCATAAAGCATAAAGCATAAAGCATAACGTATAACGCATAACGCATATCAAATAACGCATAACGCATAACCCATAACGCATAAAGCATAATGCATAACGCATAACGCATAACGCATAACGCATAACGCATAACGCATAACGCATAACGCATAACGCATAACGCATAACGCATAACGCATAACGCATAACGCATAACGCATAACGCATAACGCATAACGCATAACGCATAACGCATAACGCATAACGCATAACGCATAACGCCTAACGCACAACGCATATCGCATAACGCATAACGCATAACGCATAACGCATGGCGCATAACGCATAACGCATGGCGCATAACTCAAAATGCATAACGCATAACGCATAACGCATAACGCAAACGTATAACGCACAACGCATAACGAATACAGCAAAACGCATAATGCATAACGCATAACGGATCACGCATAACGCATAACGCACAACGCATATCGCATAACGCATAACGCATAACGCATAACGCATGGCGCATAACTCAAAATGCATAACGCATAACGCATAACGCATAACGCATAACGCATAACGCATAACGCATAACGCATAACGCATAACGCATAACGCATAACGCACAACGCATATCGCATAACGCATAACGCATAATGCATAACGCATGGCGCATAACACAAAATGCATAACGCGTAACGCATAACGCATAACGCAAACGTATAACGCACAACGCATAACGAATACAGCAAAACGCATAATGCTTAACGCATAACGGATCACGCATAACGCATAACGCATAACGCATAACGCATAACGCATATCGAATAACGCATAACGTGTAACTCATAACGCATAACGCATAAAGCATAATGCTTAACGCATAACGAAACGCTTATCGCATAACGCATAACGCATAACGTATAACGCATAACGCATACCGTATAACGCATAACGCATAATGCATAACGCAAACGTATAACGCACAACGCATAACGCATAACGAACAACGGATAACGCATAACGCATAACGCATAACGAATACCGCAAAACGTATATCGCCTAACACATAACGGATCACGCATAACGCATAACGCATAACGTATAGAGCATAACGCATATCGCATAACGCATAACGCATAACGCATAACGCATAACGCACAACGCATAACGCATAACGCATAACGCATAAAGCATAATGCATAACGCATAACGCATAACGCCTTACGGATCAGGCATAACGCATAACGCATAATGCATAACACATAACTCAAAATGCATAACGCATAACGCATAACGCATAACGCATAACGCATAACGCATAACGCATAACGCATAACGCATAACGCATAACGCATAACGCATAACGCACAACGCATATCGCATAACGCATAACGCATAACGCACAACGCATATCGCATAACGCATAACGCATAAAGCATAATGCATAACGCATAACGCATAACGCATAACGCTTATCGCATAACGCATAACGCATAACGTATAACGCATAACGCATACCGTATAACGCATAACGCATAATGCATAACGCAAACGTATAACGGACAACGCATAACGCATAACGAACAACGGATAACGCATAACGCATAACGCATAACGAATACCGCAAAACGTATATCGCCTAACACATAACGGATCACGCATAACGCATAACGCATAACGTATAGAGCATAACGCATATCGCATAACGCATAACGCATAACGCACAACGCATATCGCATAACGCATAACGCATAAAGCATAATGCATAACGCATAACGCATAACGCCTTACGGATCAGGCATAACGCATAACGCATAATGCATAACACATAACTCAAAATGCATAACGCATAACGCATAACGCATAACGCATAACGCATAACGCATAACGCATAACGCATAACGCATAACGCATAACGCATAACGCATAACGCACAACGCATATCGCATAACGCATAACGCATAACGCACAACGCATATCGCATAACGCATAACGCATAAAGCATAATGCATAACGCATAACGCATAACGCATAACGCATAACGCATAACGCATAACGCATAACGCATAACACATAACGCATAACGCATAACGCATAACGCATAACGCATAACGCATAACGCATAACGCATAACGCATAACCCATAACGCATAACGCATAACGCATAACGCATAACGCATAACGCATTACGCACAACGCATATCGCATAACGTATAAGGCATAACGCATAATACATGACGTATAACGCATTATGCATAACGCATAACGCATAACGCAAACCCATAAGGCATAAGGCATAACGCATAACGCATAACGCATAACGCATGTCGGATCACTCATAACGCATAACGCATAACGCATAAAGCATAAATCATAACGTATAACGCATAACGCATATCGCATAACGCATAACGCATAACCCATAACGCATAACGCATAACGCATAACGCATAACGCATAACGCATAACGCATAACGCATAACGCATAACGCATAACGCATAACGCATAACGCATAACGCATAACGCATAACGCATAACGCATAACGCATATCGCATAACGCATAATGCATAACGCATAACGCATGGCGCATAACGCAAAATGCATAACGCATAACGCATAACGCATAACGCATAATGCATAACGCAAACGTATTACGCCCAACGCATAACGCATAACGCATAACGCATAACGCAAAATGCATAACCCATAACGCATAACGCATAACGCATAACGCATAACGCATAAAGCATAATGCATAACGCATAACGCATAACGCACAACGCAAACGTATAACGCACAACGCATAATGCATAACGCATAACGCATAACGCATGGCGCATAATTCATAACGCATAACGCATGGCGCATAACTCAAAATGCATAACGCATAACGCATAACGCATGGCGCATAACTCAAAATGCATAACGCATAACGCATAACGCATAACGCATAACGCATAACGCATAACGCACAACGCATATCGCATAACGTATAAGGCATAACGCATAATACATAACGTATAACGCATTATGCATAACGCATAACGCATAACGCATAATGCATAACCCATAACGCAAACCCATAAGGCATAAGGCATAACGCATGTCGGATCACTCATAACGCATAACGCATAACGCATAAAGCATAAAGCATAAAGCATAACGTATAACGCATAAAGCATAACGCATAACGCATAACGCATAACGCATAACGCATAACGCATAACGCATAACGCATAACGCATAACGCATAACGCATAATGCATAACGCATAACGCATGGCGCATAACGCAAAATGCATAACGCATAACGCATAACGCATAACGCATAATGCATAACGCATAACGCAT
Organism: Lasioglossum morio; assembly: GCA_916610235.2. Lineage (NCBI taxonomy): Eukaryota > Metazoa > Arthropoda > Insecta > Hymenoptera > Halictidae > Lasioglossum > Lasioglossum morio. Next base: position 3,552,963 of record CAKAJA020000347.1, read on the forward strand.
AACGCATAACGCAAAACGCATATCGCATAACGCATAACGCAAAATGCATAACCCATAACGCATAACGCATAACGCATAACGCATAACGCATAAAGCATAATGCATAACGCATAACGCATAACGCACAACGCAAACGTATAACGCACAACGCATAATGCATAACGCATAACGCATAACGCATAACGCATGGCGCATAATTCATAACGCATAACGCATGGCGCATAACTCAAAATGCATAACGTATAACGCATAACGCATGGCGCATAACTCAAAATGCATAACGCATAACGCATAACGCATAACGCATAACGCATAACGCATAACGCATAACGCATAACGCACAACGCATATCGCATAACGTATAAGGCATAACGCATAATACATAACGTATAACGCATTATGCATAACGCATAACGCATAACGCATAATGCATAACCCATAACGCAAACCCATAAGGCATAAGGCATAACGCATGTCGGATCACTCATAACGCATAACGCATAACGCATAAAGCATAAAGCATAAAGCATAACGTATAACGCATAACGCATATCGCATAACGCATAACGCATAACCCATAACGCATAAAGCATAATGCATAACGCATAACGCATAACGCATAACGCATAACGCATAACGCATAACGCATACCGCATAACGCATAACGCATAACGCATAACGCACAACGCATATCGCATAACGCATAACGCATAACGCATAACGCATGGCGCATAACGCATAACGCATGGCGCATAACTCTAAATGCATAACGCATAACGCATTACGCATAACGCAAACGTATAACGCACAACGCATAACGAATACAGCAAAACGCATAATGCTTAACGCATAACGGATCACGCATAACGCATAACGCACAACGCATATCGCATAACGCATAACGCATAACGCATGGCGCATAACTCAAAATGCATAACGCATAACGCATTACGCATAACGCAAACGTATAACGCACAACGCATAACGAATACAGCAAAACGCATAATGCTTAACGCATAACGCATAACGCATAACGCATAGCGCATAACGCATAACGCATAACGCATAACGCATAACGCACAACGCATATCGCATAACGCATAACGCATAATGCATAACGCATGGCGCATAACTCAAAATGCATAACTCAAAATGCATAACGCATAACGCATAACGCATAACACATAACGCATAACGCATAACGCATAACGCATAACGCATAACGCATAACGCATAACGCATAACGCACAACGCATATCGCATAACGCATAACGCATAATGCATAACGCATGGCGCATAATTCATAACGCATAACGCATGGCGCATAACTCAAAATGCATAACGCATAACGCATAACGCATGGCGCATAACTCAAAATGCATAACGCATAACGCATAACGCATAACGCATAACGCATAACGCATAACGCACAACGCATATCGCATAACGTATAAGGCATAACGCATAATACATAACGTATAACGCATTATGCATAACGCATAACGCATAACGCATAATGCATAAGCCATAACGCAAACCCATAAGGCATAAGGCATAACGCATGTCGGATCACTCATAACGCATAACGCATAACGCATATAGCATAAAGCATAAAGCATAACGTATAACGCATAACGCATATCGCATAACGCATAACGCATAACCCATAACGCATAAAGCATAATGCATAACGCATAACGCATAACGCATAACGCATAACGCATAACGCATAACGCATAACGCATAACGCATAACGCATAACGCATAACGCACAACGCATATCGCATAACGCATAACGCATAACGCATAACGCATGGCGCATAACGAATAACGCATGGCGCATAACTCAAAATGCATAACGCATAACGCATTACGCATAACGCAAACGTATAACGCACAACGCATAACGAATACAGCAAAACGCATAATGCTTAACGCATAACGGTTCACGCATAACGCATAACGCACAACGCATATCGCATAACGCATAACGCATAACGCATAACGCATGGCGCATAACTCAAAATGCATAACGCATAACGCATAACGCATAACGCATAACGCATAACGCATAACGCATAACGCATAACGCATAACGCATAACGCATAACGCATAACGCACAACGCATATCGCATAACGCATAACGCATAACGCATAACGCATATCGCATAACGCATAACGCATAACGCATAACGCATAACGCATAACGCATAACGCATAACGCATAACGCCTTACGGATCAGGCATAACGCATAACGCATATCGCATAACGCATAACGCATAACCCATAACGCATAACGCATAACGCATAACGCATAACGCATAACGCATAAAGCATAATGCATAACGCATAACGCATAACGCATAACGCATAACGCACAACGCATATCGCATAACGCATAACGCATGGCGCATAACTCAAAATGCATAACGCATAACGCATAACGCATAACGCATAACGCATAACGCATAACGCATAACGCATAACGCATAACGCATAACGCACAACGCATATCGCATAACGCATAACGCATAACGCACAACGCATATCGCATAACGCATAACGCATAAAGCATAATGCATAACGCATAACGCATAACGCCTTACGGATCAGGCATAACGCATAACGCATAATGCATAACACATAACTCAAAATGCATAACGCATAACGCATAACGCATAACGCATAACGCATAACGCATAACGCATAACGCACAACGCATATCGCATAACGCATAACGCATAACGCACAACGCATATCGCATAACGCATAACGCATAAAGCATAATGCATAACGCATAACGCATAACGCATAACGCATAACGCATAACGCATAACGCATAACGCATAACGCATAACACATAACGCATAACGCATAACGCATAACGCATAACGCATAACGCATAACGCATAACGCATAACGCATAACGCATAACGCCTAACGGATCAGGCATAACGCATAACGCATAATGCATAACGCATAACGCATGGCGCATAACGCAAAATGCATAACGCATAACGCATAACGCATAACGCATAATGCATAACGCATAACGCATAACGCATAACGCATAACGCAAAACGCATATCGCATAACGCATAACGCAAAATGCATAACCCATAACGCATAACGCATAACGCATAACGCATAACGCATAACGCATAAAGCATAATGCATAACGCATAACGCATAACGCACAACGCAAACGTATAACGCACAACGCATAATGCATAACGCATAACGCATAACGCATAACGCATTACGCATAACGCAAACGTATAACGCACAACGCATAACGAATACAGCAAAACGCATAATGCTTAACGCATAACGGATCACGCATAACGCATAACGCACAACGCATATCGCATAACGCATAACGCATAACGCATAACGCATGGCGCATAACTCAAAATGCATAACGCATAACGCATAACGCATAACGCATAACGCACAACGCATATCGCATAACGCATAACGCATAACGCATAACGCATATCGCATAACGCATAACGCATAACGCATAACGCATAACGCATAACGCATAACGCATAACGCCTTACGGATCAGGCATAACGCATAACGCATATCGCATAACGCATAACGCATAACCCATAACGCATAACGCATAACGCATAACGCATAACGCATAACGCATAAAGCATAATGCATAACGCATAACGCATAACGCATAACGCATAACGCACAACGCATATCGCATAACGCATAACGCATGGCGCATAACTCAAAATGCATAACGCATAACGCATAACGCATAACGCATAACGCATAACGCATAACGCATAACGCATAACGCATAACGCATAACGCATAACGCCCAACGCATATCGCATAACGCATAACGCATAACGCACAACGCATATCGCATAATGCATAACGCATAAAGCATAATGCATAACGCATAACGCATAACGCCTTACGGATCAGGCATAACGCGTAACGCATAATGCATAACACATAACTCAAAATGCATAACGCATAACGCATAACGCATAACGCATAACGCATAATGCATAACGCATAACGCATAACGCATAACGCATAACGCATAACGCACAACGCATATCGCATAACGCATAACGCATAACGCACAACGCATATCGCATAACGCATAACGCATAAAGCATAATGCATAACGCATAACGCATAACGCATAACGCATAACGCATAACGCATAACGCATAACGCATAACACATAACGCATAACGCATAACGCATAACGCATAACGCATAACGCATAACGCATAACGCATAACGCATAACGCATAACGCATAACGCATAACGCCTAACGGATCAGGCATAACGCATAACGCATAATGCATAACACATAACGCATAACGCATTACGCACAACGCATATCGCATAACGTATAAGGCATAACGCATAATACATGACGTATAACGCATTATGCATAACGCATAACGCATAACGCAAACCCATAAGGCATAAGGCATAACGCATAACGCATAACGCATAACGCATGTCGGATCACTCATAACGCATAACGCATAACGCATAAAGCATAAATCATAACGTATAACGCATAACGCATATCGCATAACGCATAACGCATAACCCATAACGCATAACGCATAACGCATAACGCATAACGCATAACGCATAACGCATAACGCATAACGCATAACGCATAACGCATAACGCATAACGCATAACGCATAACGCATAACGCATAACGCATAACGCATAACGCATAACGCATAACGCATAATGCATAACGCATAACGCATGGCGCATAACGCAAAATGCATAACGCATAACGCATAACGCATAACGCATAATGCATAACGCATAACGCATAACGCATAACGCAAAACGCATATCGCATAACGCATAACGCAAAATGCATAACCCATAACGCATAACGCATAACGCATAACGCATAACGCATAACGCATAAAGCATAATGCATAATGCATAACGCATAACGCACAACGCAAACGTATAACGCACAACGCATAATGCATAACGCATAACGCATAACGCATAACGCATGGCGCATAATTCATAACGCATAACGCATGGCGCATAACTCAAAATGCATAACGCATAACGCATAACGCATGGCGCATAACTCAAAATGCATAACGCATAACGCATAACGCATAACGCATAACGCATAACGCATAACGCATAACGCACAACGCATATCGCATAACGTATAAGGCATAACGCATAATACATAACGTATAACGCATTATGCATAACGCATAACGCATAACGCATAATGCATAACCCATAACGCAAACCCATAAGGCATAAGGCATAACGCATGTCGGATCACTCATAACGCATAACGCATAACGCATAAAGCATAAAGCATAAAGCATAACGTATAACGCATAACGCAAACGTATAACGCACAACGCATAACGAATACAGCAAAACGCATAATGCTTAACGCATAACGGATCACGCATAACGCATAACGCACAACGCATATCGCATAACGCATAACGCATAACGCATGGCGCATAACTCAAAATGCATAACGCATAACGCATTACGCATAACGCAAACGTATAACGCACAACGCATAACGAATACAGCAAAACGCATAATGCTTAACGCATAACGCATAACGCATAACGCATAACGCATAACGCATAACGCATAACGCATAACGCATAACGCACAACGCATATCGCATAACGCATAACGCATAATGCATAACGCATGGCGCATAACTCAAAATGCATAACTCAAAATGCATAACGCATAACGCATAACGCATAACGCATAACGCATAACGCATAACGCATAACGCATAACGCATAACGCACAACGCATATCGCATAACGCATAACGCATAATGCATAACGCATGGCGCATAATTCATAACGCATAACGCATGGCGCATAACTCAAAATGCATAACGCATAACGCATGGCGCATAACTCAAAATGCATAACGCATAACGCATAACGCATAACGCATAACGCATAACGCATAACGCACAACGCATATCGCATAGCGTATAAGGCATAACGCATAATACATAACGTATAACGCATTATGCATAACGCATAACGCATAACGCATAATGCATAACCCATAACGCAAACCCATAATGCATAAGGCATAACGCATGTCGGATCACTCATAACGCATAACGCATAACGCATAAAGCATAAAGCATAAAGCATAAAGCATAAAGCATAAAGCATAAAGCATAACGTATAACGCATAACGCATATCGCATAACGCATAACGCATAACCCATAACGCATAAAGCATAATGCATAACGCATAACGCATAACGCATAACGCATAACGCATAACGCATAACGCATAACGCATAACGCATAACGCATAACGCATAACGCATAACGCAAAACGCATATCGCATAACGCATAACGCATAACGCATAACACATGGCGCATAACGCATAACGCATGGCGCATAACTCAAAATGCATAACGCATAACGCATTACGCATAACGCAAACGTATAACGCACAACGCATAACGAATACAGCAAAACGCATAATGCTTAACGCATAACGGATCACGCATAACGCATAACGCATAACGCATAACGCATAACGCATAAAGCATAATGCATAACGCATAACGCATAACGCATAACGCATAACGCACAACGCATATCGCATAACGCATAACGCATAACGCATAACGCATAACGCATAACGCATAACGCATAACGCATAACGCATGGCGCACAACTCAAAATGCATAACGCATAACTCATAACGCATAACGCAAACGTATAACGCACAACGCATAACGAATACAGCAAAACGCATAATGCTTAACGCATAACGGATCACGCATAACGCATAACGCATAACGCATAACGCATAACGCAAATCGAATAACGCATAACGTGTAACTCATAACGCATAACGCATAAAGTATAATGCTTAACGCATAACGCATAACGCTTATCGCATAACGCATAACGCATAACGTATAACGCATAACGCATACCGTATAACGCATAACGCATAATGCATAACGCAAACGTATAACGCACAACGCATAACGCATAACGAACAACGGATAACGCATAACGCATAACGCATAACGAATACCGCAAAACGTATATCGCCTAACACATAACGGATCACGCATAACGCATAACGCATAACGTATAGAGCATAACGCATAACGCATAACGCATAACGCATAGCGCATACCGTATAACGCATAACGCAAAATGCATAACGCATAACGCATGACGCATAACGCATAACGCATAACGCATAACGCATAACGCATAACGCACAACGCATATCGCATAACGCATAACGCATAACGCATAACGCATAACGCATAACGCATAACGCCTAACGGATCAGGCATAACGCATAACGCATAATGCATAACACATAACGCATAACGCATTACGCACAACGCATATCGCATAACGTATAAGGCATAACGCATAATACATGACGTATAACGCATTATGCATAACGCATAACGCATAACGCAAACCCATAAGGCATAAGGCATAACGCATAACGCATAACGCATGTCGGATCACTCATAACGCATAACGCATAACGCATAAAGCATAAAGCATAACGTATAACGCATAACGCATAACGCATAACGCATAACGCATAACGAATAACGCATAACGCATAACGCATAACGCATAACGCATAACGCATAACGCATAACGCATAACGCATAACGCATAACGCATAACGCATAACGCATAACGCATAACGCATAACGCATAACGCATAACGCATGGCGCATAACGCAAAATGCATAACGCATAACGCATAACGCATAACGCATAAGGCATAACGCATAACGCATAACGCATAACGCACAACGCATATCGCATAACGCATAACGCAAAATGCATAACCCATAACGCATAACGCATAACGCATAACGCAAACCCATAAGGCATAAGGCATAACGCATAACGCATAACGCATGTCGGATCACTCATAACGCATAACGCATAACGCATAAAGCATAGAGCATAACGTATAACGCATAACGCATATCGCATAACGCATAACGCATAACCCATAACGCATAACGCATAACGCATAACGCATAACGCATAACGCATAACGCATAACGCATAACGCATAACGCATAACGCATAACGCATAACGCATATCGCATAACGCATAACGCATAACGCATAACGCATAACGCATAACGCATAACGCATAACGCATAACGCATAACGAATACAGCAAAACGCATAATGCTTAACGCATAACGGATCACGCATAACGCATAACGCACAACGCATATCGCATAACGCATAACGCATAACGCATGGCGCATAACTCAAAATGCATAACGCATAACGCATTACGCATAACGCAAACGTATAACGCACAACGCATAACGAATACAGCAAAACGCATAATGCTTAACGCATAACGCATAACGCATAACGCATAACGCATAACGCATAACGCATAACGCATAACGCATAACGCACAACGCATATCGCATAACGCATAACGCATAACGCATAACGCATAACGCATAACGCATAACGCATAACGCCTAACGGATCAGGCATAACGCATAACGCATAATGCATAACACATAACGCATAACGCATTACGCACAACGCATATCGCATAACGTATAAGGCATAACGCATAATACATGACGTATAACGCATTATGCATAACGCATAACGCATAACGCAAACCCATAAGGCATAAGGCATAACGCATAACGCATAACGCATGTCGGATCACTCATAACGCATAACGCATAACGCATAACGCATAAAGCATAAAGCATAACGTATAACGCATAACGCATATCGCATAACGCATAACGCATAACCCATAACGCATAACGCATAACGCATAACGCATAACGCATAACGCATAACGCATAACGCATAACGCATAACGCATAACGCATAACGCATAACGCATATCGCATAACGCATAACGCATAACGCATAACGCATAACGCATAACGCATAACGCATAACGCATAACGCATAACGCATAACGCATAACGCATAACGCATAACGCATAACGCATATCGCAAACCCATAACGCATAACGCATAACCCATAACGCATAACGCATAACGCATAACGCATAACGCATAACGCATAACGCATAACGCATAACGCATAACGCATAACGCATAACGCATAACGCATAACGCATAACGCATAACGCATAACGCATAACGCATAACGCATAACGCATAACGCATAACGCATAACGCATAACGCATAACGCATGGCGCATAACGCAAAATGCATAACGCATAACGCATAACGCATAACGCATAAGGCATAACGCATAACGCATAACGCATAACGCACAACGCATATCGCATAACGCATAACGCAAAATGCATAACCCATAACGCATAGCGCATAACGCATAACGCATAACGCATAACGCATAAAGCATAATGCATAACGCATAACGCATAACGCATAACGCATAACGCACAACGCATATCGCATAACGCATAACGCATAACGCATAACGCTTATCGCATAACGCATAACGCATAACGTATAACGCATAACGCATACCGTATAACGCATAACGCATAATGCATAACGCAAACGTATAACGCACAACGCATAACGCATAACGAACAACGGATAACGCATAACGCATAACGCATAACGAATACCGCAAAACGTATATCGCCTAACACATAACGGATCACGCATAACGCATAACGCATAACGTATAGAGCATAACGCATAACGCATAACGCATAACGCATAGCGCATACCGTATAACGCATAACGCAAAATGCATAACGCATAACGCATGACGCATAACGCATAACGCATAACGCATAACGCATAACGCACAACGCATATCGCATAACGCATAACGCATAACGCATAACGCATAACGCATAACGCATAACGCATAACGCATAACGCCTAACGGATCAGGCATAACGCATAACGCATAATGCATAACACATAACGCATAACGCATTACGCACAACGCATATCGCATAACGTATAAGGCATAACGCATAATACATGACGTATAACGCATTATGCATAACGCATAACGCATAACGCAAACCCATAAGGCATAAGGCATAACGCATAACGCATAACGCATGTCGGATCACTCATAACGCATAACGCATAACGCATAAAGCATAAAGCATAACGTATAACGCATAACGCATATCGCATAACGCATAACGCATAACCCATAACGCATAACGCATAACGCATAACGCATAACGCATAACGCATAACGCATAACGCATAACGCATATCGCATAACGCATAACGCATAACGCATAACGCATAACGCATAACGCATAACGCATAACGCATAACGCATAACGCATAACGCATAACGCATATCGCAAACCCGTAACGCATAACGCATAACCCATAACGCATAACGCATAACGCATAACGCATAACGCATAACGCATAACGCATAACGCATAACGCATAACGCATAACGCATAACGCATAACGCATAACGCATAACGCATAACGCATAACGCATAACGCATAACGCATAACGCATAACGCATAACGCATAACGCATAACGCATAACGCATAACGCATGGCGCATAACGCAAAATGCATAACGCATAACGCATAACGCATAACGCATAAGGCATAACGCATAACGCATAACGCACAACGCATATCGCATAACGCATAACGCAAAATGCATAACCCATAACGCATAACGCATAACGCATAACGCATAACGCATAAAGCATAATGCATAACGCATAACGCATAACGCATAACGCATAACGCACAACGCATATCGCATAACGCATAACGCATAACGCATAACGCATAACGCATAACGCATAACGCATAACGCATAACGCACAACGCATATCGCATAACGCATAACGCATAACGCATAACGCATAACGCATAACGCATAACGCATAACGCATAACGCACAACGCATATCGCATAACGCATAACGCATAATGCATAACGCATGGCGCACAACTCAAAATGCATAACGCATAACGCATAACGCATAACGCAAACGTATAACGCACAACGCATAACGAATACAGCAAAACGCATAATGCTTAACGCATAACGGATCACGCATAACGCATAACGCATAACGCATAACGCATAACGCATATCGAATAACGCATAACGTGTAACTCATAACGCATAACGCATAAAGTATAATGCTTAACGCATAACGCATAACGCTTATCGCATAACGCATAACGTATAACGCATAACGCATACCGTATAACGCATAACGCATAATGCATAACGCAAACGTATAACGCACAACGCATAACGCATAACGAACAACGGATAACGCATAACGCATAACGCATAACGAATACCGCAAAACGTATATCGCCTAACACATAACGGATCACGCATAACGCATAACGCATAACGTATAGAGCATAACGCATAACGCATAACGCATAACGCATAGCGCATACCGTATAACGCATAACGCAAAATGCATAACGCATAACGCATGACGCATAACGCATAACGCATAACGCATAACGCATAACGCATAACGCACAACGCATGTCGCATAACGCATAACGCATAACGCATAACGCATAACGCATAACGCATAACGCATAACGCCTAACGGATCAGGCATAACGCATAACGCATAATGCATAACACATAACGCATAACGCATTACGCACAACGCATATCGCATAACGTATAAGGCATAACGCATAATACATGACGTATAACGCATTATGCATAACGCATAACGCATAACGCAAACCCATAAGGCATAAGGCATAACGCATAACGCATAACGCATGTCGGATCACTCATAACGCATAACGCATAACGCATAAAGCATAAAGCATAACGTATAACGCATAACGCATATCGCATAACGCATAACGCATAACCCATAACGCATAACGCATAACGCATAACGCATAACGCATAACGCATAACGCATAACGCATAACGCATAACGCATATCGCATAACGCATAACGCATAACGCATAACGCATAACGCATAACGCATAACGCATAACGCATAACGCCTTACGGATCAGGCATAACGCATAACGCATATCGCAAACCCATAACGCATAACGCATAACCCATAACGCATAACGCATAACGCATAACGCATAACGCATAACGCATAACGCATAACGCATAACGCATAACGCATAACGCATAACGCATAACGCATAACGCATAACGCATAACGCATAACGCATAACGCATAACGCATAACGCATAACGCATAACGCATAACGCATAACGCATAACGCATAACGCATAACGCATGGCGCATAACGCAAAATGCATAACGCATAACGCATAACGCATAACGCATAAGGCATAACGCATAACGCATAACGCATAACGCACAACGCATATCGCATAACGCATAACGCAAAATGCATAACCCATAACGCATAACGCATAACGCATAACGCATAACGCATAACGTATAACGCATAAAGCATAATGCATAACGCATAACGCATAACGCATAACGCATAACGCACAACGCATATCGCATAACGCATAACGCATAACGCATAACGCATAACGCATAACGCATAACGCATAACGCACAACGCATATCGCATAACGCATAACGCATAACGCACAACGCATATCGCATAACGCATAACGCATAACGCATAACGCATAACGCATAAAGCATAATGCATAACGCATAACGGATAACGCATAACGCATAACGCACAACGCATAACGCACAACGCATATCGCATAACGCATAACGCATAACGCATAACGCATTAACGCATATCGAATAACGCATAACGTGTAACTTATAACGCATAACGCATAAAGCATAATGCATAACGCATAACGCATAACGCATAATGCATAACACATAACGAATAACGCATTACGCACAACGCATATCGCATAACGTATAAGGCATAACGCATAATACATGACGTATAACGCATTATGCATAACGCATAACGCAAACCCATAAGGCATAAGGCATAACGCATAACGCATAACGCATAACGCATGTCGGATCACTCATAACGCATAACGCATAACGCATAAAGCATAACGTATAATGCATAACGCATATCGCATAACGCATAACGCATAACGCATAACGCATAACGCATAACGCATAACGCATAACGCATAACGCATAACGCATAACGTATAACGCATAACGCATAACGCATAACACGTAATGCATAACGCATAACGCATAACGCATAACGCATAACGCATAACGCATAACGCATAACGCATAACGCATAACGCATAACGCATAACGCATAACGCATAACGCATAACGCATAACGCACAACGCAAACGTATAACGCACAACGCATAATGCATAACGCATAACGCATAACGCATAACGCATGGCGCATAATTCATAACGCATAACGCAAAACGCATATCGCATAACGCATAACGCATAACGCATAACGCATAACGCATGGCGCATAACTCAAATTGCATAACGCATAACGCATAACGCATGGCGCATAACTCAAAATGCATAACGCATAACGCATAACGCATAACGCGTAACGCATAACGCATAACGCATAACGAACAACGCATATCGCATAACGTATAAGGCATAACGCATAATACATAACGTATAACGCATTATGCATAACGCATAACGCATAACGCATAATGCATAACCCATAACGCAAACCCATAAGGCATAAGGCATAACGCATGTCGGATCACTCATAACGCATAACGCATAACGCATACAGCATAAAGCATAAAGCATAAAGCATAAAGCATAACGTATAACGCATAACGCATAACGCATATCGCATAACGCATAACGCATAACCCATAACGCATAACGCCTTACGGATCAGGCATAACGCATAACGCATAATGTATAACACATAACGCATAACGCATTACGCATAACGCACAACGCAAACGTATAACGCACAACGCATAATGCATAACGCATAACGCATAACGCATAACGCCTAACGGATCAGGCATAACGCATAACGTATAAGGCATAACGCATAATACATAACGTATAACGCATTATGCATAACGCATAACGCATAACGCATAATGCATAACCCATAACGCAAACCCATAAGGCATAAGGCATAACGCATGTCGGATCACTCATAACGCATAACGCATAACGCATACAGCATAAAGCATAAAGCATAAAGCATAAAGCATAAAGCATAACGTATAACGCATAACGTATAACGCATTATGCATAACGCATAACGCATAACGCATAATGCATAACCCATAACGCAAACCCATAAGGCATAAGGCATAACGCATGTCGGATCACTCATAACGCATAACGCATAACGCATACAGCATAAAGCATAAAGCATAAAGCATAAAGCATAACGTATAACGCATAACGCATAACGCATATCGCATAACGCATAACGCATAACCCATAACGCATAACGCCTTACGGATCAGGCATAACGCATAACGCATAATGTATAACACATAACGCATAACGCATTACGCATAACGCACAACGCAAACGTATAACGCACAACGCATAATGCATAACGCATAACGCATAACGCATAACGCCTAACGGATCAGGCATAACGCATAACGCATAATGCATAACGCATTACGCACAACGCATATCGCATAACGTATAAGGCATAACGCATAATACATGACGTATAACGCATTATGCATAACGCATACCGCATAACGCAAACCCATAAGGCATAAGGCATAACGCATAACGCATAACGCATAACGCATGTCGGATCACTCATAACGCATAACGCATAACGCATAAAGCATAACGTATAACGCATAACGCATAACGCATAACGCATGTCGGATCACTCATAACGCATAACGCATAACGCATAAAGCATAAAGCATAACGTATAACGCATAACGCATTACGCACAACGCATATCGCATAACGTATAAGGCATAACGCATAATACATGACGTATAACGCATTATGCATAACGCATACCGCATAACGCAAACCCATAAGGCATAAGGCATAACGCATAACGCATAACGCATAACGCATGTCGGATCACTCATAACGCATAACGCATAACGCATAAAGCATAACGTATAACGCATAACGCATATCGCATAACGCATAACGCATAACCCATAACGCATAACGCATAACGCGTAACGCATAACGCATAACGCATAACGCATAACGCATAACGCATAACGCATAACGCATAACGTATAACGCATAACGCATATCGCATAACGCATACCGCATAACGCAAACCCACAAGGCATAAGGCATAACGCATAACGCATAACGCATAACGCATGTCGGATCACTCATAACGCATAACGCATAACGCATAAAGCATAACGTATAACGCATAACGCATATCGCATAACGCATAACGCATAACCCATAACGCATAACGCATAACGCATAACGCATAACGCATAACGCATAACGCATAACGCATAACGCATAACGCATAACGCATAACGCATAACGCATAACGCATAACGCATAACGCATAACGCATAACGCATAACGCACAACGCAAACGTATAACGCACAACGCATAATGCATAACGCATAACGCATAACGCATAACGCATGGCGCATAATTCATAACGCATAACGCATGGCGCATAACTCAAAATGCATAACGCATAACGCATAACGCATGGCGCATAACTCAAAATGCATAACGCATAACGCATAACGCATAACGCATATCGCATAACGCATAACGCATAACCCATAACGCATAAAGCATAATGCATAACGCATAACGCATAACGCATAACGCATAACGCATAATGCATAACGCATAACGCATAACGCATAACGCATAACGCATAACGCACAACGCATATCGCATAACGCATAACGCATAACGCATAACGCATGGCGCATAACGCATAACGCATGGCGCATAACTCAAAATGCATAACGCATAACGCATAACGCAAACGTATAACGCACAACGCATAACGAATACAGCAAAACGCATAATGCTTAACGCATAACGGATCACGCATAACGCATAACGCACAACGCATATCGCATAACGCATAACGCATAACGCATAACGCATGGCGCATAACTCAAAATGCATAACGCATAACGCATAACGCATAACGCATAACGCATAACGCATAACGCATAACGCATAACGCATAACGCATAACGCATAACGCATAACGCATAACGCACAACGCATATCGCATAACGCATAACGCATAATGCATAACGAATGGCGCATAACTCAAAATGCATAACGCATAACGCATAACGCATAACGCAAACGTATAACGCACAACGCATAACGAATACAGCAAAACGCATAATGCTTAACGCATAACGGATCACGCATAACGCATAACGCATAACGCATAACGCATAACGTATATCGAATAACGCATAACGTGTAACTCATAACGCATAACGCATAAAGCATAATGCTTAACGCGTAACGCATAACGCTTATCGCATAACGCATAACGCATAACGTATAACGCATAACGCATACCGTATAACGCATAACGCATAACGCATAACGCATGGCGCATAACTCAAAATGCATAACGCATATCGCATTACGCATAACGCAAACGTATAACGCACAACGCATAACGAATACAGCAAAACGCATAATGCTTAACGCATAACGCATAACGCATAACGCATAACGCATAACGCATAACGCATAACGCATAACGCATAACGCACAACGCATATCGCATAACGCAAACCCATAAGGCATAAGGCATAACGCATGTCGGATCACTCATAACGCATAACGCATAACGCATAAAGCATAAAGCATAAAGCATAACGTATAACGCATAACGCATATCGCATAACGCATAACGCATAACCCATAACGCATAAAGCATAATGCATAACGCATAACGCATAACGCATAACGCATAACGCATAACGCATAACGCATAACGCATAACGCATAACGCATAACGCATAACGCATAACGCATAACGCATAACGCATAACGCATAACGCATAACGCATAAAGCATAACGCATAACGCATAACGCATAACGCATAACGCATAACGCATAACGCATAACGCATAACGCATAACGCACAACGCATATCGCATAACGCATAACGCATAACGCATAACGCATGGCGCATAATGCATAACGCATGGCGCACAACTCAAAATGCATAACGCATAACGCATAACGCAAACGTATAACGCACAACGCATAACGAATACAGCAAAACGCATAATGCTTAACGCATAACGGATCACGCATAACGCATAACGCATAACGCATAACGCATAACGCATATCGAATAACGCATAACGTGTAACTCATAACGCATAACGCATAAAGTATAATGCTTAACGCATAACGCATAACGCTTATCGCATAACGCATAACGCATAACGTATAACGCATAACGCATACCGTATAACGCATAACGCATAATGCATAACGCAAACGTATAACGCACAACGCATAACGCATAACGAACAACGGATAACGCATAACGCATAACGAATACCGCAAAACGTATATCGCCTAACACATAACGGATCACGCATAACGCATAACGCATAACGTATAGAGCATAACGCATAACGCATAACGCATAACGCATAGCGCATACCGTATAACGCATAACGCAAAATGCATAACGCATAACGCATGACGCATAACGCATAACGCATAACGCATAACGCATAACGCATAACGCATAACGCACAACGCATATCGCATAACGCATAACGCATAACGCATAACGCATAACGCATAACGCATAACGCATAACGCATAACGCCTAACGGATCAGGCATAACGCATAACGCATAATGCATAACACATAACGCATAACGCATTACGCACAACGCATATCGCATAACGTATAAGGCATAACGCATAATACATGACGTATAACGCATTATGCATAACGCATAACGCATAACGCAAACCCATAAGGCATAAGGCATAACGCATAACGCATAACGCATGTCGGATCACTCATAACGCATAACGCATAACGCATAAAGCATAAAGCATAACGTATAACGCATAACGCATATCGCATAACGCATAACGCATAACCCATAACGCATAACGCATAACGCATAACGCATAACGCATAACGCATAACGCATAACGCATAACGCATAACGCATAACGCATATCGCATAACGCATAACGCATAACGCATAACGCATAACGCATAACGCATAACGCATAACGCATAACGCATAACGCCTTACGGATCAGGCATAACGCATAACGCATATCGCAAACCCATAACGCATAACGCATAACCCATAACGCATAACGCATAACGCATAACGCATAACGCATAACGCATAACGCATAACGCATAACGCATAACGCATAACGCATAACGCATAACGCATAACGCATAACGCATAACGCATAACGCATAACGCATGGCGCATGGCGCATAACGCAAAATGCATAACGCATAACGCATATCGCATAACGCATAACGCATAACGCATAACGCATAACGCATAACGCATAACGCATAACGCATAACGCATAATGCATAACGCATAACGCATAACGCATAATGCATAACACATAACGAATAACGCATTACGCACAACGCATATCGCATAACGTATAAGGCATAACGCATAATAAATGACGTATAACGCATTATGCATAACGCAAAACGCAAACCCATTAGGCATAAGGCATAACGCATAACGCATAACGCATAACGCATGTCGGATCACTCATAACGCATAACGCATAACGCATAAAGCATAACGTATAACGCATAACGCATATCTCATAACGCATAACGCATAACGCATAACGCATAACGCATAACGCATAACGCATAACGCATAACGCATAACGCATAACGCATAACGTATAACGCATAACGCATAACGCATAACGCATAACACGTAATGCATAACGCATAACGCATAACGCATAACGCATAACGCATAACGCATAACGCATAACGCATAACGCATAACGCATAACGCATAACGCACAACGCATATCGCATAACGCATAACGCAAAATGCATAACGCATAACGCATAACGCATAACGCATAACGCACAACGCAAACGTATAACGCACAACGCATAATGCATAACGCATAACGCATAACGCATAACGCATGGCGCATAATTCATAACGCATAACGCAAAACGCATATCGCATAACGCATAACGCATAACGCATAACGCATAACGCATGGCGCATAACTCAAAATGCATAACGCATAACGCATAACGCATGGCGCATAACTCAAAATGCATAACGCATAACGCATAACGCATAACGCATAACGCATAACGCACAACGCTTAACGAACAACGCATATCGCATAACGTATAAGGCATAACGCATAATATATAACGTATAACGCATTATGCATAACGCATAACGCATAACGCATAATGCATAACCCATAACGCAAACCCATAAGGCATAAGGCATAACGCATGTCGGATCACTCATAACGCATAACGCATAACGCATACAGCATAAAGCATAAAGCATAAAGCATAAAGCATAAAGCATAACGTATAACGCATAACGCATATCGCATAACGCATAACGCATAACCCATAACGCATAACGCCTTACGGATCAGGCATAACGCATAACGCATAATGTATAACACATAACGCATAACGCATTACGCATAACGCACAACGCAAACGTATAACGCACAACGCATAATGCATAACGCATAACGCATAACGCATAACGCCTAACGGATCAGGCATAACGCATAACGCATAACGCATAACGCATAACGCATAACGCATAACGCACAACGCATATCGCATAACGCATAACGCATAACTCATAACGCATGGCGCATAACGCATAACGCATGGCGCATAACTCAAAATGCATAACGCATAACGCATAACGCATAACGCAAACGTATAACGCACAACGCATAACGAATACAGCAAAACGCATAATGCTTAACGCATAACGGATCACGCATAACGCATAACGCATAACGTATAGAGCATAACGCATAACGCATAACGCATAACGCATAACGCATACCGTATAACGCATAACGCAAAATGCATAACGCATAACGCATAACGCATAACGCATAACGCATAACGCATAACGCATAACGCATAACGCATAACGCATAACGCACAACGCATATCGCATAACGCATAACGCATAACGCATAATGCATAACGCATAACGCATAACGCATAACGCCTAACGGATCAGGCATAACGCATAACGCATAATGCATAACACATAACGCATAACGCATTACGCACAACGCATATCGCATAACGTATAAGGCATAACGCATAATACATGACGTATAACGCATTATGTATAACGCATAACGCATAACGCAAACCCATAAGGCATAAGGCATAACGCATAACGCATAACGCATGTCGGATCACTCATAACGCATAACGCATAACGCATAAAGCATAAATCATAACGTATAACGCATAACGCATATCGCATAACGCATAACGCATAACCCATAACGCATAACGCATAACGCATAACGCATAACGCATAACGCAAAACGCATAACGCATAACGCATAACGCATAACGCATAACGCATAACGCATAACGCATATCGCATAACGCATAACGCATAATGCATAACGCATAACGCATAACGCATAACGCATAACGCATAACGCATAACGCCTTACGGATCAGGCATAACGCATAACGCATATCGCATAACGCATAACGCATAACCCATAACGCATAACGCATAACGCATAACGCATAACGCATAACGCATAACGCATAACGCATAACGCATAACGCATAACGCATAACGCATAACGCATAACGCATAACGCATGGCGCATAACGCAAAATGCATAACGCATAACGCGTAACGCATAACGCATAAGGCATAACGCATAACGCATAACGCATAACGCACAACGCATATCGCATAACGCATAACGCAAAATGCATAACCCATGACGCATAACGCATAACGCATAACGCATAACGCATAACGCATAAAGCATAATGCATAACGCATAACGCATAACGCATAACGCATAACGCATAACGCACAACGCATATCGCATAACGCATAACGCCTTACGGATCAGGCATAACGCATAACGCATAACGCATAACGCATAACGCCTAACGGATCAGGCATAACGCATAATGCATAACACATAACGCATAACGCATTACGCACAACGCATATCGCATAACGTATAAGGCATAACGCATAATACATGACGTATAACGCATAACGCATAACGCATAACGCATAACGCATGGCGCATAACTCAAAATGCATAACGCATAACGCATAACGCATAACGCAAACGTATAACGCACAACGCATAACGAATACAGCAAAACGCATAATGCTTAACGCATAACGGATCACGCATAACGCATAACGCACAACGCATATCGCATAACGCATAACGCATAACGCATAACGCATGGCGCATAACTCAAAATGCATAACGCATAACGCATAACGCATAACGCATAACGCATAACGCATAACGCATAACGCATAACGCATAACGCATAACGCATAACGCACAACGCATATCGCATAACGCATAACGCATAATGCATAACGCATGGCGCATAACTCAAAATGCATAACGCATAACGCATAACGCATAACGCAAACGTATAACGCACAACGCATAACGAATACAGCAAAACGCATAATGCTTAACGCATAACGGATCACGCATAACGCATAACGCATAACGCATAACGCATAACGCATAACGCATATCGAATAACGCATAACGTGTAACTCATAACGCATAACGCATAAAGCATAATGCTTAACGCATAACGCATAAGGCTTATCGCATAACGCATAACGCATAACGTATAACGCATAACGCATACCGTATAACGCATAACGCATAATGCATAACGCAAACGTATAACACACAACGCATAACGCATAACGAACAACGGATAACGCATAACGCATAACGCATAACGAATACCGCAAAACGTATATCGCCTAACACATAACGGATCACGCATAAAGCATAACGCATAACGTATAGAGCATAACGCATAACGCATAACGCATAACGCATAACGCATACCGTATAACGCATAACGCAAAATGCATAACGCATAACGCATAACGCATAACGCATAACGCATAACGCATAACGCATAACGCATAACGCATATCGCATAACGCATAACGCATAACGCATAACGCATAACGCATAACGCATAACGCATAACGCCTAACGGATCAGGCATAACGCATAACGCATACTGCATAACACATAACGCATAACGCATTACGCACAACGCATATCGCATAACGTATAAGGCATAACGCATAATACATGACGTATAACGCATTATGCATAACGCATAACGCATAACGCAAACCCATAAGGCATAAGGCATAACGCATAACGCATAACGCATGTCGGATCACTCATAACGCATAACGCATAACGCATAAAGCATAAAGCATAACGTATAACGCATAACGCATATCGCATAACGCATAACGCATAACCCATAACGCATAACGCATAACGCATAACGCATAACGCATAACGCATAACGCATAACGCATAACGCATAACGCATAACGCATAACGCATAACGCATAACGCATAACGCATAACGCATAACGCATAACGCATAACGCATAACGCATAACGCATAACGCATAATGCATAACGCATAACGCATGGCGCATAACGCAAAATGCATAACGCATAACGCATAACGCATAACGCATAAGGCATAACGCATAACGCATAACGCATAACGCAAAACGCATATCGCATAACGCATAACGCAAAATGCATAACCCATAACGCATAACGCATAACGCATAACGCATAACGCATGGCGCAAAATGCATAACGCATAACGCATAACGCATAACGCATAACGCATAACGCATAACGCATAACGCAAACCCATAAGGCATAAGGCATAACGCATGTCGGATCACTCATAACGCATAACGCATAACGCATAAAGCATAAAGCATAACGTATAACGCATAACGCATATCGCATAACGCATAACGCATAACCCATAACGCATAACGCATAACGCATAAAGCATAATGCATAACGCATAACGCATAACGCATAACGCATAACGCACAACGCATATCGCATAACGCATAACGCATAACGCACAACGCAAACGTATAACGCACAACGCATAATGCATAACGCATAAGCATAACGCATGGCGCATAATTCATAACGCATAACGCATGGCGCATAACTCAAAATGCATAACGCATAACGCATAACGCATGGCGCATAACTCAAAATGCATAACGCATAACGCATAACGCATAACGCATAACGCATAACGCATAACGCACAACGCATATCGCATAACGTATAAGGCATAACGCATAATACATAACGTATAACGCATTATGCATAACGCATAACGCATAACGCATAATGCATAACCCATAACGCATAACGCATAACGCATAACGCATAACGCATAACGCATAACGCCTAACGGATCAGGCATAACGCATAACGCATAATGCATAACACATAACGCATAACGCATTACGCACAACGCATATCGCATAACGTATAAGGCATAACGCATAATACATGACGTATAACGCATTATGCATAACGCATAACGCATAACGCAAACCCATAAGGCATAAGGCATAACGCATAACGCATAACGCATGTCGGATCACTCATAACGCATAACGCATAACGCATAAAGCATAAAGCATAACGTATAACGCATAACGCATATCGCATAACGCATAACGCATAACCCATAACGCATAACGCATAACGCATAACGCATAACGCATAACGCATAACGCATAACGCATAACGCATAACGCATAACGCATAACGCATATCGCATAACGCATAACGCATAACGCATAACGCATAACGCATAACGCATAACGCATAACGCATAACGCATAACGCATAACGCATATCGCATAACGCATAACGCATAACGCATAACGCATAACGCATAACGCATAACGCATAACGCCTTACGGATCAGGCATAACGCATAACGCATATCGCAAACCCATAACGCATAACGCATAACCCATAACGCATAACGCATAACGCATAACGCATAACGCATAACGCATAACGCATAACGCATAACGCATAACGCATAACGCATAACGCATAACGCATAACGCATAACGCATAACGCATAACGCATAACGCATAACGCATAACGCATAACGCATGGCGCATAACGCAAAATGCATAACGCATAACGCATAACGCATAAGGCATAACGCATAACGCATAACGCAGAACGCACAACGCATATCGCATAACGCATAACGCAAAATGCATAACCCATAACGCATAACGCATAACGCATAACGCATAACGCATAACGCATAAAGCATAATGCATAACGCATAACGCATAACGCATAACGCATAACGCACAACGCATATCGCATAACGCATAACGCATAACGCATAACGCATAACGCATAACGCATAACGCATAACGCATAACGCATAACGCATAACGCATAACGCACAACGCATATCGCATAACGCATAACGCATAACGCATAATATATAACGTATAACGCATTATGCATAACGCATAACGCATAACGCATAATGCATAACCCATAACGCAAACCCATAAGGCATAAGGCATAACGCATGTCGGATCACTCATAACGCATAACGCATAACGCATACAGCATAAAGCATAAAGCATAAAGCATAAAGCATAACGTATAACGCATAACGCATATCGCATAACGCATAACGCATAACCCATAACGCATAACGCCTTACGGATCAGGCATAACGCATAACGCATAATGTATAACACATAACGCATAACGCATTACGCATAACGCACAACGCAAACGTATAACGCACAACGCATAATGCATAACGCATAACGCATAACGCATAACGCCTAACGGATCAGGCATAACGCATAACGCATAACGCATAACGCATAACGCATAACGCATAACGCACAACGCATATCGCATAACGCATAACGCATAACTCATAACGCATGGCGCATAACGCATAACGCATGGCGCATAACTCAAAATGCATAACGCATAACGCATAACGCATAACGCAAACGTATAACGCACAACGCATAACGAATACAGCAAAACGCATAATGCTTAACGCATAACGGATCACGCATAACGCATAACGCATAACGTATAGAGCATAACGCATAACGCATAACGCATAACGCATAACGCATACCGTATAACGCATAACGCAAAATGCATAACGCATAACGCATAACGCATAACGCATAACGCATAACGCATAACGCATAACGCATAACGCATAACGCACAACGCATATCGCATAACGCATAACGCATAACGCATAATGCATAACGCATAACGCATAACGCATAACGCCTAACGGATCAGGCATAACGCATAACGCATAATGCATAACACATAACGCATAACGCATTACGCACAACGCATATCGCATAACGTATAAGGCATAACGCATAATACATGACGTATAACGCATTATGTATAACGCATAACGCATAACGCAAACCCATAAGGCATAAGGCATAACGCATAACGCATAACGCATGTCGGATCACTCATAACGCATAACGCATAACGCATAAAGCATAAATCATAACGTATAACGCATAACGCATATCGCATAACGCATAACGCATAACCCATAACGCATAACGCATAACGCATAACGCATAACGCATAACGCAAAACGCATAACGCATAACGCATAACGCATAACGCATAACGCATAACGCATAACGCATATCGCATAACGCATAACGCATAACGCATAACGCATAACGCATAACGCATAACGCATAACGCATAACGCATAACGCCTTACGGATCAGGCATAACGCATAACGCATATCGCATAACGCATAACGCATAACCCATAACGCATAACGCATAACGCATAACGCATAACGCATAACGCATAACGCATAACGCATAACGCATAACGCATAACGCATAACGCATAACGCATAACGCATGGCGCATAACGCAAAATGCATAACGCATAACGCGTAACGCATAACGCATAAGGCATAACGCATAACGCATAACGCATAACGCACAACGCATATCGCATAACGCATAACGCAAAATGCATAACCCATGACGCATAACGCATAACGCATAACGCATAACGCATAACGCATAACGCATAACGCATAACGCATAACGCATAACGCATAACGCATAACGCATAACGCACAACGCATATCGCATAACGCATAACGCCTTACGGATCAGGCATAACGCATAACGCATAACGCATAACGCATAACGCCTAACGGATCAGGCATAACGCATAATGCATAACACATAACGCATAACGCATTACGCACAACGCATATCGCATAACGTATAAGGCATAACGCATAATACATGACGTATAACGCATAACGCATGGCGCATAACGCATAACGCATGGCGCATAACTCAAAATGCATAACGCATAACGCATAACGCATAACGCAAACGTATAACGCACAACGCATAACGAATACAGCAAAACGCATAATGCTTAACGCATAACGGATCACGCATAACGCATAACGCACAACGCATATCGCATAACGCATAACGCATAACGCATAACGCATGGCGCATAACTCAAAATGCATAACGCATAACGCATAACGCATAACGCATAACGCATAACGCATAACGCATAACGCATAACGCATAACGCATAACGCATAACGCACAACGCATATCGCATAACGCATAACGCATAATGCATAACGCATGGCGCATAACTCAAAATGCATAACGCATAACGCATAACGCATAACGCAAACGTATAACGCACAACGCATAACGAATACAGCAAAACGCATAATGCTTAACGCATAACGGATCACGCATAACGCATAACGCATAACGCATAACGCATAACGCATAACGCATATCGAATAACGCATAACGTGTAACTCATAACGCATAACGCATAAAGCATAATGCTTAACGCATAACGCATAAGGCTTATCGCATAACGCATAACGCATAACGTATAACGCATAACGCATACCGTATAACGCATAACGCATAATGCATAACGCAAACGTATAACACACAACGCATAACGCATAACGAACAACGGATAACGCATAACGCATAACGCATAACGAATACCGCAAAACGTATATCGCCTAACACATAACGGATCACGCATAAAGCATAACGCATAACGTATAGAGCATAACGCATATCGCATAACGCATAACGCATAACGCATACCGTATAACGCATAACGCAAAATGCATAACGCATAACGCATAACGCATAACGCATAACGCATAACGCATAACGCATAACGCATAACGCATATCGCATAACGCATAACGCATAACGCATAACGCATAACGCATAACGCATAACGCATAACGCCTAACGGATCAGGCATAACGCATAACGCATACTGCATAACACATAACGCATAACGCATTACGCACAACGCATATCGCATAACGTATAAGGCATAACGCATAATACATTACGTATAACGCATTATGCATAACGCATAACGCATAACGCAAACCCATAAGGCATAAGGCATAACGCATAACGCATAACGCATGTCGGATCACTCATAACGCATAACGCATAACGCATAAAGCATAAAGCATAACGTATAACGCATAACGCATATCGCATAACGCATAACGCATAACCCATAACGCATAACGCATAACGCATAACGCATAACGCATAACGCATAACGCATAACGCATAACGCATAACGCATAACGCATAACGCATAACGCATAACGCATAACGCATAACGCATAACGCATAACGCATAACGCATAACGCATAACGCATAATGCATAACGCATAACGCATGGCGCATAACGCAAAATGCATAACGCATAACGCATAACGCATAACGCATAAGGCATAACGCATAACGCATAACGCATAACGCAAAACGCATATCGCATAACGCATAACGCAAAATGCATAACCCATAACGCATAACGCATAACGCATAACGCATAACGCATGGCGCAAAATGCATAACGCATAACGCATAACGCATAACGCATAACGCATAACGCATAACGCATAACGCAAACCCATAAGGCATAAGGCATAACGCATGTCGGATCACTCATAACGCATAACGCATAACGCATAAAGCATAAAGCATAACGTATAACGCATAACGCATATCGCATAACGCATAACGCATAACCCATAACGCATAACGCATAACGCATAAAGCATAATGCATAACGCATAACGCATAACGCATAACGCATAACGCACAACGCATATCGCATAACGCATAACGCATAACGCACAACGCAAACGTATAACGCACAACGCATAATGCATAACGCATAAGCATAACGCATGGCGCATAATTCATAACGCATAACGCATGGCGCATAACTCAAAATGCATAACGCATAACGCATAACGCATGGCGCATAACTCAAAATGCATAACGCATAACGCATAACGCATAACGCATAACGCATAACGCATAACGCACAACGCATATCGCATAACGTATAAGGCATAACGCATAATACATAACGTATAACGCATTATGCATAACGCATAACGCATAACGCATAATGCATAACCCATAACGCATAACGCATAACGCATAACGCATAACGCATAACGCATAACGCCTAACGGATCAGGCATAACGCATAACGCATAATGCATAACACATAACGCATAACGCATTACGCACAACGCATATCGCATAACGTATAAGGCATAACGCATAATACATGACGTATAACGCATTATGCATAACGCATAACGCATAACGCAAACCCATAAGGCATAAGGCATAACGCATAACGCATAACGCATGTCGGATCACTCATAACGCATAACGCATAACGCATAAAGCATAAAGCATAACGTATAACGCATAACGCATATCGCATAACGCATAACGCATAACCCATAACGCATAACGCATAACGCATAACGCATAACGCATAACGCATAACGCATAACGCATAACGCATAACGCATAACGCATAACGCATATCGCATAACACATAACGCATAACGCATAACGCATAACGCATAACGCATAACGCATAACGCATAACGCATAACGCATAACGCATATCGCATAACGCATAACGCATAACGCATAACGCATAACGCATAACGCATAACGCATAACGCCTTACGGATCAGGCATAACGCATAACGCATATCGCAAACCCATAACGCATAACGCATAACCCATAACGCATAACGCATAACGCATAACGCATAACGCATAACGCATAACGCATAACGCATAACGCATAACGCATAACGCATAACGCATAACGCATAACGCATAACGCATAACGCATAACGCATAACGCATAACGCATAACGCATAACGCATAACGCATAACGCATAACGCATAACGCATGGCGCATAACGCAAAATGCATAACGCATAACGCATAACGCATAACGCATAAGGCATAACGCATAACGCATAACGCAGAACGCACAACGCATATCGCATAACGCATAACGCAAAATGCATAACCCATAACGCATAACGCATAACGCATAACGCATAACGCATAACGCATAAAGCATAATGCATAACGCATAACGCATAACGCATAACGCATAACGCACAACGCATATCGCATAACGCATAACGCATAACGCATAACGCATAACGCATAACGCATAACGCATAACGCATAACGCATAACGCATAACGCATAACGCACAACGCATATCGCATAACGCATAACGCATAACGCACAACGCATATCGCATAACGCATAACGCATAACGCATAACGCATAACGCATATAGCATAATGCATAACGCATAACGCATAACGCATAACGCATAACGCACAACGCATAACGCACAACGCATAACGCATAACGCATAACGCATAACGCATAACGCATATCGAATAACGCATAACGTGTAACTCATAACGCATAACGCATAAAGCATAATGCATAACGCATAACGCATAACGCATAATGCATAACACATAACGAATAACGCATTACGCACAACGCATATCGCATAACGTATAAGGCATAACGCATAATACATGACGTATAACGCATTATGCATAACGCATAACGCAAACCCATAAGGCATAAGGCATAACGCATAACGCATAACGCATAACGCATGTCGGATCACTCATAACGCATAACGCATAACGCATAAAGCATAAATCATAACGTATAACGCATAACGCATATCGCATAACGCATAACGCATAACCCATAACGCATAACGCATAACGCATAACGCATAACGCATAACGCATAACGCATAACGCATAACGCATAACGCATAACGCATAACGCATAACGCATAACGCATAACGCATAACGCATAACGCATAACGCATAACGCATATCGCATAACGCATAACGCATAACGCATAACGCATAACGCATAACGCATAACGCATAACGCATAACGCATAACGCATAACGCCTTACGGATCAGGCATAACGCATATCGCATAACGCATAACGCATAACCCATAACGCATAACGTATAACGCATAACGCATAACGCATAACGCATATCGCATAACGCATAACGCATAACGCATAACGCATAACGCATGGCGCATAGCGCAAAATGCATAACGCATAACGCATAACGCATAACGCATAAGGCATAACGCATAACGCATAACGCATAACGCACAACGCATATCGCATAACGCATAACGCAAAATGCATAACCCATGACGCATAACGCATAACGCATAACGCATAACGCATAACGCATAAAGCATAATGCATAACGCATAACGCATAACGCATAACGCATAACGTACAACGCATATCGCATAACGCATAACGCATAACGCATGGCGCATAACTCAAAATGCATAACGCATAACGCATAACGCATAACGCATAACGCATAACGCATAACGCATAACGCATAACGCATAACGCATAACGCATAACGCATAACGCACAACGCATATCGCATAACGCATAACGCATAACGCACAACGCATATCGCATAACGCATATCGCATAAAGCATAATGCATAACGCATAACGCATAACGCCTTACGGATCAGGCATAACGCATAACGCATAATGCATAACACATAACGCATAACGCATAACGCATAACGCATAACGCATAACGCATAACGCATAACGCATAACGCATAACGCATAACGCATAACACATAACGCATAACGCATAACGCATAACGCATAACGCATAACGCATAACGCATAACGCATAACGCATAACGCATAACGCATAACGCCTAACGGATCAGGCATAACGCATAACGCATAATGCATAACACATAACGCATAACGCATTACGCACAACGCATATCGCATAACGTATAAGGCATAACGCATAATACATGACGTATAACGCATTATGCATAACGCATAACGCATAACGCAAACCCATAAGGCATAAGGCATAACGCATAACGCATAACGCATAACGCATGTCGGATCACTCATAACGCATAACGCATAACGCATAAAGCATAAATCATAACGTATAACGCATAACGCATATCGCATAACGCATAACGCATAACCCATAACGCATAACGCATAACGCATAACGCATAACGCATAACGCATAACGCATAACGCATAACGCATAACGCATAACGCATAACGCATAACGCATAATGCATAACGCATAACGCATGGCGCATAACGCAAAATGCATAACGCATAACGCATAACGCATAACGCATAAGGCATAACGCATAACGCATAACGCATAACGCAAAACGCATATCGCATAACGCATAACGCAAAATGCATAACCCATAACGCATAACGCATAACGCATAACGCATAACGCATGGCGCATAATTCATAACGCATAACGCATGGCGCATAACTCAAAATGCATAACGCATAACGCATAACGCATAACGCACAACGCATATCGCATAACGTATAAGGCATAACGCATAATACATATCGTATAACGCATTATGCATAACGCATAACGCATAACGCATAATGCATAACCCACAACGCAAACCCATAAGGCATAAGGCATAACGCATGTCGGATCACTCATAACGCATAACGCATAACGCATAAAGCATAAAGCATAAAGCATAACGTATAACCCATAACGCATAAAGCATAATGCATAACGCATAACGCATAACGCATAACGCATAACGCATAACGCATAACGCATAACGCATAACGCATAACGCATAACGCATCACGCATAACGCACAACGCATATCGCATAACGCATAACGCATAACGCATAACGCATGGCGCATAACGCATAACGCATGGCGCATAACTCAAAATGCATAACGCATAACGCATTACGCATAACGCAAACGTATAACGCACAACGCATAACGAATACAGCAAAACGCATAATGCTTAACGCATAACGGATCACGCATAACGCATAACGCACAACGCATATCGCATAACGCATAACGCATAACGCATAACGCATGGCGCATAACTCAAAATGCATAACGCATAACGCATAACGCATAACGCATAACGCATAACGCATAACGCATAACGCATAACGCATAACGCATAACGCATAACGCACAACGCATATCGCATAACGCATAACGCATAATGCATAACGCATGGCGCATAACTCAAAATGCATAACTCAAAATGCATAACGCATAACGCATAACGCATAACGCATAACGCATAACGCATAACGCATAACGCATAACGCTGTAACAGACCTGTACCGCGACAAGTCTGTCACTAGCAGACAACCGTGAAGTTACCGAAACGCGCCGAACGTTAACGATGTTACCCGAACGCGTAACGCGCTCGTCCGCGCCTCGAAGCCAGACGCCGCGAACATAACACAGTCCCGCGCGCCTTTACGCCTCGAACACATACGCCGTGAGAACACCGTGGGAATACCGTGGGAATACCGTGGGAACTAATTACCCCGCCGACCGCACCGCGCACCCCCCCGCGACACCACCAAGCTGTCCTATAAAAGGCAGCACAGGAGACGACTCGCGAGCAGTCCGGATCCGACCACAGAAGGTAGCTGAACTATTGGGTAAGTGGGCTCTTCCTCGAGTTGACCGTCCAGATTCCTCCTTCCTGTAGCCGCCTCGACGTGCCGTCGACGCTTCCTTCGCCTCGGCGTGCCGCTGACGCTCTTCCTGTAGCCGCCTCGACGTGCCGTCGACGCTCCCTTCGCCTCGGCGTGCCGCTGACGCTCTTCCTGTAGCCGCCTCGACGTGCCGTCGACGCTCCCTTCGCCTCGGCGTGCCGCTGACGCTCTTCCCGTAGCCGCCTCGACGTGCCGTCGACGCTTCCTTCGCCTCGGCGTGCCGCTGACGCTCTTCCCGTAGCCGCCTCGACGTGCCGTCGACGCTTCCTCCGCCTCGGCGTGCCGCTGACGCTCTTCCCGTAGCCGCCTCGACGTGCCGTCGACGCTTCCTTCGCCTCGGCGTGCCGCTGACGCTCTTCCCGTAGCCGCCTCGACGTGCCGTCGACGCTTCCTTCGCCTCGGCGTGCCGCTGACGCTCTTCCTGTAGCCGCCTCGACGTGCCGTCGACGCTTCCTTCGCCTCGGCGTGCCGCTGACGCTCTCCCCGTAGCCGCCTCGACGTGCCGTCGACGCTTCCTTCGCCTCGGCGTGCCGCTGACGCTCTTCCTGTAGCCGCCTCGACGTGCCGTCGACGCTCCCTTCGCCTCGGCGTGCCGCTGACGCTCTTCCCGTAGCCGCCTCGACGTGCCGTCGACGCTCCCTTCGCCTCGGCGTGCCGCTGACGCTCTTCCCGTAGCCGCCTCGACGTGCCGTCGACGCTTCCACCCAAGGACACTTTGGCGAGCCGCCGACCTGACCGAAGACGACCCTGAACCCGGAAAGAACCTACACCGCGAGTGAGCCCGCCTACTACTCGACGTGCCGTCGACTTCGCTACCTGAACCGCCGGCCACGCGAAACCTGCGTCGCGAACGGGCCCCGCGAAAATACGTGGCAGCGAGCATTGTCAAATTATAAAAGTGTGTCGTTATTTTCACCCGCGCACCTAGTCAAGACACCACCTCGAATCCTGTCCCCCTCGCCACGAACCCTGGTCCGACGAGCCACTCGGCAACGAGGGAGACAATCACCGCGCCCGCAGAAAACCGGACTGTTACATGGCGCCCGAACAGGGACTTGGTGCGAAAAGAACCGCGTCGGAATAACGACCACGTGGCGCGTCGCGATTTCGAGGTTAACTCGGCCCGGCAACAAAACACGCGATCGCGAGTGACGTAACGCCATCTCGCGGTGTACCCGGGAGTGCTAAGCGCCGCGCGCCATCTAGTGCAACAGGGCGGCACACAGATCGTACACTGCGACCGGACCGGACCAAGACGACTACCGCCATCTAGCGGACACCTCTGGGACAGCCACGCGCCAGCAGAAAGGCAACCCGTCTGAATGCGGCGGATTCGCATTTCCAAGGATCAGTTAATCGCCGAACTCAGTCGAAGCGGGCTGCCTACTACTGGAACAATAGACGAACTGCGACGTCGGCTAGCGGAATACATCCGACAGCAAACCGGAGAAGCCAGCCAAATGACCGAACCAAAGGAGGGAGTGAAAACGAGAACAATGGCGACCACCGCCGACAAGACGACCGCCACCACCGACAAGACGACCGCCACCACCGACAAGACGACCGCCACCACCGAGAAGATGGACCCGTACAAGAGCATCGACCGACTGCGAAAATCCGGCAACACCACCGACGGTCGAGACCCGCTGTCATTCCTGGAACGGATGTCCGAGATCCAACTCGCGTACGGTATCGCCGACCAAGACCTACTCCGGGGGGTCCCCGAGTTATTACGCGGTCAAGCACAGAGCTGGTACCGCAACAGTCGGGAGACGATTTCCACGTGGGAACAATTCGCCCACGAGTTCACCCTGGTATTCGCGCCGAACCACTCACGGTTCCAACGGGAACGCGAAGCACGCGACCGAGTACAACGGCCAGGAGAACCGTTTCACGAGTACATGAACTCGTTAATCACCCTCATGCGCCGCGCACAGATGGACTCCGCAGACCGACTAGAAATGCTCCACGAGAATATGTTGCCGGAACATTCAATGCTGATCCACCTATCCGACGTCAAGGACGTACGAGACCTCCTCCTACGAGTCCAGCAAATCGAACGGGCCAACGAGAAAAAGAACAGGGGCCAGAAAACTATACCGCGAGCCGCGGCGCTCACGACAAGGGAACACGACGGACGGAACATCGCCGCTACAGAACCCATCGGAACACGGCTCACACGACTCAGTACCACGCCAGCAGCCATCCATCAGGAAAAGACGAACGACGCATACAGCCCGGAAACGCACTGCTGGAGGTGTAAGCAGCGGGGCCACCTACGCTTTGAATGTCGCAACGTCTACCGCAAGTTCTGCTCACGCTGCGGCCGCGATGGCGTACTGACACGCGACTGCCACCCGTCGGGAAACGGGATGCGGGGCCCGACACCACCACACCAGAACCAGTAAGCTCGGGCCCGAGAATCCGGTACACTCCACGACCACTAGTACCGATCGTCCTGTGTGGGCGAGAAGTCGACGCCATCCTGGACACGGGGGCCCAACTCTCCTGCATTAACGGAGAAGTCTTGGAGTGGGCCCGAGAGCAAGGAGCAAGGCCCCAAAACAGATATGGCCGAATCTGCCTTGCCGACGGCTCCGACATGCGCCCGGCGGGCACCGTACGCCTCGCGTTCCGCGTAGGGAACACCGAGCGAACCGAAGAATTCACCGTCCTTCCGAAGATGGGCCCACCAGTGCTACTGGGAATCCAGGCAATCGCCGCCTTACGACTGAGGCTGCAGCCACCCCCGGACGTGGCCAACTGGACACAGGACTGCCTAGCCGAGCCGTGCTTACAAATGGGCCTCAGGAAGTTGAAGGAATCCGATCGCGAACCCTTCCAGGAATTCCTAGAGCGAGAGCTAGCCCGATTCTCCGCCGTTACAGGACGGACCACCCTGATACACCACACCATCAAGCTACTCAACGACACGCCGCTAAAACAGAGGTACCAGCCACGAAACCCCGTCATGCAAGCGGTCATCGACGCGGAAGTGGATAAAATGCTCCACGACGGGGTCATCGAACCATCGAGCAGTCCGTGGAGTTCTCCAGTAGTAGTGGTGAAAAAAAAGGACGGCAAACCGCGATTCTGTGTCGATTTCCGCCGCCTAAACGAGCGCTCCGAAAAGGATGCGTATCCACTACCGCACATCCAGGCCACCCTCGATAAACTTAGAGGGGCTAGATTTCTGACCACGCTAGACCTGAAAAACGGATACTGGCAAGTACCACTCAAGGAAGAAAGCAGGCCGCTCACCGCGTTTACGGTGCCGGGAAGGGGACTCTTTCAATTCACCGTCATGCCATTCGGCCTTCACTCGGCTCCCGCAACTTTCCAACGACTATTGGACCAGGTCATCGGTCCGGAGATGGAACCCCACGCCTTCGCCTACCTGGATGACATTATTGTCGTCAGCCGGACCATCGGCGAGCACCAACGGCACCTGAGCGAAGTTTTTCGCCGCCTACGCACCGCCGGCCTCCGCTTAA
The DNA here is from genome assembly GCA_916610235.2 of Lasioglossum morio. NCBI lineage: Eukaryota > Metazoa > Arthropoda > Insecta > Hymenoptera > Halictidae > Lasioglossum > Lasioglossum morio. The sequence continues at coordinate 3,589,591 of CAKAJA020000347.1, forward strand.
ACCCCGACAAGTGCCGGTTCTGTGTCGATCACCTCCGATATTTGGGGCATATTATCGACCAACAAGGGATTCGGACAGACCCCGAAAAAACGGACGCAATCGCACAAATCCCGCCACCAAAAACAATTCGGGAGGTACGCCGGTTCCACGGCATGGCCTCGTGGTACCGACGGTTCGTACCAAAATTCGCAGAAATCATGGAACCTCTAACGCGGCTCACCAGAAAGAATGCCCGGTGGCGATGGACCGAGGAAGAAGAAGAGGCCTTCCAGACAATGAAGGAAAAGCTGGTGATAGCACCAATATTGGCATGCCCAGACTTCACCCAACCCTTCACTCTGCAGACGGACGCAAGCGACAACGGTCTGGGGATCGTCCTCACACAAGGGACAGCCAACGACGAACATGTCATAGCGTATGCAAGCCACACGCTAAACGCCACCGAACGAAACTACAGTGCCACGGAGAAGGAGTGCCTAGCCGTCCTCTGGGGGATCCGCAAAATGAAGCCCTATCTAGAAGGGTACCACTTCACGGTGGTCACGGACCACCAGGCGCTCCAGTGGCTACGTCGAATCGATAACCCAACCGGCCGGCTCGCAAGGTGGGCACTCGAACTACAACAATACGACTTCGACGTGAAATACCGACCAGGGAAGCAGAACCACGTGGCGGACGCGTTGTCCCGTAACGAACCCGCAATGGGCGTTAACCTGATCCGACCGAAACAGCGGTCTGACACATGGTACCAGAAGAAGGTGGAGGCCGTACAAGCCGACCCACGGAGCGTTCCAGATTACCGCATGCAAGACGGGAAGCTGCAACGACACCTGATACACCAACTCGACTACAACGAGCCCGAGCCCAGCAACGCATGGAAGACCTGCGTACCCACCGAAGACCGAAAAGAGGTGTTGAGAAAATTTCACGACGATCCCCCCGCTGGCCACCTGGGAGTCGCAAAAACCATCGTCCGGCTAGCTCAAAAGTTCTACTGGCCGGGTATGTTCCGGGAGGCGGCGCGATACGTACGAAACTGTGTCAATTGCCAACAGTACAAATCACCGCCACAGTTACCACCGGGACGCCTCCACGCTAACCCAGGGACACGACCATGGCACACGGTCTCCATCGACCTCGTCGGCCCGCTGCCACGGTCACGCCAGGGCAATATATGGCTACTGGTCGCCATGGATCGCTTCTCCAAATGGGTCGAACTGGTGCCACTCCGAAAAGCCACCAGCAACGCCGTCGCCGCCGCCGTTTTAAAAGAGGTTGTCCTCCGCCACGGGGCACCTGAAATTGCCATCACCGACAACGGACGCCAGTTTATCGGCGCACCATTCACCACAATGCTGCAAGCCGTCGGCACCACGCACCGGAGGACTCCACCGTACTCACCACACTGTAACCCGGTGGAACGCACCAACAAAGTGGTTAAAACCATGCTCGCCCAGTACACCGGCCCCCGTCACAACCGGTGGGATGAGAAAATCGACGAAGCACGCTTCGCTATCAATACCGCGTGGCATGAATCCACCGGCTACAGCCCGGCCTATGTCAACCAGGGGAGAGAACTACGAGCACCGGGGCAACCACCATCCGAAGAGTCCAGCGACAAAACGCTGCAACGTTGGAAGAACCTTCGCGAAGCACAGGAGCTCGCGAAGCTACACCTGGCGCAAGCATTCGGGCGGCAAGCCAAATACTACAACCTCCGTCACCGCGACTGGAGGCCGGCCATAGGGGCGCGCGTCTGGAAACGCGAACACGTTCTATCCGACAAGGCAGCCGGGGTCAATGCAAAGCTCGCGCCAAAGTATAGCGGGCCATACACGGTCGTTCGAATCGTATCACCCGTCATCGTCGACTTACGCGGCGAAAACCGCAAGCAGGTCCGACACATCCATATCCAGGACTTGAAACCTGCGACGGAGATCGGACCCAACCCCGAGCCACTCACGGTGTCGAAGGAGGCTGGCGCAGGCACAAACGGCCCAGATGATGCGCCACCGCCGACCCACACCTCCGACCCACCACCCGCCCCCGCCAGCACGACGGCCCCACGTCGCCGCGGCCGACCCCGGAAAGTAATCCTCGCCATAAATATTTGTCACAGGCAACATTCATCCAGCAAACACGCAGGCAATGGAGGACTGGGAGATGGAGCTGGAGGAACTACTCCGCGAGCCAGACACGACCAAGAGGCCGCCAACACCGACGATAAGGATGTCGGTGACAACCACCGCTGGACCCGCCACAGCTGCGCCAACCAAGGCGGCAGAGACACCGCCGAAAACGGACCCACCCGAACAACCAACCGGGAACATTGGGTTCGTGCGGAAGGCGCACCCAGCGCCCACTCTACCGGGCTCCGCCCCACGGCGCAAACGCGGACCGACCATACGATCGGTCACGTGGCTACCCGAGACCATGAAGGTCAAGAGCGGGACAAGCAAGCCGGCGGAAAAGTCTCGCAGGACCACCGCGACCACTGCCACAGCAACCGCCGCCACCAGCACCGCAACGACCGCTGCCAGCCCGCCGAAAGCTGGGACCTCCAGCAAGCCGGGGAAGCTACCGTCACGGCGGGACCTAGCCACGCCAGGCGGACCGTTCGGCCCACCACGCCGGAAGACCGAACCGTCTCAGTGGTGGCCAGAGGGAACCACCGAACCTCCGGCCGAATTCTGGCGGAGGAAGGAGAAGAGGGAGCCGAAGCCAGCGGGCCTGCACTGGACACAACGTCTAACGGTAACGGAGGAATGGGCGCCACCGCCACCACCAAAACAACCCACAGGACCACCCGAGCCTATCATGGAGGTCGACCTAACGGGTCCAACACCGACCGTGGTGGAAGGGGTAGTCCCGACCCCGATACCTCCGACCACGCCGGCACCACCGGCGGTACCAACACCACCGGCGGTACCAGCACCACCGGCGGTACCAACACCACCGGCGGTACCAACACCACCGGCGGTACCAACACCACCGGCGGTACCAACACCACCGGCGGTACCAACACCACCGGCGTTGCACACACCACCGACGGAACCGCGGACGGTACAAACCGGGACGCAGACAGCACCGAGGACCGCACCGAGGAGGCGCAGACCGCAACCAATCCAGCCCTCGGCAAGGGAGAAGCCGGGGTACGACGGGCTCCCAGTGCCGTCCGGGACCCAACTACCAAACGCGCCACCCTCACTGCCGTACGATGGCAAATCAGTACCAGGCCCAACGGCCTGGTACCAACTACCAACGGGACGCCGGGTCGAGGTCCCAATTCGCTTCGTCCGAACCAAGACGTTCAGGGTGTCTGCCCCCGGAGAGAGGTGGCTGCTCTTCTTCTCGGCCGACGGCCGCCTGAGACGTTGTAGGAGGAGGACGCCGGAGGAGATGCTCCTGTGAGCATAGGTCGCGCGCCGCGACCAACCCTCGTGCCGAGGGCCCCGTAGGCTAAGTTAGTACGTAAGGATACCAAAGTTCCTGTTAGGGTAAGTTTTTCTTCCGTCTATACACACTTACGTACCGCCTCGAACACGCAATTTTTTTTTTGTTTTTTTTTCTTCTCTTTTTCCTCGCTTCATTTTCTTTTGACCGAACGGTCGCGAGACGCGGTTGCAGATGCCCGCTAAGACTTCTGGTCTTTACGTGTTTTTACCGCCGGCCGGTACCAGGGGCCCGTAGCAGGGCTACGTAAGTGTGTATACACGTTCAAACCGACAATCGGGCACGCCGTGATTTACCCCGCGCCGGGGTACGCAATATTAGTTTTTTTTTTTTTGTCTCGTTTTTATTATTTTTGTTGTATTTATTTTTACCGATCCACACCACGACGGATCGTAGCGTTTTGTTGGACCGACTCAAACCGTCCACCGGTGCTACCAGTATTGTTTTCTCTTTTCTTTCTCTCTTGTTCCTCGTTTTGATTAATGTTTCCTCTTTTGTTCGTTAACCGACCAGTATTAGACTACTAAGACTGTGCCTTTCATAAGACTGAAAGCCGCGCCCACGACGGGCTAGCACGTAACTTGTAAGACTGAGACGAGTGCCTATAGACATAGAGATAATTTTTGTTACCGAGGAGAATTACATACGCTATACTCGATGTTACACCAGTTGTTGTTATTCCCGGACCCGATCCGGGCACTTTAGGTTAAGCCACGTTAATTGTAAGCCCTGTATTATTATTGTTGCTCAAATAAATGGTTACGCTGCCGCTCGTTCGCCACCGGGGGGAAGGAGGGGGGTGTAACAGACCTGTACCGCGACAAGTCTGTCACTAGCAGACAACCGTGAAGTTACCGAAACGCGCCGAACGTTAACGATGTTACCCGAACGCGTAACGCGCTCGTCCGCGCCTCGAAGCCAGACGCCGCGAACATAACACAGTCCCGCGCGCCTTTACGCCTCGAACACATACGCCGTGAGAACACCGTGGGAATACCGTGGGAATACCGTGGGAACTAATTACCCCGCCGACCGCACCGCGCACCCCCCGCGACACCACCAAGCTGTCCTATAAAAGGCAGCACAGGAGACGACTCGCGAGCAGTCCGGATCCGACCACAGAAGGTAGCTGAACTATTGGGTAAGTGGGCTCTTCCTCGAGTTGACCGTCCAGATTCCTCCTTCCTGTAGCCGCCTCGACGTGCCGTCGACGCTTCCTTCGCCTCGGCGTGCCGCTGACGCTCTTCCTGTAGCCGCCTCGACGTGCCGTCGACGCTCCCTTCGCCTCGGCGTGCCGCTGACGCTCTTCCTGTAGCCGCCTCGACGTGCCGTCGACGCTCCCTTCGCCTCGGCGTGCCGCTGACGCTCTTCCCGTAGCCGCCTCGACGTGCCGTCGACGCTTCCTTCGCCTCGGCGTGCCGCTGACGCTCTTCCCGTAGCCGCCTCGACGTGCCGTCGACGCTTCCTCCGCCTCGGCGTGCCGCTGACGCTCTTCCCGTAGCCGCCTCGACGTGCCGTCGACGCTTCCTTCGCCTCGGCGTGCCGCTGACGCTCTTCCCGTAGCCGCCTCGACGTGCCGTCGACGCTTCCTTCGCCTCGGCGTGCCGCTGACGCTCTTCCTGTAGCCGCCTCGACGTGCCGTCGACGCTTCCTTCGCCTCGGCGTGCCGCTGACGCTCTCCCCGTAGCCGCCTCGACGTGCCGTCGACGCTTCCTTCGCCTCGGCGTGCCGCTGACGCTCTTCCTGTAGCCGCCTCGACGTGCCGTCGACGCTCCCTTCGCCTCGGCGTGCCGCTGACGCTCTTCCCGTAGCCGCCTCGACGTGCCGTCGACGCTCCCTTCGCCTCGGCGTGCCGCTGACGCTCTTCCCGTAGCCGCCTCGACGTGCCGTCGACGCTTCCACCCAAGGACACTTTGGCGAGCCGCCGACCTGACCGAAGACGACCCTGAACCCGGAAAGAACCTACACCGCGAGTGAGCCCGCCTACTACTCGACGTGCCGTCGACTTCGCTACCTGAACCGCCGGCCACGCGAAACCTGCGTCGCGAACGGGCCCCGCGAAAATACGTGGCAGCGAGCATTGTCAAATTATAAAAGTGTGTCGTTATTTTCACCCGCGCACCTAGTCAAGACACCACCTCGAATCCTGTCCCCCTCGCCACGAACCCTGGTCCGACGAGCCACTCGGCAACGAGGGAGACAATCACCGCGCCCGCAGAAAACCGGACTGTTACAACGCATAACGCATAACGCACAACGCATATCGCATAACGCATAACGCATAACGCATAATGCATAACGCATGGCGCATAATTCATAACGCATAACGCATGGCGCATAACTCAAAATGCATAACGCATAACGCATAACGCATGGCGCATAACTCAAAATGCATAACGCATAACGCATTACGCATAACGCAAACGTATAACGCACAACGCATAACGAATACAGCAAAACGCATAATGCTTAACGCATAACGGATCACGCATAACGCATAACGCACAACGCATATCGCATAACGCATAACGCATAACGCATAACGCATGGCGCATAACGCATAACGCATAACGCATAACGCATAACGCATAACGCATAACGCATAACGCATAACGCACAACGCATATCGCATAACGCACAACGCATATCGCATAACGCATAACGCATAACGCATAACGCATGGCGCATAACGCATAACGCATGGCGCATAACTCAAAATGCATAACGCATAACGCATTACGCATAACGCAAACGTATATCGCACAACGCATAACGAATACAGCAAAACGCATAATGCTTAACGCATAACGGATCACGCATAACGCATAACGCACAACGCATATCGCATAACGCATAACGCATGACGCATAACGCATGGCGCATAACTCAAAATGCATAACGCATAACGCATAACGCATAACGCATAACGCATAACGCATAACGCATAACGCATAACGCATAACGCATAACGCATAACGCACAACGCATATCGCATAACGCATAACGCATGGCGCATAACTCAAAATGCATAACGCATAACGCATAACGCATAACGCATAACGCATAACGCATAACGCATAACGCATAACGCATAACGCATAACGCATAACGCATAACGCACAACGCATATCGCATAACGCATAACGCATAACGCACAACGCATATCGCATAACGCATAACGCATAAAGCATAATGCATAACGCATAACGCATAACGCCTTACGGATCAGGCATAACGCATAACGCATAATGCATAACACATAACGCATAACGCATAACGCATAACGTATAACGCATAACGCATAACGCATAACGCATAACGCATAACGCATAACACATAACGCATAACGCATAACGCATAACGCATAACGCATAACGCATAACGCATAACGCATAACGCCTAACGGATCAGGCATAACGCATAACGCATAATGCATAACACATAACGCATAACGCATTACGCACAACGCATATCGCATAACGTATAAGGCATAACGCATAATACATGACGTATAACGCATTATGCATAACGCATAACGCATAACGCAAACCCATAAGGCATAAGGCATAACGCATAACGCATAACGCATAACGCATGTCGGATCACTCATAACGCATAACGCATAACGCATAAAGCATAAATCATAACGTATAACGCATAACGCATATCGCATAACGCATAACGCATAACCCATAACGCATAACGCATAACGCATAACGCATAACGCATAACGCATAACGCATAACACATAACGCATAACGCATTACGCACAACGCATATCGCATAACGTATAAGGCATAACGCATAATACATGACGTATAACGCATTATGCATAACGCATAACGCATAACGCAAACCCATAAGGCATAAGGCATAACGCATAACGCATAACGCATGTCGGATCACTCATAACGCATAACGCATAACGCATAAAGCATAAAGCATAACGTATAACGCATAACGCATATCGCATAACGCATAACGCATAACCCATAACGCATAACGCATAACGCATAACGCATAACGCATAACGCATAACGCATAACGCATAACGCATAACGCATAACGCATAACGCATATCGCATAACGCATAACGCATAACGCATAACGCATAACGCATAACGCATAACGCATAACGCATAACGCATAACGCATAACGCATAACGCATATCGCATAACGCATAACGCATAACGCATAACGCATAACGCATAACGCATAACGCATAACGCCTTACGGATCAGGCATAACGCATAACGCATAACGCAAACCCATAACGCATAACGCATAACCCATAACGCATAACGCATAACGCATAACGCATAACGCATAACGCATAACGCATAACGCATAACGCATAACGCATAACGCATAACGCATAACGCATAACGCATAACGCATAACGCATAACGCATAACGCATAACGCATAACGCATAACGCATAACGCATAACGCATAACGCATAACGCATAACGCATAACGCATAACGCATGGCGCATAACGCAAAATGCATAACGCATAACGCATAACGCATAACGCATAAGGCAATAACGCATAACGCATAACGCAGAACGCACAACGCATATCGCATAACGCATAACGCAAAATGCATAACCCATAACGCATAACGCATAACGCATAACGCATAACGCATAACGCATAAAGCATAATGCATAACGCATAACGCATAACGCATAACGCATAACGCATAACGCACAACGCATATCGCATAACGCATAACGCATAACGCATAACGCATAACGCATAACGCATAACGCATAACGCATAACGCATAACGCATAACGCATAACGCACAACGCATATCGCATAACGCATAACGCATAACGCATAACGCATAACGCATATCGAATAACGCATAACGTGTAACTCATAACGCATAACGCATAAAGCATAATGCATAACGCATAACGCATAACGCATAATGCATAACACATAACGAACAACGCATTACGCACAACGCATATCGCATAACGTATAAGGCATAACGCATAATACATGACGTATAACGCATTATGCATAACGCATAACGCAAACCCATAAGGCATAAGGCATAACGCATAACGCATAACGCATAACGCATGTCGGATCACTCATAACGCATAACGCATAACGCATAAAGCATAACGTATAACGCATAACGCATAACGCATAACGCATGGCGCATAACGCAAAATGCATAACGCATAACGCATAACGCATAACGCATAAGGCAATAACGCATAACGCATAACGCAGAACGCACAACGCATATCGCATAACGCATAACGCAAAATGCATAACCCATAACGCATAACGCATAACGCATAACGCATAACGCATAACGCATAAAGCATAATGCATAACGCATAACGCATAACGCATAACGCATAACGCATAACGCACAACGCATATCGCATAACGCATAACGCATAACGCATAACGCATAACGCATAACGCATAACGCATAACGCATAACGCATAACGCATAACGCACAACGCATATCGCATAACGCATAACGCATAACGCACAACGCATATCGCATAACGCATAACGCATAACGCATAACGCATAACGCATAAAGCATAATGCATAACGCATAACGCATAACGCATAACGCATAACGCACAACGCATAACGCACAACGCATATCGCATAACGCATAACGCATAACGCATAACGCATAACGCATATCGAATAACGCATAACGTGTAACTCATAACGCATAACGCATAAAGCATAATGCATAACGCATAACGCATAACGCATAATGCATAACACATAACGCATAACGCATAACGCACAACGCATATCGCATAACGCATAACGCATAACGCATAACGCATAACGCATAACGCATAACGCATAACGCATAACGCATAACGCATAACGCATAACGCACAACGCATATCGCATAACGCATAACGCATAACGCACAACGCATATCGCATAACGCATAACGCATAACGCATAACGCATAACGCATAAAGCATAATGCATAACGCATAACGCATAACGCATAACGCATAACGCACAACGCATAACGCACAACGCATATCGCATAACGCATAACGCATAACGCATAACGCATAACGCATAACGCATAACGCATAACGCATAACGCATAACGCATAACGCATAACGCACAACGCATATCGCATAACGCATAACGCATAACGCACAACGCATATCGCATAACGCATAACGCATAACGCATAACGCATAACGCATAAAGCATAATGCATAACGCATAACGCATAACGCATAACGCATAACGCACAACGCATAACGCACAACGCATATCGCATAACGCATAACGCATAACGCATAACGCATAACGCATATCGAATAACGCATAACGTGTAACTCATAACGCATAACGCATAAAGCATAATGCATAACGCATAACGCATAACGCATAATGCATAACACATAACGAACAACGCATTACGCACAACGCATATCGCATAACGTATAAGGCATAACGCATAATACATGACGTATAACGCATTATGCATAACGCATAACGCAAACCCATAAGGCATAAGGCATAACGCATAACGCATAACGCATAACGCATGTCGGATCACTCATAACGCATAACGCATAACGCATAAAGCATAACGTATAACGCATAACGCATAACGCATAACGCATGGCGCATAACGCAAAATGCATAACGCATAACGCATAACGCATAACGCATAAGGCAATAACGCATAACGCATAACGCAGAACGCACAACGCATATCGCATAACGCATAACGCAAAATGCATAACCCATAACGCATAACGCATAACGCATAACGCATAACGCATAACGCATAAAGCATAATGCATAACGCATAACGCATAACGCATAACGCATAACGCATAACGCACAACGCATATCGCATAACGCATAACGCATAACGCATAACGCATAACGCATAACGCATAACGCATAACGCATAACGCATAACGCATAACGCATAACGCACAACGCATATCGCATAACGCATAACGCATAACGCACAACGCATATCGCATAACGCATAACGCATAACGCATAACGCATAACGCATAACGCATAATGCATAACGCATAACGCATAACGCATAACGCATAACGCACAACGCATAACGCACAACGCATATCGCATAACGCATAACGCATAACGCATAACGCATAACGCATATCGAATAACGCATAACGTGTAACTCATAACGCATAACGCATAAAGCATAATGCATAACGCATAACGCATAACGCATAATGCATAACACATAACGAACAACGCATTACGCACAACGCATATCGCATAACGTATAAGGCATAACGCATAATACATGACGTATAACGCATTATGCATAACGCATAACGCAAACCCATAAGGCATAAGGCATAACGCATAACGCATAACGCATAACGCATGTCGGATCACTCATAACGCATAACGCATAACGCATAAAGCATAACGTATAACGCATAACGCATATCGCATAACGCATAACGCATAACGCATAACGCATAACGCATAACGCATAACGCATAACGCATAACGCATAACGCATAACGCATAACGTATAACGCATAACGCATAACGCATAACACGTAATGCATAACGCATAACGCATAACGCATAACGCATAACGCATAACGCATACCGCATAACGCATAACGCATAACGCATAACGCATAACGCATAACGCATAACGCATAACGCATAACGCACAACGCAAACGTATAACGCACAACGCATAATGCATAACGCATAACGCATAACGCATAACGCATGGCGCATAATTCATAACGCATAACGCAAAACGCATATCGCATAACGCATAACGCATAACGCATAACGCATGGCGCATAACTCAAAATGCATAACGCATAACGCATAACGCATGGCGCATAACTCAAAATGCATAACGCATAACGCATAACGCATAACGCATAACGCATAACGCATAACGCATAACGCATAACGCATAACGAACAACGCATATCGCATAACGTATAAGGCATAACGCATAATACATAACGTATAACGCATTATGCATAACGCATAACGCATAACGCATAATGCATAACCCATAACGCAAACCCATAAGGCATAAGGCATAACGCATGTCGGATCACTCATAACGCATAACGCATAACGCATAACGCATAACGCATATCGCATAACGCATAACGCATAACCCATAACGCATAACGCCTTACGGATCAGGCATAACGCATAACGCATAATGTATAACACATAACGCATAACGCATTACGCATAACGCACAACGCAAACGTATAACGCACAACGCATAATGCATAACGCATAACGCATAACGCATAACGCCTAACGGATCAGGCATAACGCATAACGCATAATGCATAACACATAACGCATAACGCATTACGCACAACGCATATCGCATAACGTTTAAGGCATAACGCATAATACATGACGTATAACGCATTATGCATAACGCATACCGCATAACGCACACCCATAAGGCATAAGGCATAACGCATAACGCATAACGCATAACGCATGTCGGATCACTCATAACGCATAACGCATAACGCATAAAGCATAACGTATAACGCATAACGCATATCGCATAACGCATAACGCATAACCCATAACGCATAACGCATAACGCATAACGCATAACGCATAACGCATAACGCATAACGCATAACGCATAACGCATAACGTATAACGCATAACGCATATCGCATAACGCATACCGCATAACGCAAACCCATAAGGCATAAGGCATAACGCATAACGCATAACGCATAACGCATGTCGGATCACTCATAACGCATAACGCATAACGCATAAAGCATAACGTATAACGCATAACGCATATCGCATAACGCATAACGCATAACCCATAACGCATAACGCATAACGCATAACGCATAACGCATAACGCATAACGCATAACGCATAACGCATAACGCATAACGCATAACGCATAACGCATAACGCATAACGCATAACGCACAACGCAAACGTATAACGCACAACGCATAATGCATAACGCATAACGCATAACGCATAACGCATGGCGCATAATTCATAACGCATAACGCATGGCGCATAACTCAAAATGCATAACGCATAACGCATAACGCATAACGCATAACGCATAACGCATAACGCATAACGCATAACGCATAACGCATAACGCATAACGCATAACGCATAACGCATAACGCATATCGCATAACGCATAACGCATAACCCATAACGCATAAAGCATAATGCATAACGCATAACGCATAACGCATAACGCATAACGCATAACGCATAACGCATAACGCATAACGCATAACGCACAACGCATATCGCATAACGCATAACGCATAACGCATAACGCATGGCGCATAACGCATAACGCATGGCGCATAACTCAAAATGCATAACGCATAACGCATAACGCATAACGCAAACGTATAACGCACAACGCATAACGAATACAGCAAAACGCATAATGCTTAACGCATAACGGATCACGCATAACGCATAACGCACAACGCATATCGCATAACGCATAACGCATAACGCATAACGCATGGCGCATAACTCAAAATGCATAACGCATAACGCATAACGCATAACGCATAACGCATAACGCATAACGCATAACGCATAACGCATGTCGGATCACTCATAACGCATAACGCATAACGCATAAAGCATAACGTATAACGCATAACGCATATCGCATAACGCATAACGCATAACCCATAACGCATAACGCATAACGCATAACGCATAACGCATAACGCATAACGCATAACGCATAACGCATAACGCATAACGCATAACGCATAACGCATGACGCATAACGTATAACGCATAACGCATATCGCATAACGCATACCGCATAACGCAAACCCATAAGGCATAAGGCATAACGCATAACGCATAACGCATAACGCATGTCGGATCACTCATAACGCATAACGCATAACGCATAAAGCATAACGTATAACGCATAACGCATATCGCATAACGCATAACGCATAACCCATAACGCATAACGCATAACGCATAACGCATAACGCATAACGCATAACGCATAACGCATAACGCATAACGCATAACGCATAACGCATAACGCATAACGCATAACGCATAACGCACAACGCAAACGTATAACGCACAACGCATAATGCATAACGCATAACGCATAACGCATAACGCATGGCGCATAATTCATAACGCATAACGCATGGCGCATAACTCAAAATGCATAACGCATAACGCATAACGCATAACGCATAACGCATAACGCATAACGCATAACGCATAACGCATAACGCATATCGCATAACGCATAACGCATAACCCATAACGCATAAAGCATAATGCATAACGCATAACGCATAACGCATAACTTATAACGCATTACGCATAACGCATAACGCATAACGCATAACGCATAACGCATAACGCACAACGCATATCGCATAACGCATAACGCATAACGCATAACGCATGGCGCATAACGCATAACGCATGGCGCATAACTCAAAATGCATAACGCATAACGCATAACGCATAACGCAAACGTATAACGCACAACGCATAACGAATACAGCAAAACGCATAATGCTTAACGCATAACGGATCACGCATAACGCATAACGCACAACGCATATCGCATAACGCATAACGCATAACGCATAACGCATGGCGCATAACTCAAAATGCATAACGCATAACGCATAACGCATAACGCATAACGCATAACGCATAACGCATAACGCATAACGCATAACGCATAACGCATAACGCATAACGCATAACGCACAACGCATATCGCATAACGCATAACGCATAATGCATAACGCATGGCGCATGGCGCATAACTCAAAATGCATAACGCATAACGCATAACGCATAACGCAAACGTATAACGCACAACGCATAACGAATACAGCAAAACGCATAATGCTTAACGCATAACGGATCACGCATAACGCATAACGCATAACGCATAACGCATAACGTATATCGAATAACGCATAACGTGTAACTCATAACGCATAACGCATAGAGCATAATGCTTAACGCATAACGTATAACGCTTATCGCATAACGCATAACGCATAACGTATAACGCATAACGCATACCGTATAACGCATAACGCATAATGCATAACGCAAACGTATAACGCACAACGCATAACGCATAACGAACAACGGTTAACGCATAGCGCATAACGCATAACGAATACCACAAAACGTATATCGCCTAACACATAACGGATCACGCATAACGCATAACGCATAACGTATAGAGCATAACGCATAACGCATAACGCATAACGCATAACGCATACCGTATAACGCATAACGCAAAATGCATAACGCATAACGCATAACGCATAACGCATAACGCATAACGCATAACGCATAACGCATAACGCATAACGCATAACGCATAACGCATAACGCATAACGCACAACGCATATCGCATAACGCATAACGCATAACGCATAACGCATAACGCATAACGCATAACGCCTAACGGATCAGGCATAACGCATAACGCATAATGCATAACACATAACGCATAACGCATAACGCATTACGCACAACGCATATCGCATAACGTATAAGGCATAACGCATAATACATGACGTATAACGCATTATGTATAACGCATAACGCATAACGCAAACCCATAAGGCATAAGGCATAACGCATAACGCATAACGCATGTCGGATCACTCATAACGCATAACGCATAACGCATAAAGCATAAATCATAACGTATAAATCATAACGCATATCGCATAACGCATAACGCATAACGCATAACGCATAACGCACAACGCAAACGTATAACGCACAACGCATAATGCATAACGCATAACGCATAACGCATAACGCATGGCGCATAATTCATAACGCATAACGCATGGCGCATAACTCAAAATGCATAACGCATAACGCATAACGCATGGCGCATAACTCAAAATGCATAACGCATAACGCATAACGCATAACGCATATCGCATAACGCATAACGCATAACCCATAACGCATAAAGCATAATGCATAACGCATAACGCATAACGCATAACGCATAACGCATAACGCATAACGCATAACGCATAACGCATAACGCATAACGCATAACGCATAACGCATAACGCATAACGCACAACGCATATCGCATAACGCATAACGCATAACGCATAACGCATGGCGCATAACGCATAACGCATGGCGCATAACTCAAAATGCATAACGCATAACGCATAACACATAACGCATAACGCAAACGTATAACGCACAACGCATAACGAATACAGCAAAACGCATAATGCTTAACGCATAACGGATCACGCATAACGCATAACGCACAACGCATATCGCATAACGCATAACGCATAACGCATAACGCATGGCGCATAACTCAAAATGCATAACGCATAACGCATAACGCATAACGCATAACGCATAACGCATAACGCATAACGCATAACGCATAACGCATAACGCACAACGCATATCGCATAACGCATAACGCATAATGCATAACGCATGGCGCATAACTCAAAATGCATAACGCATAACGCATAACGCATAACGCAAACGTATAACGCACAACGCATAACGAATACAGCAAAACGCATAATGCTTAACGCATAACGGATCACGCATAACGCATAACGCATAACGTATATCGAATAACGCATAACGTGTAACTCATAACGCATAACGCATAAAGCATAATGCTTAACGCATAACGCATAACGCTTATCGCATAACGCATAACGCATAACGTATAACGCATAACGCATACCGTATAACGCATAACGCATAATGCATAACGCAAACGTATAACGCACAACGCATAACGCATAACGAACAACGGTTAACGCATAGCGCATAACGCATAACGAATACCACAAAACGTATATCGCCTAACACATAACGGATCACGCATAACGCATAACGCATAACGTATAGAGCATAACGCATAACGCATAACGCATAACGCATAACGCATACCGTATAACGCATAACGCAAAATGCATAACGCATAACGCATAACGCATAACGCATAACGCATAACGCATAACGCATAACGCATAACGCTTAACGCATAACGCATAACGCATAACGCATAACGCATAACGCACAACGCATATCGCATAACGCATAACGCATAACGCATAACGCATAACGCATAACGCATAACGCATAACGCATAACGCCTAACGGATCAGGCATAACGCATAACGCATAATGCATAACACATAACGCATAACGCATTACGCACAACGCATATCGCATAACGTATAAGGCATAACGCATAATACATGACGTATAACGCATTATGTATAACGCATAACGCATAACGCAAACCCATAAGGCATAAGGCATAACGCATAACGCATAACGCATGTCGGATCACTCATAACGCATAACACATAACGCATAAAGCATAAATCATAACGTATAACGCATAACGCATATCGCATAACGCATAACGCATAACCCATAACGCATAACGCATAACGCATAACGCATAACGCATAACGCATAACGCATAACGCATAACGCATAACGCATAACGCATAACGCATAACGCATAACGCATAACGCATAACGCATAACGCATAACGCATAACGCATAACGCATATCGCATAACGCATAACGCATAACGCATAACGCATAACGCATAACGCATAACGCATAACGCATAACGCATAACGCCTTACGGATCAGGCATAACGCATAACGCATAACGCATAACGCATAACGCATAACGCATAACGCATCACGCATAACTCACAACGCATATCGCATAACGCATAACGCATAACGCATAACGCATGGCGCATAACGCATAACGCATGGCGCATAACTCAAAATGCATAACGCATAACGCATTACGCATAACGCAAACGTATAACGCACAACGCATAACGAATACAGCAAAACGCATAATGCTTAACGCATAACGGATCACGCATAACGCATAACGCACAACGCATATCGCATAACGCATAACGCATAACGCATAACGCATGGCGCATAACTCAAAATGCATAACGCATAACGCATAACGCATAACGCATAACGCATAACGCATAACGCATAACGCATAACGCATAACGCATAACGCATAACGCACAACGCATATCGCATAACGCATAACGCATAATGCATAACGCATGGCGCATAACTCAAAATGCATAACTCAAAATGCATAACGCATAACGCATAACGCATAACGCATAACGCATAACGCATAACGCATAACGCATAACGCATAACGCATAACGCACAACGCATATCGCATAACGCATAACGCATAACGCATAATGCATAACGCATGGCGCACAATTCATAACGCATAACGCATGGCGCATAACTCAAAATGCATAACGCATAACGCATAACGCATAACGCACAACGCATATCGCATAACGTATAAGGCATAACGCATAATACATAACGTATAACGCATTATGCATAACGCATAACGCATAACGCATAATGCATAACCCACAACGCAAACCCATAAGGCATAAGGCATAACGCTTGTCGGATCACTCATAACGCATAACGCATAACGCATAAAGCATAAAGCATAAAGCATAACGTATAACCCATAACGCATAAAGCATAATGCATAACGCATAACGCATAACGCATAACGCATAACGCATAACGCATAACGCATAACGCATAACGCATAACGCATAACGCATAACGCATATCGCATAACGCATAACGCATAACGCATAACGCGTAACGCATGGCGCATAACGCAAAATGCATAACGCATAACGCATAACGCATAACGCATAAGGCATAACGCATAACGCATAACGCATAACGCACAACGCATATCGCATAACGCATAACGCAAAATGCATAACCCATGACGCATAACGCATAACGCATAACGCATAACGCATAACGCATAAAGCATAATGCATAACGCATAACGCATAACGCATAACGCACAACGCATATCGCATAACGCATAACGCATGGCGCATAACTCAAAATGCATAACGCATAACGCATAACGCATAACGCATAACGCATAACGCATAACGCATAACGCATAACGCATAACGCATAACGCATAACGCATAACGCACAACGCATATCGCATAACGCATAACGCATAACGCACAACGCATATCGCAAAACGCATAACGCATAAAGCATAATGCATAACGCATAACGCATAACGCCTTACGGATCAGGCATAACGCATAACGCATAATGCATAACACATAACGCATAACGCATAACGCATAACGCATAACGCATAACGCATAACGCATAACGCATAACGCATAACACATAACGCATAACGCATAACGCATAACGCATAACGCATAACGCATAACGCATAACGCATAACGCATAACGCCTAACGGATCAGGCATAACGCATAACGCATAATGCATAACACATAACGCATAACGCATTACGCACAACGCATATCGCATAACGTATAAGGCATAACGCATAATACATGACGTATAACGCATTATGCATAACGCATAACGCATAACGCAAACCCATAAGGCATAAGGCATAACGCATAACGCATAACGCATAACGCATGTCGGATCACTCATAACGCATAACGCATAACGCATAAAGCATAAATCATAACGTATAACGCATAACGCATATCGCATAACGCATAACGCATAACCCATAACGCATAACGCATAACGCATAACGCATAACGCATAACGCATAACGCATAACGCATAACGCATAACGCATAACGCATAACGCATAACGCATAACGCATAACGCATAACGCATAACGCATAACGCATAACGCATAACGCATAACGCATAACGCATAATGCATAACGCATAACGCATGGCGCATAACGCAAAATGCATAACGCATAACGCATAACGCATAACGCATAAGGCATAACGCATAACGCATAACGCATAACGCAAAACGCATATCGCATAACGCATAACGCAAAATGCATAACCCATAACGCATAACGCATAACGCATGGCGCATAACGCATGGCGCATAATTCATAACGCATAACGCATGGCGCATAACTCAAAATGCATAACGCATAACGCATAACGCATAACGCACAACGCATATCGCATAACGTATAAGGCATAACGCATAACGCATCACGCATAACTCACAACGCATATCGCATAACGCATAACGCATAACGCATAACGCATGGCGCATAACGCATAACGCATGGCGCATAACTCAAAATGCATAACGTATAACGCATTACGCATAACGCAAACGTATAACGCACAACGCATAACGAATACAGCAAAACGCATAATGCTTAACGCATAACGGATCACGCATAACGCATAACGCACAACGCATATCGCATAACGCATAACGCATAACGCATAACGCATGGCGCATAACTCAAAATGCATAACGCATAACGCATAACGCATAACGCATAACGCATAACGCATAACGCATAACGCATAACGCATAACGCATAACGCATAACGCATAACGCACAACGCATATCGCATAACGCATAACGCATAATGCATAACGCATGGCGCATAACTCAAAATGCATAACTCAAAATGCATAACGCATAACGCATAACGCATAACGCATAACGCATAACGCATAACGCATAACGCATAACGCATAACGCATAACGCATAACGCACAACGCATATCGCATAACGCATAACGCATAACGCATAATGCATAACGCATGGCGCATAATTCATAACGCATAACGCATGGCGCATAACTCAAAATGCATAACGCATAACGCATAACGCATGGCGCATAACTCAAAATGCATAACGCATAACGCATTACGCATAACGCAAACGTATAACGCACAACGCATAACGAATACAGCAAAACGCATAATGCTTAACGCATAACGGATCACGCATAACGCATAACGCACAACGCATATCGCATAACGCATAACGAATAACGCATAACGCATGGCGCATAACGCATAACGCATAACGCATAACGCATAACGCATAACGCATAACGCATAACGCACAACGCATATCGCATAACGCACAACGCATATCGCATAACGCATAACGCATAACGCATAACGCATGGCGCATAACGCATAACGCATGGCGCATAACTCAAAATGCATAACGCATAACGCATTACGCATAACGCAAACGTATATCGCACAACGCATAACGAATACAGCAAAACGCATAATGCTTAACGCATAACGGATCACGCATAACGCATAACGCACAACGCATATCGCATAACGCATAACGCATGACGCATAACGCATGGCGCATAACTCAAAATGCATAACGCATAACGCATAACGCATAACGCATAACGCATAACGCATAACGCATAACGCATAACGCATAACGCATAACGCATAACGCATAACGCATAACGCATAACGCATAACGCATAACGCATAACGCACAACGCATATCGCATAACGCATAACGCATGGCGCATAACTCAAAATGCATAACGCATAACGCATAACGCATAACGCATAACGCATAACGCATAACGCATAACGCATAACGCATAACGCATAACGCATAACGCATAACGCATAACGCACAACGCATATCGCATAACGCATAACGCATAACGCACAACGCATATCGCATAACGCATAACGCATAAAGCATAATGCATAACGCATAACGCATAACGCCTTACGGATCAGGCATAACGCATAACGCATAATGCATAACACATAACGCATAACGCATAACGCATAACGCATAACGCATAACGCATAACGCATAACGCATAACACATAACGCATAACGCATAACGCATAACGCATAACGCATAACGCATAACGCATAACGCCTAACGGATCAGGCATAACGCATAACGCATAATGCATAACACATAACGCATAACGCATTACGCACAACGCATATCGCATAACGTATAAGGCATAACGCATAATACATGACGTATAACGCATTATGCATAACGCATAACGCATAACGCAAACCCATAAGGCATAAGGCATAACGCATAACGCATAACGCATAACGCATGTCGGATCACTCATAACGCATAACGCATAACGCATAAAGCATAAATCATAACGTATAACGCATAACGCATATCGCATAACGCATAACGCATAACGCATAACCCATAACGCATAACGCATAACGCATAACGCATAACGCATAACGCATAACGCATAACGCATAACGCATAACGCATAACGCATAACGCATAACGCATAACGCATAACGCATAACGCATAACGCATAACGCATAACGCATAACGCATAACGCATAACGCATAACGCATAACGCATAATGCATAACGCATAACGCATGGCGCATAACGCAAAATGCATAACGCATAACGCATAACGCATAACGCATAAGGCATAACGCATAACGCATAACGCATAACGCATAACGCAAAACGCATATCGCATAACGCATAACGCAAAATGCATAACCCATAACGCATAACGCATAACGCATAACGCATAACGCATGCCGCATAATTCATAACGCATAACGCATGGCGCATAACTCAAAATGCATAACGCATAACGCATAACGCATAACGCACAACGCATATCGCATAACGTATAAGGCATAACGCATAATACATAACGTATAACGCATTATGCATAACGCATAACGCATAACGCATAATGCATAACCCACAACGCAAACCCATAAGGCATAAGGCATAACGCTTGTCGGATCACTCATAACGCATAACGCATAACGCATAAAGCATAAAGCATAAAGCATAACGTATAACCCATAACGCATAAAGCATAATGCATAACGCATAACGCATAACGCATAACGCATAACGCATAACGCATAACGCATAACGCATAACGCATAACGCATCACGCATAACGCACAACGCATATCGCATAACGCATAACGCATAACGCATAACGCATGGCGCATAACGCATAACGCATGGCGCATAACTCAAAATGCATAACGCATAACGCATTACGCATAACGCAAACGTATAACGCACAACGCATAACGAATACAGCAAAACGCATAATGCTTAACGCATAACGGATCACGCATAACGCATAACGCACAACGCATATCGCATAACGCATAACGAATAACGCATAACGCATGGCGCATAACGCATAACGCATAACGCATAACGCATAACGCATAACGCATAACGCATAACGCACAACGCATATCGCATAACGCACAACGCATATCGCATAACGCATAACGCATAACGCATAACGCATGGCGCATAACGCATAACGCATGGCGCATAACTCAAAATGCATAACGCATAACGCATTACGCATAACGCAAACGTATATCGCACAACGCATAACGAATACAGCAAAACGCATAATGCTTAACGCATAACGGATCACGCATAACGCATAACGCACAACGCATATCGCATAACGCATAACGCATGACGCATAACGCATGGCGCATAACTCAAAATGCATAACGCATAACGCATAACGCATAACGCATAACGCATAACGCATAACGCATAACGCATAACGCATAACGCATAACGCATAACGCATAACGCATAACGCATAACGCATAACGCATAACGCATAACGCACAACGCATATCGCATAACGCATAACGCATGGCGCATAACTCAAAATGCATAACGCATAACGCATAACGCATAACGCATAACGCATAACGCATAACGCATAACGCATAACGCATAACGCATAACGCATAACGCATAACGCATAACGCACAACGCATATCGCATAACGCATAACGCATAACGCACAACGCATATCGCATAACGCATAACGCATAAAGCATAATGCATAACGCATAACGCATAACGCCTAACGGATTAGGCATAACGCATAACGCATAATGCATAACACATAACGCATAACGCATAACGCATAACGCATAACGCATAACGCATAACGCATAACGCATAACACATAACGCATAACGCATAACGCATAACGCATAACGCATAACGCATAACGCATAACGCCTAACGGATTAGGCATAACGCATAACGCATAATGCATAACACATAACGCATAACGCATATCGCATAACGTATAAGGCATAACGCATAATACATAACGTATAACGCATTATGCATAACGCATAACGCATAACGCAAACCCATAAGGCATAAGGCATAACGCATAACGCATAACGCATAACGCATGTCGGATCACTCATAACGCATAACGCATAACGCATAAAGCATAAAGCATAACGTATAACGCATAACGCATATCGCATAACGCATAACGCATAACCCATAACGCATAACGCATAACGCATAACGCATAACGCATAACGCATAACGCATAACGCATAACGCATAACGCATAACGCATAACGCATAACGCATAACGCATAACGCATAACGCATAACGCATAACGCATAACGCATAACGCATAACGCATAACGCATAACGCATAATGCATAACGCATAACGCATGGCGCATAACGCAAAATGCATAACGCATATAGCATAACGCATAACGCATAAGGCATAACGCATAACGCATAACGCATAACGCATAACGCAAAACGCATATCGCATAACGCATAACGCAAAATGCATAAC
The DNA here is from genome assembly GCA_916610235.2 of Lasioglossum morio. Lineage (NCBI taxonomy): Eukaryota > Metazoa > Arthropoda > Insecta > Hymenoptera > Halictidae > Lasioglossum > Lasioglossum morio. Next base: position 3,613,629 of record CAKAJA020000347.1, read on the forward strand.
CCATAACGCATAACGCATAACGCATAACGCATAACGCATGCCGCATAATTCATAACGCATAACGCATGGCGCATAACTCAAAATGCATAACGCATAACGCATAACGCATAACGCACAACGCATATCGCATAACGTATAAGGCATAACGCATAATACATAACGTATAACGCATTATGCATAACGCATAACGCATAACGCATAATGCATAACCCACAACGCAAACCCATAAGGCATAAGGCATAACGCTTGTCGGATCACTCATAACGCATAACGCATAACGCATAAAGCATAAAGCATAAAGCATAACGTATAACCCATAACGCATAAAGCATAATGCATAACGCATAACGCATAACGCATAACGCATAACGCATAACGCATAACGCATAACGCATAACGCATAACGCATAACGCATCACGCATAACGCACAACGCATATCGCATAACGCATAACGCATAACGCATAACGCATGGCGCATAACGCATAACGCATGGCGCATAACTCAAAATGCATAACGCATAACGCATTACGCATAACGCAAACGTATAACGCACAACGCATAACGAATACAGCAAAACGCATAATGCTTAACGCATAACGGATCACGCATAACGCATAACGCACAACGCATATCGCATAACGCATAACGCATAACGCATAACGCATGGCGCATAACTCAAAATGCATAACGCATAACGCATAACGCATAACGCATAACGCATAACGCATAACGCATAACGCATAACGCATAACGCATAACGCATAACGGACAACGCATATCGCATAACGCATAACGCATAATGCATAACGCATGGCGCATAACTCAAAATGCATAACTCAAAATGCATAACGCATAACGCATAACGCATAACGCATAACGCATAACGCATAACGCATAACGCATAACGCATAACGCATAACGCACAACGCATATCGCATAACGCATAACGCATAACGCATAATGCATAACGCATGGCGCATAATTCATAACGCATAACGCATGGCGCATAACTCAAAATGCATAACGCATAACGCATAACGCATGGCGCATAACTCAAAATGCATAACGCATAACGCATAACGCATAACGCATAACGCATAGCGCATAACGCATAACGCACAACGCATATCGCATAACGTATAAGGCATAACGCATAATACATAACGTATAACGCATTATGCATAACGCATAACGCATAACGCATAATGCATAACCCATAACGCAAACCCATAAGGCATAAGGCATAACGCATGTCGGATCACTCATAACGCATAACGCATAACGCATAAAGCATAAAGCATAAAGCATAAAGCATAACGTATAACGCATAACGCATATCGCATAACGCATAACGCATAACGCATAACGCATAACGCATAACGCATAACGCATAACGCATAACGCATAACGCATAACGCATAACGCATAACGTATAACGCATAACGCACAACGCATATCGCATAACGCATAACGCATAACGCATAACGCATGGCGCATAACGCATAACGCATGGCGCATAACTCAAAATGCATAACGCATAACGCATTACGCATAACGCAAACGTATATCGCACAACGCATAACGAATACAGCAAAACGCATAATGCTTAACGCATAACGGATCACGCATAACGCATAACGCACAACGCATATCGCATAACGCATAACGCATGACGCATAACGCATTGCGCATAACTCAAAATGCATAACGCATAACGCATAACGCATAACGCATAACGCATAACGCATAACGCATAACGCATAACGCATAACGCATAACGCATAACGCATAACGCATAACGCATAACGCATAACGCATAACGCATAACGCATAACGCATAACGCATAACGCACAACGCATATCGCATAACGCATAACGCATAATGCATAACGCATGGCGCATAACTCAAAATGCATAACGCATAACGCATAACGCATAACGCATAACGCATAACGCATAACGCATAACGCATAACGCATAACGCATAACGCATAACGCATAACGCATAACGCACAACGCATATCGCATAACGCATAACGCATAATGCATAACGCATGGCGCATAACTCAAAATGCATAACGCATAACGCATAACGCATAACGCAAACGTATAACGCACAACGCATAACGAATACAGCAAAACGCATAATGCTTAACGCATAACGCATAACGCTTATCGCATAACGCATAACGCATAACGTATAACGCATAACGCATACCGTATAACGCATAACGCATAATGCATAACGCAAACGTATAACGCACAACGCATAACGCATAACGAACAACGGATAACGCATAACGCATAACTCATAACGCATAACGCATAACGCATAACGCCTAACGGATCAGGCATAACGCATAACGAATAATGCATAACACATAACGCATAACGCATTACGCACAACGCATATCGCATAACGTATAAGGCATAACGCATAATACATGACGTATAACGCATTATGCATAACGCATAACGCATAACGCAAACCCATAAGGCATAAGGCATAACGCATAACGCATAACGCATGTCGGATCACTCATAACGCATAACGCATAACGCATAAAGCATAAAGCATAACGTATAACGCATAACGCATATCGCATAACGCATAACGCATAACCCATAACGCATAACGCATAACGCATAACGCATAACGCATAACGCATAACGCATAACGCATAACGCATAACGCATAACGCATAACGCATAACGCATAACGCATAACGCATAACGCATAACGCATAACGCATAACGCATAACGCATAACGCATAACGCATAACGCATAACGCATAACGCATAACGCATAACGCATAACGTATAACGCATAACTCATATCGCATAACGCATAACGCATAACGCATAACGCATAACGCATAACGCATAACGCATAACGCATAACGCATAACGCCTTACGGATCAGGCATAACGCATAACGCATATCGCATAACGCATAACGCATAACCCATAACGCATAACGCATAACGCATAACGCATAACGCATGGCGCATAACGCAAAATGCATAACGCATAACGCATAACGCATAACGCATAACGCACAACGCATATCGCATAACGCATAACGCATAACGCATAACGCATAACGCATAACTCAAACCGTATAACGCATAACGCATAACTCAAACCGTATAACGCATAACGCATAACGCATAACGCGTAACGCATAACGCACAACGCATAACGCATAACGCATAACGCATAACGCATAAACCAATAACGTATAACGCATAACGCATAACTCAAACCGTATAACGCATAACGCATAACTCAAACCGTGTAACGCATAACGCATAACGCATAACGCATAAACCAATAACGCATAACGCATAAACCAATAACGCATAACGCATAACGCAAACGTATTACGCCCAACGCATAACGCATAACGCATAACGCATAACGCATAACGCATAACGCATAATGCATAACGCATAACGCATAACGCATAACGCATAACGCATAACGCATAACGCATAACGCAAACGTATAACGCCCAACGCATAACGCATAACGAACAACGCAAAACGCATAACGCATAGCGCATAACGCATAACGCATAAAACATAACCCATAACGCATAACGCATAACGCATAACGCAAAACGCATAACGCATAACGCATAACGCATAACGCATAACGCATAACGCATAAACCAATATCGTATAACGCATAACGCATAACTCAAACCGTATAACGCATAACGCATAACGCATAACGCATAACTCATAACGCATAACGCATGGCGCATAACGAAAAATGCATAACGCATAACGCATAAAACATAGCCCATAACGCATAACGCAAAACGCATAACGCATAACGCATAACGCATAAACCAATAACGTATAACGCATAACGCATAACTCAAACCGTATAACGCATAACGCATAACTCAAACCGTATAACGCATAACGCATAACGCATAACGCATAACGCATAACTCATAACGCATAACGCATGGCGCATAACGCAAAATGCTTAACGCATAATTCATAACGCATAACGCATAACGCATAACGCATAACGCATAACGCATAACGCATAACGCATAACGCATAACGCATAACGCATAAAACATAACCCATAACGCATAACGCATAACGCATAAACCAATAACGTATAAGGCATAACGCATAACTCAAACCGTATAACGCATAACGCATAACTCAAACCGTATAACGCATAACGCATGACGTATAACGCATAACTCATAACGCATAACGCATAACGCATAACGCAAAATGCATAACGCATAACGCATAACGCATAACGCATAACGCATAACGCATAACGCATAACGCAAACGTATAACGCCCAACGCATAACGCATAACGAACAACGCAAAACGCATAACGCATAGCGCATAACGCATAACGCATAAAACATAACCCATAACGCATAACGCATAACGCATAACGCAAAACGCATAACGCATAACGCATAACGCATAACGCATAACGCATAACGCATAAACCAATATCGTATAACGCATAACGCATAACTCAAACCGTATAACGCATAACGCATAACGCATAACGCATAACTCATAACGCATAACGCATGGCGCATAACGAAAAATGCATAACGCATAACGCATAAAACATAGCCCATAACGCATAACGCAAAACGCATAACGCATAACGCATAACGCATAAACCAATAACGTATAACGCATAACGCATAACTCAAACCGTATAACGCATAACGCATAACTCAAACCGTATAACGCATAACGCATAACGCATAACGCATAACGCATAACTCATAACGCATAACGCATGGCGCATAACGCAAAATGCTTAACGCATAATTCATAACGCATAACGCATAACGCATAACGCATAACGCATAACGCATAACGCATAACGCATAACGCAAACGTATAACGCCCAACGCATAACGCATAACGAACAACGCAAAACGCATAACGCATAGCGCATAACGCATAACGCATAAAACATAACCCATAACGCATAACGCATAACGCATAACGCAAAACGCATAACGCATAACGCATAACGCATAACGCATAACGCATAAACCAATATCGTATAACGCATAACGCATAACTCAAACCGTATAACGCATAACGCATAACGCATAACGCATAACTCATAACGCATAACGCATGGCGCATAACGAAAAATGCATAACGCATAACGCATAAAACATAGCCCATAACGCATAACGCAAAACGCATAACGCATAACGCATAACGCATAAACCAATAACGTATAACGCATAACGCATAACTCAAACCGTATAACGCATAACGCATAACTCAAACCGTATAACGCATAACGCATAACGCATAACGCATAACGCATAACTCATAACGCATAACGCATGGCGCATAACGCAAAATGCTTAACGCATAATTCATAACGCATAACGCATAACGCATAACGCATAACGAACAACGCATAACGCATAACGCATAACGCATAACGCATAACGCATAAAACATAACCCATAACGCATAACGCATAACGCATAAACCAATAACGTATAAGGCATAACGCATAACTCAAACCGTATAACGCATAACGCATAACTCAAACCGTATAACGCATAACGCATGACGCATAACGCATAACTCATAACGCATAACGCATAACGCATAACGCAAAATGCATAACGCATAACGCATAACGCATAACGCATAACGCATAACGCATAACGCATAACGCAAACGTATAACGCCCAACGCATAACACATAACGAACAACGCAAAACGCATAACGCATAGCGCATAACGCATAACGCATAAAACATAACCCATAACGCATAACGCATAACGCATAACGCAAAACGCATAACGCATAACGCATAACGCATAACGCATAACGCATAACGCATAAACCAATATCGTATAACGCATAACGCATAACTCAAACCGTATAACGCATAACGCATAACGCATAACGCATAACTCATAACGCATAACGCATGGCGCATAACGAAAAATGCATAACGCATAACGCATAAAACATAGCCCATAACGCATAACGCAAAACGCATAACGCCCAACGCATAACGCATAACGAACAACGCATAACGCATAACGCATAACGCATAACGCATAACGCATAAAACATAACCCATAACGCATAACGCATAACGCATAAACCAATAACGTATAAGGCATAACGCATAACTCAAACCGTATAACGCATAACGCATAACTCAAACCGTATAACGCATAACGCATGACGCATAACGCATAACTCATAACGCATAACGCATAACGCATAACGCAAAATGCATAACGCATAACGCATAACGCATAACGCATAACGCATAACGCATAACGCATAACGCATAACGCATAACGCATAACGCATAACGTATAACGCATAACGCAAACGTATAACGCCCAACGCATAACGCATAACGAAGAACGCATAACGCATAACGCATAACGCATAACGCATAACGCATAACGCATAACGCATAACGCAAAACGCATAACGCATAACGCATAACGCATAACGCATAAACCAATAACGTATAACGCATAACCCATAACTCAAACCGTATAACGCATAACGCATAACTCAAACCGTATAACGCATAAAACATAACGCATAACGCATAACGCATAACTCATAACGCATAACGCATGGCGCATAACGCAAAATGCATAACGCATAACGCATAAAGCATAACGTATAACGCATAACGCATAACGCATAACGCATAACGCAAACGTATAACGCCCAACGGATAACGCATAACGAACAACGCAAAACGCATAACGCATAGCGCATAACGCATAACGCATAAAACATAACCCATAACGCATAACGCATAACGCATAACGCAAAACGCATAACGCATAACGCATAACGCATAACGCATAACGCATAACGCATAAACCAATGAAGTATAACGCATAACGCATAACTCAAACCGTATAACGCATAACGCATAACGCATAACGCATAACTCATAACGCATGACGCATGGCGCATAATGCATAACGCATAACGCATAACGCATAAAACATAGCCCATAACGCATAACGCATAACGCATAACGCATAACGCATAACGCATAAACCAATAACGTATAACGCATAACGCATAACTCAAACCGTATAACGCATAACGCATAACTCAAACCGTATAACGCATAACGCATAACGCATAACGCATAACGCATAACTCATAACGCATATCGCATAACGCATAACTCATAACGCATAACGCATGGCGCATAACGCAAAATGCATAACGCATAACGCATAAAGCATAATGCATAACGCATAACGCATAACGCATAAAACATAGCCCATAACGCATAACGCATAACGCATAACGCATAACGCATAACGCATAAACCAATAACGTATAACGCATAACGCATAACTCAAACCGTATAACGCATAACGCATAACTCAAACCGTATAACGCATAACGCATAACGCATAACGCATAACGCATGGCGCATAACGCAAAATGCTTAACGCATAATTCATAACGCATAACGCATAACGCATAACGCATAACGCATAACGCATAACGCATAACGCATAACGCAAACGTATAACGCCCAACGCATAACGCATAACGAACAACGCATAACGCATAACGCATAACGCATAACGCATAAAACATAACCCATAACGCATAACGCATAACGCATAACACAAAACGCATAACGCATAACGCATAACGCATGGCGCATAACGCAAAATGCATAACGCATAACGCATAACGCATAAAGCATAACGCATAACGCATAACGCATAACGCATAACGCATAACGCAAACGTATAACGCCCAACGCATAACGCATAACGAACAAAGCATAACGCATAACGCATAACGCATAACGCATAACGCATAAAACATAACCCATAACGCATAACGCATAACGCATAACGCAAAACGCATAACGAATAACGCATAACGCATAACGCATAACGCATAACGCATAACTCATAACGCATAACGCATGGCGCATAACGCAAAATGCATAACGCATAACGCATAACGCATAACGCATAACGCATAAACCAATAACGTATAACGCATAACGCATAACTCATAACGCATAACGCATGGCCCATAACGCATAACGCAAAACGCATAACGCATAACGCATAACGCATAACGCATAACGCATAAACCAATAACGTATAACGCATAACGCATAACTCAAACCGTATAACGCATAACGCATAACTCAAACCGTATAACGCATAACGCATAACGCATAACGCATAACGTATAACTCATAACGCATAACGCATAACGCATAACGCAAAATGCATAACGCATAACGCATAACGCATAACGCATAACGCATAACGCATAACGCATAACGCATAACGCATAACGCATAACGCATAACGTATAACGCATAACGCAAACGTATAACGCCCAACGCATAACGCATAACGAACAACGCATAACGCATAACGCATAAACCAATAACGTATAACGCATAACGCATAACTCAAACCGTATAACGCATAACGCATAACTCAAACCGTATAACGCATAACGCATAACGCAAACGTATAACGCCCAACGCATAACGCATAACGAACAACGCAAAACGCATAACGCATAACGCATAACGCATAACGCATAACGCAAAACGCATAACGCATAACGCATAACGCATAACGCATGGCGCATAACGCAAAATGCATAACGCATAACGCATAACGCATAAAGCATAACGCATAACGCATAACCCATAACGCATAACGCATAACGCATAACGCATAACGCCTAAACCAATAACGTATAACGCATAACGCATAACTCAAACCGTATAACGCATAACGCATAACGCATAACGCATAACGCATAACTCATAACGCATAACGCATGGCGCATAACGCAAAATGCATAACGCATAACGCATAACGCATAACGCATAACTCAAACCGTATAACGCATAACGCATAACTCAAACCGTATAACGCATAACGCATAACGCATAACGCATAACGCATAACGCACAACGCATAACGCATAACGCATAACGCATAACGCATAACGAATAACGCATAACGCATAACGCATTACGCATAACGCATAACGCATAACGCATAACGCAAACGTATTACGCCCAACGCATAACGCATAACGCATTACGCATAACGCATAACGCATAACGCATAACGCATAACGCATAACGCATAACGCATAACGCATAACGCATAACTCAAACCGTATAACGCATAACGCATAACTCAAACCGTATAACGCATAACGCATAACGCATAACGCATAACGCATAACGCACAACGCATAACGCATAACGCATAACGCATAACGCATAACGCATAACGCATAAACCAATAACGTATAACGCATAACGCATAACTTAAACCGTATAACGCATAACGCATAACTCAAACCGTGTAACGCATAACGCATAACGCATAACGCATAACGCATAACGCATAACGCATAACGCATAAACCAATAACGCATAACGCATAACGCAAACGTATTACGCCCAACGCATAACGCATAACGCATAACACATGGCGCATAACGCAAAATGCATAACGCATAACGCATAAAACATAGCCCATAACGCATAACGCAAAACGCATAACGCATAACGCATAACGCATAAACCAATAACGTATAACGCATAACGCATAACTCAAACCGTATAACGCATAACGCATAACTCAAACCGTATAACGCATAACGCATAACGCATAACGCATAACGCATAACTCATAACGCATAACGCATGGCGCATAACGCAAAATGCATAACGCATAACGCATAACGCATAACGCATAAGGCATAACCCATAACTCAAACCGTATAACGCATAACGCATAACTCAAACCGTATAACGCATAACGCATAACGCATAACGCATAACTGATAACGCATAACGCATGGCGCATAACGCAAAATGCATAACGCATAACGCATAAAACATAGCCCATAACGCATAACGCAAAACGCATAACGCATAACGCATAACGCATAACGCATAAACCAATAACGTATAACGCATAACGCATAACTCAAACCGTATAACGCATAACGCATAACTCAAACCGTATAACGCATAACGCATAACGCATAACGCATAACGCATAACTCATAACGCATAACGCATGGCGCATAACGCAAAATGCATAACGCATAACGCATAACGCATAACGCATAAGGCATAACGCATAACGCATAACGCATAACGCATAACGCATAACGCAAACGTATAACGCCCAACGCATAACGCACAACGAACAACGCATAACGCATAACGCATAACGCATAAAACATAACCCATAACGCATAACGTATAACGCATAACGCAAAACGCATAACGCATAACGCATGGCGCATAACGCAAAATGCATAACGCATAACGCATAACGCATAAAGCATAACGCATAACGCATAACGCATAACGCATAACGCATAACGCAAACGTATAACGCCCAACGCATAACGCATAACGAACAAATCATAACGCATCACGCATAACGCATAACGCATAACGCATAAAACATAACCCATAACGCATAACGCATAACGCATAACGAAAAACGCATAACGCATAACGCATAACGCATAACGCATAACGCATAACGCATAACTCATAACGCATAACGCATGGCGCATAACGCAAAATGCATAACGCATAACGCATAACGCATAAAGCATAACGCATAACGCATAACGCATAACGCATAACGCACAACGCATAACGCATAACGCATAACGCATAACGCATAACGCATAACGCATAACGCATAACGCATAACTCAAACCGTATAACGCATAACGCATAACGCATAACGCATAACGCATAACGCATAACTCATAACGCATAACGCATGGCGCATAACGCAAAATGCATAACGCATAACGCATAACGCATAACGCATAACGCATAACGCATAACGCATAACGCATAACGCAAACGTATTACGCCCAACGCATAACGCATAACGCATTACGCATAACGCATAACGCATAACGCATAACGCATAACGCATAACGCATAACGCATAACGCATAACGCATAACGCATAACGCATAACGCATAACGCATAAAACATAACCCATAACGCATAACGCATAACGCAAAACGCATAACGCATAACGCATAACGCATAACGCATAAACCAATAACGTATAACGCATAACGCATAACTCAAACCGTATAACGCATAACGCATAACTCAAACCGTATAACGCATAACGCATAACGCATAACGCATAACGCATAACGCACAACGCATAACGCATAACGCATAACGCATAACGCATAACGCATAACGCATAAACCAATAACGTATAACGCATAACGCATAACTCAAACCGTATAACGCATAACGCATAACTCAAACCGTGTAACGCATAACGCATAACGCATAACGCATAACGCATAACGCATAACGCATAACGCATAACGCATAACGCATAAACCAATAACGCATAACGCATAACGCAAACGCATAACGCATAAACCAATAACGTATAACGCATAACGCATAACGCATAACGCATAACGCATAACGCATAACGCATAAACCAATAACGTATAACGCATAACGCATAACCCATAACTCAAACCGTATAACGCATAACGCATAACTCAAACCGTATAACGCATAACGCATAAACCAATAACGTATAACGCATAACGCATAACTCAAACCGTATAACGCATAACGCATAACGCATAACGCATAACTGATAACGAATAACGCATGGCGCATAACGCAAAATGCATAACGCATAACGCATAAAACATAGCCCATAACGCATAACGCAAAACGCATAACGCATAACGCATAACGCATAACGCATAAACCAATAACGTATAACGCATAACGCATAACTCAAACCGTATAACGCATAACGCATAACTCAAACCGTATAACGCATAACGCATAACGCATAACGCATAACGCATAACTCATAACGCATAACGCATGGCGCATAACGCAAAATGCATAACGCATAACGCATAACGCATAACGCATAAGGCATAACGCATAACGCATAACGCATAACGCATAACGCATAACGCATAACGCAAACGTATAACGCCCAACGCATAACGCACAACGAACAACGCATAACGCATAACGCATAACGCATAAAACATAACCCATAACGCATAACGTATAACGCATAACGCAAAACGCATAACGCATAACGCATGGCGCATAACGCAAAATGCATAACGCATAACGCATAACGCATAAAGCATAACGCATAACGCATAACGCATAACGCATAACGCATAACGCATAACGCATAAAACATAACCCATAACGCATAACGCATAACGCATAACGAAAAACGCATAACGCATAACGCATAACGCATAACGCATAACGCATAACGCATAACTCATAACGCATAACGCATGGCGCATAACGCAAAATGCATAACGCATAACGCATAACGCATAAAGCATAACGCATAACGCCCAACGCATAACGCACAACGAACAACGCATAACGCATAACGCATAACGCATAAAACATAACCCATAACGCATAACGTATAACGCATAACGCAAAACGCATAACGCATAACGCATGGCGCATAACGCAAAATGCATAACGCATAACGCATAACGCATAAAGCATAACGCATAACGCATAACGCATAACGCATAACGCATAACGCATAACGCATAAAACATAACCCATAACGCATAACGCATAACGCATAACGAAAAACGCATAACGCATAACGCATAACGCATAACGCATAACGCATAACGCATAACGCATAACTCATAACGCATAACGCATGGCGCATAACGCAAAATGCATAACGCATAACGCATAACGCATAAAGCATAACGCATAACGCATAACGCATAACGCATAACGCACAACGCATAACGCATAACGCATAACGCATAACGCATAACGCATAACGCATAACGCATAACGCATAACGCAAACGTATTACGCCCAACGCATAACGCATAACGCATTACGCATAACGCATAACGCATAACGCATAACGCATAACGCATAACGCATAACGCATAACGCATAACGCATAACGCATAACGCATTACGCATAACGCATAACGCATAACGCATAACGCAAACGTATTACGCCCAACGCATAACGCATAACGCATTACGCATAACGCATAACGCATAACGCATAACGCATAACGCATAACGCATAACGCATAACGCATAACGCATAAAACATAACCCATAACGCATAACGCATAACGCAAAACGCATAACGCATAACGCATAACGCATAACGCATAAACCAATAACGTATAACGCATAACGCATAACTCAAACCGTATAACGCATAACGCATAACTCAAACCGTATAACGCATAACGCATAACGCATAACGCATAACGCATAACGCACAACGCATAACGCATAACGCATAACGCATAACGCATAACGCATAAACCAATAACGTATAACGCATAACGCATAACTCAAACCGTATAACGCATAACGCATAACTCAAACCGTGTAACGCATAACGCATAACGCATAACGCATAAACCAATAACGCATAACGCATAAACCAATAACGCATAACGCATAACGCAAACGTATTACGCCCAACGCATAACGCATAACGCATAACGCATAACGCATAACGCATAACGCATAACGCATAACGCATAACGCATAACGCATAACGCATAACGCATAACGCATAACGCATAACGCATAACGCAAACGTATAACGCCCAACGCATAACGCATAACGAACAACGCAAAACGCATAACGCATAGCGCATAACGCATAACGCATAAAACATAACCCATAACGCATAACGCATAACGCATAACGCAAAACGCATAACGCATAACGCATAACGCATAACGCATAACGCATAAACCAATATCGTATAACGCATAACGCATAACTCAAACCGTATAACGCATAACGCATAACGCATAACGCATAACTCATAACGCATAACGCATGGCGCATAACGAAAAATGCATAACGCATAACGCATAAAACATAGCCCATAACGCATAACGCAAAACGCATAACGCATAACGCATAACGCATAAACCAATAACGTATAACGCATAACGCATAACTCAAACCGTATAACGCATAACGCATAACTCAAACCGTATAACGCATAACGCATAACGCATAACGCATAACTCATAACGCATAACGCATGGCGCATAACGCAAAATGCTTAACGCATAATTCATAACGCATAACGCATAACGCATAACGCATAACGCATAACGCATAACGCATAACGCAAACGTATAACGCCCAACGCATAACGCATAACGAACAACGCATAACGCATAACGCATAACGCATAACGCATAAAACATAACCCATAACGCATAACGCATAACGCATAACGCAAAACGCATAACGCATAACGCATAACGCATGGCGCATAACGCAAAATGCATAACGCATAACGCATAACGCATAAAGCATAACGCATAACGCATAACGCATAACGCATAACGCATAACGCAAACGTATAACGCCCAACGCATAACGCATAACGAACAAAGCATAACGCATAACGCATAACGCATAACGCATAACGCATAAAACATAACCCATAACGCATAACGCATAACGCATAACGCAAAACGCATAACGCATAACGCATAACGCATAACGCATAACGCATAACGCATAACTCATAACGCATAACGCATGGCGCATAACGCAAAATGCATAACGCATAACGCATAACGCATAACGCATAACGCATAACGCATAACGCATAACGCATAACGCATAACGCATAACGCATAACGCATAACGAATAACGCATAACGCATAACTCAAACCGTATAACGCATAACGCATAACGCATAACGCAAACGTATTACGCCCAACGCATAACGCATAACGCATTACGCATAACGCATAACGCATAACGCATAACGCATAACGCATAACGCATAACGCATAACGCATAACGCATAACGCATAACGCATAACGCATTACGCATAACGCATAACGCATAACGCATAACGCATAACGCATAACGAATAACGCATAACGCATAACTCAAACCGTATAACGCATAACGCATAACTCAAACCGTATAACGCATAACGCATAACGCATAACGCATAACGCATAACGCACAACGCATAACGCATAACGCATAACGCATAACGCATAACGCATAACGCATAAACCAATAACGTATAACGCATAACGCATAACTCAAACCGTATAACGCATAACGCATAACTCAAACCGTGTAACGCATAACGCATAACGCATAACGCATAACGCATAACGCATAACGCATAACGCATAACGCATAACGCATAAACCAATAACGCATAACGCATAACGCAAACGCATAACGCATAAACCAATAACGTATAACGCATAACACATAACGCATAACGCATAACGCATAACGCATAACGCATAAACCAATAACGTATAACGCATAACGCATAACCCATAACTCAAACCGTATAACGCATAACGCATAACTCAAACCGTATAACGCATAACGCATAAACCAATAACGTATAACGCATAACGCATAACTCAAACCGTATAACGCATAACGCATAACGCATAACGCATAACTGATAACGAATAACGCATGGCGCATAACGCAAAATGCATAACGCATAACGCATAAAACATAGCCCATAACGCATAACGCAAAACGCATAACGCATAACGCATAACGCATAACGCATAAACCAATAACGTATAACGCATAACGCATAACTCAAATCGTATAACGCATAACGCATAACTCAAACCGTATAACGCATAACGCATAACGCATAACGCATAACGCATAACTCATAACGCATAACGCATGGCGCATAACGCAAAATGCATAACGCATAACGCATAACGCATAACGCATAAGGCATAACGCATAACGCATAACGCATAACGCATAACGCATAACGCATAACGCAAACGTATAACGCCCAACGCATAACGCACAACGAACAACGCATAACGCATAACGCATAACGCATAAAACATAACCCATAACGCATAACGTATAACGCATAACGCAAAACGCATAACGCATAACGCATGGCGCATAACGCAAAATGCATAACGCATAACGCATAACGCATAAAGCATAACGCATAACGCATAACGCATAACGCATAACGCATAACGCAAACGTATAACGCCCAACGCATAACGCATAACGAACAAAGCATAACGCATAACGCATAACGCATAACGCATAACGCATAAAACATAACCCATAACGCATAACGCATAACGCATAACGAAAAACGCATAACGCATAACGCATAACGCATAACGCATAACGCATAACGCATAACGCATAACTCATAACGCATAACGCATGGCGCATAACGCAAAATGCATAACGCATAACGCATAACGCATAAAGCATAACGCATAACGCATAACGCATAACGCATAACGCACAACGCATAACGCATAACGCATAACGCATAACGCATAACGCATAACGCATAACGCATAACGCATAACGCAAACGTATTACGCCCAACGCATAACGCATAACGCATTACGCATAACGCATAACGCATAACGCATAACGCATAACGCATAACGCATAACGCATAACGCATAACGCATAACGCATAACGCATTACGCATAACGCATAACGCATAACGCATAACGCAAACGTATTACGCCCAACGCATAACGCATAACGCATTACGCATAACGCATAACGCATAACGCATAACGCATAACGCATAACGCATAACGCATAACGCATAACGCATAAAACATAACCCATAACGCATAACGCATAACGCAAAACGCATAACGCATAACGCATAACGCATAAACCAATAACGTATAACGCATAACGCATAACTCAAACCGTATAACGCATAACGCATAACTCAAACCGTATAACGCATAACGCATAACGCATAACGCATAACGCATAACGCACAACGCATAACGCATAACGCATAACGCATAACGCATAACGCATAAACCAATAACGTATAACGCATAACGCATAACTCAAACCGTATAACGCATAACGCATAACTCAAACCGTGTAACGCATAACGCATAACGCATAACGCATAAACCAATAACGCATAACGCATAAACCAATAACGCATAACGCATAACGCAAACGTATTACGCCCAACGCATAACGCATAACGCATAACGCATAACGCATAACGCATAACGCATAATGCATAACGCATAACGCATAACGCATAACGCATAACGCATAACGCATAACGCATAACGCATAACGCAAACGTATAACGCCCAACGCATAACGCATAACGAACAACGCAAAACGCATAACGCATAGCGCATAACGCATAACGCATAAAACATAACCCATAACGCATAACGCATAACGCATAACGCATAACGCATAACGCATAACGCATAACGCATAACGCATAACGCATAAACCAATATCGTATAACGCATAACGCATAACTCAAACCGTATAACGCATAACGCATAACGCATAACGCATAACTCATAACGCATAACGCATGGCGCATAACGAAAAATGCATAACGCATAACGCATAAAACATAGCCCATAACGCATAACGCAAAACGCATAACGCATAACGCATAACGCATAAACCAATAACGTATAACGCATAACGCATAACTCAAACCGTATAACGCATAACGCATAACTCAAACCGTATAACGCATAACGCATAACGCATAACGCATAACTCATAACGCATAACGCATGGCGCATAACGCAAAATACTTAACGCATAATTCATAACACATAACGCATAACGCATAACGCATAACGCATAACGCATAACGCAAACGTATAACGCCCAACGCATAACGCATAACGAACAACGCATAACGCATAACGCATAACGCATAACGCATAAAACATAACCCATAACGCATAACGCATAACGCATAACGCAAAACGCATAACGCATAACGCATAACGCATGGCGCATAACGCAAAATGCATAACGCATAACGCATAACGCATAAAGCATAACGCATAACGCATAACGCATAACGCATAACGCATAACGCAAACGTATAACGCCCAACGCATAACGCATAACGAACAAAGCATAACGCATAACGCATAACGCATAACGCATAACGCATAAAACATAACCCATAACGCATAACGCATAACGCATAACGCAAAACGCATAACGCATAACGCATAACGCATAACGCATAACGCATAACGCATAACTCATAACGCATAACGCATGGCGCATAACGCAAAATGCATAACGCATAACGCATAACGCATAACGCATAACGCATAACGCATAACGCATAACGCATAACGCATAACGCATAACGCATAACGCATAACGAATAACGCATAACGCATAACGCATTACGCATAACGCATAACGCATAACGCATAACGCAAACGTATTACGCCCAACGCATAACGCATAACGCATTACGCATAACGCATAACGCATAACGCATAACGCATAACGCATAACGCATAACGCATAACGCATAACGCATAACGCATAACGCATAACGCATTACGCATAACGCATAACGCATAACGCATAACGCATAACGCATAACGCATAAAGCATAACGCATAAAACATAACCCATAACGCATAACGCATAACGCAAAACGCATAACGCATAACGCATAACGCATAACGCATAACGCATAAACCAATAACGTATAACGCATAACGCATAACTCAAACCGTATAACGCATAACGCATAACTCAAACCGTATAACGCATAACGCATAACGCATAACGCATAACGCATAACTCATAACGCATAACGCATGGCGCATAACGCAAAATGCTTAACGCATAATTCATAACGCATAACGCATAACGCATAACGCATAACGCATAACGCAAACGTATAACGCCCAACGCATAACGCATAACGAACAACGCATAACGCATAACGCATAACGCAAACGTATAACGCCCAACGCATAACGCATAACGAACAAAGCATAACGCATAACGCATAACGCATAACGCATAACGCATAAAACATAACCCATAACGCATAACGCATAACGCATAACGCAAAACGCATAACGCATAACGCATAACGCATAACGCATAACGCATAACGCATAACGCATAAACCAATAACGTATAACGCATAACGCATAACTCAAACCGTATAACGCATAACGCATAACGCATAACGCATAACTCATAACGCATAACGCATGGCGCATAACGCGAAATGCATAACGCATAACGCATAACGCATAACGCATAACGCATAACGCATAACGCAAACGTATTACGCCCAACGCATAACGCATAACGCATTACGCATAACGCATAACGCATAACGCATAACGCATAACGCATAACGCATAACGCATAACGCATAACGCATAACGCATAACGCAAACGTATTACGCCCAACGCATAACGCATAACGCATTACGCATAACGCATAACGCATAACGCATAACTCATAACGCATAACGCATGGCGCATAACGCGAAATGCATAACGCATAACGCATAACGCATAACGCATAACGCATAACGCATAACGCAAACGTATAACGCCCAACGCATAACGCATAACGAACAAAGCATAACGCATAACGCATAACGCATAACGCATAACGCATAAAACATAACCCATAACGCATAACGCATAACGCATAACGCAAAACGCATAACGCATAACGCATAACGCATAACGCATAAACCAATATCGTATAATGCATAACGCATAACTCAAACCGTATAACGCATAACGCATAACGCATAACGCATAACTCATAACGCATAACGCATGGCGCATAACGAAAAATGCATAACGCATAACGCATAAAACATAGCCCATAACGCATAACGCAAAACGCATAACGCATAACGCATAACGCATAAACCAATAACGTATAACGCATAACGCATAACTCAAACCGTATAACGCATAACGCATAACTCAAACCGTATAACGCATAACGCATAACGCATAACGTATAACGCATAACTCATAACGCATAACGCATGGCGCATAACGCAAAATGCTTAACGCATAATTCATAACGCATAACGCATAACGCATAACGCATAACGCATAACGCATAACGCAAACGTATAACGCCCAACGCATAACGCATAACGAACAACGCATAACGCATAACGCATAACGCATAACGCATAAAACATAACCCATAACGCATAACGCATAACGCATAACGCAAAACGCATAACGCATAACGCATAACGCATGGCGCATAACGCAAAATGCATAACGCATAACGCATAACGCATAAAGCATAACGCATAACGCATAACGCATAACGCATAACGCATAACGCAAACGTATAACGCCCAACGCATAACGCATAACGAACAAAGCATAACGCATAACGCATAACGCATAACGCATAACGCATAACGCATAAAACATAACCCATAACGCATAACGCATAACGCATAACGCAAAACGCATAACGCATAACGCATAACGCATAACGCATAACGCATAACGCATAAACCAATAACGTATAACGCATAACGCATAACTCAAACCGTATAACGCATAACGCATAACGCATAACGCATAACTCATAACGCATAACGCATGGCGCATAACGCGAAATGCATAACGCATAACGCATAACGCATAACGCATAACGCATAACGCAAACGTATTACGCCCAACGCATAACGCATAACGCATTACGCATAACGCATAACGCATAACGCATAACGCATAACGCATAACGCATAACGCATAACGCATAACGCATAACGCATAACGCATAAACCAATAACGTATAACGCATAACGCATAACTCAAACCGTATAACGCATAACGCATAACTCAAACCGTGTAACGCATAACGCATAACGCATAAACCAATAACGCATAACGCATAAACCAATAACGCATAACGCATAACGCAAACGTATTACGCCCAACGCATAACGCATAACGCATAACGCATAACGCATAACGCATAACGCATAATGCATAACGCATAACGCATAACGCATAAGGCATAACGCATAACGCATAACGCATAACGCAAACGTATAACGCCCAACGCATAACGCATAACGAACAACGCAAAACGCATAACGCATAGCGCATAACGCATAACGCATAAAACATAACCCATAACGCATAACGCATAACGCATAACGCAAAACGCATAACGCATAACGCATAACGCATAACGCATAACGCATAAACCAATATCGTATAACGCATAACGCATAACTCAAACCGTATAACGCATAACGCATAACGCATAACGCATAACTCATAACGCATAACGCATGGCGCATAACGAAAAATGCATAACGCATAACGCATAAAACATAGCCCATAACGCATAACGCAAAACGCATAACGCATAACGCATAACGCATAAACCAATAACGTATAACGCATAACGCATAACTCAAACCGTATAACGCATAACGCATAACTCAAACCGTATAACGCATAACGCATAACGCATAACGCATAACGCATAACGCATAACTCATAACGCATAACGCATGGCGCATAACGCAAAATGCTTAACGCATAATTCATAACGCATAACGCATAACGCATAACGCATAACGCATAACGCATAACGCAAACGTATAACGCCCAACGCATAACGCATAACGAACAACGCATAACGCATAACGCATAACGCATAACGCATAAAACATAACCCATAACGCATAACGCATAACGCATAACGCAAAACGCATAACGCATAAAGCATAACGCATGGCGCATAACGCAAAATGCATAACGCATAACGCATAACGCATAAAGCATAACGCATAACGCATAACGCATAACGCATAACGCATAACGCAAACGTATAACGCCCAACGCATAACGCATAACGAACAAAGCATAACGCATAACGCATAACGCATAACGCATAACGCATAAAACATAACCCATAACGCATAACGCATAACGCATAACGCAAAACGCATAACGCATAACGCATAACGCATAACGCATAACGCATAACGCATAACTCATAACGCATAACGCATGGCGCATAACGCAAAATGCATAACGCATAACGCATAACGCATAACGCATAACGCATAACGCATAACGCATAACGCATAACGCATAACGAATAACGCATAACGCATAACGCATTACGCATAACGCATAACGCATAACGCATAACGCAAACGTATTACGCCCAACGCATAACGCATAACGCATTACGCATAACGCATAACGCATAACGCATAACGCATAACGCATAACGCATAACGCATAACGCATAACGCATAACGCATAACGCATTACGCATAACGCATAACGCATAACGCATAACGCATAACGCATAACGCATAAAGCATAACGCATAAAACATAACCCATAACGCATAACGCATAACGCAAAACGCATAACGCATAACGCATAACGCATAACGCATAACGCATAAACCAATAACGTATAACGCATAACGCATAACTCAAACCGTATAACGCATAACGCATAACTCAAACCGTATAACGCATAACGCATAACGCATAACGCATATCGCATAACGCACAACGCATAACGCATAACGCATAACGCATAACGCATAAACCAATAACGTATAACGCATAACGCATAACTCAAACCGTATAACGCATAACGCATAACTCAAACCGTGTAACGCATAACGCATAACGCATAACGCATAACGCATAACGCATAACGCATAACGCATAACGCATAAACCAATAACGCATAACGCATAACGCAAACGTATTACGCCCAACGCATAACGCATAACGCATAACACATAACGCATAACGCATAACGCATAACGCATAACGCATAAACCAATAACGTATAACGCATAACGCATAACCCATAACTCAAACCGTATAACGCATAACGCATAACTCAAACCGTATAACGCATAACGCATAAACCAATAACGTATAACGCATAACGCATAACTCAAACCGTATAACGCATAACGCATAACGCATAACGCATAACTGATAACGCATAACGCATGGCGCATAACGCAAAATGCATAACGCATAACGCATAAAACATAGCCCATAACGCATAACGCAAAACGCATAACGCATAATGCATAACGCATAACGCATAAACCAATAACGTATAACGCATAACGCATAACTCAAACCGTATAACGCATAACGCATAACTCAAACCGTATAACGCATAACGCATAACGCAAAACGCATAACGCATAACTCATAACGCATAACGCATGGCGCATAACGCAAAATGCATAACGCATAACGCATAACGCATAACGCATAACGAAAAACGCATAACGCATAACGCATAACGCATAACGCATAACGCATAACGCATAACTCATAACGCATAACGCATGGCGCATAACGCAAAATGCATAACGCATAACGCATAACGCATAAAGCATAACGCATAACGCATAACGCATAACGCATAACGCATAACGCACAACGCATAACGCAAAACGCATAACGCATAACGCATAACGCATAACGCATAACGCATAACGCATAACTCAAACCGTATAACGCATAACGCATAACGCATAACGCATAACGCATAACGCATAACGCATAACTCATAACGCATAACGCATGGCGCATAACGCAAAATGCATAACGCATAACGCATAACGCATAACGCATAAACCAATAACGTATAACGCATAACGCATAACTCAAACCGTATAACGCATAACGCATAACTCAAACCGTGTAACGCATAACGCATAACGCATAACGCATAACGCATAACGCATAACGCATAACGCATAACGCATAAACCAATAACGCAAAACGCATAACGCAAACGTATAACGCCCAACGCATAACGCACAACGAACAACGCATAACGCATAACGCATAACGCATAAAACATAACCCATAACGCATAACGTATTACGCATAACGCAAAACGCATAACGCATACCGCATGGCGCATAACGCAAAATGCATAACGCATAACGCATAACGCATAAAGCATAACGCATAACGCATAACGCATAACGCATAACGCATAACGCAAACGTATAACGCCCAACGCATAACGCATAACGAACAAAGCATAACGCATCACGCATAACGCATAACGCATAACGCATAAAACATAACCCATAACGCATAACGCATAACGCATAACGAAAAACGCATAACGCATAACGCATAACGCATAACGCATAACGCATAACGCATAACTCATAACGCATAACGCATGGCGCATAACGCAAAATGCATAACGCATAACGCATAACGCATAAAGCATAACGCATAACGCATAACGCATAACGCATAACGCACAACGCATAACGCAAAACGCATAACGCATAACGCATAACGCATAACGCATAACGCATAACGCATAACTCAAACCGTATAACGCATAACGCATAACGCATAACGCATAACGCATAACGCATAACGCATAACTCATAACGCATAACGCATGGCGCATAACGCATAACGCATAACGCATAACGCATAAAACATAACCCATAACGCATAACGCATAACGCAAAACGCATAACGCATAACGCATAACGCATAACGCATAAACCAATAACGTATAACGCATAACGCATAACTCAAACCGTATAACGCATAACGCATAACTCAAACCGTATAACGCATAACGCATAACGCATAACGCATAACGCATAACGCACAACGCATAACGCATAACGCATAACGCATAACGCATAACGCATAAACCAATAACGTATAACGCATAACGCATAACTCAAACCGTATAACGCATAACGCATAACTCAAACCGTGTAACGCATAACGCATAACGCATAACGCATAACGCATAACGCATAACGCATAACACATAACGCATAACGCATAAACCAATAACGCATAACGCATAACGCAAACGTATTACGCCCAACGCATAACGCATAACGCATAACACATAACGCATAACGCATAACGCATAACGCATAACGCATAACGCATAACCCATAACGCATAACGCATAAACCAATAACGTATAACGCATAACGCATAACTCAAACCGTATAACGCATAACGCATAACTCAAACCGTATAACGCATAACGCATAACGCATAACGCATAACGCATAACGCACAACGCATAACGCATAACGCATAACGCATAACGCATAACGCATAACGCATAAACCAATAACGTATAACGCATAACGCATAACTCAAACCGTATAACGCATAACGCATAACTCAAACCGTATAACGCATAACGCATAACGCATAACGCATAACGCATAACCCATAACGCATAAAACATAACCCATAACGCATAACGTATAACGCATAACGCAAAACGCATAACGCATAACGCATGGCGCATAACGCAAAATGCATAACGCATAACGCATAACGCATAAAGCATAAAGCATAACGCATAACGCATAACGCATAACGCATAACGCATAACGCAAACGTATAACGCCCAACGCATAACGCATAACGAACAAAGCATAACGCATAACGCATAACGCATAACGCATAACGCATAAAACATAACCCATAACGCATAACGCATAACGCATAACGAAAAACGCATAACGCATAACGCATAACGCATAACGCATAACGCATAACTCATAACGCATAACGCATGGCGCATAACGCAAAATGCATAACGCATAACGCATAACGCATAAAGCATAACGCATAACGCATAACGCATAACGCATAACGCACAACGCATAACGCATAACGCATAACGCATAACGCATAACGCATAACGCATAACGCATAACGCATAACGCATAACGCATAACTCAAACCGTATAACGCATAACGCATAACGCATAACGCATAACGCATAACGCATAACGCATAACTCATAACGCATAACGCATGGCGCATAACGCAAAATGCATAACGCATAACGCATAACGCATAACGCATAACGCATAACGCAAACGTATTACGCCCAACGCATAACGCATAACGCATTACGCATAACGCATAACGCATAACGCATAACGCATAACGCATAACGCATAACGCATAACGCATAACGCATAACGCATTACGCATAACGCATAACGCATAACGCATAACGCAAACGTATTACGCCCAACGCATAACGCATAACGCATTACGCATAACGCATAACGCATAACGCATAACGCATAACGCATAACGCATAACGCATAACGCATAACGCATAACGCATAAAACATAACCCATAACGCATAACGCATAACGCAAAACGCATAACGCATAACGCATAACGCATAACGCATAACGCATAACGCATAAACCAATAACGTATAACGCATAACGCATAACTCAAACCGTATAACGCATAACGCATAACTCAAACCGTATAACGCATAACGCATAACGCATAACGCATAACGCATAACGCACAACGCATAACGCATAACGCATAACGCATAACGCATAACGCATAAACCAATAACGTATAACGCATAATGCATAACTCAAACCGTATAACGCATAACGCATAACTCAAACCGTGTAACGCATAACGCATAACGCATAACGCATAAACCAATAACGCATAACGCATAAACCAATAACGCATAACGCATAACGCAAACGTATTACGCCCAACGCATAACGCATAACGCATAACGCATAACGCATAACGCATAACGCATAACGCATAATGCATAACGCATAACGCATATCGCATAATGCATAACGCATAACGCATAACGCATAACGCATAACGCAAACGTATAACGCCCAACGCATAACGCATAACGAACAACGCAAAACGCATAACGCATAGCGCATAACGCATAACGCATAAAACATAACCCATAACGCATAACGCATAACGCATAACGCAAAACGCATAACGCATAACGCATAACGCATAACGCATAACGCATAAACCAATAACGTATAACGCATAACGCATAACTCAAACCGTATAACGCATAACGCATAACTCAAACCGTATAACGCATAACGCATAACGCATAACGCATAACGCATAACTCATAACGCATAACGCATGGCGCATAACGCAAAATGCTTAACGCATAATTCATAACGCATAACGCATAACGCATAACGCATAACGCATAACGCATAACGCAAACGTATAACGCCCAACGCATAACGCATAACGAACAACGCATAACGCATAACGCATAACGCATAACGCATAAAACATAACCCATAACGCATAACGCATAACGCATAACGCAAAACGCATAACGCATAACGCATAACGCATGGCGCATAACGCAAAATGCATAACGCATAACGCATAACGCATAAAGCATAACGCATAACGCATAACGCATAACGCATAACGCATAACGCAATCGTATAACGCCCAACGCATAACGCATAACGAACAAAGCATAACGCATAACGCATAACGCATAACGCATAACGCATAAAACATAACCCATAACGCATAACGCATAACGCATAACGCAAAACGCATAACGCATAACGCATAACGCATAACGCATAACGCATAACGCATAACTCATAACGCATAACGCATGGCGCATAACGCAAAATGCATAACGCATAACGCATAACGCATAACGCATAACGCATAAACCAATAACGTATAACGCATAACGCATAACTCATAACGCATAACGCATGGCCCATAACGCATAACGCAAAACGCATAACGCATAACGCATAACGCATAACGCATAAACCAATAACGTATAACGCATAACGCATAACTCAAACCGTATAACGCATAACGCATAACTCAAACCGTATAACGCATAACGCATAACGCATAACGCATAACGTATAACTCATAACGCATAACGCATAACGCATAACGCAAAATGCATAACGCATAACGCATAACGCATAACGCATAACGCATAACGCATAACGCATAACGCATAACGTATAACGCATAACGCAAACGTATAACGCCCAACGCATAACGCATAACGAACAACGCATAACGCATAACGCATAAACCAATAACGTATAACGCATAACGCATAACTCAAACCGTATAACGCATAACGCATAACTCAAACCGTATAACGCATAACGCATAACGCAAACGTATAACGCCCAACGCATAACGCATAACGAACAACGCAAAACGCATAACGCATAGCGCATAACGCATAACGCATAACGCATAAAACATAACCCATAACGCATAACGCATAACGCATAACGCAAAACGCATAACGCATAACGCATAACGCATAACGCATAACGCAAAACGCATAACGCATAACGCATAACGCATAACGCATGGCGCATAACGCAAAATGCATAACGCATAACGCATAACGCATAAAGCATAACGCATAACGCATAACCCATAACGCATAACGCATAACGCAAACGTATAACGCCCAACGCATAACGCAAAACGAACAAAGCATAACGCATAACGCATAACGCATAACGCATAACGCATAACGCATAACGCATAACGCATAACGCATAACGCCTAAACCAATAACGTATAACGCATAACGCATAACTCAAACCGTATAACGCTTAACGCATAACGCATAACGCATAACGCATAACTCATAACGCATAACGCATGGCGCATAACGCAAAATGCATAACGCATAACGCATAACGCATAACGCATAACGCATAACGCATAACGCATAACGAATAACGCATAACGCATAACGCATTACGCATAACGCATAACGCATAACGCATAACGCAAACGTATTACGCCCAACGCATAACGCATAACGCATTACGCATAACGCATAACGCATAACGCATAACGCATAACGCATAACGCATAACGCATAACGCATAACGCATAACGCATAACGCATTACGCATAACGCATAACGCATAACGCATAACGCATAACGCATAAAGCATAACGCATAAAACATAACCCATAACGCATAACGCATAACGCATAACGCAAAACGCATAACGCATAACGCATAACGCATAACGCATAAACCAATAACGTATAACGCATAACGCATAACTCAAACCGTATAACGCATAACGCATAACTCAAA
Source organism: Lasioglossum morio (assembly GCA_916610235.2). Classification (NCBI taxonomy): domain Eukaryota; kingdom Metazoa; phylum Arthropoda; class Insecta; order Hymenoptera; family Halictidae; genus Lasioglossum; species Lasioglossum morio. Next base: position 3,642,564 of record CAKAJA020000347.1, read on the forward strand.
CCGTATAACGCATAACGCATAACGCATAACGCATAACGCATAACGCACAACGCATAACGCATAACGCATAACGCATAACGCATAACGCATAAACCAATAACGTATAACGCATAACGCGTAACTCAAACCGTATAACGCATAACGCATAACTCAAACCGTGTAACGCATAACGCATAACGCATAACGCATAACGCATAACGCATAACGCATAACGCATAAACCAATAACGCATAACGCATAACGCAAACGTATTACGCCCAACGCATAACGCATAACGCATAACACATAACGCATAACGCATAACGCATAACGCATAACGCATAAACCAATAACGTATAACGCATAACGCATAACCCATAACTCAAACCGTATAACGCATAACGCATAACTCAAACCGTATAACGCATAACGCATAAACCAATAACGTATAACGCATAACGCATAACTCAAACCGTATAACGCATAACGCATAACGCATAACGCATAACTGATAACGCATAACGCATGGCGCATAACGCAAAATGCATAACGCATAACGCATAAAACATAGCCCATAACGCATAACGCAAAACGCATAACGCATAACGCATAACGCATAAACCAATAACGTATAACGCATAACGCATAACTCAAACCGTATAACGCATAACGCATAACTCAAACCGTATAACGCATAACGCATAACGCATAACGCATAACGCATAACTCATAACGCATAACGCATGGCGCATAACGCAAAATGCATAACGCATAACGCATAACGCATAACGCATAAGGCATAACGCATAACGCATAATGCATAACGCATAACGCATAACGCATAACGCATAACGCAAACGTATAACGCCCAACGCATAACGCACAACGAACAACGCATAACGCATAACGCATAACGCATAAAACATAACCCATAACGCATAACGTATAACGCATAACGCAAAACGCATAACGCATAACGCATGGCGCATAACGCAAAATGCATAACGCATAACGCATAACGCATAAAGCATAACGCATAACGCATAACGCATAACGCACAACGCATAACGCAAACGTATAACGCCCAACGCATAACGCATAACGAACAAAGCATAACGCATCACGCATAACGCATAACGCATAACGCATAACGCATAAAACATAACCCATAACGCATAACGCATAACGCATAACGAAAAACGCATAACGCATAACGCATAACGCATAACGCATAACGCATAACGCATAACTCATAACGCATAACGCATGGCGCATAACGCAAAATGCATAACGCATAACGCATAACGCATAAAGCATAACGCATAACGCATAACGCATAACGCATAACGCACAACGCATAACGCACAACGCATAACGCATAACGCATAACGCATAACGCATAACGCATAAACCAATAACGTATAACGCATAACGCGTAACTCAAACCGTATAACGCATAACGCATAACTCAAACCGTGTAACGCATAACGCATAACGCATAACGCATAACGCATAACGCATAACGCATAACGCATAAACCAATAACGCATAACGCATAACGCAAACGTATTACGCCCAACGCATAACGCATAACGCATAACACATAACGCATAACGCATAACGCATAACGCATAACGCATAAACCAATAACGTATAACGCATAACGCATAACCCATAACTCAAACCGTATAACGCATAACGCATAACTCAAACCGTATAACGCATAACGCATAAACCAATAACGTATAACGCATAACGCATAACTCAAACCGTATAACGCATAACGCATAACGCATAACGCATAACTGATAACGCATAACGCATGGCGCATAACGCAAAATGCATAACGCATAACGCATAAAACATAGCCCATAACGCATAACGCAAAACGCATAACGCATAACGCATAACGCATAAACCAATAACGTATAACGCATAACGCATAACTCAAACCGTATAACGCATAACGCATAACTCAAACCGTATAACGCATAACGCATAACGCATAACGCATAACGCATAACTCATAACGCATAACGCATGGCGCATAACGCAAAATGCATAACGCATAACGCATAACGCATAACGCATAAGGCATAACGCATAACGCATAATGCATAACGCATAACGCATAACGCATAACGCATAACGCAAACGTATAACGCCCAACGCATAACGCACAACGAACAACGCATAACGCATAACGCATAACGCATAAAACATAACCCATAACGCATAACGTATAACGCATAACGCAAAACGCATAACGCATAACGCATGGCGCATAACGCAAAATGCATAACGCATAACGCATAACGCATAAAGCATAACGCATAACGCATAACGCATAACGCACAACGCATAACGCAAACGTATAACGCCCAACGCATAACGCATAACGAACAAAGCATAACGCATCACGCATAACGCATAACGCATAACGCATAAAACATAACCCATAACGCATAACGCATAACGCATAACGAAAAACGCATAACGCATAACGCATAACGCATAACGCATAACGCATAACGCATAACTCATAACGCATAACGCATGGCGCATAACGCAAAATGCATAACGCATAACGCATAACGCATAAAGCATAACGCATAACGCATAACGCATAACGCATAACGCACAACGCATAACGCATAACGCATAACGCATAACGCATAACGCATAACGCATAACTCAAACCGTATAACGCATAACGCATAACGCATAACGCATAACGCATAACGCATAACGCATAACGCATAACTCATAACGCATAACGCATGGCGCATAACGCAAAATGCATAACGCATAACGCATAACGCATAACGCATAACGCATAACGCATAACGCAAACGTATTACGCCCAACGCATAACGCATAACGCATTACGCATAACGCATAACGCATAACGCATAACGCATAACGCATAACGCATAACGCATAACGCATAACGCATAACGCATAAAACATAACCCATAACGCATAACGCATAACGCAAAACGCATAACGCATAACGCATAACGCATAACGCATAACGCATAAACCAATAACGTATAACGCATAACGCATAACTCAAACCGTATAACGCATAACGCATAACTCAAACCGTATAACGCATAACGCATAACGCATAACGCATAACGCATAACGCATAACGCATAACGCATAACGCATAACGCATAACGCATAACGCATAACGCATAAACCAATAACGTATAACGCATAACGCATAACTCAAACCGTATAACGCATAACGCATAACGCACATCGTATAACGCATAACGCATAACGCATAACGCATAACGCATAACGCATAACGCATAACGCATAACGCATAACGCATAAACCAATAACGCATAACGCATAACGCAAACGTATTACGCCCAACGCATAACGCATAACGCATAACACATAACGCATAACGCATAACGCATAACGCATAACGCATAAACCAATAACGTATAACGCATAACGCATAACCCATAACTCAAACCGTATAACGCATAACGCATAACTCAAACCGTATAACGCATAACGCATAAACCAATAACGTATAACGCATAACGCATAACTCAAACCGTATAACGCATAACGCATAACGCATAACGCATAACTGATAACGCATAACGCATGGCGCATAACGCAAAATGCATAACGCATAACGCATAAAACATAGCCCATAACGCATAACGCAAAACGCATAACGCATAACGCATAACGCATAACGCATAAACCAATAACGTATAACGCATAACGCATAACTCAAACCGTATAACGCATAACGCATAACTCAAACCGTATAACGCATAACGCATAACGCATAACGCATAACGCATAACTCATAACGCATAACGCATGGCGCATAACGCAAAATGCATAACGCATAACGCATAACGCATAACGCATAAGGCATAACGCATAACGCATAACGCATAACGCATAACGCATAACGCATAACGCATAACGCAAACGTATAACGCCCAACGCATAACGCACAACGAACAACGCATAACGCATAACGCATAACGCATAAAACATAACCCATAACGCATAACGTATAACGCATAACGCAAAACGCATAACGCATAACGCATGGCGCATAACGCAAAATGCATAACGCATAACGCATAACGCATAAAGCATAACGCATAACGCATAACGCATAACGCATAACGCAAACGTATAACGCCCAACGCATAACGCATAACGAACAAAGCATAACGCATAACGCATAACGCATAACGCATAACGCATAAAACATAACCCATAACGCATAACGCATAACGCATAACGAAAAACGCATAACGCATAACGCATAACGCATAACGCATAACGCATAACGCATAACGCATAACGCATAACGCATAACGCATAACGCATAACGCATAACGCATAACGCATAAAACATAACCCATAACGCATAACGCATAAAACATAACCCATAACGCATAACGCATAACGCAAAACGCATAACGCATAACGCATGGCGCATAACGCAAAATGCATAACGCATAACGCATAAAACATAGCCCATAACGCATAACGCAAAACGCATAACGCATAACGCATAACGCATAACGCATAAACCAATAACGTATAACGCATAACGCATAACTCAAACCGTATAACGCATAACGCATAACTCAAACCGTATAACGAACAAAGCATAACGCATAACGCATAACACATGGCGCATAACGCAAAATGCATAACGCATAACGCATAACGCATAAAGCATAACGCATAACGCATAACGCATAACGCATAACGCACAACGCATAACGCATAACGCAAAACGCATAACGCATAACGCATAACGCATAACGCATAACGCATAACGCATAACTCAAACCGTATAACGCATAACGCATAACGCATAACGCATAACGCATAACGCATAACGCATAACGCATAACTCATAACGCATAACGCATGGCGCATAACGCAAAATGCATAACGCATAACGCATAACGCATAACGCATAACGCATAACGCATAACGCAAACGTATTACGCCCAACGCATAACGCATAACGCATTACGCATAACGCATAACGCATAACGCATAACGCATAACGCATAACGCATAACGCATTACGCATAACGCATAACGCATAACGCATAACGCAAACGTATTACGCCCAACGCATAACGCATAACGCATTACGCATAACGCATAACGCATAACGCATAACGCATAACGCATAACGCATAACGCATAACGCATAACGCATAACGCATAACGCATAAAACATAACCCATAACGCATAACGCATAACGCAAAACGCATAACGCATAACGCATAACGCATAACGCATAACGCATAACGCATAACGCATAAACCAATAACGTATAACGCATAACGCATAACTCAAACCGTATAACGCATAACGCATAACTCAAACCGTATAACGCATAACGCATAACGCATAACGCATAACGCACAACGCATAACGCATAACGCATAACGCATAACGCATAACGCATAAACCAATAACGTATAACGCATAACGCATAACTCAAACCGTATAACGCATAACGCATAACTCAAACCGTGTAACGCATAACGCATAACTCAAACCGTGTAACGCATAACGCATAACGCATAACGCATAAACCAATAACGCATAACGCATAAACCAATAACGCATAACGCAAACGTATTACGCCCAACGCATAACGCATAACGCATAACGCATAACGCATAACGCATAACGCATAATGCATAACGCATAACGCATAACGCATAACGCATAACGCATAACGCATAACGCATAACGCAAACGTATAACGCCCAACGCATAACGCATAACGAACAACGCAAAACGCATAACGCATAGCGCATAACGCATAACGCATAAAACATAACCCATAACGCATAACGCATAACGCATAACGCAAAACGCATAACGCATAACGCATAACGCATAACGCATAACGCATAACGCATAAACCAATATCGTATAACGCATAACGCATAACTCAAACCGTATAACGCATAACGCATAACGCATAACGCATAACTCATAACGCATAACGCATGGCGCATAACGAAAAATGCATAACGCATAACGCATAAAACATAGCCCATAACGCATAACGCAAAACGCATAACGCATAACGCATAACGCATAACGCATAAACCAATAACGTATAACGCATAACGCATAACGCAAACGTATAACGCCCAACGCATAACGCATAACGAACAACGCATAACGCATAACGCATAACGCATAACGCATAAAACATAACCCATAACGCATAACGCATAACGCATAACGCAAAACGCATAACGCATAACGCATAACGCATGGCGCATAACGCAAAATGCATAACGCATAACGCATAACGCATAAAGCATAACGCATAACGCATAACGCATAACGCATAACGCATAACGCAAACGTATAACGCCCAACGCATTACGCATAACGAACAAAGCATAACGCATAACGCATAACGCATAACGCATAACGCATAAAACATAACCCATAACGCATAACGCATAACGCATAACGCATAACGCATAACGCATAACGCATAACGCATAACGCATAACGCATAACGCATAACTCATAACGCATAACGCATGGCGCATAACGCAAAATGCATAACGCATAACGCATAACGCATAATGCATAACGCATAAACCAATAACGTATAACGCATAACGCATAACTCATAACGCATAACGTATGGCCCATAACGCATAACGCAAAACGCATAACGCATAACGCATAACGCATAACGCATAACGCATAAACCAATAACGTATAACGCATAACGCATAACTCAAACCGTATAACGCATAACGCATAACTCAAACCGTATAACGCATAACGCATAACGCATAACGCATAACGCATAACGTATAACTCATAACGCATAACGCATAACGCATAACGCAAAATGCATAACGCATAACGCATAACGCATAACGCATAACGCATAACGCATAACGCATAAACCAATAACGTATAACGCATAACGCATAACTCAAACCGTATAACGCATAACGCATAACTCAAACCGTATAACGCATAACGCATAACGCATAACGCATAACGCATAACGTATAACTCATAACGCATAACGCATAACGCATAACGCAAAATGCATAACGCATAACGCATAACGCATAACGCATAACGCATAACGCATAACGCATAACGCATAACGCATAAACCAATAACGTATAACGCATAACGCATAACTCAAACCGTATAACGCATAACGCATAACTCAAACCGTATAACGCATAACGCATAACGCATAACGCATAACGCATAACGTATAACTCATAACGCATAACGCATAACGCATAACGCAAAATGCATAACGCATAACGCATAACGCATAACGCATAACGCATAACGCATAACGCATAACGCATAACGCATAACGCATAACGCATAACGCATAACGCATAACGCATAACGCATAACGCATAACGCATAACGCATAACGCATAACGCATAACGCATAACGCATAACGCATAAAACATAACCCATAACGCATAACGCATAAAACATAACCCATAACGCATAACGCATAACGCAAAACGCATAACGCATAACGCATGGCGCATAACGCAAAATGCATAACGCATAACGCATAAAACATAGCCCATAACGCATAACGCAAAACGCATAACGCATAACGCATAACGCATAACGCATAAACCAATAACGTATAACGCATAACGCATAACTCAAACCGTATAACGCATAACGCATAACTCAAACCGTATAACGAACAAAGCATAACGCATAACGCATAACACATGGCGCATAACGCAAAATGCATAACGCATAACGCATAACGCATAAAGCATAACGCATAACGCATAACGCATAACGCATAACGCACAACGCATAACGCATAACGCAAAACGCATAACGCATAACGCATAACGCATAACGCATAACGCATAACGCATAACTCAAACCGTATAACGCATAACGCATAACGCATAACGCATAACGCATAACGCATAACGCATAACGCATAACGCATAACGCATAACGCATGGCGCATAACGCAAAATGCATAACGCATAACGCATAACGCATAACGCATAACGCATAACGCATAACGCAAACGTATTACGCCCAACGCATAACGCATAACGCATTACGCATAACGCATAACGCATAACGCATAACGCATAACGCATAACGCATAACGCATTACGCATAACGCATAACGCATAACGCATAACGCAAACGTATTACGCCCAACGCATAACGCATAACGCATTACGCATAACGCATAACGCATAACGCATAACGCATAACGCATAACGCATAACGCATAACGCATAACGCATAACGCATAACGCATAAAACATAACCCATAACGCATAACGCATAACGCAAAACGCATAACGCATAACGCATAACGCATAACGCATAACGCATAACGCATAACGCATAAACCAATAACGTATAACGCATAACGCATAACTCAAACCGTATAACGCATAACGCATAACTCAAACCGTATAACGCATAACGCATAACGCATAACGCATAACGCACAACGCATAACGCATAACGCATAACGCATAACGCATAACGCATAAACCAATAACGTATAACGCATAACGCATAACTCAAACCGTATAACGCATAACGCATAACTCAAACCGTGTAACGCATAACGCATAACGCATAACGCATAAACCAATAACGCATAACGCATAAACCAATAACGCATAACGCAAACGTATTACGCCCAACGCATAACGCATAACGCATAACGCATAACGCATAACGCATAACGCATAATGCATAACGCATAACGCATAACGCATAACGCATAACGCATAACGCATAACGCATAACGCAAACGTATAACGCCGAACGCATAACGCATAACGAACAACGCAAAACGCATAACGCATAGCGCATAACGCATAACGCATAAAACATAACCCATAACGCATAACGCATAACGCATAACGCAAAACGCATAACGCATAACGCATAACGCATAACGCATAACGCATAACGCATAAACCAATATCGTATAACGCATAACGCATAACTCAAACCGTATAACGCATAACGCATAACGCATAACGCATAACTCATAACGCATAACGCATGGCGCATAACGAAAAATGCATAACGCATAACGCATAAAACATAGCCCATAACGCATAACGCAAAACGCATAACGCATAACGCATAACGCATAAACCAATAACGTATAACGCATAACGCATAACTCAAACCGTATAACGCATAACGCATAACTCAAACCGTATAACGCATAACGCATAACGCATAACGCATAACGCATAACTCATAACGCATAACGCATGGCGCATAACGCAAAATGCTTAACGCATAATTCATAACGCATAACGCATAACGCATAACGCATAACGCATAACGCATAACGCAAACGTATAACGCCCAACGCATAACGCATAACGAACAACGCATAACGCATAACGCATAACGCATAACGCATAAAACATAACCCATAACGCATAACGCATAACGCATAACGCAAAACGCATAACGCATAACGCATAACGCATGGCGCATAACGCAAAATGCATAACGCATAACGCATAACGCATAAAGCATAACGCATAACGCATAACGCATAACGCATAACGCATAACGCAAACGTATAACGCCCAACGCATTACGCATAACGAACAAAGCATAACGCATAACGCATAACGCATAACGCATAACGCATAAAACATAACCCATAACGCATAACGCATAACGCATAACGCAAAACGCATAACGCATAACGCATAACGCATAACGCATAACGCATAACGCATAACTCATAACGCATAACGCATGGCGCATAACGCAAAATGCATAACGCATAACGCATAACGCATAATGCATAACGCATAAACCAATAACGTATAACGCATAACGCATAACTCATAACGCATAACGTATGGCCCATAACGCATAACGCAAAACGCATAACGCATAACGCATAACGCATAACGCATAACGCATAAACCAATAACGTATAACGCATAACGCATAACTCAAACCGTATAACGCATAACGCATAACTCAAACCGTATAACGCATAACGCATAACGCATAACGCATAACGCATAACGTATAACTCATAACGCATAACGCATAACGCATAACGCAAAATGCATAACGCATAACGCATAACGCATAACGCATAACGCATAACGCATAACGCATAACGCATAACGCATAACGCATAACGCATAACGCATAACGTATAACGCATAACGCAAACGTATAACGCCCAACGCATAACGCATAACGAACAACGCATAACGCATAACGCATAAACCAATAACGTATAACGCATAACGCATAACTCAAACCGTATAACGCATAACGCATAACTCAAACCGTATAACGCATAACGCATAACGCAAAACGCATAACGCATAACGCATAACGCATAACGCATAACGCATAACGCATAACGCATAAACCAATATCGTATAACGCATAACGCATAACTCAAACCGTATAACGCATAACGCATAACGCATAACGCATAACTCATAACGCATAACGCATGGCGCATAACGAAAAATGCATAACGCATAACGCATAAAACATAGCCCATAACGCATAACGCAAAACGCATAACGCATAACGCATAACGCATAACGCATAAACCAATAACGTATAACGCATAACGCATAACTCAAACCGTATAACGCATAACGCATAACTCAAACCGTATAACGCATAACGCATAACGCATAACGCATAACGCATAACTCATAACGCATAACGCATGGTGTTCGATTAAAATTCACTTGCCGGCATCGTTGTGCGAGTATACGATTGTACTCGCACGATTTGCCGTTATAGATGTTTTGAAAATTGCCGAAAGTCACCTGTAACGTGGATTCAGCCGTCGTCGCTGTTCGTCGGTCCTTCTCCGCACACTTCGGGCGGACCGAGTAGTTCGGGGTGCGCGGTGAGGGGAACGATCAACGACGACTGTATATACACACCAGCTGATCGAATCGCGCGTCTTGTCTTTGTGATCTCTCTTCTGCGAATTAGCGGAACGATTTATTGTCTTTACACGCGCTCAATTCTTGTCTCTGCCGATCGAGACAAGCCGAAAACGGTGTAAAAGTAATCCTTCGTGCCGCGAGTGACTGCGGATAAATAAAAACCGAACTAAACGCTCTCCCAAATTCGTGCTATTTCTTTTTCCGACCTTTTACAAACCAAAGATCGCGAGTTCAAGTTTCCACGTGCTGGAAACCAACGAAGATCGAAACATTTGGTGCCGAAACCCGGGAATAGAGTGTAACGAGTGCTCCATTCCATCGTTGAGATTTATCCGCCGCAGAATTACGAAGAATTCTGTGCATCGTCGCGTGTTCCGCGTTGCTTCGATCCTGTTGTTTCCTCGAGTGAATCGCGAGTGCATCGAGCATCGCCTGGGGTCACGTCGCGGACCAGCAGGAAGCATCTGCAGGAGAGAGTGAATCGCGAATTCTACGAATAGAATTTGTGCGTTCGTTCGCGAAAAACTGTAACGAGACCGCGTGGCGAACCGTTACGGATTCGAAATTCCGTGACCTTCGGTCGAATCGTTACCGTTGATCGAACAGTTCGAATCAAGTGTTTACCGCGATACGCGCAACGTGCCTTTGTTCTCTTTCGCGCTTGAACAGTTTTGTTTTCTCCGCTCCGTTTGAAATCTAACTGCCGTAACGATGTCGCAAACGTTTAGTGACAGGGCTCTAATCCAAGAAGACCTCATTGTCCGAATCAAGAATTTCATTGTCAATACGGATAAAATAGGAGCCTCGAAACTCACCGCGATTGCACTACAAAAGAGGATTTCGTTGCTTGATTGTTACTGGCGTGATTTTGCCGAAAATCATCGTGCGATGTCGGCGATGATTGATTTCCCTACCAGTAACTACCGAAAGGAAAGGCTATACGATGAAGCCGAACAAGCGTATCTCCAGAATTCGACTGAATTGTCGGAAAGATTGGAAAAACTGAATCCCGCTGCCGCAACAGCAACAGGGGAAGACGAATCTTCAGACTCATGCTCGGACTGGACCACGGGGCCCAGGCTGCCGACCCTCAATATTGAGAAGTTTTCGGGTGATTTTCTAAAATGGGAAGAGTTCCGTGACTCGTTTCGCGCTTCGATTCACAAAGCGAAACGGCTACAGGATGTCCAGCGCCTGCAATACCTGAAGGCGAACCTCACCGGCGCGGCCGCCAAAGTCATCGCGCGTACGTCTCTCACCGATGCCAATTATGCGACGGCGTGGGCGGCACTCGAACGTCGCTTCGGAAGCATTCGCGTACTGACCAATGCTCACATCGGAAGACTTCTGGACTGTCCGGCGATCAAACGAGCGACGCTGGAAGAGTTCACCCGGGTCCTCGATGAGTTTTGCCAAGCGCGGGATGCTCTGGCCGCGTTGAAGAAGCCTGTCGAGACGTGGGACGATTGGTTTGTCACGCTTCTGGTGAGAAAACTGGACTCGACGACTCGCCTGGACTGGGAGAAGGCGTATCCGGATCCGGCGGTCATGCCGTCATTTGAAGAGATTCAAACCTTCCTCGAATCTCAAATTCATGCTCTGGCCTCGTCAAAAGGTTCAACGAGTGAGCCAACGACACCACGAGAGGAGTCGCGAAGGTCAGAGAAGAGGACGGCCATGACGGTTCAAATGACAAAAGGGTCCTCCGCGAAAGGCAATCCCGCCCGAAAATGTCCGATGTGCTCAGAAAACCACCAATTAGGGCACTGCAGCCAGTTCAAATCCCTTGGTGCACAGGAACGAAAAAATTTCGTCTACCGCTCCAAGCTGTGTGTGTCGTGCTTTTCGGGAAAACATTTGCTCGCGGATTGTTCATCGTCTTACCGATGTATTGTGTGCGACGGTCACCACCATACTTCACTTCATGAAGCGTTTCCGAATGCATCTCTCGCGAAGCCAAGCACGAGCTCGGTAAATACTTTCCGAGCAAGTCGCGTTGTGTTGTTGGCCACCGCGCGCGTTCAATTAAAATCCGCGAGCGGTCGCAGTGTTTTCGCGCGCGCGTTACTCGATCCAGGGTCCGAGACATCGTTCGTCACCGATGAAATCGTACAAGCGTTACGCCTGCCGCGCAGAAACGTGGAAGTGCATTTAACGGGATACCAGGAAATTAATGTGGGTACGGTACGTCACGAAGTATCCGTGTTGCTCGCGTCCAGTCGCGACCCCACTTTCGAACTCTCGTTGAACGCATTGGTGACGCGGGCGGTAGAAATTAATGATGAGAAGTGGACTCATCTTCGCGGACTTCCGTTGGCCGACGAAGGCTTCCGCTCTCCGAATAGGGTGGAATTGCTGTTAGGGGCAGATGCGTGTGGGCATCTCCTCCTCGAGAATCGAATCGGACCAACGGGTACTCCACCGATTGTACGGACGCCCTTCGGCTGGGCACCGATGGGCACCACCACATCCGCGAGGACTGGTGGTACTGAATGCCGAGTGCGATCCTTGCTAGTTCAGCCTGCTCGAGAACCTCGCGACGATTGGCAGAGGTTTTGGGAACTAGAAGAAATGCCGACGAGACCGATAAGCTCGCCTCAGGATGAGGAGTGCGAACGACATTTCAAGGATACGCACAGTCGAGACCAGGAAGGACGTTACGTTGTGCGTTTGCCGTTCACTTCCACCCCGAGCAGCGATGTCGGGGTTCCGCGAACAATTGCCGTTCGATTGCTCGTCTCTTCCGAAAGGCGACGAGAGAAGGACGAAATGCTTCGACAAAAATATTCCGAATTTTTGGAGGAGTACGAACGGCTTGGTCACATGGAGTTAGTCTCGAGGCACTCGACTGGCGGGGGGGAGAATTACCTTCCGCATCATGCCGTGTGGCGGGAAAATGGAGCTACCAAGAAGATAAGAGTCGTTTTCAATGGCTCATATACTTCAGGCCGAGGTAGCACTTTTAACGATTACCTAGCCACCGGACCGAAGCTCCAAACGGACCTCTGGGCCATCATAACGAGGTGGCGACTCCATCGATACGCCTTTTCTACGGACATCGTAAAAATGTTTCGTCAGATCAAGGTGCATCCAGAGGACAGAGACTGGCAGAGGATCGTCTGGAGAAACCATCCAAGCGAAGAAGTACGAGATTTTCGCTTGACAACGGTGACCTACGGCACGACGTCGGCCCCGTACCTCGCCACAAGAGTGCTGCTCCAGCTTGCCGACGATGAGAAGGCTCGATATCCGCGGGGTGCAGCGATGCTCCGTTCGAATTCGTATGTCGACGATATTCTGGCTGGAGGAGATGACCTCGACGACGCAGAGGAGGCGCGACGTCAGCTCACGGACATCTTGACGGCGGGCGGATTCCCGTTGGATAAGTGGGCAACAAATTATTTGCCGTCGAGCTCCGGTTTTGTTGAATTGTTACAGGGTCACCAGGAAACAGGAGCACTGGGTCTTAGGTGGAGGACAGCGAACGATACGCTGTCACTTGCGGCCCCGAAGCTCATGACTGCCGCCCCAGGACATCGATGGACCAAGCGATTGGTCTTATCTGAGACGGCCAGTCTCTTTGACCCATTGGGCTGGTTGTCTCCGATTACCGTAGCTGCAAAAATCTTGCTGCAGGACCTCTGGTTGTCTGGACTGTCGTGGGATGAGTCGCTGTCTTCTCCGTTTTCCGACCGATGGAATCAGATTCGATTCGAGATGGAAAGGACCGATCGAATCACCGTTTCGAGATGGATTGGCTACCGAGTGGCGATCAACGACCGTGTCGAGCTGCACGGGTTCAGTGATGCCTCGGAAAGAGCATATTCTGCCGCTGTCTTCATTAGGGTGCCGGTTACCGGTGCGAAGGCCGAGACGCACCTACTGATGGCGAAGACGAAGGTCGCTCCGACGAAGCCGCAGAGCATTCCCAGATTGGAGCTGTGCGGTGCTCTACTTTTGGCCCGATTGCTGAAAGCAGTAGGAGATTCGTTGCGGCCTCACAATGTGACGATGCATGCGTGGACCGATGCATCTGTCGTTCTAGCCTGGGTAAGATCTCATGCTTCCAGGTGGAAACCGTTTGTGGCGCATAGGGTTGCCGAAATCCAGCGCCTGCTGCCGGACGTTGAGTGGCGACACACGAGGACGCACGAAAATCCGGCAGATCTCGCCACGCGTGGGATTCCAGCTCAGACATTGGTCGTCGATGACCTCTGGTGGACTGGCCCCCCGTGGCTATCGGGCCCTCAGGAAGACTGGCCTGGCACATTGCAGGTCGACGAGAATGAGGCTCCGGAGCGCAGAGTGACTGTGGCGACGACAACAGTCATGAAACCAAAGCCTAACGAGAATCCTAGCCTGCGAGCCGTCTTTGAGTCGCCCTGGGATTCGTTTCGATTCTCTTCAGCGGTAAGGTTGATACGAGTGACGGCGTACATGCGACGTTTCGCAAATAACGCTCGCCCCACCCGTACACCGCGCTGTGGGTTCTTGACCGCTACCGAAATCGATGAGGCATGGGTGAGCGTCCACCGAATGAGCCAGGCTGACAATTTCAGCGACGAACTGGAATCGCTGGAGAAGGGTAAGAGCGTTAAATCGACCTCGACTCTAGTTTCTCTTCGTCCGTTTATAGATTGTCAAGGAGTTCTGCGAGTGGGAGGACGACTGGACCACGCAGCGGTGTCTTTCGAACAAAGACACCCGGTGATCATCGACCGAACATCTCCATTGGCAATCCTGCTGATTAGGTCTGTTCACCGTCGGACGCTCCATGGCGGAGTGGCATTGACTCGGGCGACGCTCCGGCTCCACCACTGGATTCCGCGAGACAAGGCAATGGTGAAGCAAATCATCAAGAGTTGCGTTACTTGCTCTCGGCTCCAAGGACTCACTGGTAAACAGCAGATGGGCATGCTACCTGCCCCACGAGTGCAACCAGCGAGGGCGTTTTCCGTCAGCGGAGTCGACTATGCCGGCCCTATCACGATGCTCATGACGAGAGCGAGGGGCCAACGTACCACCAAGGGGTACATTGCCGTCTTCGTGTGCTTATGCACGAAGGCTGTTCACTTGGACGTAGTGTCCGATTTGTCCTCAGCTTCCTTCATTGCCGCCTTCAAGCGCTTCGTAGCTCGACGCGGAAAATGTACACGGCTGCTGAGCGACAACGCTACGACGTTCAGAGGTGCCGACCAACTTCTGAAACGTATGTTCAATGCCGCATCGACGTTCTACAAGGAAACAGCGGAGTTGCTGGCTGCCGACGGGACAGAGTGGAGTTTCATACCGCCGTACTCCCCTCATTTCGGTGGCCTCTGGGAAGCGGCCGTAAAGTCGTCGAAGAGGCATTTGCGACGCACGATAGGGGACCAACACCTCACCTTCGAGGAACTTTCCACTTTACTGTGTCAAGTGGAAGCTTGCCTAAATTCTCGACCCCTTACCGCCTTGTCCGATGATCCGAATGATCCCTCTTTCCTCACGCCGAACCATTTAATCAATGCTTCTTCGTTGTGTGCAGTTCCAGAACCAGGTGATGAATTCACGTACGACGCTGACAATCGAAGGTGGAACCTAGTATCTAGACTTCTGGAGGGTTTCTGGCAGCGATGGCGCACCGAGTACTTGAGCCAGTTACAAACCCTGCCGAAGTGGCAAAAGGCACGGGCGAATCTTGCGGTCGGAGACATCGTACTGCTGAAGGACGACCTCGCGCCACCCACGAAATGGCCGCTCGGACGAGTCGTCGAGGTGCATCGAGGTTCTGACGGACGAGTTCGCGTAGCTGCCGTGAAAACTGCTACTCGCACCACCACCAGGGCCATTCAACGCCTCGTACAGCTCATTCCGGCAGAGGAACCCCCCCGCGAGGAACCGTGACTCTTCTCACGGCGGGCGGTGCTTCGACGCACTGAAAGTCGTGCATTTTGTATTGTTCGACATTGTATATTGTATCTAACCATATACCGTTCAATTGTCTGTCAAATCTTTGTTATATCCAATCTAACGGGTAGAGTTGTTTCTGTAAACATTGTATGTATTCTTTCGTTGCCGACCCGACAACGAGGCGGGCGGTATGTTCGATTAAAATTCACTTGCCGGCATCGTTGTGCGAGTATACGATTGTACTCGCACGATTTGCCGTTATAGATGTTTTGAAAATTGCCGAAAGTCACCTGTAACGTGGATTCAGCCGTCGTCGCTGTTCGTCGGTCCTTCTCCGCACACTTCGGGCGGACCGAGTAGTTCGGGGTGCGCGGTGAGGGGAACGATCAACGACGACTGTATATACACACCAGCTGATCGAATCGCGCGTCTTGTCTTTGTGATCTCTCTTCTGCGAATTAGCGGAACGATTTATTGTCTTTACACGCGCTCAATTCTTGTCTCTGCCGATCGAGACAAGCCGAAAACGGTGTAAAAGTAATCCTTCGTGCCGCGAGTGACTGCGGATAAATAAAAACCGAACTAAACGCTCTCCCAAATTCGTGCTATTTCTTTTTCCGACCTTTTACAAACCAAAGATCGCGAGTTCAAGTTTCCACGTGCTGGAAACCAACGAAGATCGAAACACATGGCGCATAACGCAAAATGCATAACGCATAACGCATAACGCATAACGCATAAGGCATAACGCATAACGCATAATGCATAACGCATAACGCATAACGCATAACGCATAACGCAAACGTATAACGCCCAACGCATAACGCACAACGAACAACGCATAACGCATAACGCATAACGCATAAAACATAACCCATAACGCATAACGTATAACGCATAACGCAAAACGCATAACGCATAACGCATGGCGCATAACGCAAAATGCATAACGCATAACGCATAACGCATAAAGCATAACGCATAACGCATAACGCATAACGCACAACGCATAACGCAAACGTATAACGCCCAACGCATAACGCATAACGAACAAAGCATAACGCATCACGCATAACGCATAACGCATAACGCATAAAACATAACCCATAACTCATAACGCATAACGCATAACGAAAAACGCATAACGCATAACGCATAACGCATAACGCATAACGCATAACGCATAACTCATAACGCATAACGCATGGCGCATAACGCAAAATGCATAACGCATAACGCATAACGCATAAAGCATAACGCATAACGCATAACGCATAACGCATAACGCACAACGCATAACGCATAACGCATAACGCATAACGCATAACGCATAACGCATAACGCATAACGCATAACTCAAACCGTATAACGCATAACGCATAACGCATAACGCATAACGCATAACGCATAACGCATAACTCATAACGCATAACGCATGGCGCATAACGCAAAATGCATAACGCATAACGCATAACGCATAACGCATAACGCATAACGCATAACGCAAACGTATTACGCCCAACGCATAACGCATAACGCATTACGCATAACGCATAACGCATAACGCATAACGCATAACGCATAACGCATAACGCATAACGCATAACGCATAACGCATAACGCATAACGCATAAAACATAACCCATAACGCATAACGCATAACGCAAAACGCATAACGCATAACGCATAACGCATAACGCATAACGCATAAACCAATAACGTATAACGCATAACGCATAACTCAAACCGTATAACGCATAACGCATAACTCAAACCGTATAACGCATAACGCATAACGCATAACGCATAACGCATAACGCATAACGCATAACGCATAACGCATAACGCATAACGCATAACGCATAACGCATAAACCAATAACGTATAACGCATAACGCATAACTCAAACCGTATAACGCATAACGCATAACTCAAACCGTGTAACGCATAACGCATAACGCATAACGCATAACGCATAACGCATAACGCATAACGCATAACGCATAACGCATAAACCAATAACGCATAACGCATAACGCAAACGAATTACGCCCAACGCATAACGCATAACGCATAACACATAACGCATAACGCATAACGCATAACGCATAACGCATAAACCAATAACGTATAACGCATAACGCATAACCCATAACTCAAACCGTATAACGCATAACGCATAACTCAAACCGTATAACGCATAACGCATAAACCAATAACGTATAACGCATAACGCATAACTCAAACCGTATAACGCATAACGCATAACGCATAACGCATAACTGATAACGCATAACGCATGGCGCATAACGCAAAATGCATAACGCATAACGCATAAAACATAGCCCATAACGCATAACGCAAAACGCATAACGCATAACGCATAACGCATAACGCATAAACCAATAACGTATAACGCATAACGCATAACTCAAACCGTATAACGCATAACGCATAACTCAAACCGTATAACGCATAACGCATAACGCATAACGCATAACGCATAACTCATAACGCATAACGCATGGCGCATAACGCAAAATGCATAACGCATAACGCATAACGCATAACGCATAAGGCATAACGCATAACGCATAACGCATAACGCATAACGCATAACGCATAACGCATAACGCAAACGTATAACGCCCAACGCATAACGCACAACGAACAACGCATAACGCATAACGCATAACGCATAAAACATAACCCATAACGCATAACGTATAACGCATAACGCAAAACGCATAACGCATAACGCATGGCGCATAACGCAAAATGCATAACGCATAACGCATAACGCATAAAGCATAACGCATAACGCATAACGCATAACGCATAACGCATAACGCAAACGTATAACGCCCAACGCATAACGCATAACGAACAAAGCATAACGCATAACGCATAACGCATAACGCATAACGCATAAAACATAACCCATAACGCATAACGCATAACGCATAACGAAAAACGCATAACGCATAACGCATAACGCATAACGCATAACGCATAACGCATAACGCATAACTCATAACGCATAACACATGGCGCATAACGCAAAATGCATAACGCATAACGCATAACGCATAAAGCATAACGCATAACGCATAACGCATAACGCATAACGCACAACGCATAACGCATAACGCAAAACGCATAACGCATAACGCATAACGCATAACGCATAACGCATAACGCATAACTCAAACCGTATAACGCATAACGCATAACGCATAACGCATAACGCATAACGCATAACGCATAACGCATAACGCATAACTCATAACGCATAACGCATGGCGCATAACGCAAAATGCATAACGCATAACGCATAACGCATAACGCATAACGCATAACGCATAACGCAAACGTATTACGCCCAACGCATAACGCATAACGCATTACGCATAACGCATAACGCATAACGCATAACGCATAACGCATAACGCATAACGCATAACGCATAACGCATAACGCATAACGCATAACGCATAACGCATAAACCAATAACGTATAACGCATAACGCATAACTCAAACCGTATAACGCATAACGCATAACTCAAACCGTATAACGCATAACGCATAACGCATAACGCATAACGCATAACGCACAACGCATAACGCATAACGCATAACGCATAACGCATAACGCATAAACCAATAACGTATAACGCATAACGCATAACTCAAACCGTATAACGCATAACGCATAACTCAAACCGTGTAACGCATAACGCATAACGCATAACGCATAAACCAATAACGCATAACGCATAAACCAATAACGCATAACGCAAACGTATTACGCCCAACGCATAACGCATAACGCATAACGCATAACGCATAACGCATAACGCATAATGCATAACGCATAACGCATAACGCATAACGCATAACGCATAACGCATAACGCATAACGCAAACGTATAACGCCCAACGCATAACGCATAACGAACAACGCAAAACGCATAACGCATAGCGCATAACGCATAACGCATAAAACATAACCCATAACGCATAACGCATAACGCATAACGCAAAACGCATAACGCATAACGCATAACGCATAACGCATAACGCATAACGCATAACGCATAAACCAATATCGTATAACGCATAACGCATAACTCAAACCGTATAACGCATAACGCATAACGCATAACGCATAACTCATAACGCATAACGCATGGCGCATAACGAAAAATGCATAACGCATAACGCATAAAACATAGCCCATAACGCATAACGCAAAACGCATAACGCATAACGCATAACGCATAACGCATAAACCAATAACGTATAACGCATAACGCATAACTCAAACCGTATAACGCATAACGCATAACTCAAACCGTATAACGCATAACGCATAACGCATAACGCATAACGCATAACTCATAACGCATAACGCATGGCGCATAACGCAAAATGCTTAACGCATAATTCATAACGCATAACGCATAACGCATAACGCATAACGCATAACGCATAACGCAAACGTATAACGCCCAACGCATAACGCATAACGAACAACGCATAACGCATAACGCATAACGCATAACGCATAAAACATAACCCATAACGCATAACGCATAACGCATAACGCAAAACGCATAACGCATAACGCATAACGCATGGCGCATAACGCAAAATGCATAACGCATAACGCATAACGCATAAAGCATAACGCATAACGCATAACGCATAACGCATAACGCATAACGCAAACGTATAACGCCCAACGCATTACGCATAACGAACAAAGCATAACGCATAACGCATAACGCATAACGCATAACGCATAAAACATAACCCATAACGCATAACGCATAACGCATAACGCAAAACGCATAACGCATAACGCATAACGCATAACGCATAACGCATAACGCATAACTCATAACGCATAACGCATGGCGCATAACGCAAAATGCATAACGCATAACGCATAACGCATAATGCATAACGCATAAACCAATAACGTATAACGCATAACGCATAACTCATAACGCATAACGCATGGCCCATAACGCATAACGCAAAACGCATAACGCATAACGCATAACGCATAACGCATAACGCATAAACCAATAACGTATAACGCATAACGCATAACTCAAACCGTATAACGCATAACGCATAACTCAAACCGTATAACGCATAACGCATAACGCATAACGCATAACGTATAACTCATAACGCATAACGCATAACGCATAACGCAAAATGCATAACGCATAACGCATAACGCATAACGCATAACGCATAACGCATAACGCATAACGCATAACGCATAACGCATAACGCATAACGTATAACGCATAACGCAAACGTATAACGCCCAACGCATAACGCATAACGAACAACGCATAACGCATAACGCATAAACCAATAACGTATAACGCATAACGCATAACTCAAACCGTATAACGCATAACGCATAACTCAAACCGTATAACGCATAACGCATAACGCAAAACGCATAACGCATAACGCATAACGCATAACGCATAACGCATAAACCAATATCGTATAACGCATAACGCATAACTCAAACCGTATAACGCATAACGCATAACGCATAACGCATAACTCATAACGCATAACGCATGGCGCATAACGAAAAATGCATAACGCATAACGCATAAAACATAGCCCATAACGCATAACGCAAAACGCATAACGCATAACGCATAACGCATAACGCATAAACCAATAACGTATAACGCATAACGCATAACTCAAACCGTATAACGCATAACGCATAACTCAAACCGTATAACGCATAACGCATAACGCATAACGCATAACGCATAACTCATAACGCATAACGCATGGCGCATAACGCAAAATGCTTAACGCATAATTCATAACGCATAACGCATAACGCATAACGCATAACGCATAACGCATAACGCAAACGTATAACGCCCAACGCATAACGCATAACGAACAACGCATAACGCATAACGCATAACGCATAACGCATAAAACATAACCCATAACGCATAACGCATAACGCATAACGCAAAACGCATAACGCATAACGCATAACGCATAACTCAAACCGTATAACGCATAACGCATAACTCAAACCGTATAACGCATAACGCATAACGCATAACGCATAACGTATAACTCATAACGCATAACGCATAACGCATAACGCAAAATGCATAACGCATAACGCATAACGCATAACGCATAACGCATAACGCATAACGCATAACGCATAACGCATAACGCATAACGCATAACGCATAACGTATAACGCATAACGCAAACGTATAACGCCCAACGCATAACGCATAACGAACAACGCATAACGCATAACGCATAAACCAATAACGTATAACGCATAACGCATAACTCAAACCGTATAACGCATAACGCATAACTCAAACCGTATAACGCATAACGCATAACGCAAAACGCATAACGCATAACGCATAACGCATAACGCATAACGCATAACGCATAACGCATAAACCAATATCGTATAACGCATAACGCATAACTCAAACCGTATAACGCATAACGCATAACGCATAACGCATAACTCATAACGCATAACGCATGGCGCATAACGAAAAATGCATAACGCATAACGCATAAAACATAGCCCATAACGCATAACGCAAAACGCATAACGCATAACGCATAACGCATAACGCATAAACCAATAACGTATAACGCATAACGCATAACTCAAACCGTATAACGCATAACGCATAACTCAAACCGTATAACGCATAACGCATAACGCATAACGCATAACGCATAACTCATAACGCATAACGCATGGCGCATAACGCAAAATGCTTAACGCATAATTCATAACGCATAACGCATAACGCATAACGCATAACGCATAACGCATAACGCAAACGTATAACGCCCAACGCATAACGCATAACGAACAACGCATAACGCATAACGCATAACGCATAACGCATAAAACATAACCCATAACGCATAACGCATAACGCATAACGCAAAACGCATAACGCATAACGCATAACGCATGGCGCATAACGCAAAATGCATAACGCATAACGCATAACGCATAAAGCATAACGCATAACGCATAACGCATAACGCATAACGCATAACGCAAACGTATAACGCCCAACGCATAACGCATAACGAACAAAGCATAACGCATAACGCATAACGCATAACGCATAACGCATAAAACATAACCCATAACGCATAACGCATAACGCATAACGCAAAACGCATAACGCATAACGCATAACGCATAACGCATAACGCATAACGCATAACTCATAACGCATAACGCATGGCGCATAACGCAAAATGCATAACGCATAACGCATAACGCATAATGCATAACGCATAAACCAATAACGTATAACGCATAACGCATAACTCATAACGCATAACGCATGGCCCATAACGCATAACGCAAAACGCATAACGCATAACGCATAACGCATAACGCATAAACCAATAACGTATAACGCATAACTCATAACTCAAACCGTATAACGCATAACGCATAACTCAAACCGTATAACGCATAACGCATAACGCATAACGCATAACGTATAACTCATAACGCATAACGCATAACGCATAACGCAAAATGCATAACGCATAACGCATAACGCATAACGCATAACGCATAACGCATAACGCATAACGCATAACGCATAACGCATAACGCATAACGTATAACGCATAACGCAAACGTATAACGCCCAACGCATAACGCATAACGAACAACGCATAACGCATAACGCATAAACCAATAACGTATAACGCATAACGCATAACTCAAACCGTATAACGCATAACGCATAACTCAAACCGTATAACGCATAACGCATAACGCAAACGTATAACGCCCAACGCATAACGCATAACGAACAACGCAAAACGCATAACGCATAGCGCATAACGCATAACGCATAAAACATAACCCATAACGCATAACGCATAACGCATAACGCAAAACGCATAACGCATAACGCATAACGCATAACGCATAACGCAAAACGCATAACGCATAACGCATAACGCATAACGCATGGCGCATAACGCAAAATGCATAACGCATAACGCATAACGCATAAAGCATAACGCATAACGCATAACCCATAACGCATAACGCATAACGCAAACGTATAACGCCCAACGCATAACGCATAACGAACAAAGCATAACGCATAACGCATAACGCATAACGCATAACGCATAACGCATAACGCCTAAACCAATAACGTATAACGCATAACGCATAACTCAAACCGTATAACGCATAACGCATAACGCATAACTCAAACCGTATAACGCATAACGCATAACGCATAACGCATAACGCATAACTCATAACGCATAACGCATGGCGCATCACGAAAAATGCAAAATGCATAACGCATAACGCATAACGCATAACGCATAACGCATAACGCATAACGCATAACGCATAACGCATAACGCATAACGCATAACGCATAAACCAATAACGTATAACGCATAACGCATAACTCATAACGCATAACGCATGGCCCATAACGCATAACGCAAAACGCATAACGCATAACGCATAACGCATAACGCATAAACCAATAACGTATAACGCATAACGCATAACTCAAACCGTATAACGCATAACGCATAACTCAAACCGTATAACGCATAACGCATAACGCATAACTCAAACCGTATAACGCATAACGCATAACGCATAACGCATAACGCATAACTCATAACGCATAACGCATGGCGCATCACGCAAAATGCAAAATGCATAACGCATAACGCATAACGCATAACGCATAACGCATAACGCATAACGCATAACGCATAACGCATAACGCATAACGAATAACGCATAACGCATAACGCATTACGCATAACGCATAACGCATAACGCAAACGTATTACGCCCAACGCATAACGCATAACGCATTACGCATAACGCATAACGCATAACGCATAACGCATAACGCATAACGCATAACGCATAACGCATAACGCATAAACCAATAACGTATAACGCATAACGCATAACTCAAACCGTATAACGCATAACGCATAACTCAAACCGTGTAACGCATAACGCATAACGCATAACGCATAACGCATAACGCATAACGCATAACGCATAAACCAATAACGCATAACGCATAACGCAAACGTATTACGCCCAACGCATAACGCATAACGCATAACACATAACACATAACGCATAACGCATAACGCATAACGCATAAACCAATAACGTATAACGCATAACGCATAACCCATAACTCAAACCGTATAACGCATAACGCATAACTCAAACCGTATAACGCATAACGCATAAACCAATAACGTATAACGCATAACCCATAACTCAAACCGTATAACGCATAACGCATAACGCATAACGCATAACTGATAACGCATAACGCATGGCGCATAACGCAAAATGCATAACGCATAACGCATAAAACATAGCCCATAACGCATAACGCAAAACGCATAACGCATAACGCATAACGCATAACGCATAACGCATAAACCAATAACGTATAACGCATAACGCATAACTCAAACCGTATAACGCATAACGCATAACTCAAACCGTATAACGCATAACGCATAACGCATAACGCATAACGCATAACTCATAACGCATAACGCATGGCGCATAACGCAAAATGCATAACGCATAACGCATAACGCATAACGCATAAGGCATAACGCATAACGCATAACGCATAACGCATAACGCATAACGCATAACGCAAACGTATAACGCCCAACGCATAACGCACAACGAACAACGCATAACGCATAACGCATAACGCATAAAACATAACCCATAACGCATAACGTATAACGCATAACGCAAAACGCATAACGCATAACGCATGGCGCATAACGCAAAATGCATAACGCATAACGCATAACGCATAAAGCATAACGCATAACGCATAACGCATAACCCATAACGCATAACGCAAACGTATAACGCCCAACGCATAACGCATAACGAACAAAGCATAACGCATCACGCATAACGCATAACGCATAACGCATAAAACATAACCCATAACGCATAACGCATAACGCATAACGAAAAACGCATAACGCATAACGCATAACGCATAACGCATAACGCATAACGCATAACTCATAACGCATAACGCATGGCGCATAACGCAAAATGCATAACGCATAACGCATAACGCATAACGCATAAGGCATAACGCATAACGCATAACGCATAACGCATAACGCATAACGCATAACGCAAACGTATAACGCCCAACGCATAACGCACAACGAACAACGCATAACGCATAACGCATAACGCATTAAACATAACCCATAACGCATAACGTATAACGCATAACGCAAAACGCATAACGCATAACGCATGGCGCATAACGCAAAATGCATAACGCATAACGCATAACGCATAAAGCATAACGCATAACGCATAACGCATAACGCATAACGCATAACGCATAACGCATAACGCATAACGCATAACGCATAACGCATAACTCAAACCGTATAACGCATAACGCATAACGCATAACGCATAACGCATAACGCATAACGCATAACTCATAACGCATAACGCATAACGCATAACGCATAACGCATAACGCATAACGCATAACGCATAACGCATAAACCAATAACGCATAACGCATAACGCAAACGTATTACGCCCAACGCATAACGCATAACGCATAACACATAACGCATAACGCATAACGCATAACGCATAACGCATAACGCATAACGCATAACTCATAACGCATAACGCATGGCGCATAACGCAAAATGCATAACGCATAACGCATAACGCATAACGCATAACGCATAACGCATAACTCATAACGCATAACGCATGGCGCATAACGCAAAATGCATAACGCATAACGCATAACGCATAACGCATAACGCATAACGCATAACGCAAACGTATTACGCCCAACGCATAACGCATAACGCATAACGCATAACGCATAACGCATAACGCATAACGCATAACGCATAACGCATAAAACATAACCCATAACGCATAACGCATAACGCAAAACGCATAACGCATAACGCATAACGCATAAACCAATAACGCATAACGCATAACGCAAACGTATTACGCCCAACGCATAACGCATAACGCATAACACATAACGCATAACGCATAACGCATAACGCATAACGCATAAACCAATAACGTATAACGCATAACGCATAACCCATAACTCAAACCGTATAACGCATAACGCATAACTCAAACCGTATAACGCATAACGCATAAACCAATAACGTATAACGCATAACGCATAACTCAAACCGTATAACGCATAACGCATAACGCATAACGCATAACTGATAACGCATAACGCATGGCGCATAACGCAAAATGCATAACGCATAACGCATAAAACATAGCCCATAACGCATAACGCAAAACGCATAACGCATAACGCATAACGCATAAACCAATAACGTATAACGCATAACGCATAACTCAAACCGTATAACGCATAACGCATAACGCATAACGCATAACGCATAACTCATAACGCATAACGCATGGCGCATAACGCAAAATGCATAACGCATAACGCATAACGCATAACGCATAAGGCATAACGCATAACGCATAACGCATAACGCATAACGCATAACGCATAACCCAAACGTGAACGCCCAACGCATAACGCACAACGAACAACGCATAACGCATAACGCATAACGCATAAAACATAACCCATAACGCATAACGTATAACGCATAACGCAAAACGCATAACGCATAACGCATAACGCATAACGCATAACGCATAACGCATAACGCATAACGCATAACGCATAACGCAAACGTATAACGCCCAACGCATAACGCATAACGAACAAAGCATAACGCATAACGCATAACGCATAACGCATAACGCATAAAACATAACCCATAACGCATAACGCATAACGCATAACGAAAAACGCATAACGCATAACGCATAACGCATAACGCATAACGCATAACGCATAACGCATAACTCATAACGCATAACGCATGGCGCATAACGCAAAATGCATAACGCATAACGCATAACGCATAACGCATAAAGCATAACGCATAACGCATAACGCATAACGCATAACGCACAACGCATAACGCATAACGCATAACGCATAACGCATAACGCATAACGCATAACGCATAACGCATAACGCATAACGCATAACTCAAACCGTATAACGCATAACGCATAACGCATAACGCATAACGCATAACGCATAACGCATAACTCATAACGCAAAACGCATGGCGCATAACGCAAAATGCATAACGCATAACGCATAACGCATAACGCATAACGCATAACGCATAACGCATAACGCATAACGCAAACGTATTACGCCCAACGCATAACGCATAACGCATTACGCATAACGCATAACGCATAACGCATAACGCATAACGCATAACGCATAACGCATAACGCATAACGCATTACGCATAACGCATAACGCATAACGCATAACGCAAACGTATTACGCCCAACGCATAACGCATAACGCATTACGCATAACGCATAACGCATAACGCATAACGCATAACGCATAACGCATAACGCATAACGCATAACGCATAACGCATAACGCATAAAACATAACCCATAACGCATAACGCATAACGCAAAACGCATAACGCATAACGCATAACGCATAACGCATAACGCATAAACCAATAACGTATAACGCATAACGCATAACTCAAACCGTATAACGCATAACGCATAACTCAAACCGTATAACGCATAACGCATAACGCATAACGCATAACGCATAACGCACAACGCATAACGCATAACGCATAACGCATAACGCATAAACCAATAACGTATAACGCATAACGCATAACTCAAACCGTATAACGCATAACGCATAACTCAAACCGTATAACGCATAACGCATAACGCATAACGCATAAACCAATAACGCATAACGCATAAACCAATAACGCATAACGCATAACGCAAACGTATTACGCCCAACGCATAACGCATAACGCATAACGCATAACGCATAACGCATAACGCATAATGCATAACGCATAACGCATAACGCATAACGCATAACGCATAACGCATAACGCATAACGCATAACGCAAACGTATAACGCCCAACGCATAACGCATAACGAACAACGCAAAACGCATAACGCATAGCGCATAACGCATAACGCATAAAACATAACCCATAACGCATAACGCATAACGCATAACGCAAAACGCATAACGCATAACGCATAACGCATAACGCATAACGAATAACGCATAACGCATAAACCAATATCGTATAACGCATGACGCATAACTCAAACCGTATAACGCATAACGCATAACGCATAACGCATAACTCATAACGCATAACGCATGGCGCATAACGAAAAATGCATAACGCATAACGCATAAAACATAGCCCATAACGCATAACGCAAAACGCATAACGCATAACGCATACCGCATAACGCATAAACCAATAACGTATAACGCATAACGCATAACTCAAACCGTATAACGCATAACGCATAACTCAAACCGTATAACGCATAACGCATAACGCATAACGCATAACGCATAACTCATAACGCATAACGCATGGCGCATAACGCAAAATGCTTAACGCATAATTCATAACGCATAACGCATAACGCATAACGCATAACGCATAACGCATAACGCAAACGTATAACGCCCAACGCATAACGCATAACGAACAACGCATAACGCATAACGCATAACGCATAACGCATAAAACATAACCCATAACGCATAACGCATAACGCATAACGCAAAACGCATAACGCATAACGCATAACGCATGGCGCATAACGCATAAACCAATAACGTATAACGCATAACGCATAACTCAAACCGTATAACGCATAACGCATAACTCAAACCGTGTAACGCATAACGCATAACGCATAACGCATAACGCATAACGCATAACGCATAACGCATAACGCATAACGCATAAACCAATAACGCATAACGCATAACGCAAACGTATTACGCCCAACGCATAACGCATAACGCATAACACATAACGCATAACGCATAACGCATAACGCATAACGCATAAACCAATAACGTATAACGCATAACGCATAACCCATAACTCAAACCGTATAACCCATAACGCATAACTCAAACCGTATAACGCATAACGCATAAACCAATAACGTATAACGCATAACGCATAACTCAAACCGTATAACGCATAACGCATAACGCATAACGCATAACTGATAACGCATAACGCATGGCGCATAACGCAAAATGCATAACGCATAACGCATAAAACATAGCCCATAACGCATAACGCAAAACGCATAACGCATAACGCATAACGCATAACGCATAAAACAATAACGTATAACGCATAACGCATAACTCAAACCGTATAACGCATAACGCATAACGCATAACGCATAACGCATAACTCA
Organism: Lasioglossum morio; assembly: GCA_916610235.2. Classification (NCBI taxonomy): domain Eukaryota; kingdom Metazoa; phylum Arthropoda; class Insecta; order Hymenoptera; family Halictidae; genus Lasioglossum; species Lasioglossum morio. The sequence goes on from CAKAJA020000347.1 coordinate 3,673,937, forward strand.
TAACGCATAACGCATGGCGCATAACGCAAAATGCATAACGCATAACGCATAACGCATAAGGCATAACGCATAACGCATAACGCATAACGCATAACGCATAACGCATAACGCAAACGTATAACGCCCAACGCATAACGCACAACGAACAACGCATAACGCATAACGCATAACGCATAAAACATAACCCATAACGCATAACGTATAACGCATAACGCAAAACGCATAACGCATAACGCATGGCGCATAACGCAAAATGCATAACGCATAACGCATAACGCATAAAGCATGACGCATAACGCATAACGCATAACGCATAACGCATAACGCAAACGTATAACGCCCAACGCATAACGCATAACGAACAAAGCATAACGCATAACGCATAACGCATAACGCATAACGCATAAAACATAAACCATAACGCAGAACGCATAACGCATAACGAAAAACGCATAACGCATAACGCATAACGCATAACGCATAACGCATAACGCATAACGCATAACTCATAACGCATAACGCATGGCGCATAACGCAAAATGCATAACGCATAACGCATAACGCATAAAGCATAACGCATAACGCATAACGCATAACGCATAACGCACAACGCATAACGCATAACGCATAACGCATAACGCATAACGCATAACGCATAACGCATAACGCAAACGTATAACGCCCAACGCATAACGCATAACGAACAAAGCATAACGCATAACGCATAACGCATAACGCATAACGCATAAAACATAACCCATAACGCATAACGCATAACGCATAACGCAAAACGCATAACGCATAACGCATAACGCATAACGCATAACGCATAACGCATAACTCATAACGCATAACGCATAACGCATAACGCATAAACCAATATCGTATAACGCATAACGCATAACTCAAACCGTATAACGCATAACGCATAACGCATAACGCATAACTCATAACGCATAACGCATGGCGCATAACGAAAAATGCATAACGCATAACGCATAAAACATAGCCCATAACGCATAACGCAAAACGCATAACGCATAACGCATAACACATAACGCATAAACCAATAACGTATAACGCATAACGCATAACTCAAACCGTATAACGCATAACGCATAACTCAAACCGTATAACGCATAACGCATAACGCATAACGCATAACGCATAACTCATAACGCATAACGCATGGCGCATAACGCAAAATGCTTAACGCATAATTCATAACGCATAACGCATAACGCATAACGCATAACGCATAACGCATAACGCAAACGTATAACGCCCAACGCATAACGCATAACGAACAACGCATAACGCATAACGCATAACGCATAACGCATAAAACATAACCCATAACGCATAACGCATAACGCATAACGCATGGCGCATAACGCAAAATGCATAACGCATAACGCATAACGCATAACGCATAACGCACAACGCATAACGCATAACGCATAACGCATAACGCATAACGCATAACGCATAACGCATAACTCATACCGTATAACGCATAACGCATAACGCATAAAGCATAACGCATAACGCATAACGCATAACGCATAACGCATAACGCATAACGCAAACGTATTACGCCCAACGCATAACGCACAACGCATAACGCATAACGCATAACGCATAACGCATAACGCATAAACCAATAACGTATAACGCATAACGCATAACTCAAACCGTATAACGCATAACGCATAACTCAAACCGTATAACGCATAACGCATAACGCATAACGCATAACGCATAACTCATAACGCATAACGCATGGCGCATAACGCAAAATGCATAACGCATAACGCCTAACGCATAACGGATCACGCATAACGCATAACGCCTAACGCATAAGGGATCATGCATAACGCATAAAGCATAACGCATAACGCATAAAGCATAACGCATAACGCATAACGCATAACGCATAACGCAAACGTATAACGCCTAACGCATAACGCATAACGCAAACGTATTACGCCCAACGCATAACACATAACGCATAACGCGTAACGCATAACGCATAACGCATAACGCATAACGCATAACGCATAACGCTTGACGCATAACGCATAAGGCATAACGCATAACGCAAAACGCATAACGCATAACGCATAACGCATAACGCATAACGCATAAACCAATAACGTATAACGCATAACGCATAACTCAAACCGTATAACGCATAACGCATAACTCAAATCGTATAACGCATAACGCATAACGCATAACGCATAACGCATAACGCATAACGCATAACTCATAACGCATAACGCATGGCGCATAACGCAAAATGCATAACGCATAACGCATAACGCATAAAGCATAACGCATAACGCATAACGCATAACGCATAACGCAAACGTATAACGCCCAACGCATAACGCATAACGAACAACGCAAAACGTATAACGCATAGCGCATAACGCATAACGCATAACGCATAAAACATAACCCATAACGCATAACGCATAACGCATAACGCATAACGCAAAACGCATAACGCATAACGCATAACGCATAACGCATAACTCATACCGTATAACGTATAACGCATAGCGCATAACGCATAACGCATAACGCATAACGCATAAACCAATAGCGTATAACGCATAACGCATAACTCAAACCGTATAACGCATAACGCATAACTCAAACCGTGTAACGCATAACGCATAACGCATAACGCATAAACCAATAACGCATAACGCATAAATCAATAACGCATAACGCATAACGCAAACGTATTACGCCCAACGCATAACGCATAACGCATAACGCGTAACGCATAACGCATAACGCATAACGCATAACGCAAACGTATAACGCCCAACGCATAACGCATAACGAACAACGCAAAACGCATAACGCATAGCGCATAACGCATAACGCATAAAACATAACTCATAACGCATAACGCATGGCGCATAACGCAAAATGCATAACGCATAACGCATAAAACATAGCCCATAACGCATAACGCAAAACGCATAACGCATAACGCATAACGCATAACGCATAACTCATAACGCCCAACGCATAACGCATAACGCATAACGCATAACGCATAACGCATAACGCATAACGCATAACGCATAACGCATAACGCATAACGCATAACGCATAAACCAATAACGTATAACGCATAACGGATAACTCAAACCGTATAACGCATAACGCATAACGCATAACGCATATCGCATAACGCATAACGCATAACGCATAACTCATAACGCATAACGCATGGCGCATAACGCAAAATGCATAACGTATAACGCATAACGCATAAAGCATAACGCATAACGCATAACGCATAACGGATCACGCATAACGCATAACGCCTAACGCATAAGGGATCATGCATAACGCATAAAGCATAACGCATAACGCATAAAGCATAACGCATAACGCATAACGCATAACGCATAACGCAAACGTATAACGCCTAACGCATAACGCATAACGCAAACGTATTACGCCTAACGCATAACGCATAACGCATAACGCATAACGCATAACGCATAACGCATAACGCATAACGCATAACGCTTGACGCATTACGCATAAGGCATAACGCATAACGCAAAACGCATAACGCATAACGCATAACGCATAAACCAATAACGTATAACGCATAACGCATAACTCAAACCGTATAACGCATAACGCGTAACTCAAATCGTATAACGCATAACGCATAACGCATAACGCATAACGCATAACTCATTACGCATAACGCATGGCGCATAACGCATAAAGCATAACGCATAACGCATAACGCATAACGCATTACGCAAACGTATTACGCCCAACGCATAACGCATAACGCATAACGCATAACGCATAACGCATAACGCATAAACCAATAACGTATAACGCATAACGCATAACTCAAACCGTATAACGCATAACGCATAACGCATAACGCATAACGCATAACGCATAACGCATAACTCATAACGCATAACGCATGGCGCATAACGCAAAATGCATAACGCATAACGCATAACGCATAAAGCATAACGCATAACGCATAACGCATAACGCATAACGCAAACGTATAACGCCCAACGCATAACGCATAACGGACAACGCAAAACGTATAACGCATAGCGCATAACGCATAACGCATAACGCATAAAACATAACCCATAACGCATAACGCATAACGCATAACGCATAACGCAAAACGCATAACGCATAACGCATAACGCATAACGCATAACTCATACCGTATAACGCATAACGCATAACGCATAAAGCATAACGCATAACGCATAACCCATAACGCATAACGCAAACGTATTACGCCCATCGGATAACGCATAACGCATAACGCATAACGCATAACGCATAACGCATAACGCATAACGCATAACGCATAACGCATAACGCATAACGCATAACGCATAACGCATAAACCAATAACGTATAACGCATAACGCATAACTCAAACCGTATAACGCATAACGCATAACACATAACCCCTAACGCATAACGCATAACTCATAACGCATAACGCATGGCGCATAACGCAAAATGCATAACGCATAACGCATAACGCATAACGCATAAAGCATAACGCATAACGCATAACGCATAACGCATAACGCATAACGCATAACGCATAACGCATAACGCATAACGCATAACTCATAACGCATAACGCATGGCGCATAACGCAAAATGCATAACGCATAACGCATAACGCATAACGCTTAACGCATAACGCATAACGCATAAACCAATAACGTATAACGCATAACTCAAACCGTATAACGCATAACGCATAACTCAAACCGTATAACGCATAACGCATGTCGCATAACGCATAACGCATAACTCATAACGCATAACGCATGGCGCATAACGCAAAATGCATAACGCATAACGCATAACGCATAACGCTTAACGCATAACGCATAACGCATAAACCAATAACGTATAACGCATAACTCAAACCGTATAACGCATAACGCATAACTCAAACCGTATAACGCATAACGCATGTCGCATAACGCATAACGCATAACTCATAACGCATAACGCATGGCGCATAACGCAAAATGCATAACGCATAACGCATAACGCATAACGCATAAACCAATAACGTATAACGCATAACGCATAACTCAAACCGTATAACGCATAACGCATAACTCAAACCGTATAACGCATAACGCATAACGCATAACTCATAACGCATAACGCATGGCGCATAACGCAAAATGCATAACGCATAACGCATAACGCATAAAGCATAACGCATAACGCATAACGCATAACGCATAACGCATAACGCATAACGCATAACGCATAACGCATAAAACATAACGCATAACGCATAACGCATAACGCATAAACCAATAACGTATAACGCATAACGCATAACTCAAACCGTATAACGCATAACGCATAACGCATAACGCATAACGCATAACTCATAACGCATAACGCATGGCGCATAACGCAAAATGCATAACGCATAACGCATAACGCATAACGCATAACGCATAACGCATAACGCATAACGCATAACGCATAACGCATAACTTATAACTCATAACGCATAACGCATGGCGCATAACGCAAAATGCATAACGCATAACGCATAACTCATAACGCATAACGCATAAATTATAACTCATAACGCATAACGCATAACGCTTAACGCAAAATGCATAACGCATAACGCATAACGCATAACCCATAACCCATAACGCATAACGCATAACGCATAAACCAATAACGTATAACGCATAACTCAAACCGTATAACGCATAACGCATAACGCATAACGCATAACGCATAACTCATACCGTATAACGCATAACGCATAACGCATAAAGCATAACGCATAACGCATAACGCATAACGCATAACGCATAACGCGTAACGCGTAACGCATAACGCATAACGCATAACGCATAACGCATAACGCATAACGCAAAACGTATAACGCATAACGCATAACGCATAACGCATAACTCATAACGCATAACGCATGGCGCATATCGCAAAATGCATAACGCATAACGCATAACGCCTAACGCATAACGGATCACGCATAACGCATAACGCCTAACGCATAAGGGATCATGCATAACGCATAAAGCATAACGCATAACGCATAAAGCATAACGCATAACGCATAACGCAAACGTATAACGCCTAACGCATAACGGATCATGCATAACGCATAAAGCATAACGCATAACGCATAAAGCATAACGCATAACGCATAACGCAAACGTATAACGCCTAACGCATAACGAACAACGCATAACGCATAACGCATAACGCATAACGCATAACGCATAACGCATAACTCATAACGCCCAACGCATAACGCATAACGCATAACGCATAACGCATAACGCATAACGCATAACGCATAACGCATAACGCATAACGCATAACGCAAAATGTATAACGCATAACGCATAACGCATAACGCATAACTCATAACGCATAACGCATGGCGCATATCGCAAAATGCATAACGCATAACGCATAACGCCTAACGCATAACGGATCACGCATAACGCATAACGCATAAAACATAACGCATAACGCATAACGCATAACGCATAAACCAATAACGTATAACGCATAACGCATAACTCAAACCGTATAACGCATAACGCATAACGCATAACTCATAACGCATAACGCATGGCGCATAACGCAAAATGCATAACGCATAACGCATAACGCATAACGCATAACGCATAACGCATAACGCATAACGCATAACGCATAACTTATAACTCATAACGCATAACGCATGGCGCATAACGCAAAATGCATAACGCATAACGCATAACGCATAACGCTTAACGCATAACGCATAACGCATAAACCAATAACGTATAACGCATAACTCAAACCGTATAACGCATAACGCATAACTCAAACCGTATAACGCATAACGCATGTCGCATAACGCATAACGCATAACTCATAACGCATAACGCATGGCGCATAACGCAAAATGCATAACGCATAACGCATAACGCATAACGCTTAACGCATAACGCATAACGCATAAACCAATAACGTATAACGCATAACGCATAACTCAAACCGTATAACGCATAACGCATGTCGCATAACGCATAACGCATAACTCATAACGCATAACGCATGGCGCATAACGCAAAATGCATAACGCATAACGCATAACGCATAACGCATAAACCAATAACGTATAACGCATAACGCATAACTCAAACCGTATAACGCATAACGCATAACTCAAACCGTATAACGCATAACGCATAACGCATAACTCATAACGCATAACGCATGGCGCATAACGCAAAATGCATAACGCATAACGCATAACGCATAAAGCATAACGCATAACGCATAACGCATAACGCATAACGCATAACGCATAACGCATAACGCATAACGCATAACGCATAAAACATAACGCATAACGCATAACGCATAACGCATAAACCAATAACGTATAACGCATAACGCATAACTCAAACCGTATAACGCATAACGCATAACGCATAACGCATAACGCATAACTCATAACGCATAACGCATGGCGCATAACGCAAAATGCATAACGCATAACGCATAACGCATAACGCATAACGCATAACGCATAACGCATAACGCATAACGCATAACGCATAACTTATAACTCATAACGCATAACGCATGGCGCATAACGCAAAATGCATAACGCATAACGCATAACTCATAACGCATAACGCATAACGCATAAATTATAACTCATAACGCATAACGCATAACGCTTAACGCAAAATGCATAACGCATAACGCATAACGCATAACCCATAACCCATAACGCATAACGCATAACGCATAACGCATAACGCGTAACGCGTAACGCATAACGCATAACGCATAACGCATAACGCATAACGCATAACGCAAAACGTATAACGCATAACGCATAACGCATAACGCATAACTCATAACGCATAACGCATGGCGCATATCGCAAAATGCATAACGCATAACGCATAACGCCTAACGCATAACGGATCACGCATAACGCATAACGCCTAACGCATAAGGGATCATGCATAACGCATAAAGCATAACGCATAACGCATAAAGCATAACGCATAACGCATAACGCAAACGTATAACGCCTAACGCATAACGGATCATGCATAACGCATAAAGCATAACGCATAACGCATAAAGCATAACGCATAACGCATAACGCATAACGCAAACGTATAACGCCTAACGCATAACGCATAACGAACAACGCATAACGCATAACGCATAACGCATAACGCATAACTCATAACGCCCAACGCATAACGCATAACGCATAACGCATAACGCATAACGCATAACGCATAACGCATAACGCATAACGCATAACGCATAACGCAAAATGTATAACGCATAACGCATAACGCATAACGCATAACTCATAACGCATAACGCATGGCGCATATCGCAAAATGCATAACGCATAACGCATAACGCCTAACGCATAACGGATCACGCATAACGCATAACGCATAAAACATAACGCATAACGCATAACGCATAACGCATAAACCAATAACGTATAACGCATAACGCATAACTCAAACCGTATAACGCATAACGCATAACGCATAACTCATAACGCATAACGCATGGCGCATAACGCAAAATGCATAACGCATAACGCATAACGCATAACGCATAACGCATAACGCATAACGCATAACGCATAACTTATAACTCATAACGCATAACGCATGGCGCATAACGCAAAATGCATAACGCATAACGCATAACTCATAACGCATAACGCATAAATTATAACTCATAACGCATAACGCATAACGCATAACGCAAAATGCATAACGCATAACGCATAACGCATAACCCATAACCCATAACGCATAACGCATAACGCATAACGCACAACGCACAACGCACAACACAGAACGCATAAGGCATAACGCATAACGCATAACGCATAACTCATACCGTATAACGCATAACGCATAACGCATAAAGCATAACGCATAACGCATAACGCATAACGCATAACGCATAACGCGTAACGCGTAACGCATAACGCATAACGCATAACGCATAACGCATAACGCATAACGCAAAACGTATAACGCATAACGCATAACGCATAACGCATAACTCATAACGCATAACGCATGGCGCATAACGCAAAATGCATAACGCATAACGCATAACGCCTAACGCATAACGGATCACGCATAACGCATAACGCCTAACGCATAAGGGATCATGCATAACGCATAAAGCATAACGCATAACGCATAAAGCATAACGCATAACGCAAACGTATAACGCCTAACGCATAACGGATCATGCATAACGCATAAAGCATAACGCATAACGCATAAAGCATAACGCATAACGCATAACGCATAACGCAAACGTATAACGCCTAACGCATAACGCATAACGAACAACGCATAACGCATAACGCATAACGCATAACGCATAACGCATAACTCATAACGCCCAACGCATAACGCATAACGCATAACGCATAACGCATAACGCATAACGCATAACGCATAACGCATAACGCATAAACCAATAACGTATAACGCATAACGCATAACTCAAACCGTATAACGCATAACGCATAACGCATATCGCATAACGCATAACGCATAACGCATAACTCATAACGCATAACGCATGGCGCATAACGCAAAATGCATAACGCAAAATGCATAACGCATAACGCATAACGCATAACGCATAAAGCATATGCATATCGCATAACGCATAACGCATAACGCATAACGCATAACGCATAACGCATAACGCATAACGCATAACGCATAACGCATAACGCATAACGCATAACGCATCACGCATAACGCATAACGCATAACGCAAAACGCACAACGCATATCGCATAAAGCATAACGCATAACGCATAAAGCATAACGCATAACGCATAACGCATAACGCATAACGCATAACGCATAACGCATAACGCCTAACGCATATCGGATCATGCATAACGCATAAAGCATAACGCATAACGCATAAAGCATAACGCATAACGCATAACGCATAACGCAAACGTATAACGCCTAACGCATAACGCATAACGAACAACGCATAACGCATAACGCATAACGCATAACGCATAACGCATAAAACATAACCCATAACGCATGGCGCATAACGCAAAATGCATAACGCATAACGCATAACGCATAAAGCATAACGCATAACGCATAACGCATAACGCATAACGCACAACGCATAACGCATAACGCATAACGCATAACGCATAACGCATAACTCATACCGTATAACGCATAACGCATAACGCATAACGCATAACGCAAACGTATAACGCCCAACGCATAACGCATAACGAACAACGCATAACGCACAACGCATAACGCATAACGCATAACGCATAACGCATAACGCATAACGCATAACGCATAAAACATAACCCATAACGCATAACACATAACGCATAACGCAAATCGCATAACGCATAACGCATAAAGCATAACGCATAACGCATAAAGCATAACGCACAACGCACAACGCACAACACAGAACGCATAACGCATAAGGCACAACGCATAACGCATAACGCATAACGCATAACGCATAACTCATACCGTATAACGCATAACGCATAACGCATAACGCATAACGCATAACGCAAACGTATAACGCCCAACGCATAACGCATAACGAACAACGCATAACGCACAACGCATAACGCATAACGCATAACGCATAACGCATAACGCATAACGCATAACGCATAACGCATAACGCATAAAACATAACCCATAACGCATAACACATAACGCATAACGCAAATCGCATAACGCATAACGCATAAAGCATAACGCATAACGCATAAAGCATAACGCACAACGCACAACGCACAACACAGAACGCATAACGCATAACGCATAACGCATAACGCATAACGCATAACGCATAACGCATAACGCATAACGCATAACGCATAACGCAAAACGCATAACGCATATCGCATAAAGCATAACGCATAACGCATAAAGCATAACGCATAACGCATAACGCATAACGCATAACGCATAACGCATAACGCATAACGCATAACGCCTAACGCATATCGGATCATGCATAACGCATAAAGCATAACGCATAAAGCATAACGCATAGAGCATAACGCAAACGTATAACGCCTAACGCATAACGCATAACGAACAACGCATAACGCATAACGCATAACGCATAACGCATAACGCATAACTCATACCGTATAACGCATAACGCTTAACGCATAACGCATAACGCAAACGTATAACGCCCAACGCATAACGCATAACGAACAACGCATAACGCACAACGCATAACGCATAACGCATAACGCATAACGCATAACGCATAACGCATAACGCATAAAACATAACCCATAACGCATAACACATAACGCATAACGCAAAACGCATAACGCATAACGCATAAAGCATAACGCATAACGCATAAAGCATAACGCACAACGCACAACGCACAACACAGAACGCATAACGCATAAGGCACAACGCATAACGCATAACGCATAACGCATAACTCATACCGTATAACGCATAACGCATAACGCATAAAGCATAACGCATAACGCATAACGCATAACGCAAACGTATTACGCCCAACGCATAACGCATAACGCATAACGCATAACGCATAACGCATAACGCATAACGCATAACGCATAACGCATACCGCATAACGCATAACGCATAACGCATAACGCATAACTCATAACGCATAACGCATGGCGCATAACGTAAAATGCATAACGCATAACGCATAACGCATAACGCATAAAGCATAACGCATAACGCATAACGCATAACGCATACCGCATAACGCATAACGCATAACGCATAACGCATAACGCATAACTCATAACGCATAACGCATGGCGCATAACGCAAAATGCATAACGCATAACGCATAACGCATAACGCATAACGCATAACGCATAACGCATAACGCATAACGCATAACGCATAACGCATAACGCATAAAACATAACCCATAACGCATAACGCATAACGCATAACGCATAACTTATTACTCATAACGCATAACGCATGGCGCATAACGCAAAATGCATAACGCATAACGCATAACTCATAACGCATAACGCATAACCCATAAATTATAACTCATAACGCATAACGCATAACGCATAACGCATAACGCATAACTCATAACGCATAACGCATAACGCATGGCGCATAACGTAAAATGCATAACTCATAACGCATAACGCATGGCGCATAACGCAAAATGCATAACGCATAACGCATAACGCATAAAGCATAACGCATAACGCATAACGCATAACGCATAACGCATAACGCATAAACCAATAACGTATAACGCATAACGCATAACTCAAACGGTATAACGCATAACGCATAACTCAAACCGTATAACGCATAACGCATAACGCATAACGCATAACGCATAACGCATAACTCATAACGCATAACGCATGGCGCATAACGCAAAATGCATAACACATAACGCATAACGCATAACGCATAACGCATAACGCATAACGCATAACGCATAACGCATAACGCATAACGTATAACGCATAACGCATAACTCAAACCGTATATCGCATAACGCATAACGCATAACTCATAACGCATAACGCATGGCGCATAACGCAAAATGCATAACGCATAACGCATAACGCATAACGCATAACGCATAACGCAAAAAGCATAACGCATAACGCATAACGCATAACGCATAACGCAAACGTATTACGCCCAACGCATAACGCATAACGCATAACGCATAACGCATAACGCATAACGCATAACGCATAACGCATAACGCATACCGCATAACGCATAACGCATAACGCATAACGCATAACTCATAACGCACAACGCATGGCGCATAACGTAAAATGCATAACGCATAACGCATAACGCATAACGCATAAAGCATAACGCATAACGCATAACGCATAACGCATAACGCATAACGCATAACGCATAACGCATAACGCCCAACGCATAACGCATAACGAACAACGCATAACGCACAACGCATAACGCATAACGCATAACGCATAACGCATAACGCATAACGCATAACGCATAAAACATAACCCATAACGCATAACACAGAACGCATAACGCAAAACGCATAACGCATAACGCATAAAGCATAACGCATAACGCATAAAGCATAACGCACAACGCACAACGCACAACACAGAACGCATAACGCATAAGGCACAACGCATAACGCATAACGCATAACGCATAACTCATACCGTATAACGCATAACGCATAACGCATAAAGCATAACGCATAACGCATAACGCAAAACGCAAACGTATTACGCCCAACGCATAACGCATAACGCATAACGCATAACGCATAACGCATAACGCATAACGCATAACGCATAACGCATACCGCATAACGCATAACGCATAACGCATAACGCATAACTCATAACGCATAACGCATGGCGCATAACGCATAACGCATAACGCATACCGCATAACGCATAACGCATAACGCATAACGCATAACGCATAACTCATAACGCATAACGCATGGCGCATAACGCAAAATGCATAACGCATAACGCATAACGCATAAAGCATAACGCATAACGCATAACGCATAACGCATAACGCATAACGCATAACGCATAACGCATAACGCATAACGCATAAAACATAACCCATAACGCATAACGCATAACGCATAACGCATAACTTATTACTCATAACGCATAACGCATGGCGCATAACGCAAAATGCATAACGCATAACGCATAACTCATAACGCATAACGCATAACGCATAACCCATAAATTATAACTCATAACGCATAACGCATAACGCATAACGCATAACGCATAACTCATAACGCATAACGCATAACGCATGGCGCATAACGTAAAATGCATAACTCATAACGCATAACGCATGGCGCATAACGCAAAATGCATAACGCATAACGCATAACGCATATAGCATAACGCATAACGCATAACGCATAACGCATAACGCATAACGCATAAACCAATAACGTATAACGCATAACGCATAACTCAAACCGTATAACGCATAACGCATAACTCAAACCGTATAACGCATAACGCATAACGCATAACGCATAACGCATAACGCATAACTCATAACGCATAACGCATGGCGCATAACGCGAAATGCATAACACATAACGCATAACGCATAACGCATAACGCATAACGCATAACGCATAACGCATAACGCATAACGTATAACGCATAACGCATAACTCAAACCGTATATCGCATAACGCATAACGCATAACTCATAACGCATAACGCATGGCGCATAACGCAAAATGCATAACGCATAACGCATAACGCATAACGCATAACGCATAACGCATAACGCAAAAAGCATAACGCATAACGCATAACGCATAACGCATAACGCATAACTCATAACGCATAACGCATAACGCATAACGCATAACTTATTACTCATAACGCATAACGCATGGCGCATAACGCAAAATGCATAACGCATAACGCATAACTCATAACGCATAACGCATAACGCATAACGCATAAATTATAACTCATAACGCATAACGCGTAACGCATAACGCATAACGCATAACGCATAACGCCTAACGCATAAGGGATCATGCATAACGCATAAAGCATAACGCATAACGCATAAAGCATAACGCATAACGCATAAGGCAAACGTATAACGCCTAACGCATAACGGATCATGCATAACGCATAAAGCATAACGCATAACGCATAAAGCATAACGCATAACGCATAACGCATAACGCAAACGTATAACGCCTAACGCATAACGCATAACGAACAACGCATAACGCATAACGCATAACGCATAACGCATAACGCATAACTCATAACGCCCAACGCATAACGCATAACGCATAACGCATAACGCATAACGCATAACGCATAACGCATAACGCATAAACCAATAACGTATAACGCATAACGCATAACTCAAACCGTATAACGCATAACGCATAACGCATATCGCATAACGCATAACGCATAACGCATAACTCATAACGCATAACGCATGGCGCATAACGCAAAATGCATAACGCAAAATGCATAACGCATAACGCATAACGCATAACGCATAACGCATAACGCATAACGCATAACGCATAACGCATAACGCATAAAGCATAACGCATAACGCATAACGCATAACGCATAACGCATAACGCGTAACGCGTAACGCATAACGCATAACGCATAACGCATAACGCATAACGCATAACGCAAAACGTATAACGCATAACGCATAACGCATAACGCATAACTCATAACGCATAACGCATGGCGCATAACGCAAAATGCATAACGCATAACGCATAACGCCTAACGCATAACGGATCACGCATAACGCATAACGCCTAACGCATAAGGGATCATGCATAACGCATAAAGCATAACGCATAACGCATAAAGCATAACGCATAACGCATAACGCAAACGTATAACGCCTAACGCATAACGGATCATGCATAACGCATAAAGCATAACGCATAACGCATAAAGCATAACGCATAACGCATAACGCATAACGCAAACGTATAACGCCTAACGCATAACGCATAACGAACAACGCATAACGCATAACGCATAACGCATAACGCATAACGCATAACGCATAACTCATAACGCCCAACGCATAACGCATAACGCATAACGCATAACGCATAACGCATAACGCATAACGCATAACGCATAACGCATAAACCAATAACGTATAACGCATAACGCATAACTCAAACCGTATAACGCATAACGCATAACGCATATCGCATAACGCATAACGCATAACGCATAACTCATAACGCATAACGCATGGCGCATAACGCAAAATGCATAACGCAAAATGCATAACGCATAACGCATAACGCATAACGCATAAAGCATATGCATATCGCATAACGCATAACGCATAACGCATAACGCATAACGCATAACGCATAACGCATAACGCATAACGCATAACGCATAACGCATAACGCATCACGCATAACGCATAACGCATAACGCAAAACGCACAACGCATATCGCATAAAGCATAACGCATAACGCATAAAGCATAACGCATAACGCATAACGCATAACGCATAACGCATAACGCATAACGCATAACGCCTAACGCATATCGGATCATGCATAACGCATAAAGCATAACGCATAACGCATAAAGCATAACGCATAACGCATAACGCATAACGCAAACGTATAACGCCTAACGCATAACGCATAACGAACAACGCATAACGCATAACGCATAACGCATAACGCATAACGCATAAAACATAACCCATAACGCATGGCGCATAACGCAAAATGCATAACGCATAACGCATAACGCATAAAGCATAACGCATAACGCATAACGCATAACGCATAACGCACAACGCATAACGCATAACGCATAACGCATAACGCATAACGCATAACTCATACCGTATAACGCATAACGCATAACGCATAACGCATAACGCAAACGTATAACGCCCAACGCATAACGCATAACGAACAACGCATAACGCACAACGCATAACGCATAACGCATAACGCATAACGCATAACGCATAACGCATAACGCATAAAACATAACCCATAACGCATAACACATAACGCATAACGCAAATCGCATAACGCATAACGCATAAAGCATAACGCATAACGCATAAAGCATAACGCACAACGCACAACGCACAACACAGAACGCATAACGCATAACGCATAACGCATAACGCATAACGCATAACGCATAACGCATAACGCATAACGCATAACGCATAACGCAAAACGCATAACGCATATCGCATAAAGCATAACGCATAACGCATAAAGCATAACGCATAACGCATAACGCATAACGCATAACGCATAACGCATAACGCATAACGCATAACGCATAACGCCTAACGCATATCGGATCATGCATAACGCATAAAGCATAACGCATAAAGCATAACGCATAGAGCATAACGCAAACGTATAACGCCTAACGCATAACGCATAACGAACAACGCATAACGCATAACGCATAACGCATAACGCATAACTCATACCGTATAACGCATAACGCTTAACGCATAACGCATAACGCAAACGTATAACGCCCAACGCATAACGCATAACGAACAACGCATAACGCACAACGCATAACGCATAACGCATAACGCATAACGCATAACGCATAACGCATAACGCATAACGCATAAAACATAACCCATAACGCATAACACATAACGCATAACGCAAAACGCATAACGCATAACGCATAAAGCATAACGCATAACGCATAAAGCATAACGCACAACGCACAACGCACAACACAGAACGCATAACGCATAAGGCACAACGCATAACGCATAACGCATAACGCATAACTCATACCGTATAACGCATAACGCATAACGCATAAAGCATAACGCATAACGCATAACGCATAACGCAAACGTATTACGCCCAACGCATAACGCATAACGCATAACGCATAACGCATAACGCATAACGCATAACGCATAACGCATAACGCATAACGCATACCGCATAACGCATAACGCATAACGCATAACGCATAACTCATAACGCATAACGCATAACGCATAACGCATAAAACATAACCCATAACGCATAACGCATAACGCATAACGCATAACGCATAACTTATTACTCATAACGCATAACGCATGGCGCATAACGCAAAATGCATAACGCATAACGCATAACTCATAACGCATAACGCATAACGCATAACCCATAAATTATAACTCATAACGCATAACGCATAACGCATAACGCATAACGCATAACTCATAACGCATAACGCATAACACATGGCGCATAACGTAAAATGCATAACTCATAACGCATAACGCATGGCGCATAACGCAAAATGCATAACGCATAACGCATAACGCATAAAGCATAACGCATAACGCATAACGCATAACGCATAACGCATAACGCATAAACCAATAACGTATAACGCATAACGCATAACTCAAACCGTTGAACGCATAACGCATAACTCAAACCGTATAACGCATAACGCATAACGCATAACGCATAACGCATAACGCATAACTCATAACGCATAACGCATGGCGCATAACGCAAAATGCATAACACATAACGCATAACGCATAACGCATAACGCATAACGCATAACGCATAACGCATAACGCATAACGCATAACGTATAACGCATAACGCATAACTCAAACCGTATATCGCATAACGCATAACGCATAACTCATAACGCATAACGCATGGCGCATAACGCAAAATGCATAACGCATAACGCATAACGCATAACGCATAACGCATAACGCATAACGCAAAAAGCATAACGCATAACGCATAACGCATAACGCATAACGCAAACGTATTACGCCCAACGCATAACGCATAACGCATAACGCATAACGCATAACGCATAACGCATAACGCATAACGCATAACGCATAACGCATACCGCATAACGCATAACGCATAACGCATAACGCATAACTCATAACGCACAACGCATGGCGCATAACGTAAAATGCATAACGCATAACGCATAACGCATAACGCATAAAGCATAACGCATAACGCATAACGCATAACGCATACCGCATAACGCATAACGCATAACGCATAACGCCCAACGCATAACGCATAACGAACAACGCATAACGCACAACGCATAACGCATAACGCATAACGCATAACGCATAACGCATAACGCATAACGCATAACGCATAAAACATAACCCATAACGCATAACACATAACGCATAACGCAAAACGCATAACGCATAACGCATAAAGCATAACGCATAACGCATAAAGCATAACGCACAACGCACAACGCACAACACAGAACGCATAACGCATAAGGCACAACGCATAACGCATAACGCATAACGCATAACTCATACCGTATAACGCATAACGCATAACGCATAAAGCATAACGCATAACGCATAACGCATAACGCAAACGTATTACGCCCAACGCATAACGCATAACGCATAACGCATAACGCATAACGCATAACGCATAACGCATAACGCATAACGCATACCGCATAACGCATAACGCATAACGCATAACGCATAACTCATAACGCATAACGCATAACGCATAACGCAAAAAGCATAACGCATAACGCATAACGCATAACGCATAACGCAAACGTATTACGCCCAACGCATAACGCATAACGCATAACGCATAACGCATAACGCATAACGCATAACGCATAACGCATAACGCATACCGCATAACGCATAACGCATAACGCATAACGCATAACTCATAACGCACAACGCATGGCGCATAACGTAAAATGCATAACGCATAACGCATAACGCATAACGCATAAAGCATAACGCATAACGCATAACGCATAACGCATACCGCATAACGCATAACGCATAACGCATAACGCCCAACGCATAACGCATAACGAACAACGCATAACGCACAACGCATAACGCATAACGCATAACGCATAACGCATAACGCATAACGCATAACGCATAAAACATAACCCATAACGCATAACACATAACGCATAACGCAAAACGCATAACGCATAACGCATAAAGCATAACGCATAACGCATAAAGCATAACGCACAACGCACAACGCACAACACAGAACGCATAACGCATAAGGCACAACGCATAACGCATAACGCATAACGCATAACTCATACCGTATAACGCATAACGCATAACGCATAAAGCATAACGCATAACGCATAACGCATAACGCAAACGTATTACGCCCAACGCATAACGCATAACGCATAACGCATAACGCATAACGCATAACGCATAACGCATAACGCATAACGCATACCGCATAACGCATAACGCATAACGCATAACGCATAACTCATAACGCATAACGCATGGCGCATAACGTAAAATGCATAACGCATAACGCATAACGCATAACGCATAAAGCATAACGCATAACGCATAACGCATAACGCATACCGCATAACGCATAACGCATAACGCATAACGCATAACGCATAACTCATAACGCATAACGCATGGCGCATAACGCAAAATGCATAACGCATAACGCATAACGCATAAAGCATAACGCATAACGCATAACGCATAACGCATAACGCATAACGCATAACGCATAACGCATAAAACATAACCCATAACGCATAACGCATAACGCATAACGCATAACTTATTACTCATAACGCATAACGCATGGCGCATAACGCAAAATGCATAACGCATAACGCATAACTCATAACGCATAACGCATAACGCATAACCCATAAATTATAACTCATAACGCATAACGCATAACGCATAACGCATAACGCATAACTCATAACGCATAACGCATAACGCATGGCGCATAACGTAAAATGCATAACTCATAACGCATAACGCATGGCGCATAACGCAAAATGCATAACGCATAACGCATAACGCATATAGCATAACGCATAACGCATAACGCATAACGCATAACGCATAACGCATAAACCAATAACGTATAACGCATAACGCATAACTCAAACCGTATAACGCATAACGCATAACTCAAACCGTATAACGCATAACGCATAACGCATAACGCATAACGCATAACGCATAACTCATAACGCATAACGCATGGCGCATAACGCAAAATGCATAACACATAACGCATAACGCATAACGCATAACGCATAACGCATAACGCATAACGCATAACGCATAACGCATAACTCATAACGCATAACGCATGGCGCATAACGCAAAATGCATAACGCATAACGCATAACGCATAAAGCATAACGCATAACGCATAACGCATAACGCATAACGCATAACGCATAACGCATAACGCATAACGCATAACGCATAACGCATAACTCATAACGCATAACGCATGGCGCATAACGCAAAATGCATAACGCATAACGCATAACGCATAAAGCATAACGCATAACGCATAACGCATAACGCATGGCGCATAACGCAAAATGCATAACGCATAACGCATAACGCATAACGCATAACGCATACCGCATAACGCATAACGCATAACGCATAACGCATAACGCATAACTCATAACGCATAACGCATGGCGCATAACGCAAAATGCATAACGCATAACGCATAACGCATAAAGCATAACGCATAACGCATAACGCATAACGCATAACGCATAACGCATAACGTATAACGCATAAAACATAACCCATAACGCATAACGCATAACGCATAACGCATAACTTATTACTCATAACGCATAACGCATGGCGCATAACGCAAAATGCATAACGCATAACGCATAACTCATAACGCATAACGCATAACGCATAACCCATAAATTATAACTCATAACGCATAACGCATAACGCATAACGCATAACGCATAACTCATAACGCATAACGCATAACGCATGGCGCATAACGTAAAATGCATAACTCATAACGCATAACGCATGGCGCATAACGCAAAATGCATAACGCATAACGCATAACGCATATAGCATAACGCATAACGCATAACGCATAACGCATAACGCATAACGCATAACGCATAAACCAATAACGTATAACGCATAACGCATAACTCAAACCGTATAACGCATAACGCATAACTCAAACCGTATAACGCATAACGCATAACGCATAACGCATAACGCATAACGCATAACTCATAACGCATAACGCATGGCGCATAACGCAAAATGCATAACACATAACGCATAACGCATAACGCATAACGCATAACGCATAACGCATAACGCATAACGCATAACGCATAACGCATAACTCATAACGCATAACGCATGGCGCATAACGCAAAATGCATAACGCATAACGCATAACGCATAAAGCATAACGCATAACGCATAACGCATAACGCATAACGCATAACGCATAACGCATAACGCATAAAACATAACCCATAACGCATAACGCATAACGCATAACGCATAACTTATTACTCATAACGCATAACGCATGGCGCATAACGCAAAATGCATAACGCATAACGCATAACTCATAACGCATAACGCATAACGCATAACCCATAAATTATAACTCATAACGCATAACGCATAACGCATAACGCATAACGCATAACTCATAACGCATAACGCATAACGCATGGCGCATAACGTAAAATGCATAACTCATAACGCATAACGCATGGCGCATAACGCAAAATGCATAACGCATAACGCATAACGCATATAGCATAACGCATAACGCATAACGCATAACGCATAACGCATAACGCATAAACCAATAACGTATAACGCATAACGCATAACTCAAACCGTATAACGCATAACGCATAACTCAAACCGTATAACGCATAACGCATAACGCATAACGCATAACGCATAACGCATAACTCATAACGCATAACGCATGGCGCATAACGCAAAATGCATAACACATAACGCATAACGCATAACGCATAACGCATAACGCATAACACATAAATCATAACGCATAACGCATAACGTATAACGCATAACGCATAACTCAAACCGTATATCGCATAACGCATAACGCATAACTCATAACGCATAACGCATGGCGCATAACGCAAAATGCATAACGCATAACGCATAACGCATAACGCATAACGCATAACGCATAACGCAAAAAGCATAACGCATAACGCATAACGCATAACGCATAACGCATAACTCATAACGCATAACGCATAACGCATAACGCATAACTTATTACTCATAACGCATAACGCATGGCGCATAACGCAAAATGCATAACGCATAACGCATAACTCATAACGCATAACGCATGGCGCATAACGCATAACGCATAACGCATAACGCATAACTCACACCGTATAACGCATAACGCATAACGCATAACGCATAACGCATAACGCATAAACCAATATCGTATAACGCATAACGCATAACTCAAACCGTATAACGCATAACGCATAACTCAAACCGTATAACGCATAACGCATAACGCATAACGCATAACGCATAACTCATAACGCATAACGCATGGCGCATAACGCAAAATGCATAACGCATAACGCATAACGCATAATGCATAACGCATAACGCATAACGCATAACGCATAACGCAAACGTATAACGCCCAACGCATAACGCATAACGAACAACGCATAACGCATAACGCATAACGCATAACACATAAAACATAACCCATAACGCATGGCGCATAACGCAAAATGCATAACGCATAAGGCATAACGCATAAAGCATAACGCATAACGCATAACGCATAACGCACAACGCATAACGCATAACGCATAACGCATAACGCATACCGCATAACTCATACCGTATAACGCATAACTCATAACGCATAACGCATAACGCATGGCGCATAACGTAAAATGCATAACTCATAACGCATAACGCATGGCGCATAACGCAAAATGCATAACGCATAACGCATAACGCATAAAGCATAACGCATAACGCATAACGCATAACGCATAACGCATAACGCATAAACCAATAACGTATAACGCATAACGCATAACTCAAACCGTATAACGCATAACGCATAACTCAAACCGTATAACGCATAACGCATAACGCATAACGCATAACGCATAACGCATAACTCATAACGCATAACGCATGGCGCATAACGCAAAATGCATAACACATAACGCATAACGCATAACGCATAACGCATAACGCATAACGCATAACGCATAACGCATAACGCATAACGCATAACGTATAACGCATAACACATAACTCAAACCGTATATCGCATAACGCATAACGCATAACTCATAACGCATAACGCATGGCGCATAACGCAAAATGCATAACGCATAACGCATAACGCATAACGCATAACGCATAACGCATAACTTATTACTCATAACGCATAACGCATGGCGCATAACGCAAAATGCATAACGCATAACGCATAACTCATAACGCATAACGCATGGCGCATAACGCATAACGCATAACGCATAACGCATAACTCACACCGTATAACGCATAACGCATAACGCATAACGCATAACGCATAACGCATAAACCAATATCGTATAACGCATAACGCATAACTCAAACCGTATAACGCATAACGCATAACTCAAACCGTATAACGCATAACGCATAACGCATAACGCATAACGCATAACTCATAACGCATAACGCATGGCGCATAACGCAAAATGCATAACGCATAACGCATAACGCATAATGCATAACGCATAACGCATAACGCATAACGCATAACGCAAAAGTATAACGCCCAACGCATAACGCATAACGAACAACGCATAACGCATAACGCATAACGCATAACACATAAAACATAACCCATAACGCATAACTCATAACGCATAACGCATGGCGCATAACGCAAAATGCATAACACATAACGCATAACGCATAACGCATAACGCATAACGCATAACGCATAACGCATAACTCATAACGCATAACGCATAACGCATAACGCATAACTTATTACTCATAACGCATAACGCATGGCGCATAACGCAAAATGCATAACGCATAACGCATAACTCATAACGCATAACGCATAACGCATAACGCATAAATTATAACTCATAACGCATAACGCATAACGCATAACGCATAACGCATAACGCATAACGCAAAACTCATAACGCATAACGCATGGCGCATAACGCATAACGCATAACGCATAACGCATAACTCACACCGTATAACGCATAACGCATAACGCATAACGCATAAACCAATATCGTATAACGCATAACGCATAACTCAAACCGTATAACGCATAACGCATAACTCAAACCGTATAACGCATAACGCATAACGCATAACGCATAACGCATAACTCATAACGCATAACGCATGGCGCATAACGCAAAATGCATAACGCATAACGCATAACGCATAATGCATAACGCATAACGCATAACGCATAACGCATAACGCAAACGTATAACGCCCAACGCATAACGCATAACGAACAACGCATAACGCATAACGCATAACGCATAACGCATAACACATAAAACATAACCCATAACGCATGGCGCATAACGCAAAATGCATAACGCATAAGGCATAACGCATAAAGCATAACGCATAACGCATAACGCATAACGCACAACGCATAACGCATAACGCATAACGCATAACGCATACCGCATAACTCATACCGTATAACGCATAACGCATAACGCATAACGCATAACGCATAACGCATAACGCATAACGCATAACGCATAACGCATAACACATAACGCATAACGCATAACGCATAACGCATAACGCATAACGCATAACGCATAACGCATAACGCATAATGCATAACGCATAACGCATAACGCATAACGCATAAACCAATAACGTATAACGCATAACGCATAACTCAAACTGTATAACGCATAACGCATAACTCAAACCGTATAACGCATAACGCATAATGCATAACGCATAACGCATAACGCATAACGCATAACTCATGACGCATAAACCAATAACGTATAACGCATAACGCATAACTCAAACTGTATAACGCATAACGCATAACGCATAACGCATAACGCATAACGCATAACGCATAACGCATAACTCATAACGCATAACGCATAACGCATAACGCAAACCTATAACGCAAACGTATAACGCACAACGCATAACGCATAACGCATAACCCATAACGCATAACGCATAACGCATAACGCATAACGCATGACGCATAACGCATAACGCATAACGCATAACGCATAACGCACAACGCAAACGTATAACGCAAACGTATAACGCAAACGTATAACGCAAACGTATAACGCACAACGGATCATGCATAACGCATAAAGCATAACGCATAACGCATAAACCAATAACGTATAACGCATAACGCATAACTCAAACCGTATAACCCATAACGCATAACTCAAACCGTATAACGCATAACGCATAACGCATAACGCATAACGCATAACTCATAACGCATAACGCATAACGCATAACGCATAACGCATAACGCATAACGCATAACGCATAACGCATATGCATATCGCATAACGCATAACGCATAACGCATAACGCATAACGCATAACGCATAACGCATAACGCATAACGCATAACGCATAACGCATAACGCATATGCATATCGCATAACGCATAACGCATAACGCATAACGCATAACGCATAACTCATACCGTATAACGCATAAAGCATAACGCATAACGCATAAAGCATAACGCATAACGCATAACGCATAACGCATAACGCATAACGCATAACGCATAACGCATAACGCATAACGCATAACGCATAACGCATAACGCATAACGCATAACGCTTAACGCATAACGCATAACGCATAACGCACAACGTATAACGCATAACGCATAACTCAAACCGTATAACGCATAACGCATAACGCATAACGCATAAAGCATAACGCATAACGCATAAAGTATAACGCATAACTCATACCGTATAACGCATAACGCATAACGCATAACGTATAACGCATAACGCATAACTTAAACCGTAGAACGCATAACGCATAACGCATAACGCATAACGCATAACGCATAACCCATGGCGCATAACGCAAAATGCATAACGCATAACGCATAACTCATAACGTATAACGCAAAACGCATAACGCATAAATTATAATTCATAACGCATAACGCATAACGCATAACGCATAACGCATAACGCATAACTCATAACGCATAACGCATGGCGCATAACGCATAACGCATAAGGCATAACTCATACCGTATAACGCATAACGCATAACGCATAACGCATAACGCATAAACCAATAACGTATAACGCATAACGCATAACTCAAAATGTATAACGCATAACGGATAACTCAAACCGTATAACGCATAACGCATAACGCATAACGCATAACGCATAACGCATAACGCATAACGCATAACGCATAACGCATAACGCATAACGCATAACGCATAACGTATAACGCATAACTCATACCGTATAACGCATAACGCATAACGCATAACGCATAACGCATAACGCATAACGCATAACGCATGGCGCATAACGCAAAATGCATAACGCATAACGCATAACTCATAACGCATAACGCATAACGCATAACGCATAAATTATAATTCATAACGCATAACGCATAACGCATAACGCATAACGCATAACGCATAACTCATAACGCATAACGCATGGCGCATAACGCATAACGCATAAGGCATAACTCATACCGTATAACGCATAACGCATAACGCATAACGCATAACGCATAAACCAATAACGTATAACGCATAACGCATAACTCAAAATGTATAACGCATAACGGATAACTCAAACCGTATAACGCAAAACGCATAACGCATAACGCATAACGCATAACGCATAACGCATAACTCATAACGCATAACGCATGGCGCATAACGCAAAATGCATAACGCATAACGCATAACGCATAATGCATAACGCATAACGCATAACGCATAACGCATAACGCAAACGTATAACGCCCAACGCATAACGCATAACGAACAACTCATAACGCATAACGCATAACGCATAACGCATAACGCATAAAACATAACCCATAACACATGGCGCATAACGCAAAATGCATAACGCATAACGCATAACGCATAAAGCATAACGCATAACGCATAACGCATAACGCATAACGCATAACGCATAACGCATAACGCATAACGCATAACGCATAACGCATAACGCATAACGCATAACGCATAACGCATAACGCATAACGCATAACGCATAACGCATAACGCATAACGCATAACGCATAACGCATAACGCATAACGCATAACGCATAACGCATAACGCATAACGCATAACGCATAACGCATAACGCATATCGCATAACGCATAACGCATAACGCATAACGCATAACGCATAACGCATAACGCATAACGCATAACGCATAACGTATAACGCATAACGCATAACTCAAACCGTATAACGCATAACGCATAACGCATAACGCATAACGCATAACGCATAACGCATAACGCATAACTCATACCGTATAACGCATAACGCATAACGCATAAAGCATAACGCATAACGAATAACGCATAACGCATAACGCATAACGCATAACGCATAACGCATAACGCATAACGTATAACGCGTAACGCATAACTCAAACCGTATAACGCATAACGCATAACGCATAACGCATAACGCATAACGCATAACCCATAACGCATAACGCATAACGCATAACGCATAACGCTTAACGCATAACGCATAACGCATAACGCATAACGCATTACGCATAACGTATAACGCATAACGCATATCTCAAACCGTATAACGCATAACGCATAACGCATAACGCATAACGCATAACGCATAACCCATAACGCATAACGCATAACGCATAACGCATAACGCATAACGCATAACGCATAACTCATACCGTATAACGCATAACGCATAACGCATAAAGCATAACGCATAACGCATAACGCATAACGCATAACGCATAACGCATAACGCATAACGCATAACGTATAACGCATAACGCATATCTCAAACCGTATAACGCATAACGCATAACGCATAACGCATAACGCATAACGCATAACGCATAACGCATAACCCATAACGCATAACGCATAACGCATAACGCATAACGCATAACGCATAACTCATACCGTATAACGCATAACGCATAACGCATAAAGCATAACGCATAACGCATAACGCATAACGCATAACGCATAACGCATAACGCATAACGCATAACGCATAACGCATAACGCATAACGCATAACGCATAACGTATAACGCATAACGCATAACTCAAACCGTATAACGCATAACGCATAACGCATAACGCATAACGCATAACGCATAACCCATAACGCATAACGCATAACGCATAACGCATAACGCATAACGCATAACGTATAACGCATAACGCATAACTCAAACCGTATAACGCATAACGCATAACGCATAACGCATAACGCATAACGCATAACCCATAACGCATAACGCATAACGCATAACGCAAAACGCATAACTCATAACGCATAACGCATGGCGCATAACGCAAAATGCATAACGCATAACGCATAACGCATAAAGCATAACGCATAACGCATAACGCATAACGCATAACGCATAACGCATAACGCATAACGCATAAAACATAACCCATAACGCATAACGCATAACGCATAACGCATAACTTATTACTCATAACGCATAACGCATGGCGCATAACGCAAAATGCATAACGCATAACGCATAACTCATAACGCATAACGCATAACGCATAACCCATAAATTATAACTCATAACGCATAACGCATAACGCATAACGCATAACGCATAACTCATAACGCATAACGCATAACGCATGGCGCATAACGTAAAATGCATAACTCATAACGCATAACGCATGGCGCATAACGCAAAATGCATAACGCATAACGCATAACGCATAAAGCATAACGCATAACGCATAACGCATAACGCATAACGCATAACGCATAACGCATAAACCAATAACGTATAACGCATAACGCATAACTCAAACCGTATAACGCATAACGCATAACTCAAACCGCATAACGCAAAATGCATAACGCATAACGCATAACGCATAACACATAAAACATAACCCATAACGCATGGCGCATAACGCAAAATGCATAACGCATAAGGCATAACGCATAAAGCATAACGCATAACGCATAACGCATAACGCACAACGCATAACGCATAACGCATAACGCATAACGCATACCGCATAACTCATACCGTATAACGCATAACGCATAACGCATAACGCATAACGCATAACGCATGGCGCATAACGCAAAATGCATAACGCATAACGCATAACGCATAACTCATAACGCATAACGCATAACGCATGGCGCATAACGTAAAATGCATAACTCATAACGCATAACGCATGGCGCATAACGCAAAATGCATAACGCATAACGCATAACGCATAAAGCATAACGCATAACGCATAACGCATAACGCATAACGCATAACGCATAACGCATAAACCAATAACGTATAACGCATAACGCATAACTCAAACCGTATAACGCATAACGCATAACTCAAACCGTATAACGCATAACGCATAACGCATAACGCATAACGCATAACGCATAACTCATAACGCATAACGCATGGCGCATAACGCAAAATGCATAACACATAACGCATAACGCATAACGCATAACGCATAACGCATAACGCATAACGCATAACGCATAACGCATAACGTATAACGCATAACGCATAACTCAAACCGTATATCGCATAACGCATAACGCATAACTCATAACGCATAACGCATGGCGCATAACGCAAAATGCATAACGCATAACGCATAACGCATAACGCATAACGCATAACGCATAACGCAAAAAGCATAACGCATAACGCATAACGCATAACGCATAACGCATAACTCATAACGCATAACGCATAACGCATAACGCATAACTTATTACTCATAACGCATAACGCATGGCGCATAACGCAAAATGCATAACGCATAACGCATAACTCATAACGCATAACGCATAACGCATAACGCATAAATTATAACTCATAACGCATAACGCATAACGCATAACGCATAACGCATAACGCATAACGCATAACTCATAACGCATAACGCATGGCGCATAACGCATAACGCATAACGCATAACGCATAACTCACACCGTATAACGCATAACGCATAACGCATAACGCATAACGCATAACGCATAAACCAATATCGTATAACGCATAACGCATAACTCAAACCGTATAACGCATAACGCATAACTCAAACCGTATAACGCATAACGCATAACGCATAACGCATAACGCATAACTCATAACGCATAACGCATGGCGCATAACGCAAAATGCATAACGCATAACGCATAACGCATAATGCATAACGCATAACGCATAACGCATAACGCATAACGCAAACGTATAACGCCCAACGCATAACGCATAACGAACAACGCATAACGCATAACGCATAACGCATAACACATAAAACATAACCCATAACGCATGGCGCATAACGCAAAATGCATAACGCATAAGGCATAACGCATAAAGCATAACGCATAACGCATAACGCATAACGCACAACGCATAACGCATAACGCATAACGCATAACGCATACCGCATAACTCATACCGTATAACGCATAACGCATAACGCATAACGCATAACGCATAACGCATAACGCATAACGCATAACGCATAACGCATAACGCATAACGCATAACGCATAACGCATAACGCATAACGCATAACGCATAACGCATAATGCATAACGCATAACGCATAACGCATAACGCATAACGCAAAACGCATAACGCATAACGCATAAACCAATAACGTATAACGCATAACGCATAACTCAAACTGTATAACGCATAACGCATAACTCAAACCGTATAACGCATAACGCATAATGCATAACGCATAACGCATAACGCATAACGCATAACTCATGACGCATAAACCAATAACGTATAACGCATAACGCATAACTCAAACTGTATAACGCATAACGCATAACGCATAACGCATAACGCATAACGCATAACGCATAACGCATAACTCATAACGCATAACGCATAACGCATAACGCAAACCTATAACGCAAACGTATAACGCACAACGCATAACGCATAACGCATAACCCATAACGCATAACGCATAACGCATAACGCATAACGCATAACGCATAACGCATAACGCATAACGCATAACGCATAACGCACAACGCAAACGTATAACGCAAACGTATAACGCAAACGTATAACGCAAACGTATAACGCACAACGGATCATGCATAACGCATAAAGCATAACGCATAACGCATAAACCAATAACGTATAACGCATAACGCATAACTCAAACCGTATAACCCATAACGCATAACTCAAACCGTATAACGCATAACGCATAACGCATAACGCATAACGCATAACTCATAACGCATAACGCATAACGCATAACGCATAACGCATAACGCATAACGCATAACGCATAACGCATATGCATATCGCATAACGCATAACGCATAACGCATAACGCATAACGCATAACGCATAACGCATAACGCATAACGCATAACGCATAACGCATAACGCATAACGCATATGCATATCGCATAACGCATAACGCATAACGCATAACGCATAACGCATAACTCATACCGTATAACGCATAAAGCATAACGCATAACGCATAAAGCATAACGCATAACGCATAACGCATAACGCATAACGCATAACGCATAACGCATAACGCATAACGCATAACGCATAACGCATAACGCATAACGCATAACGCATAACGCATAACGCATAACGCATAACGCTTAACGCATAACGCATAACGCATAACGCACAACGTATAACGCATAACGCATAACTCAAACCGTATAACGCATAACGCATAACGCAT
This sequence comes from Lasioglossum morio, assembly GCA_916610235.2. Lineage (NCBI taxonomy): Eukaryota > Metazoa > Arthropoda > Insecta > Hymenoptera > Halictidae > Lasioglossum > Lasioglossum morio. The sequence goes on from CAKAJA020000347.1 coordinate 3,706,504, forward strand.
AACGCATAAAGCATAACGCATAACGCATAAAGTATAACGCATAACTCATACCGTATAACGCATAACGCATAACGCATAACGTATAACGCATAACGCATAACTTAAACCGTAGAACGCATAACGCATAACGCATAACGCATAACGCATAACGCATAACCCATGGCGCATAACGCAAAATGCATAACGCATAACGCATAACTCATAACGCATAACGCAAAACGCATAACGCATAAATTATAATTCATAACGCATAACGCATAACGCATAACGCATAACGCATAACGCATAACTCATAACGCATAACGCATGGCGCATAACGCATAACGCATAAGGCATAACTCATACCGTATAACGCATAACGCATAACGCATAACGCATAACGCATAAACCAATAACGTATAACGCATAACGCATAACTCAAAATGTATAACGCATAACGGATAACTCAAACCGTATAACGCATAACGCATAACGCATAACGCATAACGCATAACGCATAACGCATAACGCATAACGCATAACGCATAACGCATAACGCATAACGCATAACGCATAACGTATAACGCATAACTCATACCGTATAACGCATAACGCATAACGCATAACGCATAACGCATAACGCATAACGCATGGCGCATAACGCAAAATGCATAACGCATAACGCATAACTCATAACGCATAACGCATAACGCATAACGCATAAATTATAATTCATAACGCATAACGCATAACGCATAACGCATAACGCATAACGCATAACTCATAACGCATAACGCATGGCGCATAACGCATAACGCATAAGGCATAACTCATACCGTATAACGCATAACGCATAACGCATAACGCATAAACCAATAACGTATAACGCATAACGCATAACTCAAAATGTATAACGCATAACGGATAACTCAAACCGTATAACGCAAAACGCATAACGCATAACGCATAACGCATAACGCATAACGCATAACTCATAACGCATAACGCATGGCGCATAACGCAAAATGCATATCGCATAACGCATAACGCATAATGCATAACGCATAACGCATAACGCATAACGCATAACGCAAACGTATAACGCCCAACGCATAACGCATAACGAACAACTCATAACGCATAACGCATAACGCATAACGCATAACGCATAAAACATAACCCATAACACATGGCGCATAACGCAAAATGCATAACGCATAACGCATAACGCATAAAGCATAACGCATAACGCATAACGCATAACGCATAACGCATAACGCATAACGCATAACGCATAACGCATAACGCATAACGCATAACGCATAACGCATAACGCATAACGCATAACGCATAACGCATAACGCATAACGCATAACGCATAACGCATAACGCATAACGCATAACGCATAACGCATAACGCATAACGCATAACGCATAACGCATATCGCATAACGCATAACGCATAACGCATAACGCATAACGCATAACGCATAACGCATAACGCATAACGCATAACGCATAACGTATAACGCATAACGCATAACTCAAACCGTATAACGCATAACGCATAACGCATAACGCATAACGCATAACGCATAACGCATAACGCATAACGCATAACGCATAACGCATAACTCATACCGTATAACGCATAACGCATAACGCATAAAGCATAACGCATAACGCATAACGCATAACGCATAACGCATAACGCATAACGCATAACGCATAACGCATAACGTATAACGCGTAACGCATAACTCAAACCGTATAACGCATAACGCATAACGCATAACGCATAACGCATAACCCATAACGCATAACGCATAACGCATAACGCTTAACGCATAACGCATAACGCATAACGCATAACGCATTACGCATAACGTATAACGCATAACGCATAACTCAAACCGTATAACGCATAACGCATAACGCATAACGCATAACGCATAACGCATAACGCATAACGCATAACCCATAACGCATAACGCATAACGCATAACGCATAACGCATAACGCATAACGCATAACTCATACCGTATAACGCATAACGCATAACGCATAAAGCATAACGCATAACGCATAACGCATAACGCATAACGCATAACGCATAACGCATAACGCATAACGCATAACGTATAACGCATAACGCATATCTCAAACCGTATAACGCATAACGCATAACGCATAACGCATAACGCATAACGCATAACGCATAACGCATAACGCATAACCCATAACGCATAACGCATAACGCATAACGCATAACGCATAACGCATAACGCATAACTCATACCGTATAACGCATAACGCATAACGCATAAAGCATAACGCATAACGCATAACGCATAACGCATAACGCATAACGCATAACGCATAACGCATAACGCATAACGCATAACGCATAACGCATAACGCATAACGCATAACGCATAACGCATAACGCATAACGTATAACGCATAACGCATAACTCAAACCGTATAACGCATAACGCATAACGCATAACGCATAACGCATAACCCATAACGCATAACGCATAACGCATAACGCATAACGCATAACGCATAACGCATAACGTATAACGCATAACGCATAACTCAAACCGTATAACGCATAACGCATAACGCATAACGCATAACGCATAACCCATAACGCATAACGCATAACGCATAACGCATAACGCAAAAAGCATAACGCATAACGCATAACGCATAACTCATAACGCATAACGCATGGCGCATAACGCAAAATGCATAACGCATAACGCATAACGCATAAAGCATAACGCATAACGCATAACGCATCACGCATAACGCATAACGCATAACGCATAACGCATAACGCATAACGCATAACGCATAACGCATAACTCATACCGTATAACGCATAACGCATAACGCATAACGCATAACGCATAAACCAATAACGTATAACGCATAACGCATAACTCAAACCGTATAACGCATAACGCATAACTCAAACCGTATAACGCATAACGCATAACGCATAACGCATAACGCATAACGCATAACGCATAACGCATAACTCATAACGCATAACGCATGGCGCATAACGCAAAATGCATAACGCATAACGCATAACGCATAACGCATAACGCATAACGCATAACGCATAACGCATAACGCATAACGCATAACGCATAACGCATAACGCATAACGCATAACGCATAACGCATAACGCATAACGCATAACGCATAACGCATAACGTATAACGCATAACGCATAACTCAAACCGTATAACGCATAACGCATAACGCATAACGCATAACGCATAACGCATAACGCATAACGCATAACGCATAACGCATAACGCATAACTCATACCGTATAACGCATAACGCATAACGCATAAAGCATAACGCATAACGCATAACGCATAACGCATAACGCATAACGCATAACGCATAACTCAAACCGTATAACGCATAACGCATAACGCATAACGCATAACGCATAACGCATAACCCATAACGCATAACGCATAACGCATAACGCATAACGCATAACTCATACCGTATAACGCATAACGCATAACGCATAAAGCATAACGCATAACGCATAACGCATAACGCATAACGCATAACGCATAACGCATAACGCATAACGCATAACGCATAACGCATAACGCATAACGTATAACGCATAACGCATAACTCAAACCGTATAACGCATAACGCATAACGCATAACGCAAAAAGCATAACGCATAACGCATAACGCATAACGCATAACTCATAACGCATAACGCATGGCGCATAACGCAAAATGCATAACGCATAACGCATAACGCATAAAGCATAACGCATAACGCATAACGCATAACGCATAACGCATAACGCATAACGCATAACGCATAACGAATAACGCATAACGCATAACGCAAAAAGCATAACGCATAACGCATAACGCATAACGCATAACTCATAACGCATAACGCATGGCGCATAACGCAAAATGCATAACGCATAACGCATAACGCATAAAGCATAACGCATAACGCATAACGCATAACGCATAACGCATAACGCATAACGCATAACGCATAACGAATAACGCATAAAACATAACCCATAACGCATAACGCATAACGCACAACGCATAACGCATAACGCATAACGCATAACGCATAACGCATAACGCATAACGCATAACTCATACCGTATAACGCATAACGCATAACGCATAAAGCATAACGCATAACGCATAACGCATAACGCATAACGCAAACGTATTACGCCCAACGCATAACGCACAACGCATAACGCATAACGCATAACGCATAACGCATAACGCATAAACCAATAACGTATAACGCATAACGCATAACTCAAACCGTATAACTCATAACGCATAACTCAAACCGTATAACGCATAACGCATAACGCATAACTCATAACGCATAACGCAAGGCGCATAACGCAAAATGCATAACGCATAACGCCTAACGCATAAGGGATCATGCATAACGCATAAAGCATAACGCATAACGCATAAAGCATAACGCATAACGCATAACGCATAACGCAAACGCATAACGCATAACGCATAACGCATAACGCAAACGTATAACGCCCAACGCATAACGCATAACGAACAAAGCATAACGCATAACGCATAACGCATAAAACATAACCCATAACGCATAACGCATAACGCATAACGCAAAACGCATAACGCATAACGCATAACGCATAACGCATAACGCATAACGCATAACTCATAACGCATAACGCATGGCGCATAACGCAAAATGCATAACGCATAACGCATAACGCATAAAGCATAACGCATAACGCATAACGCATAACGCATAACGCACAACGCATAACGCATAACGCATAACGCATAACGCATAACGCATAACGCATAACGCATAACGCATAACTCATACCGTATAACGCATAACGCATAACGCATAAAGCATAACGCATAACGCATAACGCAAACGTATTACGCCCAACGCATAACGCACAACGCATAACGCATAACGCATAACGCATAACGCATAAACCAATAACGTATAACGCATAACGCATAACTCAAACCGTATAACGCATAACGCATAACTCAAACCGTATAACGCATAACGCATAACGCATAACGCATAACGCATAACTCATAACGCATAACGCATGGCGCATAACGCAAAATGCATAACGCATAACGCATAACGCATAACGCAAACGTATAACTCATACCGTATAACGCATAACGCATAACGCATAAAGCATAACGTAAACGCATAACGCATAACGCATAACGCATAACGCATAACGCATAACGCATAACGCATAACGCTTAACGCATAACGCATAACGCATAAACCAATAACGTATAACGCATAACGCATAACTCAAACCGTATAACGCATAACGCATAACGCATAACGCATAACGCATAAACCAATAACGTATAACGCATAACGCATAACTCAAACCGTATAACGCATAACGCATAACTCAAACCGTATAACGCATAACGCATAACGCATAACGCATAACGCATAACGCATAACGCATAACTCATAACGCATAACGCATGGCGCATAACGCAAAATGCATAACGCATAACGCATAACGCATAATGCATAACGCATAACGCATAACGCATAACGCATAACGCAAACGTATAACGCCCAACGCATAACGCATAACGAACAACTCATAACGCATAACGCATAACGCATAACGCATAACGCATAACGCATAACGCATAACGCATAACGCATAACGCATAACGCATAACGCATAACGCATAACGCATAACGCATAACGCATAACGTATAACGCATAACGCATAACTCAAACCGTATAACGCATAACGCATAACGCATAACGCATAACGCATAACGCATAACGCATAACGCATAACGCATAACTCATACCGTATAACGCATAACGCATAACGCATAAAGCATAACGCATAACGCATAACGCATAACGCATAACGCATAACGCATAACGCATAACGCATAACGCATAACGTATAACGCATAACGCATAACTCAAACCGTATAACGCATAACGCATAACGCATAACGCATAACGCATAACGCATAACGCATAACCCATAACGCATAACGCATAACGCATAACGCATAACGCATAACGCATAACTCATACCGTATAACGCATAACGCATAACGCATAAAGCATAACGCATAACGCATAACGCATAACGCATAACGCATAACGCATAACGCATAACGCATAACGCATAACGTATAACGCATAACGCATAACTCAAACCGTATAACGCATAACGCATAACGCATAACGCATAACGCATAACGCATAACGCATAACCCATAACGCATAACGCATAACGCATAACGCATAACGCATAACGCATAACGCAAAAAGCATAACGCATAACGCATAACGCATAACGCATAACTCATAACGCATAACGCATGGCGCATAACGCAAAATGCATAACGCATAACGCATAACGCATAAAGCATAACGCATAACGCATAACGCATAACGCATAACGCATAACGCAAACGCATAACGCATAACGCATAACGCATAACGCAAACGTATAACGCCCAACGCATAACGCATAACGAACAAAGCATAACGCATAACGCATAACGCATAAAACATAACCCATAACGCATAACGCATAACGCATAACGCAAAACGCATAACGCATAACGCATAACGCATAAAGCATAACGCATAACGCATAACGCATAACGCATAACGCATAACGCATAACGCATAACGCAAACGTATTACGCCCAACGCATAACGCACAACGCATAACGCATAACGCATAACGCATAACGCATAACGCATAACGCATAAACCAATAACGTATAACGCATAACGCATAACTCAAACCGTATAACGCATAACGCATAACTCAAACCGTATAACGCATAACGCATAACGCATAACGCATAACGCATAACTCATAAACGCATAACGCATGGCGCATAACGCAAAATGCATAACGCATAACGCCTAACGCATAACGGATCACGCATAACGGATCACGCATAACGCATAACGCCTAACGCATAAGGGATCATGCATAACGCATAAAGCATAACGCATAACGCATAAAGCATAACGCATAACGCATAACGCATAACGCAAACGCATAACGCATAACGCATAACGCAAACGTATAACGCCCAACGCATAACGCATAACGAACAAAGCATAACGCATAACGTATAACGCATAACGCATAACGCATAAAACATAACCCATAACGCATAACGCATAACGCATAACGCAAAACGCATAACGCATAACGCATAACGCATAACGCATAACTCATAACGCATAACGCATGGCGCATAACGCAAAATGCATAACGCATAACGCATAACGCATAAAGCATAACGCATAACGCATAACGCATAACGCATAACGCATAACGCATAACGCATAACGCATAACGCATAACGCATAACTCATACCGTATAACGCATAACGCATAACGCATAAAGCATAACGCATAACGCATAACGCATAACGCAAACGTATTACGCCCAACGCATAACGCACAACGCATAACGCATAACGCATAACGCATAACGCATAACGCATAACGCATAAACCAATAACGTATAACGCATAACGCATAACTCAAACCGTATAACGCATAACGCATAACTCAAACCGTATAACGCATAACGCATAACGCATAACGCATAACGCATAACTCATAACGCATAACGCATGGCGCATAACGCAAAATGCATAACGCATAACGCCTAACGCATAACGGATCACGCATAACGGATCACGCATAACGCATAACGCCTAACGCATAAGGGATCATGCATAACGCATAAAGCATAACGCATAACGCATAACGCAAACGTATTACGCCCAACGCATAACGCATAACGCATAACGCATAACGCATAACGCATAACGCATAACGCATAACGCATAACGCATAACGCATAACGCATAACGCATAACGCATAACGCATAACGCATAACGCATAACGCAAAACGCATAACGCATAACGCATAACGCATAAACCAATAACGTATAACGCATAACGTATATCTCAAACCGTATAACGCATAACGCATAACTCAAACCGTATAACGCATAACGCATAACGCATAACGCATAACGCATAACGCATAACGCATAACGCATAACGCATAACGCATAACGCATAACGTATAACGCATAACGCATAACTCAAACCGTATAACGCATAACGCATAACGCATAACGCATAACGCATAACGCATAACCCATAACGCATAACGCATAACGCATAACGCATAACCCATAACTCATACCGTATAACGCATAACGCATAACGCATAAAGCATAACGCATAACGCATAACGCATAACGCATAACGCATAACGCATAACGCATAACGCATAACGCATAACGCATAACGCATAACGCATAACGCATAACGTATAACGCATAACGCATAACTCAAACCGTATAACGCATAACGCATAACGCATAACGCATAACTCATAACGCATAACCCATAACGCATAACGCATAACGCATAACGCATAACGCATAACGCATAACGCAAAAAGCATAACGCATAACGCATAACGCATAACTCATAACGCATAACGCATGGCGCATAACGCAAAATGCATAACGCATAACGCATAACGCATAACGCATAAAGCATAACGCATAACGCATAACGCATAACGCATAACGCATAACGCATAACGCATAACGCATAACGCATAACGCATAACGCATAACGCATAACGCATAACGCATAACGCATAACGCATAACGCACAACGCATAACGCATAACGCATAACGCATAACGCATAACGCATAACGCATAACGCATAACGCATAACGCATAACGCATAACGCATAACGCATAACGCATAACGCATAACGCATAACGCATAACGCATAACGCATAACGCATAACGCATAACGTATAACGCATAACGCATAACTCAAACCGTATAACGCATAACGCATAACGCATAACCCATAACGCATAACGCATAACGCATAACGCATAACGCATAACGCATAAAGCATAACGCATAACGCATAACGCATGGCGCATAACGCAAAATGCATAACGCATAACGCATAACGCATAAAGCATAACGCATAACGCATAACGCATAACGCATAACGCATAACGCATAACGCATAACGCATAACGCATAACGCATAACGAATAACGCATAAAACATAACCCATAACGCATAACGCATAACGCACAACGCATAACGCATAACGCATAACGCATAACGCATAACGCATAACGCATAACGCATAACGCATAACTCATACCGTATAACGCATAACGCATAACGCATAAAGCATAACGCATAACGCATAACGCATAACGCATAACGCATAACGCATAACGCATAACGCAAACGTATTACGCCCAACGCATAACGCACAACGCATAACGCATAACGCATAACGCATAACGCATAAACCAATAACGTATAACGCATAACGCCTAACTCAAACCGTATAACGCATAACGCATAACTCAAACCGTATAACGCATAACGCATAACGCATAACGCATAACGCATAACTCATAAACGCATAACGCATGGCGCATAACGCAAAATGCATAACGCATAACGCCTAACGCATAACGGATCACGCATAACGGATCACGCATAACGCATAACGCCTAACGCATAAGGGATCATGCATAACGCATAAAGCATAACGCATAACGCATAAAGCATAACGCATAACGCATAACGCATAACGCAAACGCATAACGCATAACGCATAACGCATAACGCAAACGTATAACGCCCAACGCATAACGCATAACGAACAAAGCATAACGCATAACGTATAACGCATAACGCATAACGCATAAAACATAACCCATAACGCATAACGCATAACGCATAACGCAAAACGCATAACGCATAACGCATAACGCATAAAGCATAACGCATAACTCATAACGCATAACGCATGGCGCATAACGCAAAATGCATAACGCATAACGCATAACGCATAAAGCATAACGCATAACACATAACGCATAACGCATAACGCATAACGCATAACGCATAACGCATAACTCATACCGTATAACGCATAACGCATAACGCATAAAGCATAACGCATAACGCATAACGCATAACTCATAACGCATAACGCATGGCGCATAACGCAAAATGCATAACGCATAACGCCTAACGCATAACGGATCACGCATAACGGATCACGCATAACGCATAACGCCTAACGCATAAGGGATCATGCATAACGCATAAAGCATAACGCATAACGCATAACGCAAAGGTATTACGCCCAACGCATAACGCATAACGCATAACGCATAACGCACAACGCATAACGCATAACGCATAACGCATAACGCATAACGCATAACGCATAACGCATAACGCATAACGCATAACGCATAACGCATAACGCATAACGCAAAACGCATAACGCATAACGCATAACGCATAACGCATAAACCAATAACGTGTAACGCATAACGTATATCTCAAACCGTATAACGCATAACGCATAACTCAAACCGTATAACGCATAACGCATAACGCATAACGCATAACTCATAACGCATAACGCATGGCGCATAACGCAAAATGCATAACGCATAACGCATAACGCATAAAGCATAACGCATAACGCATAACGCATAACGCATAACGCAAACGTATAACGCCCAACGCATAACGCATAACGAACAACGCAAAACGTATAACGCATAGCGCATAACGCATAACGCATAACGCATAAAACATAACCCATAACGCATAACGCATAACGCATAACGCATAACGCATAACGCAAAACGCATAACGCATAACGCATAACGCATAACGCATAACTCATACCGTATAACGCATAACGCATAACGCATAAAGCATAACGCATAACGCATAACGCATAAAGCATAACGCATAACGCAAACGTATTACGCCCAACGCATAACGCATAACGCATAACGCATAACGCATAACGCATAACGCATAACGCATAACGCATGACGCATAACGCATAACGCATAACGCATAACGCATAACTCATAACGCATAACGCATGGCGCATAACGTAAAAAGCATAACGCATAACGCATAACGCATAACGCATAAAGCATGACGCATAACGCATAACGCATAACGCATAACGCAAACGTATAACGCCCAACGCATAACGAATAACGAACAACGCATAACGCACAACGCATAACGCATAACGCATAACGCATAATACATAACCCATAACGCATAACGCATAACGCATAACGCAAAACGCATAACGCATAACGCATAACGCAAAACGCATAACGCATAACGCATAACGCATAAACCAATAACGTATAACGCATAACGCATAACTCAAACCGTATAACGCATAACGCATAACTCAAACCGTATAACGCATAACGCATAACGCATAACGCATAACGCATAACGCATAACGCATAACGCATAACGCATAACGCAAAATGCATAACACATAACGCATAACGCATAACGCTTAACGCATAACGCATAACGCATAAACCAATAACGCCCAACGCATAACGCATAACTCAAACCGTATAACGCATAACGCATATCGCATAACGCATAACGCATAACTCATAACGCATAACGCATGGCGCATAACGCAAAATGCATAACGCATAACGCATAACGCATAAACCAATAACGTATAACGCATAACGCATAACTCAAACCGTATAACGCATAACGCATTACGCATAACGCATAACTCATAACGCATAACGCATGGCGCATAACGCAAAATGCATTACGCATAACGCATAACGCATAAAGCATAACGCATAACGCATAACGCATAACGCATAACGCATAACGCATAACGCATAACGCATAACGCATAACGCATAACGCATAACGCATAAAACATAACGCATAACGCATAACGCATAACGCATAAACCAATAACGTATAACGCATAACGCATAACTCAAACCGTATAACGCATAACGCATAACGCATAACGCATAACGCATAACTCATAACGCATAACGCATGGCGCATAACGCAAAATGCATAACGCATAACGCATAACGCATAACGCATAACGCATAAAGCATAACGCATAACGCATAACGCATAACGCATAACGCATAACTTATAACTCATAACGCATAACGCATGGCGCATAACGCAAAATGCATAACGCAATAACTCATAACGCATAAATCATAACGCATAACGCAAAATGCATAACGCATAACGCATAACGCATAACCCATAACCCATAACGCATAACGCATAACGCATAACGCACAACGCACAACGCACAACACAGAACGCATAACGCATAACGCATAACGCATAACGCATAACGCATAACGCATAACGCATAACTCATACCGTATAACGCATAACGCATAACGCATAAAGCATAACGCATAACGCATAACGCATAACGCATAACGCGTAACGCGTAACGCATAACGCATAACGCATAACGCATAACGCATAACGCAAAACGTATAACGCATAACGCATAACGCATAACGCATAACTCATAACGCATAACGCATGGCGCATAACGCAAAATGCATAACGCATAACGCATAACGCATAACGCAAACGTATAACGCCTAACGCATAACGCATAACGAACAACGCATAACGCATAACGCATAACGCATAACGCATAACTCATAACGCCCAACGCATAACGCATAACGCATAACGCATAACGCATAACGCATAACGCATAACGCATAACGCATAACGCATAACGCATAACGCATAACGCATAAACCAATAACGTATAACGCATAACTCAAACCGTATAATGCATAACGCATAACTCAAACCGTATAACGCATAACGCATAACGCATAACGCATAACGCATAACTCATAACGCATAACGCATAACGCATAACGCATAACGCATAACGCATAACGCATAACGCATAACGCATAACGCATAACGCATAACGCATAACGCATAACGCATAACGCATAACGCATAACGCATAACGCATAACGCATAACGCATAAAACAATAACGTATAACGCATAACGCATAACTCAAACCGTATAACGCATAACGCATATCGCATATCGCATAACGCATAACGCATAACGCATAACTCATAACGCATAACGCATGGCGCATAACGCAAAATGCATAACGCATAACGCATAACGCATAACGCATAAAGCATATGCATATCGCATAACGCATAACGCATAACGCATAACGCATAACGCATAACGCATAACGCATAACTCATAACGCATAACGCATAACGCATAACGCATAACGCATAACGCATAACGCATAACGCATAAAACATAACCCATAACGCATAACGCATAACGCATAACGCAAAACGCATAACGCATATCGCATAAAGCATAACGCATAACGCATAAAGCATAACGCATAACGCATAACGCATAACGCATAACGCATAACGCCTAACGCATAACGGATCATGCATAACGCATAAAGCATAACGCATAACTCATACCGTATAACGCATAACGCATAACGCATAACGCAAACGTATAACGCCCAACGCATAACGCATAACGAACAACGCATAACGCACAACGCATAACGCATAACGCATAACGCATAACGCATAACGCATAAAACATAACCCATAACGCATAACACATAACGCATAACGCAAAACGCATAACGCATAACGCATAAAGCATAACGCATAACGCATAAAGCATAACGCACAACGCACAACGCACAACACAGAACGCATAACGCATGGCGCATAACGCAAAATGCATAACGCAAACGCATAACGCATAAAGCATAACGCATAACGCATAACGCACAACGCATAACGCATAACGCATAACGCATAACGCATAACTCATACCGTATAACGCATAACGCATAACGCATAAAGCATAACGCATAACGCATAACGCATAACGCATAACGCACAACGCATAACGCATAACGCATAACGCATAACGCATAACGCATAACGCATAACGCATAACGCATAACGCATAACTCATAACGCATAACGCATGGCGCATAACGCAAAATGCATAACGCATAACGCATAACGCATAACGCATAGCGCATAACGCATAACGCATAACGCATAACGCATAACGCAAACGTATAACGCCCAACGCATAACGCATAACGAACAACGCATAACGCATAACGCATAACGCATAACGCATAACTCATAACGCATAACGCATGGCGCATAACGCAAAATGCATAACGCATAACGCATAACGCATAACGCATAGCGCATAACGCATAACGCATAACGCATAACGCATAACGCAAACGTATAACGCCCAACGCATAACGCATAACGAACAACACATAACGCATAACGCATAACGCATAACGCATAACGCATAACGCATAAAACATAACCCATAACGCATGGCGCATAACGCATAACGCATAACGCATAACTCATAACGCATAACGCATACCGCATAACGCATAACGGATAACGCATAACGCATAACTCATAACGCATAATGCATGGCGCATAACGTAAAATGCATAACGCATAACGCATAACGCATAACGCATAACGCATAACGCATAACGCATAACGCATAACGCATAACGCATAACGCATAACGCATAACGCATAACGCATAACGCAAAACGCATAACGTATAACGCATAACGCATAACGCATAAACCAATAACGTATAACGCATAACGTATATCTCAAACCGTATAACGCATAACGCATAACTCAAACCGTATAACGCATAACGCATAACGCATAACGCATAACGCATAACTCATAACGCATAACGCATGGCGCATAACGCAAAATGCATAACGCATAACGCATAACGCATAAAGCATAACGCATAACGCATAACGCATAACGCATAACGCAAACGTATAACGCCCAACGCATAACGCATAACGAACAACGCAAAACGTATAACGCATAGCGCATAACGCATAACGCATAACGCATAAAACATAACCCATAACGCATAACGCATAACGCATAACGCATAACGCATAACGCAAAACGCATAACGCATAACGCATAACGCATAACGCATAACTCATACCGTATAACGCATAACGCATAACGCATAAAGCATAACGCATAACGCATAACGCATAACGCATAACGCATAACGCAAACGTATTACGCCCAACGCATAACGCATAACGCATAACGCATAACGCATAACGCATAACGCATAACGCATGACGCATAACGCATAACGCATAACGCATAACGCATAACTCATAACGCATTACGCATGGCGCATAACGTAAAATGCATAACGCATAACGCATAACGCATAACGCATAAAGCATGACGCATAACGCATAACGCATAACGCATAACGCAAACGTATAACGCCCAACGCATAACGAGTAACGAACAACGCATAACGCACAACGCATAACGCATAACGCATAACGCATAATACATAACCCATAACGCATAACGCATAACGCATAACGCAAAACGCATAACGCATAACGCATAACGCAAAACGCATAACGCATAACGCATAAACCAATAACGTATAACGCATAACGCATAACTCAAACCGTATAACGCATAACGCATAACTCAAACCGTATAACGCATAACGCATAACGCATAACGCATAACGCATAACGCATAACGCATAACGCATAACGCATAACGCAAAATGCATAACGCATAACGCAAAATGCATAACGCATAACGCATAACGCATAAACCAATAACGTATAACGCATAACGCATAACTCAAACCGTATAACGCATAACGCATAACTCAAACCGTATAACGCATAACGCATTACGCATAACGCATAACTCATAACGCATAACGCATGGCGCATAACGCAAAATGCATTACGCATAACGCATAACGCATAAAGCATAACGCATAACGCATAACGCATAACGCATAACGCATAACGCATAACGCATAACGCATAACGCATAACGCATAAAACATAACGCATAACGCATAACGCATAAACCAATAACGTATAACGCATAACGCATAACTCAAACCGTATAACGCATAACGCATAACGCATAACGCATAACGCATAACTCATAACGCATAACGCATGGCGCATAACGCAAAATGCATAACGCATAACGCATAACGCATAACGCATAACGCATAACGCATAACGCATAACGCATAACGCATAACGCATAACGCATAACTTATAACTCATAACGCATAACGCATGGCGCATAACGCAAAATGCATAACGCAATAACTCATAACGCATAAATCATAACGCATAACGCAAAATGCATAACGCATAACGCATAACGCATAACCCATAACCCATAACGCATAACGCATAACGCATAACGCACAACGCACAACGCACAACACAGAACGCATAACGCATAACGCATAACGCATAACGCATAACGCATAACGCATAACGCATAACGCATAACTCATACCGTATAACGCATAACGCATAACGCATAAAGCATAACGCATAACGCATAACGCATAACGCGTAACGCGTAACGCATAACGCATAACGCATAACGCATAACGCATAACGCAAAACGTATAACGCATAACGCATAACGCATAACGCATAACTCATAACGCATAACGCATGGCGCATAACGCAAAATGCATAACGCATAACGCATAACGCATAACGCAAACGTATAACGCCTAACGCATAACGCATAACGAACAACGCATAACGCATAACGCATAACGCATAACGCATAACTCATAACGCCCAACGCATAACGCATAACGCATAACGCATAACGCATAACGCATAACGCATAACGCATAACGCATAACGCATAACGCATAAACCAATAACGTATAACGCATAACTCAAACCGTATAATGCATAACGCATAACTCAAACCGTATAACGCATAACGCATAACGCATAACGCATAACGCATAACTCATAACGCATAACGCATAACGCATAACGCATAACGCATAACGCATAACGCATAACGCATAACGCATAACGCATAACGCATAACGCATAACGCATAACGCATAAAACAATAACGTATAACGCATAACGCATAACTCAAACCGTATAACGCATAACGCATAACGCATATCGCATAACGCATAACGCATAACGCATAACTCATAACGCATAACGCATGGCGCATAACGCAAAATGCATAACGCATAACGCATAACGCATAACGCATAACGCATAACGCATAACGCAAACGTATAACGCCCAACGCATAACGCATAACGAACAACGCATAACGCATAACGCATAACGCATAACGCATAAAACATAACCCATAACGCATGGCGCATAACGCAAAATGCATAACGCAAACGCATAACGCATAAAGCATAACGCATAACGCATAACGCACAACGCATAACGCATAACGCATAACGCATAACGCATAACTCATACCGTATAACGCATAACGCATAACGCATAAAGCATAACGCATAACGCATAACGCATAACGCATAACGCATAACGCATAACGCATAACGCATAACGCATAACGCATAACGCATAACGCATAACGCATAACGCATAACTCATAACGCATAACGCATGGCGCATAACTCAAAATGCATAACGCATAACGCATAACGCATAACGCATAGCGCATAACGCATAACGCATAACGCATAACGCATAACGCAAACGTATAACGCCCAACGCATAACGCATAACGAACAACGCATAACGCATAACGCATAACGCATAACGCATAACTCATAACGCATAACGCATGGCGCATAACGCAAAATGCATAACGCATAACGCATAACGCATAAAGCATAGCGCATAACGCAAACGTATAACGCCCAACGCATAACGCATAACGAACAACACATAACGCATAACGCATAACGCATAACGCATAACGCATAAAACATAACCCATAACGCATGGCGCATAACGCATAACGCATAACGCATAACTCATAACGCATAACGCATACCGCATAACGCATAACGGATAACGCATAACGCATAACTCATAACGCATAACGCATGGCGCATAACGTAAAATGCATAACGCATAACGCATAACGCATAACGCATAAAGCATAACGCATAACGCATAACGCATAACGCAAACGTATAACGCCCAACGCATAACGCATAACGAACAACGCATAACGCACAACGCATAACGCATAACGCATAACGCATAATACATAACCCATAACGCATAACGCATAACGCAAAACGCATAACGCATAACGCATAACGCATAACGCATAACTCATAACGCATAACGCATGGCGCATAACGCAAAATGCATAACGCATAACGCATAACGCACAAAGCATAACGCATAACGCATAACGCATAACGCATAACGCATAACGCATAACGCATAACGCATAAAACATAACCCATAACGCATAACGCATAACGCACAACGCATAACTTATTACTCATAACGCATAACGCATGGCGCATAACGCAAAATGCATAACGCATAACGCATAACTCATAACGCATAACGCATAACGCATAACCCATAAATTATAACTCATAACGCATAACGCATAACGCATAACGCATAACGCATAACTCATAACGCATAACGCATAACGCATAACTCATACCGTATAACGCATAACGCATAACGCATAACGCATAACGCATAACGCATAACGCATAAACCAATAACGTATAACGCATAACGCATAACTCAAACCGTATAACGCATAACGCATAACTCAAACCGTATAACGCATAACGCATAACGCATAACGCATAACTCATAACGCATAACGCATGGCGCATAACGCAAAATGCATAACGCATAACGCATAACGCATAACGCATAACGCGTAACGCATAACGCATAACGCATAACGCAAACGTATAACGCCCAACGCATAACGCATAACGAACAACGCATAACGCATAACGCATAACGCATAACGCATAAAACATAACCCATAACGCATGGCGCATAACGCAAAATGCATAACGCATAACGCATAACGCATAAAGCATAACGCATAACGCATAACGCATAACGCATAACGCACAACGCATAACGCATAACGCATAACGCATAACGCATAACTCATACCGTATAATGCATAACGCATAACGCATAAAGCATAACGCATAACGCATAACGCATAACGCATAACGCATAACGCATAACGCATAACGCATAACGCATAACGCATAACGCATAACGCATAACGCATAACGCATAACGCATAACGCATAACGCATAACGCATAACGCATAACGCATAACGCATAACGCATAACGCATAACGCATAACGCAAACGTATAACGCCCAACGCATAACGCATAACGAACAACGCATAACGCAAAATGCATAACGCATAACGCATAACGCATAACGCATAACGCATAGCGCATAACGCATAACGCATAACGCATAACGCATAACGCATAACGCAAACGTATAACGCCCAACGCATAACGCATAACGCATAACGCATAACGCATAACGCATAACGCATAACGCATAACGCATAACGCATAAAACATAACCCATAACGCATAACGCACAACGCACAATGCATAACTTATTACTCATAACGCATAACGCATGGCGCATAACGCAAAATGCATAACGCATAACGCATAACGCATAACGCATAACTCATACCGTATAACGCATAACGCATAACGCATAACGCATAACGCATAACGCATAACGCATAACGCATAAACCAATAACGTATAACGCATAACGCATAACTCAAACCGTATAACGCATAACGCATAACTCAAACCGTATAACGCATAACGCATAACGCATAACGCATAACTCATAACGCATAACGCATGGCGCATAACGCAAAATGCATAACGCATAACGCATAACGCATAACGCATAACGCATAACGCATAACGCATAACGCATAACGCAAACGTATAACGCCCAACGCATAACGCATAACGAACAACGCATAACGCATAACGCATAACGCATAACGCATAAAACATAACCCATAACGCATGGCGCATAACGCAAAATGCATAACGCATAACGCATAACGCATAAAGCATAACGCATAACGCATAACGCATAACGCATAACGCATAACGCACAACGCATAACGCATAACGCATAACGCATAACGCATAACTCATACCGTATAATGCATAACGCATAACGCATAAAGCATAACGCATAACGCATAACGCATAACGCATAACGCATAACGCATAACGCATAACGCATAACGCATAACGCATAACGCATAACGCATAACGCATAACGCATAACGCATAACGCATAACGCATAACGCATAACGCATAACGCATAACGCAAACGTATAACGCCCAACGCATAACGCATAACGAACAACGCATAACGCAAAATGCATAACGCATAACGCATAACGCATAACGCATAACGCATAGCGCATAACGCATAACGCATAACGCATATCGCATAACGCATAACGCAAACGTATAACGCCCAACGCATAACGCATAACGCATAACGCATAACGCATAACGCATAACGCATAACGCATAACGCATAACGCATAACGCATAAAACATAACCCATAACGCATAACGCACAACGCACAATGCATAACTTATTACTCATAACGCATAACGCATGGCGCATAACGCAAAATGCATAACGCATAACGCATAACTCATAACGCATAACGCATAACGCATAACCCATAAATTATAACTCATAACGCATAACGCATAACGCATAACGCATAACGCATAACTCATAACGCATAACGCATGGCGCATAACGCATAACGCATAACGCATAACTCATACCGTATAACGCATAACGCATAACGCATAACGCATAACGCATAACGCATAAACCAATAACGTATAACGCATAACGCATAACTCAAACCGTATAACGCATAACGCATAACTCAAACCGTATAACGCATAACGCATAACGCATAACGCATAACTCATAACGCATAACGCATAATTCAAACGTATAACGCCCAACGCATAACGCATAACGAACAACGCATAACGCATAACGCATAACGCATAACGCATAAAACATAACCCATAACGCATGGCGCATAACGCAAAATGCATAACGCATAACGCATAACGCATAACGCATAACGCATAACGCATAACTCATACCGTATAACGCATAACGCATAACACATAAAGCATAACGCATAACGCATAACGCATAACGCATAACGCATAACGCATAACGCATAACGCATAACGCATAACGCATAACGCATAACGCATAACGCATAACGCATAACGCATAACGCATAACGCATAACGCATAACGCATAACTCATAACGCATAACGCATGGCGCATAACGCAAAATGCATAACGCATAACGCATAACGCATAACGCATAGCGCATAACGCATAACGCATAACGCATAACGCATAACGCAAACGTATAACGCCCAACGCATAACGCATAACGAACAACGCATAACGCATAACGCATAACGCATAACGCATAAAACATAACCCATAACGCATGGCGCATAACGCATAACGCATAACGCATAACTCATAACGCATAACGCATGGCGCATAACGCATAACGCATAACGCATAACGCATAACTCATACCGTATAACGCATAACGCATAACGCATAACGCATAACGCATAACGCATAACTCAAACCGTATAACGCATAACGCACAACGCATAACGCAAACGTATAACGCCCAACGCATAACGCATAACGAACAACGCATAACGCACAACGCATAACGCATAACGCATGACGCATAATGCATAAAACATAACCCATAACGCATAACACATAACGCATAACGCAAAACGCATAACGCATAACGCATAAAGCCTAACGCATAACGCATAAAGCATAACGCACAACGCACAACGCACAACACAGAACGCATAACGCATAACGCACAACGCATAACGCATAACGCATAACGCATAACGCATAACTCATAACTCATACCGTATAACGCATAACGCATAACGCATAACGCATAACGCATAACGCATAACGCATAACGCATAACGCATAAAGCATAACGCATAACGCATAACGCATAACGCATAACGCATAACGCATAACGCATAACGCATAACGCATAACGCATAACGCATAACGCATAACGCATAACGCATAACGCATAACGCATAACGCATAACGCATAACGCATAACGCATAACGCATAACGCATAACGCATAACGCATAACACATAACGCATAACGCATAACGCATAACGCATAACGCATAACGCATAACGCATAACGCATAACGCATAACGTATAACGCATAACGCATAACTCAAACCGTATAACGCATAACGCATAACGCATAACGCATAACGCATAACGCATAACGCATAACCCATAACGCATAACGCATAACGCATAACGCATAACGCATAACGCATAACGCATAAGGCAAAAAGCATAACGCATAACGCATAACGCATAACGCATAACTCATAACGCATAACGCATGGCGCATAACGCAAAATGCATAACGCATAACGCATAACGCATAAAGCATAACCCATAACGCATAACGCATAACGCATAACGCATAACTTATTACTCATAACGCATAACGCATGGCGCATAACGCAAAATGCATAACGCATAACGCATAACTCATAACGCATAACGCATAACGCATAACGCATAAATTATAACTCATAACGCATAACGCATAACGCATAACGCATAATGCATAACGCATAACTCATAACGCATAACGCATGGCGCATAACGCATAACGCATAACGCATAACGCATAACTCATACCGTATAACGCATAACGCATAACGCATAACGCATAACGCATAACGCATAACTCAAACCGTATAACGCATAACGCACAACGCATAACGCAAACGTATAACGCCCAACGCATAACGCATAACGAACAACGCATAACGCACAACGCATAACGCATAACGCATAACGCATAACGCATAAAGCCTAACGCATAACGCATAAAGCATAACGCACAACGCACAACGCACAACACAGAACGCATAACACATAACGCACAACGCATAACGCATAACGCATAACGCATAACGCATAACTCATACCGTATAACGCATAACGCATAACGCATAAAGCATAACGCATAACGCATAACGCAAACGTATTACGCCCAACGCATTACGCATAACGCATAACGCATAACGCATAACGCATACCGCATAACGCATAACGGATAACGCATAACGCATAACTCATAACGCATAACGCATGGCGCATAACGTAAAATGCATAACGCATAACGCATAACGCATAACGCATAAAGCATAACGCATAACGCATACCGCATAACGCAAACGTATAACGCCCAACGCATAACGCATAACGAACAACGCATAACGCACAACGCATAACGCATAACGCATAACGCATAATACATAACCCATAACGCATAACGCATAACGCAAAACGCATAACGCATAACGCATAACGCATAACGCATAACTCAAACCGTATAACGCATAACGCATAACTCAAACCGTATAACTCATAACGCATAACGCATAACGCATAACGCATAACGCATAACTCATAACGCATAACGCATAACGCATAACGCAAACGTATAACGCCGAACGCATAACGCATAACGAACAACGCATACCGCATAACGCATAACGCATAACGCATAAAACATAACCCATAACGCATGGCGCATAACGCAAAATGCATAACGCATAACGCATAACGCATAAAGCATAACGCATAACGCATAACGCATAACGCATAACGCATAACGCACAACGCATAACGCATAACGCATAACGCATAACGCATAACTCATACCGTATAACGCATAACGCATAACGCATAAAGCATAACGCATAACGCATAACGCATAACGCATAACGCATAACGCATAACGCATAACGCATAACGCATAACGCATAACGCATAACGCATAACGCATAACGCATAACGCATAACGCATAACGCATAACGCATAACGCATAACGCATAACGCATAACGCATAACGCATAACCCATAACGCATAACGCATAACGCATAACGCATAACGCATAACGCATAACGCATAACGCATAACGCATAACGCATAACGTATAACGCATAACGCATAACTCAAACCGTATAACGCATAACGCATAACGCATAACGCATAACGCATAACGCATAACGCATAACGCATAACGCATAATTCATAACGCACAACGCATAACGCATAACGCATAACGCATAACGCATAACTCATACCGTATAATGCATAACGCATAACGCATAAAGCATAACGCATAACGCATAACGCATAACGCATAACGCATAACGCATAACGCATAACGCATAACGCATAACGCATAACGCATAACGCATAACGCATAACGCATAACGCATAACGCATAACGCATAACGCATAACGCATAACGCAAACGTATAACGCCCAACGCATAACGCATAACGAACAACGCATAACGCAAAATGCATAACGCATAACGCATAACGCATAACGCATAGCGCATAACGCATAACGCATAACGCATAACGCATAACGCAAACGTATAACGCCCAACGCATAACGCATAACGAACAACGCATAACGCATAACGCATAACGCATAACGCATAACGCATAACGCATAACGCATAACGCATAAAACATAACCCATAACGCATAACGCACAACGCACAATGCATAACTTATTACTCATAACGCATAACGCATGGCGCATAACGCAAAATGCATAACGCATAACGCATAACTCATAACGCATAACGCATAACGCATAACCCATAAATTATAACTCATAACGCATAACGCATAACGCATAACGCATAACGCATAACTCATAACGCATAACGCATGGCGCATAACGCATAACGCATAACGCATAACTCATACCGTATAACGCATAACGCATAACGCACAACGCACAACGCACAACACAGAACGCATAACGCATAACGCACAACGCATAACGCATAACGCATAACGCATAACGCATAACTCATAACTCATACCGTATAACGCATAACGCATAACGCATAACGCATAACGCATAACGCATAACGCATAACGCACAACGCATAACGCATAACGCATAACGCATAACGCATAACTCATACCGTATAACGCATAACGCATAACGCATAAAGCATAACGCATAACGCATAACGCATAACGCATAACGCATAACGCATAACGCATAACGCATAACGCATAACGCATAACGCATAACGCATAACGCATAACCCATAACGCATAACGCATAACGCATAACGCATAACGCATAACGCATAACGCATAACGCATAACGCATAACGTATAACGCATAACGCATAACGCATAAAGCATAACGCATAACGCATAACGCATAACGCATAACGCATAACGCACAACGCATAACGCATAACGCATAACGCATAACGCATAACTCATACCGTATAACGCATAACGCATAACGCATAAAGCATAACGCATAACGCATAACGCATAACGCATAACGCATAACGCATAACGCATAACGCATAACGCATAACGCATAACGCATAACGCATAACGCATAACGCATAACGCATAACGCATAACGCATAACGCATAACGCATAACGCATAACGCATAACGCATAACGCATAACCCATAACGCATAACGCATAACGCATAACGCATAACGCATAACGCATAACGCATAACGCATAACGCATAACGTATAACGCATAACGCATAACTCAAACCGTATAACGCATAACGCATAACGCATAACGCATAACGCATAACGCATAACGCATAACGCATAACGCATAATTCATAACGCACAACGCATAACGCATAACGCATAACGCATAACGCATAACTCATACCGTATAATGCATAACGCATAACGCATAAAGCATAACGCATAACGCATAACGCATAACGCATAACGCATAACGCATAACGCATAACGCATAACGCATAACGCATAACGCATAACGCATAACGCATAACGCATAACGCATAACGCATAACGCATAACGCATAACGCAAACGTATAACGCCCAACGCATAACGCATAACGAACAACGCATAACGCAAAATGCATAACGCATAACGCATAACGCATAACGCATAGCGCATAACGCATAACGCATAACGCATAACGCATAACGCAAACGTATAACGCCCAACGCATAACGCATAACGAACAACGCATAACGCATAACGCATAACGCATAACGCATAACGCATAACGCATAACGCATAACGCATAACACATAACCCATAACGCATAACGCACAACGCACAATGCATAACTTATTACTCATAACGCATAACGCATGGCGCATAACGCAAAATGCATAACGCATAACGCATAACTCATAACGCATAACGCATAACGCATAACCCATAAATTATAACTCATAACGCATAACGCATAACGCATAACGCATAACGCATAACTCATAACGCATAACGCATGGCGCATAACGCATAACGCATAACGCATAACTCATTCCGTATAACGCATAACGCATAACGCACAACGCACAACGCACAACACAGAACGCATAACGCATAACGCACAACGCATAACGCATAACGCATAACGCATAACGCATAACTCATAACTCATACCGTATAACGCATAACGCATAACGCATAACGCATAACGCATAACGCATAACGCATAACGCATAACGCATAACGCATAACGCATAACGCATAACGCATAACGCATAACGCATAACGCATAACGCATAACGCATAACGCATAACGCATAACGCATAACGCATAACGCATAACGCATAACGCATAACGCATAACGCATAACGCATAACGCATAACGCATAACGCATAACGCATAACACATAACGCATAACGCATAACGCATAACGCATAACGCATAACGCATAACGTATAACGCATAACGCATAACGCATAACGCATAATGCATAAAACATAACCCATAACGCATAACACATAACGCATAACGCAAAACGCATAACGCATAACGCATAAAGCCTAACGCATAACGCATAAAGCATAACGCAGAACGCATAACGCATAACGCACAACGCATAACGCATAACGCATAACGCATAACGCATAACTCATAACTCATACCGTATAACGCATAACGCATAACGCATAACGCATAACGCATAACGCATAACGCATAACGCATAACGCATAACGCATAACGCATAACGCATAACGCATAACGCATAACGCATAACGCATAACGCATAACGCATAACGCATAACGCATAACGCATAACGCATAACGCATAACGCATAACGCATAACGCATAACGCATAACGCATAACGCATAACGCATAACGCATAACGCATAACGCATAACGCATAACGCATAACGCATAACGCATAACGCATAACGCATAACGCATAACGCATAACCCATAACGCATAACGCATAACGCATAACGCATAACGCATAACGCATAACGCATAACGCAAAAAGCATAACGCATAACGCATAACGCATAACGCATAACTCATAACGCATAACGCATGGCGCATAACGCAAAATGCATAACGCATAACGCATAACGCATAAAGCATAACCCATAACGCATAACGCATAACGCATAACGCAAAACTTATTACTCATAACGCATAACGCATGGCGCATAACGCAAAATGCATAACGCATAACGCATAACTCATAACGCATAACGCATAACGCATAACGCATAAATTATTACTCATAACGCATAACGCATAACGCATAACGCATAACGCATAACGCATAACGCATAACTCATAACGCATAACGCATGGCGCATAACGCATAACGCATAACGCATAACGCATAACTCATACCGTATAACGCATAACGCATAACGCATAACGCATAACGCATAACGCATAACTCAAACCGTATAACGCATAACGCACAACGCATAACGCAAACGTATAACGCCCAACGCATAACGCATAACGAACAACGCATAACGCACAACGCATAACGCATAACGCATAACGCATAAAGCCTAACGCATAACGCATAAAGCATAACGCACAACGCACAACGCACAACACAGAACGCATAACGCATAACGCACAACGCATAACGCATAACGCATAACGCATAACTCATACCGTATAACGCATAACGCATAACGCATAAAGCATAACGCATAACGCATAACGCAAACGTATTACGCCCAACGCATTACGCATAACGCATAACGCATAACGCATAACGCATACCGCATAACGCATAACGGATAACGCATAACGCATAACTCATAACGCATAACGCATGGCGCATAACGTAAAATGCATAACGCATAACGCATAACGCATAACGCATAAAGCATAACGCATAACGCATACCGCATAACGCAAACGTATAACGCCCAACGCATAACGCATAACGAACAACGCATAACGCACAACGCGTAACGCATAACGCATAACGCATAATACATAACCCATAACGCATAACGCATAACGCAAAACGCATAACGCATAACGCATAACGCATAACTCAAACCGTATAACGCATAACGCATAACTCAAACCGTATAACGCATAACGCATAACGCATAACGCATAACGCATAACGCATAACTCATAACGCATAACGCATGGCGCATAACGCAAAATGCATAACGCATAACGCATAACGCATAAAGCATAACGCATAACGCATAACGCATAACCCATAACGCATAACGCATAACGCATAACGCATAACTTATTACTCATAACGCATAACGCATGGCGCATAACGCAAAATGCATAACGCATAACGCATAACTCATAACGCATAACGCATAACGCATAACCCATAAATTATAACTCATAACGCATAACGCATAACGCATAACGCATAACGCATAACGCATAACGCATAACTCATAACGCATAACGCATGGCGCATAACGCATAACGCATAACGCATAACTCATACCGTATAACGCATAACGCATAACGCATAACGCATAACGCATAACGCATAACGCATAACGCATAACGCATAACGCATAACGCATAACGCATAACGCAAACGTATAACGCCGAACGCATAACGCATAACGAACAACGCATACCGCATAACGCATAACGCATAACGCATAACGCATAACGCATAACGCATAACGCATAACGCATAACGTATAACGCATAACGCATAACTCAAACCGTATAACGCATAACGCATAACGCATAACGCATAACGCATAACGCATAACCCATAACGCATAACGCGTAACGCATAACGCATAACGCATAACGCATAACGCATAACGCAAAAAGCATAACGCATAACGCATAACGCATAACGCATAACTCATAACGCATAACGCATGGCGCATAACGCATAACGCATAATACATAACCCATAACGCATAACGCATAACGCATAACGCATAACGCATAACGCATAACGCATAACGCATAACGCATAACGCATAACGCAAACGTATAACGCCGAACGCATAACGCATAACGAACAACGCATACCGCATAACGCATAACGCATAACGCATAAAACATAACGCATAACGCATAACGCATAACGCATAACGCATAACGCATAACGCATAACGCATAACGCATAACGCATAACGCATAACGCATAACGCATAACGCATAACGCATAACGCATAACCCATAACGCATAACGCATAACGCATAACGCATAACGCATAACGCATAACGCATAACGCATAACGCATAACGCATAACGTATAACGCATAACGCATAACTCAAACCGTATAACGCATAACGCATAACGCATAACGCATAACGCATAACGCATAACCCATAACGCATAACGCGTAACGCATAACGCATAACGCATAACGCATAACGCCTAACGCATAACGCAAAAAGCATAACGCATAACGCATAACGCATAACGCATAACTTATAACGCATAACGCATGGCGCATAACGCATAACGCATAATACATAACCCATAACGCATAACGCATAACGCAAAACGCATAACGCATAACGCATAACGCATAACGCATAACTCATAACGCATAACGCATGGCGCATAACGCAAAATGCATAACGCATAACGCACAAAGCATAACGCATAACGCATAACGCATAACGCATAACGCATAACGCATAACGCATAAAACATAACCCATAACGCATAACGCATAACGCACAACGCATAACTTATTACTCATAACGCATAACGCATGGCGCATAACGCAAAATGCATAACGCATAACGCATAACTCATAACGCATAACGCATAACGCATAACCCATAAATTATAACTCATAACGCATAACGCATAACGCATGACGCATAACGCATAACTCATAACGCATAACGCATAACGCATAACTCATACCGTATAACGCATAACGCATAACGCATAACGCATAACGCATAACGCATAAACCAATAACGTATAACGCATAACGCATAACTCAAACCGTATAACGCATAACGCATAACTCAAACCGTATAACGCATAACGCATAACGCATAACGCATAACTCATAACGCATAACGCATGGCGCATAACGCAAAATGCATAACGCATAACGCATAACGCATAACGCATAATGCATAACGCATAACGCAAACGTATAACGCCCAACGCATAACGCATAACGAACAACGCATAACGCATAACGCATAACGCATAACGCATAACGCATAAAACATAACCCATAACGCATGGCGCATAACGCAAAATGCATAACGCATAACGCATAACGCATAAAGCATAACGCATAACGCATAACGCATAACGCATAACGCACAACGCATAACGCATAACGCATAACGCATAACGCATAACTCATACCGTATAATGCATAACGCATAACGCATAAAGCATAACGCATAACGCATAACGCATAACGCATAACGCATAACGCATAACGCATAACGCATAACGCATAACGCATAACGCATAACGCATAACGCATAACGCATAACGCATAACGCATAACGCATAACGCATAACGCATAACGCATAACGCAAACGTATAACGCCCAACGCATAACGCATAACGAACAACGCATAACGCAAAATGCATAACGCATAACGCATAACGCATAACGCATAGCGCATAACGCATAACGCATAACGCATAACGCATAACGAATAACGCAAACGTATAACGCCCAACGCATAACGCATAACGAACAACGCATAACGCATAACGCATAACGCATAACGCATAACGCATAACGCATAACGCATAACGCATAACGCATAACGCATAAAGCATAACGCATAACGCATAACGCATAACGCATAACGCATAACGCACAACGCATAACGCATAACGCATAACGCATAACGCATAACGCATAACGCATAACTCATAACGCATAACGCATGGCGCATAACGCATAACGCATAACGCATAACTCATACCGTATAACGCATAACGCATAACGCATAACGCATAACGCATAACGCATAACGCATAACGCATAACGCATAACGCATAACGCATAACGCATAACGCATAACGCATAACGCAAACGTATAACGCCGAACGCATAACGCATAACGAACAACGCATACCGCATAACGCATAACGCATAACGCATAAAACATAACCCATAACGCATGGCGCATAACGCAAAATGCATAACGCATAACGCATAACGCATAAAGCATAACGCATAACGCATAACGCATAACGCATAACGCATAACGCATAACGCACAACGCATAACGCATAACGCATAACGCATAACGCATAACTCATACCGTATAACGCATAACGCATAACGCATAAAGCATAACGCATAACGCATAACGCATAACGCATAACGCATAACGCATAACGCATAACGCATAACGCATAACGCATAACGCATAACGCATAACGCATAACGCATAACGCATAACGCATAACGCATAACGCATAACGCATAACGCATAACGCATAACGCATAACGCATAACGCATAACCCATAACGCATAACGCATAACGCATAACGCATAACGCATAACGCATAACGCAAACGTATAACGCCGAACGCATAACGCATAACGAACAACGCATACCGCATAACGCATAACGCATAACGCATAAAACATAACCCATAACGCATGGCGCATAACGCAAAATGCATAACGCATAACGCATAACGCATAAAGCATAACGCATAACCCATAACGCATAACGCATAACGCATAACGCATAACGCATAACGCATAACGCATAACGCATAACGCATAACGCATAACGTATAACGCATAACGCATAACTCAAACCGTATAACGCATAACGCATAACGCATAACGCATAACGCATAACGCATAACCCATAACGCATAACGCGTAACGCATAACGCATAACGCATAACGCATAACGCATAACGCATAACGCATAACGCAAAAAGCATAACGCATAACGCATAACGCATAACTCAAACCGTATAACGCATAACGCATAACGCATAACGCATAACTCATAACGCATAACGCATGGCGCATAACGCAAAATGCATAACGCATAACGCATAACGCATAACGCATAACGCATAACGCATAACGCAAACGTATAACGCCCAACGCATAACGCATAACGAACAACGCATAACGCATAACGCATAACGCATAACGCATAAAACATAACCCATAACGCATGGCGCATAACGCAAAATGCATAACGCATAACGCATAACGCATAAAGCATAACGCATAACGCATAACGCATAACGCATAACGCATAACGCACAACGCATAACGCATAACGCATAACGCATAACGCATAACTCATACCGTATAATGCATAACGCATAACGCATAAAGCATAACGCATAACGCATAACGCATAACGCATAACGCATAACGCATAACGCATAACGCATAACGCATAACGCATAACGCATAACGCATAACGCATAACGCATAACGCATAACGCATAACGCATAACGCATAACGCAAACGTATAACGCCCAACGCATAACGCATAACGAACAACGCATAACGCAAAATGCATATCGCATAACGCATAACGCATAACGCATAGCGCATAACGCATAACGCATAACGCATAACGCATAACGCATAACGCAAACGTATAACGCCCAACGCATAACGCATAACGAACAACGCATAACGCATAACGCATAACGCATAACGCATAACGCATAACGCATAACGCATAACGCATAAAGCATAACGCATAACGCATAACGCATAACGCATAACGCATAACGCACAACGCATAACGCATAACGCATAACGCATAACGCATAACGCATAACGCATAACGCATAACGCATAACGCATAACGCATAACTCATACCGTATAACGCATAACGCATAACGCATAAAGCATAACGCATAACGCATAACGCATAACGCATAACGCATAACGCATAACGCATAACGCATAACGCATAACGCATAACGCATAACGCATAACGCATAACGCATAACGCATAACGCATAACGCATAACGCATAACGCATAACGCATAACGCATAACGCATAACCCATAACGCATAACGCATAACGCATAACGCATAACGCATAACGCATAACGCATAACGCATAACGCATAACGCATAACGCATAACGTATAACGCATAACGCATAACTCAAACCGTATAACGCATAACGCATAACGCATAACGCATAACGCATAACCCATAACGCATAACGCGTAACGCATAACGCATAACGCATAACGCATAACGCATAACGCAAAAAGCATAACGCATAACGCATAACGCATAACGCATAACTCATAACGCATAACGCATGGCGCATAACGCATAACGCATAATACATAACCCATAACGCATAACGCATAACGCAAAACGCATAACGCATAACGCATAACGCATAACGCATAACTCATAACGCATAACGCATGGCGCATAACGCAAAATGCATAACGCATAACGCATAACGCACAAAGCATAACGCATAACGCATAACGCATAACGCATAACGCATAACGCATAACGCATAACGCATAAAACATAACCCATAACGCATAACGCATAACGCACAACGCATAACTTATTACTCATAACGCATAACGCATGGCGCATAACGCAAAATGCATAACGCATAACGCATAACTCATAACGCATAACGCATAACGCATAACCCATAAATTATAACTCATAACGCATAACGCATAACGCATGACGCATAACGCATAACTCATAACGCATAACGCATAACGCATAACTCATACCGTATAACGCATAACGCATAACGCATAACGCATAAACCAATAACGTATAACGCATAACGCATAACTCAAACCGTATAACGCATAACGCATAACTCAAACCGTATAACGCATAACGCATAACGCATAACGCATAACTCATAACGCATAACGCATGGCGCATAACGCAAAATGCATAACGCATAACGCATAACGCATAACGCATAACGCATAACGCATAACGCAAACGTATAACGCCCAACGCATAACGCATAACGAACAACGCATAACGCATAACGCATAACGCATAACGCATAAAACATAACCCATAACGCATGGCGCATAACGCAAAATGCATAACGCATAACGCATAACGCATAAAGCATAACGCATAACGCATAACGCATAACGCATAACGCATAACGCACAACGCATAACGCATAACGCATAACGCATAACGCATAACGCATAACTCATACCGTATAATGCATAACGCATAACGCATAAAGCATAACGCATAACGCATAACGCATAACGCATAACGCATAACGCATAACGCATAACGCATAACGCATAACGCATAACGCATAACGCATAACGCATAACGCATAACGCATAACGCATAACGCATAACGCATAACGCATAACGCAAACGTATAACGCCCAACGCATAACGCATAACGAACAACGCATAACGCAAAATGCATAACGCATAACGCATAACGCATAACGCATAGCGCATAACGCATAACGCATAACGCATAACGCATAACGCAAACGTATAACGCCCAACGCATAACGCATAACGAACAACGCATAACGCATAACGCATAACGCATAACGCATAACGCATAACGCATAACGCATAACGCATAAAACATAACCCATAACGCATAACGCACAACGCACAATGCATAACTTATTACTCATAACGCATAACGCATGGCGCATAACGCAAAATGCATAACGCATAACGCATAACTCATAACGCATAACGCATAACGCATAACCCATAAATTATAACTCATAACGCATAACGCATAACGCATAACGCATAACGCATAACTCATAACGCATAACGCATGGCGCATAACGCATAACGCATAACGCATAACTCATTCCGTATAACGCATAACGCATAACGCATAACGCATAACGCATAAACCAATAACGTATAACGCATAACGCATAACTCAAACCGTATAACGCATAACGCATAACTCAAACCGTATAACGCATAACGCATAACGCATAACGCATAACTCATAACGCATAACGCATAATTCAAACGTATAACGCCCAACGCATAACGCATAACGAACAACGCATAACGCATAACGCATAACGCATAACGCATAAAACATAACCCATAACGCATGGCGCATAACGCAAAATGCATAACGCATAACGCATAACGCATAACGCATAACGCATAACTCATACCGTATAACGCATAACGCATAACACATAAAGCATAACGCATAACGCATAACGCATAACGCATAACGCATAACGCATAACGCATAACGCATAACGCATAACGCATAACGCATAACGCATAACGCATAACGCATAACGCATAACGCATAACGCATAACGCATAACGCATAACGCATAACGCATAACTCATAACGCATAACGCATGGCGCATAACGCAAAATGCATAACGCATAACGCATAACGCATAACGCATAGCGCATAACGCATAACGCATAACGCATAACGCATAACGCAAACGTATAACGCCCAACGCATAACGCATAACGAACAACGCATAACGCATAACGCATAACGCATAACGCATAAAACATAACCCATAACGCATGGCGCATAACGCATAACGCATAACGCATAACTCATAACGCATAACGCATGGCGCATAACGCATAACGCATAACGCATAACGCATAACTCATACCGTATAACGCATAACGCATAACGCATAACGCATAACGCATAACTCAAACCGTATAACGCATAACGCACAACGCATAACGCAAACGTATAACGCCCAACGCATAACGCATAACGAACAACGCATAACGCACAACGCATAACGCATAACGCATAACGCTTAATGCATAAAACATAACCCATAACGCATAACACATAACGCATAACGCAAAACGCATAACGCATAAAGCCTAACGCATAACGCATAAAGCATAACGCACAACGCACAACGCACAACACAGAACGCATAACGCATAACGCACAACGCATAACGCATAACGCATAACGCATAACGCATAACTCATAACTCATACCGTATAACGCATAACGCATAACGCATAACGCATAACGCATAACGCATAACGCATAACGCATAACGCATAACGCATAACGCATAACGCATAACGCATAACGCATAACGCATAACGCATAACGCATAACGCATAACGCATAACGCATAACGCATGGCGCATAACGCATAACGCATAACGCATAACGCATAACGCATAACGCATAACGCATAACGCATAACTCATACCGTATAACGCATAACGCATAACGCATAACGCATAACGCATAACTCAAACCGTATAACGCATAACGCACAACGCATAACGCAAACGTATAACGCCCAACGCATAACGCATAACGAACAACGCATAACGCACAACGCATAACGCATAACGCATAACGCATAACGCATAAAGCCTAACGCATAACGCATAAAGCATAACGCACAACGCACAACGCACAACACAGAACGCATAACGCATAACGCACAACGCATAACGCATAACGCATAACGCATAACTCATACCGTATAACGCATAACGCATAACGCATAAAGCATAACGCATAACGCATAACGCAAACGTATTACGCCCAACGCATTACGCATAACGCATAACGCATAACGCATAACGCATACCGCATAACGCATAACGGATAACGCATAACGCATAACTCATAACGCATAACGCATGGCGCATAACGTAAAATGCATAACGCATAACGCACAACGCATAAAGCATAACGCATAACGCATACCGCATAACGCAAACGTATAACGCCCAACGCATAACGCATAACGAACAACGCATAACGCACAACGCATAACGCATAACGCATAACACATAATACATAACCCATAACGCATAACGCATAACGCAAAACGCATAACGCATAACGCATAACGCATAACTCAAACCGTATAACGCATAACGCATAACTCAAACCGTATAACGAACAACGCATAACGCATAACGCATAAAACATAACCCATAACGCATGGCGCATAACGCAAAATGCATAACGCATAACGCATAACGCATAAAGCATAACGCATAACGCATAACGCATAACGCATAACGCACAACGCATAACGCATAACGCATAACGCATAACTCATACCGTATAACGCATAACGCATAACGCATAAAGCATAACGCATAACGCATAACGCATAACGCATAACGCATAACGCATAACGCATAACGCATAACGCATAACGCATAACGCATAACGCATAACGCATAACGCATAACGCATAACGCATAACGCATAACGCATAACGCATAACGCATAACGCATAACCCATAACGCATAACGCATAACGCATAACGCATAACGCATAACGCATAACGCATAACGCATAACGCATAACGTATAACGCATAACGCATAACTCAAACCGTATAACGCATAACGCATAACGCATAACGCATAACGCATAACGCATAACCCATAACGCATAACGCGTAACGCATAACGCATAACGCATAACGCATAACGCATAACGCATAACGCAAAAAGCATAACGCATAACGCATAACGCATAACGCATAACTCATAACGCATAACGCATGGCGCATAACGCATAACGCATAATACATAACCCATAACGCATAACGCATAACGCAAAACGCATAACGCATAACGCATAACGCATAACGCATAACGCATAACTCATAACGCATAACGCATGGCGCATAACGCAAAATGCATAACGCATAACGCATAACGCACAAAGCATAACGCATAACGCATAACCATAACGCATAACGCATAACGCATAACGCATAAAACATAACCCATAACGCATAACGCATAACGCACAACGCATAACTTATTACTCATAACGCATAACGCATGGCGCATAACGCAAAATGCATAACGCATAACGCATAACTCATAACGCATAACGCATAACGCATAACCCATAAATTATAACTCATAACGCATAACGCATAACGCATGACGCATAACGCATAACTCAAACCGTATAACGCATAACGCATAACTCAAACCGTATAACGCATAACGCATAACTCATAACGCATAACGCATAACGCATAACCCATAAATTATAACTCATAACGCATAACGCATAACGCATGACGCATAACGCATAACTCATAACGCATAACGCATAACGCATAACTCATACCGTATAACGCATAACGCATAACGCATAACGCATAACGCATAACGCATAAACCAATAACGTATAACGCATAACGCATAACTCAAACCGTATAACGTATAACGCATAACTCAAACCGTATAACGCATAACGCATAACGCATAACGCATAACTCATAACGCATAACGCATGGCGCATAACGCAAAATGCATAACGCATAACGCATAACGCATAACGCATAACGCATAACGCAAACGTATAACGCCCAACGCATAACGCATAACGAACAACGCATAACGCATAACGCATAACGCATAACGCATAAAACATAACCCATAACGCATGGCGCATAACGCAAAATGCATAACGCATAACGCATAACGCATAAAGCATAACGCATAACGCATAACGCATAACGCATAACGCATAACGCATAAAGCATAACGCATAACGCATACCGCATACGCAAACGTATAACGCCCAACGCATAACGCATAACGAACAACGCATAACGCACAACGCATAACGCATAACGCATAACGCATAATACATAACCCATAACGCATAACGCATAACGCAAAACGCATAACGCATAACGCATAACGCATAACTCAAACCGTATAACGCATAACGCATAACTCAAACCGTATAACGAACAACGCATACCGCATAACGCATAACGCATAACGCATAAAACATAACCCATAACGCATGGCGCATAACGCAAAATGCATAACGCATAACGCATAACGCATAAAGCATAACGCATAACGCATAACGCATAACTCATAACGCATAACGCATGGCGCATAACGCATAACGCATAATACATAACCCATAACGCATAACGCATAACGCAAAACGCATAACGCATAACGCATAACGCATAACGCATAACGCATAACTCATAACGCATAACGCATGGCGCATAACGCAAAATGCATAACGCATAACGCATAACGCACAAAGCATAACGCATAACGCATAACCATAACGCATAACGCATAACGCATAACGCATAAAACATAACCCATAACGCATAACGCATAA
Organism: Lasioglossum morio; assembly: GCA_916610235.2. NCBI lineage: Eukaryota > Metazoa > Arthropoda > Insecta > Hymenoptera > Halictidae > Lasioglossum > Lasioglossum morio. Next base: position 3,745,982 of record CAKAJA020000347.1, read on the forward strand.
CGCACAACGCATAACTTATTACTCATAACGCATAACGCATGGCGCATAACGCAAAATGCATAACGCATAACGCATAACTCATAACGCATAACGCATAACGCATAACCCATAAATTATAACTCATAACGCATAACGCATAACGCATGACGCATAACGCATAACTCAAACCGTATAACGTATAACGCATAACTCAAACCGTATAACGCATAACGCATAACTCATAACGCATAACGCATAACGCATAACCCATAAATTATAACTCATAACGCATAACGCATAACGCATGACGCATAACGCATAACTCATAACGCATAACGCATAACGCATAACTCATACCGTATAACGCATAACGCATAACGCATAACGCATAACGCATAACGCATAAACCAATAACGTATAACGCATAACGCATAACTCAAACCGTATAACGTATAACGCATAACTCAAACCGTATAACGCATAACGCATAACGCATAACGCATAACTCATAACGCATAACGCATGGCGCATAACGCAAAATGCATAACGCATAACGCATAACGCATAACGCATAACGCATAACGCATAACGCAAACGTATAACGCCCAACGCATAACGCATAACGAACAACGCATAACGCATAACGCATAACGCATAACGCATAAAACATAACCCATAACGCATGGCGCATAACGCAAAATGCATAACGCATAACGCATAACGCATAAAGCATAACGCATAACGCATAACGCATAACGCATAACGCATAACGCATAAAGCATAACGCATAACGCATACCGCATACGCAAACGTATAACGCCCAACGCATAACGCATAACGAACAACGCATAACGCACAACGCATAACGCATAACGCATAACGCATAACGCATAATACATAACCCATAACGCATAACGCATAACGCAAAACGCATAACGCATAACGCATAACGCATAACTCAAACCGTATAACGCATAACGCATAACTCAAACCGTATAACGAACAACGCATACCGCATAACGCATAACGCATAACGCATAAAACATAACCCATAACGCATGGCGCATAACGCAAAATGCATAACGCATAACGCATAACGCATAAAGCATAACGCATAACGCATAACGCATAACGCATAACGCATAACGCACAACGCATAACGCATAACGCATAACGCATAACTCATACCGTATAACGCATAACGCATAACGCATAAAGCATAACGCATAACGCATAACGCATAACGCATAACGCATAACGCATAACGCATAACGCATAACGCATAACGCATAACGCATAACGCATAACGCATAACGCATAACGCATAACGCATAACGCATAACGCATAACGCATAACGCATAACGCATAACCCATAACGCATAACGCATAACGCATAACGCATAACGCATAACGCATAACGCATAACGCATAACGCATAACGTATAACGCATAACGCATAACTCAAACCGTATAACGCATAACGCATAACGCATAACGCATAACGCATAACGCATAACCCATAACGCATAACGCGTAACGCATAACGCATAACGCATAACGCATAACGCATAACGCATAACGCAAAAAGCATAACGCATAACGCATAACGCATAACGCATAACTCATAACGCATAACGCATGGCGCATAACGCATAACGCATAATACATAACCCATAACGCATAACGCATAACGCAAAACGCATAACGCATAACGCATAACGCATAACGCATAACGCATAACGCATAACTCATAACGCATAACGCATGGCGCATAACGCAAAATGCATAACGCATAACGCATAACGCACAAAGCATAACGCATAACGCATAACGCATAACGCATAACGCATAACGCATAACGCATAACGCATAACGCATAAAACATAACCCATAACGCATAACGCATAACGCACAACGCATAACTTATTACTCATAACGCATAACGCATGGCGCATAACGCAAAATGCATAACGCATAACGCATAACTCATAACGCATAACGCATAACGCATAACCCATAAATTATAACTCATAACGCATAACGCATAACGCATGACGCATAACGCATAACTCATAACGCATAACGCATAACGCATAACTCATACCGTATAACGCATAACGCATAACGCATAAACCAATAACGTATAACGCATAACGCATAACTCAAACCGTATAACGTATAACGCATAACTCAAACCGTATAACGCATAACGCATAACGCATAACGCATAACTCATAACGCATAACGCATGGCGCATAACGCAAAATGCATAACGCATAACGCATAACGCATAACGCATAACGCATAACGCAAACGTATAACGCCCAACGCATAACGCATAACGAACAACGCATAACGCATAACGCATAACGCATAACGCATAAAACATAACCCATAACGCATGGCGCATAACGCAAAATGCATAACGCATAACGCATAACGCATAAAGCATAACGCATAACGCATAACGCATAACGCATAACGCATAACGCACAACGCATAACGCATAACGCATAACGCATAACTCATACCGTATAATGCATAACGCATAACGCATAAAGCATAACGCATAACGCATAACGCATAACGCATAACGCATAACGCATAACGCATAACGCATAACGCATAACGCATAACGCATAACGCATAACGCATAACGCATAACGCATAACGCATAACGCATAACGCATAAAACATAACCCATAACGCATAACGCACAACGCACAATGCATAACTTATTACTCATAACGCATAACGCATGGCGCATAACGCAAAATGCATAACGCATAACGCATAACTCATAACGCATAACGCATAACGCATAACCCATAAATTATAACTCATAACGCATAACGCATAACGCATAACGCATAACTCATAACGCATAACGCATGGCGCATAACGCATAACGCATAACGCATAACTCATTCCGTATAACGCATAACGCATAACGCATAACGCATAACGCATAACGCATAACGCATAACGCATAAACCAATAACGTATAACGCATAACGCATAACTCAAACCGTATAACGCATAACGCATAACTCAAACCGTATAACGCATAACGCATAACGCATAACGCATAACTCATAACGCATAACGCATAATTCAAACGTATAACGCCCAACGCATAACGCATAACGAACAACGCATAACGCATAACGCATAACGCATAACGCATAAAACATAACCCATAACGCATGGCGCATAACGCAAAATGCATAACGCATAACGCATAACGCATAACGCATAACGCATAACGCATAACTCATACCGTATAACGCATAACGCATAACGCATAAAGCATAACGCATAACGCATAACGCATAACGCATAACGCATAACGCATCACGCATAACGCATAACGCATAACGCATAACGCATAACGCATAACGCATAACGCATAACGCATAACTCATAACGCATAACGCATGGCGCATAACGCAAAATGCATAACGCATAACGCATAACGCATAACGCATAGCGCATAACGCATAACGCATAACGCATAACGCAAACGTATAACGCCCAACGCATAACGCATAACGAACAACGCATAACGCATAACGCATAACGCATAACGCATAAAACATAACCCATAACGCATGGCGCATAACGCATAACGCATAACGCATAACTCATAACTCATACCGTATAACGCATAACGCATAACGCATAACGCATAACGCATAACGCATAACGCATAACGCATAACGCATAACGCATAACGCATAACGCATAACGCATAACGCATAACGCATAACGCATAACGCATAACGCATAACTCATACCGTATAACGCATAACGCAAAACGCATAACGCATAACGCATAACGCATAACTCAAACCGTATAACGCATAACGCACAACGCATAACGCAAACGTATTACGCCCAACGCATAACGCATAACGAACAACGCATAACGCACAACGCATAACGCATAACGCATAACGCTTAATGCATAAAACATAACCCATAACGCATAACACATAACGCATAACGCAAAACGCATAACGCATAAAGCCTAACGCATAACGCATAAAGCATAACGCACAACGCACAACGCACAACACAGAACGCATAACGCATAACGCACAACGCATAACGCATAACGCATAACGCATAACGCATAACTCATAACTCATACCGTATAACGCATAACGCATAACGCATAACGCATAACGCATAACGCATAACGCATAACGCATAACGCATAACGCATAACGCATAACGCATAACGCATAACGCATAACGCATAACGCATAACGCATAACGCATAACGCATAACGCATAACGCATAACGCATAACGCATAACGCATAACGCATAACGCATAACGCATAACGCATAACGCATAACGCATAACGCATAACGCATAACGCATAACGCATAACACATAACGCATAACGCATAACGCATAACGCATAACGCATAACGCATAACGCATAACGCATAACGTATAACGCATAACGCATAACTCAAACCGTATAACGCATAACGCATAACGCATAACGCATAACGCATAACGCATAACCCATAACGCATAACGCATAACGCATAACGCATAACGCATAACGCATAACGCATAACGCAAAAAAGCATAACGCATAACGCATAACGCATAACGCATAACTCATAACGCATAACGCATGGCGCATAACGCAAAATGCATAACGCATAACGCATAACGCATAAAGCATAACCCATAACGCATAACGCATAACGCATAACGCATAACTTATTACTCATAACGCATAACGCATGGCGCATAACGCAAAATGCATAACGCATAACGCATAACTCATAACGCATAACGCATAACGCATAACGCATAACGCATAACGCATAAATTATAACTCATAACGCATAACGCATAACGCATAACGCATAACGCATAACGCATAACTCATAACGCATAACGCATGGCGCATAACGCATAACGCATAACGCATAACGCATAACTCATACCGTATAACGCATAACGCATAACGCATAACGCATAACGCATAACGCATAACGCATAACTCAAACCGTATAACGCATAACGCACAACGCATAACGCAAACGTATAACGCCCAACGCATAACGCATAACGAACAACGCATAACGCACAACGCATAACGCATAACGCATAACGCATAACGCATAAAGCCTAACGCATAACGCATAAAGCATAACGCACAACGCACAACGCACAACACAGAACGCATAACGCATAACGCACAACGCATAACGCATAACGCATAACGCATAACGCATAACTCATACCGTATAACGCATAACGCATAACGCATAACGCATAACGCATAACGCATAACGCATAACTCATAACGCATAACGCATGGCGCATAACGCAAAATGCATAACGCATAACGCATAACGCATAAAGCATAACCCATAACGCATAACGCATAACGCATAACGCATAACTTATTACTCATAACGCATAACGCATGGCGCATAACGCAAAATGCATAACGCATAACGCATAACGCATAACGCATAACGCATAACGCATAACGCAAACGTATAACGCCCAACGCATAACGCATAACGAACAACGCATAACGCATAACGCATAACGCATAACGCATAAAACATAACCCATAACGCATGGCGCATAACGCAAAATGCATAACGCATAACGCATAACGCATAAAGCATAACGCATAACGCATAACGCATAACGCATAACGCATAACGCACAACGCATAACGCATAACGCATAACGCATAACTCATACCGTATAATGCATAACGCATAACGCATAAAGCATAACGCATAACGCATAACGCATAACGCATAACGCATAACGCATAACGCATAACGCATAACGCATAACGCATAACGCATAACGCATAACGCATAACGCATAACGCATAACGCATAAAACATAACCCATAACGCATAACGCACAACGCACAATGCATAACTTATTACTCATAACGCATAACGCATGGCGCATAACGCAAAATGCATAACGCATAACGCATAACTCATAACGCATAACGCATAACGCATAACCCATAAATTATAACTCATAACGCATAACGCATAACGCATAACGCATAACTCATAACGCATAACGCATGGCGCATAACGCATAACGCATAACGCATAACTCATTCCGTATAACGCATAACGCATAACGCATAACGCATAACGCATAACGCATAACGCATAACGCATAAACCAATAACGTATAACGCATAACGCATAACTCAAACCGTATAACGCATAACGCATAACTCAAACCGTATAACGCATAACGCATAACGCATAACGCATAACTCATAACGCATAACGCATAATTCAAACGTATAACGCCCAACGCATAACGCATAACGAACAACGCATAACGCATAACGCATAACGCATAACGCATAAAACATAACCCATAACGCATGGCGCATAACGCAAAATGCATAACGCATAACGCATAACGCATAACGCATAACGCATAACGCATAACTCATACCGTATAACGCATAACGCATAACACATAAAGCATAACGCATAACGCATAACGCATAACGCATAACGCATAACGCATCACGCATAACGCATAACGCATAACGCATAACGCATAACGCATAACGCATAACGCATAACGCATAACGCATAACTCATAACGCATAACGCATGGCGCATAACGCAAAATGCATAACGCATAACGCATAACGCATAACGCATAGCGCATAACGCATAACGCATAACGCATAACGCATAACGCAAACGTATAACGCCCAACGCATAACGCATAACGAACAACGCATAACGCATAACGCATAACGCATAACGCATAAAACATAACCCATAACGCATGGCGCATAACGCATAACGCATAACGCATAACTCATAACTCATACCGTATAACGCATAACGCATAACGCATAACGCATAACGCATAACGCATAACGCATAACGCATAACGCATAACGCATAACGCATAACGCATAACGCATAACGCATAACGCATAACGCATAACGCATAACTCATACCGTATAACGCATAACGCAAAACGCATAACGCATAACGCATAACGCATAACTCAAACCGTATAACGCATAACGCACAACGCATAACGCAAACGTATTACGCCCAACGCATAACGCATAACGAACAACGCATAACGCACAACGCATAACGCATAACGCATAACGCTTAATGCATAAAACATAACCCATAACGCATAACACATAACGCATAACGCAAAACGCATAACGCATAAAGCCTAACGCATAACGCATAAAGCATAACGCACAACGCACAACGCACAACACAGAACGCATAACGCATAACGCACAACGCATAACGCATAACGCATAACGCATAACGCATAACTCATAACTCATACCGTATAACGCATAACGCATAACGCATAACGCATAACGCATAACGCATAACGCATAACGCATAACGCATAACGCATAACGCATAACGCATAACGCATAACGCATAACGCATAACGCATAACGCATAACGCATAACGCATAACGCATAACGCATAACGCATAACGCATAACGCATAACGCATAACGCATAACGCATAACGCATAACGCATAACGCATAACGCATAACGCATAACGCATAACGCATAACACATAACGCATAACGCATAACGCATAACGCATAACGCATAACGCATAACGCATAACGTATAACGCATAACGCATAACTCAAACCGTATAACGCATAACGCATAACGCATAACGCATAACGCATAACGCATAACCCATAACGCATAACGCATAACGCATAACGCATAACGCATAACGCATAACGCATAACGCAAAAAGCATAACGCATAACGCATAACGCATAACGCATAACTCATAACGCATAACGCATGGCGCATAACGCAAAATGCATAACGCATAACGCATAACGCATAAAGCATAACCCATAACGCATAACGCATAACGCATAACGCATAACTTATTACTCATAACGCATAACGCATGGCGCATAACGCAAAATGCATAACGCATAACGCATAACTCATAACGCATAACGCATAACGCATAACGCATAACGCATAACTCAAACCGTATAACGCATAACGCACAACGCATAACGCAAACGTATAACGCCCAACGCATAACGCATAACGAACAACGCATAACGCACAACGCATAACGCATAACGCATAACGCATAACGCATAAAGCCTAACGCATAACGCATAAAGCATAACGCACAACGCACAACGCACAACACAGAACGCATAACGCATAACGCACAACGCATAACGCATAACGCATAACGCATAACGCATAACTCATACCGTATAACGCATAACGCATAACGCATAAAGCATAACGCATAACGCATAACGCAAACGTATTACGCCCAACGCATTACGCATAACGCATAACGCATAACGCATAACGCATACCGCATAACGCATAACGGATAACGCATAACGCATAACTCATAACGCATAACGGATGGCGCATAACGTTAAATGCATAACGCATAACGCATAACGCATAACGCATAAAGCATAACGCATAACGCATACCGCATAACGCAAACGTATAACGCCCAACGCATAACGCATAACGAACAACGCATAACGCACAACGCATAACGCATAACGCATAACGCATAATACATAACCCATAACGCATAACGCATAACGCAAAACGCATAACGCATAACGCATAACGCATAACTCAAACCGTATAACGCATAACGCATAACTCAAACCGTATAACGCATAACGCATAACGCATAACGCATAACGCATAACGCATAACTCATAACGCATAACGCATGGCGCATAACGCAAAATGCATAACGCATAACGCATAACGCATAAAGCATAACGCATAACGCATAACGCATAACCCATAACGCATAACGCATAACGCATAACGCATAACGCATAACGCATAACGCATAACGCATAACTTATTACTCATAACGCATAACGCATGGCGCATAACGCAAAATGCATAACGCATAACGCATAACTCATAACGCATAACACATAACGCATAACCCATAAATTATAACTCATAACGCATAACGCATAACGCATAACGCATAACGCATAACGCATAACGCATAACTCATAACGCATAACGCATGGCGCATAACGCATAACGCATAACGCATAACCCATAACGCATAACGCATAACGCATAACGCATAACTTATTACTCATAACGCATAACGCATGGCGCATAACGCAAAATGCATAACGCATAACGCATAACTCATAACGCATAACGCATAACGCATAACCCATAAATTATAACTCATAACGCATAACGCATAACGCATAACGCATAACGCATAACTCATAACGCATAACGCATGGCGCATAACGCATAACGCATAACGCATAACTCATACCGTATAACGCATAACGCATAACGCATAACGCATAACGCATAACGCATAACGCATAACGCATAACGCATAACGCATAACGCATAACGCATAACGCAAACGTATAACGCCCAACGCATAACGCATAACGAACAACGCATACCGCATAACGCATAACGCATAACGCATAAAACATAACCCATAACGCATGGCGCATAACGCAAAATGCATAACGCATAACGCATAACGCATAAAGCATAACGCATAACGCATAACGCATAACGCATAACGCATAACGCACAACGCATAACGCATAACGCATAACGCATAACTCATACCGTATAACGCATAACGTATAACGCATAACGCATAACGCATAACGCATAACGCATAACGCATAACTCATAACGCATAACGCATGGCGCATAACGCAAAATGCATAACGCATAACGCATAACGCATAAAGCATAACGCATAACGCATAACGCATAACCCATAACGCATAACGCATAACGCATAACGCATAACTTATTACTCATAACGCATAACGCATGGCGCATAACGCAAAATGCATAACGCATAACGCATAACTCATAACGCATAACGCATAACGCATAACCCATAAATTATAACTCATAACGCATAACGCATAACGCATAACGCATAACGCATAACGCATAACTCATAACGCATAACGCATGGCGCATAACGCATAACGCATAACGCATAACTCATACCGTATAACGCATAACGCATAACGCATAACGCATAACGCATAACGCATAACGCATAACGCATAACGCATAACGCATAACGCATAACGCATAACGCAAACGTATAACGCCCAACGCATAACGCATAACGAACAACGCATACCGCATAACGCATAACGCATAACGCATAAAACATAACCCATAACGCATGGCGCATAACGCAAAATGCATAACGCATAACGCATAACGCATAAAGCATAACGCATAACGCATAACGCATAACGCATAACGCATAACGCACAACGCATAACGCATAACGCATAACGCATAACGCATAACTCATACCGTATAACGCATAACGCATAACGCATAAAGCATAACGCATAACGCATAACGCATAACGCATAACGCATAACGCATAACGCATAACGCATAACGCATAACGCATAACGCATAACGCATAACGCATAACGCATAACGCATAACGCATAACGCATAACGCATAACGCATAACGCATAACGCATAACGCATAACGCATAACGCATAACCCATAACGCATAACGCATAACGCATAACGCATAACGCATAACGCATAACGCATAACGCATAACGCATAACGCATAACGCATCACGCATAACGCATAACTCAAACCGTATAACGCATAACGCATAACGCATAACGCATAACGCATAACGCATAACCCATAACGCATAACGCGTAACGCATAACGCATAACGCATAACGCATAACGCATAACGCATAACGCAAAAAGCATAACGCATAACGCATAACGCATAACGCATAACGCATAACGCATAACGCATAACGCATAACGCATAACGCATGGCGCATAACGCAAAATGCATAACGCATAACGCATAACGCATAAAGCATAACGCATAACGCATAACGCATAACGCATAACGCATAACGCATAACGCATAACGCATAACGCATAACGCATAAAACATAACCCATAACGCATAACGCATAACGCATAATGCATAACTTATTACTCATAACGCATAACGCATGGCGCATAACGCAAAATGCATAACGCATAACGCATAACTCATAACGCATAACGCATAACGCATAACCCATAAATTATAACTCATAACGCATAACGCATAACGCATAACGCATAACGCATAACGCATAACTCATAACGCATAACGCATGGCGCATAACGCATAACGCATAACGCATAACCCATAACGCATAACGCATAACGCATAACGCATAACTTATTACTCATAACGCATAACGCATGGCGCATAACGCAAAATGCATAACGCATAACGCATAACTCATAACGCATAACGCATAACGCATAACCCATAAATTATAACTCATAACGCATAACGCATAACGCATAACGCATAACGCATAACTCATAACGCATAACGCATGGCGCATAACGCATAACGCATAACGCATAACTCATACCGTATAACGCATAACGCATAACGCATAACGCATAACGCATAACGCATAACGCATAACGCATAACGCATAACGCAAACGTATAACGCCCAACGCATAACGCATAACGAACAACGCATACCGCATAACGCATAACGCATAACGCATAAAACATAACCCATAACGCATGGCGCATAACGCAAAATGCATAACGCATAACGCATAACGCATAAAGCATAACGCATAACGCATAACGCATAACGCATAACGCATAACGCACAACGCATAACGCATAACGCATAACGCATAACTCATACCGTATAACGCATAACGTATAACGCATAACGCATAACGCATAACGCATAACGCATAACTCATAACGCATAACGCATGGCGCATAACGCAAAATGCATAACGCATAACGCATAACGCATAAAGCATAACGCATAACGCATAACGCATAACCCATAACGCATAACGCATAACGCATAACGCATAACTTATTACTCATAACGCATAACGCATGGCGCATAACGCAAAATGCATAACGCATAACGCATAACTCATAACGCATAACGCATAACGCATAACCCATAAATTATAACTCATAACGCATAACGCATAACGCATAACGCATAACGCATAACGCATAACTCATAACGCATAACGCATGGCGCATAACGCATAACGCATAACGCATAACTCATACCGTATAACGCATAACGCATAACGCATAACGCATAACGCATAACGCATAACGCATAACGCATAACGCATAACGCATAACGCATAACGCATAACGCATAACGCAAACGTATAACGCCCAACGCATAACGCATAACGAACAACGCATACCGCATAACGCATAACGCATAACGCATAAAACATAACCCATAACGCATGGCGCATAACGCAAAATGCATAACGCATAACGCATAACGCATAAAGCATAACGCATAACGCATAACGCATAACGCATAACGCATAACGCATAACGCACAACGCATAACGCATAACGCATAACGCATAACGCATAACTCATACCGTATAACGCATAACGCATAACGCATAAAGCATAACGCATAACGCATAACGCATAACGCATAACGCATAACGCATAACGCATAACGCATAACGCATAACGCATAACGCATAACGCATAACGCATAACGCATAACGCATAACGCATAACGCATAACGCATAACGCATAACGCATAACCCATAACGCATAACGCATAACGCATAACGCATAACGCATAACGCATAACGCATAACGCATAACGCATAACGCATAACGCATAACGCATAACTCAAACCGTATAACGCATAACGCATAACGCATAACGCATAACGCATAACGCATAACCCATAACGCATAACGCATAACGCATAACGCATAACGCATAACGCATAACGCATAACGCATAACGCAAAAAGCATAACGCATAACGCATAACGCATAACGCATAACGCATAACGCATAACGCATAACGCATAACGCATGGCGCATAACGCAAAATGCATAACGCATAACGCATAACGCATAAAGCATAACGCATAACGCATAACGCATAACGCATAACGCATAACGCATAACGCATAACGCATAACGCATAACGCATAAAACATAACCCATAACGCATAACGCATAACGCATAATGCATAACTTATTACTCATAACGCATAACGCATGGCGCATAACGCAAAATGCATAACGCATAACGCATAACTCATAACGCATAACGCATAACGCATAACGCATAACGCATAAATTATAACTCATAACGCATAACGCATAACGCATAACGCATAACGCATAACGCATAACTCATAACGCATAACGCATGGCGCATAACGCATAACGCATAACGCATAACGCATAACTCATACCGTATAACGCATAACGCATAACGCATAACGCAAACGTATAACGCCCAACGCATAACGCATAAGGAACAACGCATAACGCATAACGCATAACGCATAACGCATAACGCATAACGCATAAAACATAACCCATAACGCATGGCGCATAACGCAAAATGCATAACGCATAACGCATAACGCATAATGCATAACGCATAACGCATAACGCATAACGCATAACGCAAACGTATAACGCCCAACGCATAACGCATAACGAACAACGCATAACGCATAACGCATAACGCATAACGCATAAAACATAACCCATAACGCATGGCGCATAACGCAAAATGCATAACGCATAACGCATAACGCATAAAGCATAACGCATAACGCATAACGCATAACGCATAACGCACAACGCATAACGCATAACGCATAACGCATAACGCATAACGCATAACGTATAACGCATAACTCAAACCGTATAACGCATAACGCATAACGCATAACGCATAACGCATAACGCATAACGCATAACGCATAACGCATAACGCATAACGCATAACGCATAACGCATAACGCATAACTCATAACGCATAACGCATAACGCATAACGCATAAATTATAACTCATAACGCATAACGCATAACGCATAACGCATAACGCATAACACATAACGCATAACGCATGGCGCATAACGCATAACGCATAACGCATAACGCATAACTCATACCGTATAACGCATAACGCATAACGCATAACGCATAACGCATAACGCATAAACCAATAACGTATAACGCATAACGCATAACTCAGACCGTATAACGCATAACGCATAACTCAAACCGTATAACGCATAACGCATAACGCATAACGCATAACGCATAACTCATAACGCATAACGCATGGCGCATAACGCAAAATGCATAACGCATAATGCATAACGCATAACGCATAACGCATAACGCATAACGCAAACGTATAACGCCCAACGCATAACGCATAACGAACAACGCATAACGCATAACGCATAACGCATAACGCATAAAACATAACCCATAACGCATGGCGCATAACGCAAAATGCATAACGCATAACGCATAACGCATAAAGCATAACGCATAACGCATAACGCATAACGCATAACGCACAACGCATAACGCATAACGCATAACGCATAACGCATAACGCATAACGCATAACGTATAACGCATAACTCAAACCGTATAACGCATAACGCATAACGCATAACGCATAACGCATAACGCATAACGCATAACGCATAACGCATAACGCATAACGCATAACGCATAACTCATAACGCATAACGCATAACGCATAAATTATAACTCATAACGCATAACGCATAACGCATAACGCATAACGCATAACTCATAACGCATAACGCATGGCGCATAACGCATAACGCATAACGCATAACGCATAACTCATACCGTATAACGCATAACGCATAACGCATAACGCATAACGCATAAACCAATAACGTATAACGCATAACGCATAACTCAAACCGTATAACGCATAACGCATAACTCAAACCGTATAACGCATAACGCATAACGCATAACGCATAACGCATAACTCATAACGCATAACGCATGGCGCATAACGCAAAATGCATAACGCATAATGCATAACGCATAACGCATAACGCATAACGCAAACGTATAACGCATAACGCATAAAACATAACCCATAACGCATAACACATAACGCAAACGTATAACGCCCAACGCATAACGCATAACGAACAACGCATAACGCATAACGCATAACGCATAACGCATAACGCATAACGCATAAAACATAACCCATAACGCATGGCGCATAACGCAAAATGCATAACGCATAACGCATAACGCATAAAGCATAACGCATAACGCATAACGCATAACGCACAACGCATAACGCATAACGCATAACGCATAACGCATAAAGCATAACGCATAACGCATAACGCATAACGCAAACGTATAACGCCCAACGCATAACGCATAACGAACAACGCATAACGCACAACGCATAACGCATAACGCATAACGCATAATACATAACCCATAACGCATAACGCATAACGCAAAACGCATAACGCATAACGCATAACGCATAACGCACAACGCATAACGCATAACTCATAACGCATAACGCATAACGCATAACGCATAAATTATAACTCATAACGCATAACGCATAACGCATAACGCATAACGCATAACGCATAACTCATAACGCATAACGCATAACGCATAACGCATAACGCATAACTCATACCGTATAACGCATAACGCATAACGCATAACGCAAACGTATAACGCCCAACGCATAACGCATAACGAACAACGCATAAAGCATAACGCATAACGCATAACGCATAACGCATAAAACATAACCCATAACGCATGGCGCATAACGCAAAATGCATAACGCATAACGCATAACGCATAATGCATAACGCATAACGCATAACGCATAACGCATAACGCAAACGTATAACGCCCAACGCATAACGCATAACGAACAACGCATAACGCATAACGCATAACGCATAACGCATAACGCATAACGCATAACGCATGGCGCATAACGCAAAATGCATAACGCATAACGCATAACGCATAACGCATAACGCATAACGCATAACGCATAACGCATAACGCATAACTCATAACGCATAACGCATAACGCTTAACGCATAAATTATAACTCATAACGCATAACGCATAACGCATAACGCATAACTCATAACGCATAACGCATGGCGCATAACGCATAACGCATAACGCATAACTCATACCGTATAACGCATAACGCCTAACGCATAACGCATAACGCATAAACCAATAACGTATAACGCATAACGCATAACTCAAACCGTATAACGCATAACGCATAACTCAAACCGTATAACGCATAACGCATAACGCATAACGCATAACGCATAACTCATAACGCATAACGCATGGCGCATAACGCAAAATGCATAACGCATAATGCATAACGCATAACGCATAACGCATAACGCAAACGTATAACGCATAACGCACAAAACATAACCCATAACGCATAACACATAACGCATAACGCAAAACGCATAACGCATAACGCATAATGCATAACGCATAACGCATAAAGCATAACGCACAACGCACAACGCACAACACAGAACGCATAACGCATAACGCACAACGCATAACGCATAACGCATAACGCATAACGCATAACGCATAACTCATACCGTATAACGCATAACGCATAACGCATAAAGCATAACGCATAACGCATAACGCATAACGCAAACGTATTACGCCCAACGCATAACGCATAACGCATAACGCATAACGCATAACGCATACCGCATAACGCATAACGGATAACGCATAACGCATAACTCATAACGCATAACGCATGGCGCATAACGTAAAATGCATAACGCATAACGCATAACGCATAACGCATAAAGCATAACGCATAACGCATAACGCATAACGCAAACGTATAACGCCCAACGCATAACGCATAACGAACAACGCATAACGCACAACGCATAACGCATAACGCATAATACATAACCCATAACGCATAACGCATAACGCAAAACGCATAACGCATAACGCATAACGCATAACGCATAACGCATAACTCATAACGCATAACGCATGGCGCATAACGCAAAATGCATAACGCATAACGCATAACGCATAAAGCATAACGCATAACGCATAACGCATAACGCATAACGCATAACGCATAAAACATAACCCATAACGTATAACGCATAACGCATAACTCAAACCGTATAACGCAAAACGCATAACTCAAACCGTATAACGCATAACGCATAACGCATAACGCATAACTCATAACGCATAACGCATGGCGCATAACGCAAAATGCATAACGCATAACGCATAACGCATAACGCATAACGCATAACGCACAACGCATAACGCATAACGCATAACGCATAAAGCATAACGCATAACGCATAACGCATAACGCATAACGCACAACGCATAACGCATAACGCATAACGCATAACGCATAACGCATAACGCATAACTCATACCGTATAACGCATAACGCATAACGCATAAAGCATAACGCATAACGCATAACGCATAACGCATAACGCATAACGCATAACGCATAACGCATAACGCATAACGCATAACGCATAACGCATAACGCATAACGCATAACGCATAACGCATAACGCATAACGCATAACGCATAACGCATAACGCATAACGCATAACAAATAACGCATAACGCATAACGCATAACGCATAACGCATAACGCATAACGCATAACGCATAACGTATAACGCATAACGCATAACTCAAACCGTATAACGCATAACGCATAACGCATAACGCATAACGCATAACGCATAACGCATAACGCATAACGCATAACGCATAACGCATAACGCAAAAAGCATAACGCATAACGCATAAAACATAACCCATAACGCATAACGCATAACGCATAACTTATTACTCATAACGCATAACGCATGGCGCATAACGCAAAATGCATAACGCATAACGCATAACTCATAACGCATAACGCATAACGCATAACGCATAAATTATAACTCATAACGCATAACGCATAACGCATAACGCATAACGCATAATGCATAACTCATAACGCATAACGAACAACGCATAACGAACAACGCATAACGCACAACGCATAACGCATAACGCATAACGCATAACGCATAACGCATAACGCATAACGCATAACGCATAACGCATAACGCATAACGCATAACGCAAAAAGCATAACGCATAACGCATAACGCATAAAGCATAAAGCCTAACGCATAACGCATAACGCATAACGCATAACGCATAACGCATAACGCATAACGCATAACGCATAAAACATAACCCATAACGCATAACACATAACGCATAACGCAAAACGCATAACGCATAACGCATAACGCATAAAGCCTAACGCATAACGCATAACGCATAACGCATAACGCATAACGCATAACGCATAACGCATAACGCATAACGCATAACGCATAACGCATAACCCATAACGCATAACGCATAACGCATAACGCATAACGCATAACGCATAACGCAAAAAGCATAACGCATAACGCATAACGCATAACGCATAACCCATAACGCATAACGCATAACGCATAACGCATAACGCATAACGCAAAAAGCATAACGCATAACGCATAACGCATAAAGCATAACGCATAACTTATTACTCATAACGCATAACTCATAACGCATAACGCATGGCGCATAACGCATAACGCATAACGCATAACGCATAACTCATACCGTATAACGCATAACGCATAACGCACAACGCATAACGCATAACGCATAACGCATAACTCAAACCGTATAACGCATAACGCACAACGCATAACGCAAACGTATAACGCCCAACGCATAACGCATAACGAACAACGCATAACGCACAACGCATAACGCATAACGCATAACGCATAACGCATAAAACATAACCCATAACGCATAACACATAACGCATAACGCAAAACGCATAACGCATAACGCATAAAGCCTAACGCATAACGCATAAAGCATAACGCACAACGCACAACGCACAACACAGAACGCATAACGCATAACGCACAACGCATAACGCATAACGCATAACGCATAACGCATAACTCATACCGTATAACGCATAACGCATAACGCATAACGCATAAAGCATAACGCATAACGCATAACGCAAACGTATTACGCCCAACGCATAACGCATAACGCATAACGCATAACGCACAACGCATAACGCATAACGCATAACGCATAACGCATAACTCATACCGTATAACGCATAACGCATAACGCATAAAGCATAACGCATAACGCATAACGCATAACGCATAACGCATAACGCATAACGCATAACGCATAACGCATAACGCATAACGCATAACGCATAACGCATAACGCATAACGCATAACGCATAACGCATAACGCATAACGCATAACGCATAACGCATAACGCATAACGCATAACGCATAACGCATAACGCATAACGCATAACGCATAACGCATAACGCATAACGCATAACGCAAACGCATAACGCATAACGCATAACGCATAACGCATAACGCATAACGCATAACGCATAACTCATAACGCATAACGCATGGCGCATAACGCATAACGCATAACGCATAACGCATAAAACATAACCCATAACGCATAACGCATAACGCATAACTTATTACTCATAACGCATAACGCATGGCGCATAACGCAAAATGCATAACGCATAACGCATAACTCATAACGCATAACGCATAACGCATAACGCATAAATTATAACTCATAACGCATAACGCATAACGCATAACGCATAACGCATAACGCATAATGCATTACTCATAACGCATAACGAACAACGCATAACGAACAACGCATAACGCACAACGCATAACGCATAACGCATAACGCATAACGCATAACGCATAACGCATAACGCATAACGCATAACGCATAACGCATAACGCATAACGCAAAAAGCATAACGCATAACGCATAACGCATAAAGCATAAAGCCTAACGCATAACGCATAACGCATAACGCATAACGCATAACGCATAACGCATAACGCATAACGCATAACGCATAAAACATAACCCATAACGCATAACACATAACGCATAACGCAAAACGCATAACGCATAACGCATAAAGCCTAACGCATAACGCATAACGCATAACGCATAACGCATAACGCATAACGCATAACGCATAACGCATAACGCATAACGCATAACGCATAACGCATAACGCATAACCCATAACGCATAACGCATAACGCATAACGCATAACGCATAACGCAAAAAGCATAACGCATAACGCATAACGCATAACGCATAACCCATAACGCATAACGCATAACGCATAACGCATAACGCATAACGCATAACGCATAACGCAAAAAGCATAACGCATAACGCATAACGCATAAAGCATAACGCATAACTTATTACTCATAACGCATAACTCATAACGCATAACGCATGGCGCATAACGCATAACGCAAAACGCATAACGCATAACGCATAACGCATAACGCATAACGCATAACGCATAAAGCCTAACGCATAACGCATAAAGCATAACGCACAACGCACAACGCACAACACAGAACGCATAACGCATAACGCACAACGCATAACGCATAACGCATAACGCATAACGCATAACTCATACCGTATAACGCATAACGCATAACGCATAACGCATAAAGCATAACGCATAACGCAAACGCAAACGTATTACGCCCAACGCATAACGCATAACGCATAACGCATAACGCATAACGCATACCGCATAACGCATAACGGATAACGCATAACGCATAACTCATAACGCATAACGCATGGCGCATAACGTAAAATGCATAACGCATAACGCATAACGCATAACGCATAAAGCATAACGCATAACGCATAACGCATAACGCAAACGTATAATGCCCAACGCATAATGCATAACGAACAACGCATAACGCACAACGCATAACGCATAACGCATAACGCATAATACATAACCCATAACGCATAACGCATAACGCAAAACGCATAACGCATAACGCATAACGCATAACTCAAACCGTATAACGCATAACGCATAACTCAAACCGTATAACGCATAACGCATAACGCATAACGCATAACGCATAACGCATAACTCATAACGCATAACGCATGGCGCATAACGCAAAATGCATAACGCATAACGCATAACGCATAAAGCATAACGCATAACGCATAACGCATAACCCATAACGCATAACGCATAACGCATAACGCATAACGCATAACGCATAACGCATAACGCATAACGCAAACGCATAACGCATAACGCATAACGCATAACGCATAACGCATAACGCATAACGCATAACTCATAACGCATAACGCATGGCGCATAACGCATAACGCATAACGCATAACGCATAAAACATAACCCATAACGCATAACGCATAACGCATAACTTATTACTCATAACGCATAACGCATGGCGCATAACGCAAAATGCATAACGCATAACGCATAACTCATAACGCATAACGCATAACGCATAACGCATAAATTATAACTCATAACGCATAACGCATAACGCATAACGCATAACGCATAATGCATTACTCATAACGCATAACGAACAACGCATAACGAACAACGCATAACGCACAACGCATAACGCATAACGCATAACGCATAACGCATAACGCATAACGCATAACGCATAACGCATAACGCATAACGCATAACGCATAACGCATAACGCAAAAAGCATAACGCATAACGCATAACGCATAAAGCATAAAGCCTAACGCATAACGCATAACGCATAACGCATAACGCATAACGCATAACGCATAACGCATAACGCATAACGCATAAAACATAACCCATAACGCATAACACATAACGCATAACGCAAAACGCATAACGCATAACGCATAAAGCCTAACGCATAACGCATAACGCATAACGCATAACGCATAACGCATAACGCATAACGCATAACGCATAACGCATAACGCATAACGCATAACGCATAACGCATAACGCATAACCCATAACGCATAACGCATAACGCATAACGCATAACGCATAACGCAAAAAGCATAACGCATAACGCATAACGCATAACGCATAACCCATAACGCATAACGCATAACGCATAACGCATAACGCATAACGCATAACGCATAACGCAAAAAGCATAACGCATAACGCATAACGCATAAAGCATAACGCATAACTTATTACTCATAACGCATAACTCATAACGCATAACGCATGGCGCATAACGCATAACGCAAAACGCATAACGCATAACGCATAAAGCCTAACGCATAACGCATAACGCATAAAGCCTAACGCATAACGCATAAAGCATAACGCACAACGCACAACGCACAACACAGAACGCATAACGCATAACGCACAACGCATAACGCATAACGCATAACGCATAACGCATAACTCATACCGTATAACGCATAACGCATAACGCATAACGCATAAAGCATAACGCATAACGCAAACGCAAACGTATTACGCCCAACGCATAACGCATAACGCATAACGCATAACGCATAACGCATACCGCATAACGCATAACGGATAACGCATAACGCATAACTCATAACGCATAACGCATAACGCATAACGTAAAATGCATAACGCATAACGCATAACGCATAACGCATAAAGCATAACGCATAACGCATAACGCATAACGCAAACGTATAACGCCCAACGCATAATGCATAACGAACAACGCATAACGCACAACGCATAACGCATAACGCATAACGCATAATACATAACCCATAACGCATAACGCATAACGCAAAACGCATAACGCATAACGCATAACGCATAACTCAAACCGTATAACGCATAACGCATAACTCAAACCGTATAACGCATAACGCATAACGCATAACGCATAACGCATAACGCATAACGCATAACTCATAACGCATAACGCATGGCGCATAACGCAAAATGCATAACGCATAACGCATAACGCATAAAGCATAATGCATAACGCATAACGCATAACCCATAACGCATAACGCATAACGCATAACTTATTACTCATAACGCATAAAGCATGGCGCATAACGCAAAATGCATAACGCATAACGCATAACTCATAACGCATAACGCATAACGCATAACCCATAAATTATAACTCATAACGCATAACGCATAACGCATAACGCATAACTCATAACGCATAACGCATGGCGCATAACGCATAACGCATAACGCATAACTCATACCGTATAACGCATAACGCATAACGCATAACGCATAACGCATAACGCATAACGCATAACGCATAACGCATAACGCAAACGTATAACGCCCAACGCATAACGCATAACGAACAACGCATAACGCATAACGCATAACGCATAACGCATAAAACATAACCCATAACGCATGGCGCATAACGCAAAATGCATAACGCATAACGCATAACGCATAAAGCATAACGCATAACGCATAACGCATAACGCATAACGCATAACGCACAACGCATAACGCATAACGCATAACGCATAACGCATAACGCATAACTCATACCGTATAACGCATAACGCATAACGCATAAAGCATAACGCATAACGCATAACGCATAACGCATAACGCATAACGCATAACGCATAACGCATAACGCATAACGCATAACGCATAACGCATAACGCATAACGCATAACGCATAACGCATAACGCATAACTCAAACCGTATAACGCAAAACGCATAACGCATAACGCATAACGCATAACGCATAACCCATAACGCATAACGCATAACGCATAACGCATAACGCATAACGCAAAAAGCATAACGCATAACGCATAACGCATAAAGCATAACGCATAACTTATTACTCATAACGCATAACGCATGGCGCATAACGCATAAAACATAACCCATAACGCATAACACATAACGCATAACGCAAAACGCATAACGAACAACGCATAACGCACAACGCATAACGCATAACGCATAACGCACAACGCACAAAACAGAACGCATAACGCATAACGCACAACGCATAACGCATAACGCATAACGCATAACGCATAACTCATACCGTATAACGCATAACGCATAACGCATAAAGCATAACGCATAACGCATAACGCATAACGCAAACGTATTACGCCCAACGCATAACGCATAACGCATAACGCATAACGCATAACGCATACCGCATAACGCATAACGGATAACGCATAACGCATAACTCATAACGCATAACGCATGGCGCATAACGTAAAATGCATAACGCATAACGCATAACGCATAAACCAATAACGTATAACGCATAACGCATAACTCAAACCGTATAACGCATAACGCATAACTCAAACCGTATAACGCATAACGCATAACGCATAACGCATAACGCATAACTCATAACGCATAACGCATGGCGCATAACGCAAAATGCATAACGCATAACGCATAACGCATAATGCATAACGCATAACGCATAACGCATAACGCATAACGCAAACGTATAACGCCCAACGCATAACGCATAACGAACAACGCATAACGCATAACGCATAACGCATAACGCATAACGCATAAAACATAACCCATAACGCATGGCGCATAACGCAAAATGCATAACGCATAACGCATAACGCATAAAGCATAACGCATAACGCATAACGCATAACGCACAACGCATAATGCATAACGCATAACGCATAACGCATAACGCATAACGAATAACGCATAACTCAAACCGTATAACGCATAACGCATAACGCATAACGCATAACGCATAACGCATAACGCATAACGCATAACGCATAACGCATAACGCATAACGCATAACGCATAACGCATAACGCATAACGCATAACGCATAACGCATAACGCATAACGCATAACGCATAACTCATAACGCATAACGCATAACGCATAACGCATAACGCATAACGCATAACGCATAACGCATAACGCATAACGCATAACGCATAACGCATAACTCAAACCGTATAACGCAAAACGCATAACGCATAACGCATAACGCATAACGCATAACCCATAACGCATAACGCATAACGCATAACGCATAACGCAAAAAGCATAACGCATAACGCATAACGCATAAAGCATAACGCATAACTTATTACTCATAACGCATAACGCATGGCGCATAACGCATAAAACATAACCCATAACGCATAACACATAACGCATAACGCAAAACGCATAACGAACAACGCATAACGCACAACGCATAACGCATAACGCATAACGCACAACGCACAACACAGAACGCATAACGCATAACGCACAACGCATAACGCATAACGCATAACGCATAACGCATAACTCATACCGTATAACGCATAACGCATAACGCATAAAGCATAACGCATAACGCATAACGCATAACGCAAACGTATTACGCCCAACGCATAACGCATAACGCATAACGCATAACGCATACCGCATAACGCATAACGGATAACGCATAACGCATAACTCATAACGCATAACGCATGGCGCATAACGTAAAATGCATAACGCATAACGCATAACGCATAAACCAATAACGTATAACGCATAACGCATAACTCAAACCGTATAACGCATAACGCATAACTCAAACCGTATAACGCATAACGCATAACGCATAACGCATAACGCATAACTCATAACGCATAACGCATGGCGCATAACGCAAAATGCATAACGCATAACGCATAACGCATAATGCATAACGCATAACGCATAACGCATAACGCATAACGCAAACGTATAACGCCCAACGCATAACGCATAACGAACAACGCATAACGCATAACGCATAACGCATAACGCATAACGCATAAAACATAACCCATAACGCATGGCGCATAACGCAAAATGCATAACGCATAACGCATAACGCATAAAGCATAACGCATAACGCATAACGCATAACGCACAACGCATAATGCATAACGCATAACGCATAACGCATAACGCATAACGAATAACGCATAACTCAAACCGTATAACGCATAACGCATAACGCATAACGCATAACGCATAACGCATAACGCATAACGCATAACTCATACCGTATAACGCATAACGCAAAACGCATAACGCATAAACCAATAACGTATAACGCATAACGCATAACTCAAACCGTATAACGCATAACGCATAACTCAAACCGTATAACGCATAACGCATAATGCATAACGCATAACGCATAACTCATAACGCATAACGCATGGCGCATAACGCAAAATGCATAACGCATAATGCATAACGCATAACGCATAACGCATAACGCAAACGTATAACGCATAACGCATAAAACATAACCCATAACGCATAACACATAACGCATAACGCAAAACGCATAACGCATAACGCATAAAGCATAACGCATAACGCATAAAGCATA
This sequence comes from Lasioglossum morio, assembly GCA_916610235.2. NCBI lineage: Eukaryota > Metazoa > Arthropoda > Insecta > Hymenoptera > Halictidae > Lasioglossum > Lasioglossum morio. The sequence continues at coordinate 3,772,329 of CAKAJA020000347.1, forward strand.
ACGCACAACGCACAACGCACAACACAGAACGCATAACGCATAACGCACAACGCATAACGCATAACGCATAACGCATAACGCATAACTCATACCGTATAACGCATAACGCATAACGCATAAAGCATAACGCATAACGCATAACGCATAACGCAAACGTATTACGCCCAACGCATAACGCATAACGCATAACGCATAACGCATAACGCATACCGCATAACGCATAACGGATAACGCATAACGCATAACTCATAACGCATAACGCATGGCGCATAACGTAAAATGCATAACGCATAACGCATAACGCATAAAGCATAACGCATAACGCATAACGCATAACGCAAACGTATAACGCCCAACGCATAACGCATAACGAACAACGCATAACGCACAACGCATAACGCATAACGCATAACGCATAATACATAACCCATAACGCATAACGCATAACGCAAAACGCATAACGCATAACGCATAACGCATAACGCATAACGCATAACTCATAACGCATAACGCATGGCGCATAACGCAAAATGCATAACGCATAACGCATAACGCATAACGCATAACGCATAACGCATAACGCATAACGCATAACGCATAACGCAAACGTATAACGGCCAACGCATAACGCATAACGAACAACGCATAACGCATAACGCATAACGCATAACGCATAACGCATAAAACATAACCCATAACGCATGGCGCATAACGCAAAATGCATAACGCATAACGCATAACGCATAAAGCATAACGCATAACGCATAACGCATAACGCACAACGCATAACGCATAACGCATAACGCATAAAGCATAACGCATAACGCATAACGCATAACGCATAACGCATAACGCATAACGCATAACGCATAACGCATAACTCATAACGCATAACGCATAACGCATAACGCATAAATTATAACTCATAACGCATAACGCATAACGCATAACGCATAACGCATAACTCATAACGCATAACGCATGGCGCATAACGCATAACGCATAACGCATAACGCATAACTCATACCGTATAACGCATAACGCAAAACGCATAACGCATAAACCAATAACGTATAACGCATAACGCATAACTCAAACCGTATAACGCATAACGCATAACTCAAACCGTATAACGCATAACGCATAATGCATAACGCATAACGCATAACTCATAACGCATAACGCATGGCGCATAACGCAAAATGCATAACGCATAATGCATAACGCATAACGCATAACGCATAACGCAAACGTATAACGCATAACGCATAAAACATAACCCATAACGCATAACACATAACGCATAACGCAAAACGCATAACGCATAACGCATAAAGCATAACGCATAACGCATAAAGCATAACGCACAACGCACAACGCACAACACAGAACGCATAACGCATAACGCACAACGCATAACGCATAACGCATAACGCATAACGCATAACTCATACCGTATAACGCATAACGCATAACGCATAAAGCATAACGCATAACGCATAACGCATAACGCAAACGTATTACGCCCAACGCATAACGCATAACGCATAACGCATAACGCATAACGCATACCGCATAACGCATAACGGATAACGCATAACGCATAACTCATAACGCATAACGCATGGCGCATAACGTAAAATGCATAACGCATAACGCATAACGCATAAAGCATAACGCATAACGCATAACGCATAACGCAAACGTATAACGCCCAACGCATAACGCATAACGAACAACGCATAACGCACAACGCATAACGCATAACGCATAACGCATAATACATAACCCATAACGCATAACGCATAACGCAAAACGCATAACGCATAACGCATAACGCATAACGCATAACGCATAACTCATAACGCATAACGCATGGCGCATAACGCAAAATGCATAACGCATAACGCATAACGCATAACGCATAACGCATAACGCATAACGCATAACGCATAACGCATAACGCAAACGTATAACGGCCAACGCATAACGCATAACGAACAACGCATAACGCATAACGCATAACGCATAACGCATAACGCATAAAACATAACCCATAACGCATGGCGCATAACGCAAAATGCATAACGCATAACGCATAACGCATAAAGCATAACGCATAACGCATAACGCATAACGCACAACGCATAACGCATAACGCATAACGCATAAAGCATAACGCATAACGCATAACGCATAACGCATAACGCACAACGCATAACGCATAACGCATAACGCATAACGCATAACTCATACCGTATAACGCATAACGCATAACGCATAAAGCATAACGCATAACGCATAACGCATAACGCATAACGCATAACGCATAAAACATAACCCATAACGCATAACGCATAACGCATAAAGCCTAACGCATAACGCATAACGCATAACGCATAACGCATAACGCATAACGCATAACGCATAACGCATAACGCATAACGCATAACGCATAACGCATAACGCATAACGCATAACGCATAACGCATAACGCATAACGCATAACCCATAACGCATAACGCATAACGCATAACGCATAACGCATAACGCATAACGCAAAAAGCATAACGCATAACGCATAACGCATAACGCATAACCCATAACGCATAACGCATAACGCATAACGCATAACGCATAACGCATAACGCATAACGCAAAAAGCATAACGCATAACGCATAACGCATAAAGTATAACGCATAACTTATTACTCATAACGCATAACTCATAACGCATAACGCATGGCGCATAACGCATAACGCATAACGCATAACTCAAACCGTATAACGCATAACGCATAACTCAAACCGTATAACGCATAACGCATAACTCAAACCGTATAACGCATAACGCATAACGCATAACGCATAACGCATAACGCATAACCCATAACGCATAACGCATAACGCATAACGCATAACGCATAACGCAAAAAGCATAACGCATAACGCATAACGCATAAAGCATAACGCATAACTTATTACTCATAACGCATAACGCATGGCGCATAACGCATAAAACATAACCCATAACGCATAACACATAACGCATAACGCAAAACGCATAACGAACAACGCATAACGCACAACGCATAACGCATAACGCATAACGCACAACGCACAACACAGAACGCATAACGCATAACGCACAACGCATAACGCATAACGCATAACGCATAACGCATAACTCGTACCGTATAACGCATAACGCATAACGCATAAAGCATAACGCATAACGCATAACGCATAACGCAAACGTATTACGCCCAACGCATAACGCATAACGCATAACGCATAACGCATACCGCATAACGCATAACGGATAACGCATAACGCATAACTCATAACGCATAACGCATGGCGCATAACGTAAAATGCATAACGCATAACGCATAACGCATAAACCAATAACGTATAACGCATAACGCATAACTCAAACCGTATAACGCATAACGCATAACTCAAACCGTATAACGCATAACGCATAACGCATAACGCATAACGCATAACTCATAACGCATAACGCATGGCGCATAACGCAAAATGCATAACGCATAACGCATAACGCATAATGCATAACGCATAACGCATAACGCATAACGCATAACGCAAACGTATAACGCCCAACGCATAACGCATAACGAACAACGCATAACGCATAACGCATAACGCATAACGCATAAAACATAACCCATAACGCATGGCGCATAACGCAAAATGCATAACGCATAACGCATAACGCATAAAGCATAACGCATAACGCATAACGCATAACGCATAACGCACAACGCATAACGCATAACGCATAACGCATAACGCATAACGCATAACGTATAACGCATAACTCAAACCGTATAACGCATAACGCATAACGCATAACGCATAACGCATAACGCATAACGCATAACGCATAACGCATAACGCATAACGCATAACTCATAACGCATAACGCATAACGCATAAATTATAACTCATAACGCATAACGCATAACGCATAACGCATAACGCATAACTCATAACGCATAACGCATGGCGCATAACGCATAACGCATAACGCATAACGCATAACTCATACCGTATAACGCATAACGCATAACTCAAACCGTATAACGCATAACGCATAATGCATAACGCATAACGCATAACTCATAACGCATAACGCATGGCGCATAACGCAAAATGCATAACGCATAATGCATAACGCATAACGCATAACGCATAACGCAAACGTATAACGCATAACGCATAAAACATAACCCATAACGCATAACACATAACGCATAACGCAAAACGCATAACGCATAACGCACAACGCATAACGCATAACTTATTACTCATAACGCATAACTCATAACGCATAACGCATGGCGCATAACGCATAACGCATAACGCATAACTCAAACCGTATAACGCATAACGCATAACTCAAACCGTATAACGCATAACGCATAACTCAAACCGTATAACGCATAACGCATAACGCATAACGCATAACGCATAACGCATAACGCATAACCCATAACGCATAACGCATAACGCATAACGCATAACGCATAACGCAAAAAGCATAACGCATAACGCATAACGCATAAAGCATAACGCATAACTTATTACTCATAACGCATAACGCATGGCGCATAACGCATAAAACATAACCCATAACGCATAACACATAACGCATAACGCAAAACGCATAACGAACAACGCATAACGCACAACGCATAACGCATAACGCATAACGCACAACGCACAACACAGAACGCATAACGCATAACGCACAACGCATAACGCATAACGCATAACGCATAACGCATAACTCATACCGTATAACGCATAACGCATAACGCATAAAGCATAACGCATAACGCATAACGCATAACGCAAACGTATTACGCCCAACGCATAACGCATAACGCATAACGCATAACTCAAACCGTATAACGCATAACGCATAACGCATAACGCATAACGCATAACTCATAACGCATAACGCATGGCGCAAAACGCAAAATGCATAACGCATAACGCATAACGCATAATGCATAACGCATAACGCATAACGCATAACGCATAACGCAAACGTATAACGCCCAACGCATAACGCATAACGAACAACGCATAACGCATAACGCATAACGCATAACGCATAACGCATAAAACATAACCCATAACGCATGGCGCATAACGCAAAATGCATAACGCATAACGCATAACGCATAAAGCATAACGCATAACGCATAACGCATAACGCACAACGCATAACGCATAACGCATAACGCATAACGCATAACGCATAACGTATAACGCATAACTCAAACCGTATAACGCATAACGCATAACGCATAACGCATAACGCATAACGCATAACGCATAACGCATAACGCATAACGCATAACGCATAACGCATAACGCATAACGCATAACGCATAACGCATAACGCATAACTCAAAACGCATAACGCATAACGCATAAATTATAACTCATAACGCATAACGCATAACGCATAACGCATAACGCATAACGCATAACTCATAACGCATAACGCATGGCGCATGGCGCATAACGCATAACGCATAACGCATAACGCATAACTCATACCGTATAACGCATAACGCATAACGCATAACGCATAACGCATAAACCAATAACGTATAACGCATAACGCATAACTCAAACCGTATAACGCATAACGCATAACTCAAACCGTATAACGCATAACGCATAATGCATAACGCATAACGCATAACTCATAACGCATAACGCATGGCGCATAACGCAAAATGCATAACGCATAATGCATAACGCATAACGCATAACGCATAACGCATAACGCAAACGTATAACGCATAACGCATAAAACATAACCCATAACGCATAACACATAACGCATAACGCAAAACGCATAACGCATAACGCATAAAGCATAACGCATAACGCATAAAGCATAACGCACAACGCACAACGCACAACACAGAACGCATAACGCATAACGCACAACGCATAACGCATAACGCATAACGCATAACGCATAACTCATACCGTATAACGCATAACGCATAACGCAAACGTATTACGCCCAACGCATAACGCATAACGCATAACGCATAACGCATAACGCATACCGCATAACGCATAACGGATAACGCATAACGCATAACTCATAACGCATAACGCATGGCGCATAACGTAAAATGCATAACGCATAACGCATAACGCATAACGCATAACGCATAAAGCATAACGCATAACGCATAACGCATAACGCAAACGTATAACGCCCAACGCATAACGCATAACGAACAACGCATAACGCACAACGCATAACGCATAACGCATAACGCATAATACATAACCCATAACGCATAACGCATAACGCAAAACGCATAACGCATAACGCATAACGCATAACGCATAACTCATAACGCATAACGCATGGCGCATAACGCAAAATGCATAACGCATAACGCATAACGCATAAAGCATAACGCATAACGCATAACGCATAACGCATAACGCATAACGCATAACGCATAAAACATAACCCATAACGTATAACGCATAACGCATAACTCAAACCGTATAACGCATAACGCATAACTCAAACCGTATAACGCATAACGCATAACGCATAACTCATAACGCATAACGCATGGCGCATAACGCAAAATGCATAACGCATAACGCATAACGCATAACGCATAACGCATAACGCATAACGCATAACGCATAACGCAAACGTATAACGGCCAACGCATAACGCATAACGAACAACGCATAACGCATAACGCATAACGCATAACGCATAAAACATAACCCATAACGCATGGCGCATAACGCAAAATGCATAACGCATAACGCATAACGCATAAAGCATAACGCATAACGCATAACGCATAACGCATAACGCATAACGCACAACGCATAACGCATAACGCATAACGCATAAAGCATAACGCATAACGCATAACGCATAACGCATAACGCACAACGCATAACGCATAACGCATAACGCATAACTCATACCGTATAACGCATAACGCATAACGCATAAAGCATAACGCATAACGCATAACGCATAACGCATAACGCATAACGCATAACGCATAACGCATAACGCATAACGCATAACGCATAACGCATAACGCATAACGCATAACGCATAACGCATAACGCATAACGCATAACGCATAACGCATAACGCATAACGCATAACGCATAACTCATAACGCATAACGCATAACGCATAACGCATAACGCATAACGCATAACGCATAACGCATAACGCATAACTCATAACGCATAACGCATAACGCATAACGCATAAATTATAACTCATAACGCATAACGCATAACGCATAACGCATAACTCATAACGCATAACGCATGGCGCATAACGCATAACGCATAACGCATAACGCATAACTCATACCGTATAACGCATAACGCATAACGCATAACGCATAACGCATAAACCAATAACGTATAACGCATAACGCATAACTCAAACCGTATAACGCATAACGCTTAACTCAAACCGTATAACGCATAACGCATAATGCATAACGCATAACGCATAACTCATAACGCATAACGCATGGCGCATAACGCAAAATGCATAACGCATAATGCATAACGCATAACGCATAACGCAAACGTATAACGCATAACGCATAATGCATAACGCATAACGCGTAACGCATAACGCATAACGCATAACGCATAACGCATAACGCATAACGCATAACGCATAACGCATAACGCATAACGCATAACGCATAACGCATAACGCATAACGCATAACGCATAACGCATAACGCATAACGCATAACGCATAACGCATAACGCATAACGCATAACGCATAACGCATAACGCATAACGCATAACTCATAACGCATAACGCATAACGCATAACGCATAAATTATAACTCATAACGCATAACGCATAACGCATAACGCATAACGCATAACTCATAACGCATAACGCATGGCGCATAACGCATAACGCATAACGCAAACGTATTACGCCCAACGCATAACGCATAACGCATAACGCATAACGCATAACGCATACCGCATTACGCATAACGGATAACGCATAACGCATAACTCATAACGCATAACGCATGGCGCATAACGTAAAATGCATCACGCATAACGCATAACGCATAACGCATAACGCATAACGCATAACGCATAACGCATAACGCAAACGTATAACGCCCAACGCATAACGCATAACGAACAACGCATAACGCACAACGCATAACGCATAACGCATAACGCATAATACATAACCCATAACGCATAACGCATACGCAAAACGCATAACGCATAACGCATAACGCATAACGCATAACGCATAACTCATAACGCATAACGCATGGCGCAAAACGCAAAATGCATAACGCATAACGCATAACGCATAAAGCATAACGCATAAAACATAACCCATAACGTATAACGCATAACGCATAACTCAAACCGTATAACGCATAAGGCATAACTCAAACCGTATAACGCATAACGCATAACGCATAACGCATAACGCATAACGCATAACGCATAACGCATAACGCATAACGCATAACGCATAACGCATAACGCATAACGCATAACGCATAACGCATAACTCATAACGCATAACGCATAACGCATAACGCATAAATTATAACTCATAACGCATAACGCATAACGCATAACGCATAACGCATAACTCATAACGCATAACGCATGGCGCATAACGCATAACGCATAACGCAAACGTATTACGCCCAACGCATAACGCATAACGCATAACGCATAACGCATAACGCATACCGCATTACGCATAACGGATAACGCATAACGCATAACTCATAACGCATAACGCATGGCGCATAACGTAAAATGCATCACGCATAACGCATAACGCATAACGCATAACGCATAACGCATAACGCATAACGCAAACGTATAACGCCCAACGCATAACGCATAACGAACAACGCATAACGCACAACGCATAACGCATAACGCATAACGCATAATACATAACCCATAACGCATAACGCATACGCAAAACGCATAACGCATAACGCATAACGCATAACGCATAACGCATAACTCATAACGCATAACGCATGGCGCAAAACGCAAAATGCATAACGCATAACGCATAACGCATAAAGCATAACGCATAACGCATAACGCATAACGCATAACGCATAACGCATAAAACATAACCCATAACGTATAACGCATAACGCATAACTCAAACCGTATAACGCATAAGGCATAACTCAAACCGTATAACGCATAACGCATAACGCATAACGCATAACTCATAACGCATAACGCATGGCGCATAACGCAAAATGCATAACGCATAACGCATAACGCATAACGCATAACGCATAACGCATAACGCATAACGCATAACGCATAACGCATAACGCAAACGTATAACGGCCAACGCATAACGCATAACGAACAACGCATAACGCATAACGCATAACGCATAACGCATAAAACATAACCCATAACGCATGGCGCATAACGCAAAATGCATAACGCATAACGCATAACGCATAAAGCATAACGCATAACGCATAACGCATAACGCATAACGCACAACGCATAACGCATAACGCATAACGCATAAAGCATAACGCATAACGCATAACGCATAACGCATAACGCACAACGCATAACGCATAACGCATAACGCATAACGCATAACTCATACCGTATAACGCATAACGCATAACGCATAAAGCATAACGCATAACGCATAACGCATAACGCATAACGCATAACGCATAACGCATAACGCATAACGCATAACGCATAACGCATAACGCATAGCGCATAACGCATAACGCATAACGCATAACGCATAACGCATAACGCATAACGCATAACGCATAACGCATAACGCATAACGCATAACGCATAACGCATAACGCATAACGCATAACGCATAACGCATAACGCATAACGCATAACTTATTACTCATAACGCATAACGAATGGCGCATAACGCAAAATGCATAACGCATAACGCATAACTCATAACGCATAACGCATAACGCATAACGCATAAATTATAACTCATAACGCATAACGCATAACGCATAACGCATAACGCATAACGCATAACTCATAACGCATAACGCATGGCGCATAACGCATAACGCATAACGCATAACGCATAGCTCATACCGTATAACGCATAACGCATAACGCATAACGCATAACGCATAACGCATAACTCAAACCGTATAACGCATAACGCACAACGCATAACGCAAACGTATAACGCCCAACGCATAACGCATAACGAACAACGCATAACGAACAACGCATAACGCACAACGCATAACGCATAACGCATAACGCATAACGCATAACGCATAACTCAAACCGTATAACGCATAACGCATAAAGCATAACGCATAACGCATAACGCATAACCCATAACGCATAACGCATAACGCATAACGCATAACGCATAACGCAAAAAGCATAACGCATAACGCATAACGCATAAAGCATAACGCATAACTTATTACTCATAACGCATGGCGCATAACGCATAAAACATAACCCATAACGCATAACACATAACGCATAACGCAAAACGCATAACGAACAACGCATAACGCACAACGCATAACGCATAACGCATAACGCATAACGCATAACGCATAACGCATAACGCATAACGCATAACGCATAACGCAAAAAGCATAACGCATAACGCATAACGCATAAAGCATAAAGCCTAACGCATAACGCATAACGCATAACGCATAACGCATAACGCATAACGCATAACGCATAACGCATAAAACATAACCCATAACGCATAACACATAACGCATAACGCAAAACGCATAACGCATAACGCATAAAGCCTAACGCATAACGCATAACGCATAACGCATAACGCATAACGCATAACGCATAACGCATAACGCATAACGCATAACGCATAACGCATAACGCATAACGCATAACGCATAACCCATAACGCATAACGCATAACGCATAACGCATAACGCATAACGCAAAAAGCATAACGCATAACGCATAACGCATAACGCATAACGCATACCGCATAACGCATAACGGATAACGCATAACGCATAACTCACAACGCATAACGCATGGCGCATAACGTAAAATGCATAACGCATAACGCATAACGCATAACGCATAAAGCATAACGCATAACGCATAACGCATAACGCAAACGCCTAACGCCCAAGGCATAATGCATAACGAACAACGTATAACGCACAATGCATAACGCATAACGCATAACGCATAACACATAACCCATAACGCATAACGCATAACGCAAAACGCATAACGCATAACGCATAACGCATAACTCAAACCGTATAACGCATAACGCATAACTCAAACCGTATAACGCATAACGCATAACGCATAACGCATAACGCATAACGCATAACTCATAACGCATAACGCATGGCGCATAACGCAAAATGCATAACGCATAACGCATAACGCATAAAGCATAACGCATAACGCATAACGCATAACCCATAACGCATAACGCATAACGCATAACGCATAACTTATTACTCATAACGCATAACGCATGGCGCATAACGCAAAATGCATAACGCATAACGCATAACTCATAACGCATAACGCATAACGCATAACGCATAACCCATAAATTATAACTCATAACGCATAACGCATAACGCATAACGCATAACGCATAACGCATAACTCATAACGCATAACGCATGGCGCATAACGCATAACGCATAACGCATAACTCATACCGTATAACGCATAACGCATAACGCATAACGCATAACGCATAACGCATAACGCATAACGCATAACGCAAACGTATAACGCCCAACGCATAACGCATAACGAACAACGCATAACGCATAACGCATAACGCATAACGCATAAAACATAACCCATAACGCATGGCGCATAACGCAAAATGCATAACGCATAACGCATAACGCATAAAGCATAACGCATAACGCATAACGCATAACGCATAACGCACAACGCATAACGCATAACGCATAACGCATAACGCATAACTCATACCGTATAACGCATAACGCATAACGCATAAAGCATAACGCATAACGCATAACGCATAACGCATAACGCATAACGCATAACGCATAACGCATAACGCATAACGCATAACGCATAACGCATAACGCATAACGCATAACGCATAACGCATAACGCATAACGCATAACGCATAACTCAAACCGTATAACGCATAACGCATAACGCATAACGCATAACGCATAACCCATAACGCATAACGCATAACGCATAACGCATAACGCATAACGCAAAAAGCATAACGCATAACGCATAACGCATAAAGCATAACGCATAACTTATTACTCATAACGCATAACGCATGGCGCATAACGCATAAAACATAACCCATAACGCATAACACATAACGCATAACGCAAAACGCATAACGAACAACGCATAACGCACAACGCATAACGCATAACGCATAACGCATAACGCATAACACATAACGCATAACGCATAACGCATAACGCATAACGCAAAAAGCATAACGCATAACGCATAACGCATAAAGCATAAAGCCTAACGCATAACGCATAACGCATAACGGATAACGCATAACGCATAACGCATAACGCATAAAACATAAACCATAACGCATAACACATAACGCATAACGCAAAACGCATAACGCATAACGCATAAAGCCTAACGCATAACGCATAACGCATAACGCATAACGCATAACGCATAACGCATAACGCATAACGCATAACGCATAACGCATAACGCATAACGCATAACGCATAACGCATAACGCATAACCCATAACGCATAACGCATAACGCATAACGCATAACGCATAACGCATAACGCATAACGCATAACGCATAACGCAAAAAGCATAACGCATAACGCATAACGCATAACGCATAACCCATAACGCATAACGCATAACGCATAACGCATAACGCATAACGCATAACGCATAACGCAAAAAGCATAACGCATAACGCATAACGCATAAAGCATAACGCATAACTTATTACTCATAACGCATAACTCATAACGCATAACGCATGGCGCATAACGCATAACGCATAACGCATAACGCATAACTCATACCGTATAACGCATAACGCATAACGCATAACGCATAACGCATAACTCAAACCGTATAACGCATAACGCACAACGCATAACGCAAACGTATAACGCCCAACGCATAACGCATAACGAACAACGCATAACGCACAACGCATAACGCATAACGCATAACGCATAACGCATAAAACATAACCCATAACGCATAACACATAACGCATAACGCAAAACGCATAACGCATAACGCATAAAGCCTAACGCATAACGCATAAAGCATAACGCACAACGCACAACGCACAACACAGAACGCATAACGCACAACGCATAACGCATAACGCATAACGCATAACGCATAACTCATACCGTATAACGCATAACGCATAACGCATAACGCAAACGTATTACGCCCAACGCATAACGCATAACGCATAACGCATAACGCATAACGCATACCGCATAACGCATAACGGATAACGCATAACGCATAACTCATAACGCATAACGCATGGCGCATAACGTTAAATGCATAACGCATAACGCATAACGCATAACGCATAAAGCATAACGCATAACGCATAACGCATAACGCAAACGTATAACGCCCAACGCATAACGCATAACGAACAACGCATAACGCACAACGCATAACGCATAACGCATAACGCATAAAACATAACCCATAACGCATAACGCATAACGCAAAACGCATAACGCATAACGCATAACGCATAACTCAAACCGTATAACGCATAACGCATAACTCAAACCGTATAACGCATAACGCATAACGCATAACGCATAACGCATAACGCATAACTCATAACGCATAACGCATGGCGCATAACGCAAAATGCATAACGCATAACGCATAACGCATAAAGCATAACGCATAACGCATAACGCATAACGCATAACCCATAACGCATAACGCATAACGCATAACGCATAACTTATTACTCATAACGCATAACGCATGGCGCATAACGCAAAATGCATAACGCATAACGCATAACTCATAACGCATAACGCATAAGCATAACCCATAAATTATAACTCATAACGCATAACGCATAACGCATAACGCATAACGCATAACTCATAACGCATAACGCATGGCGCATAACGCATAACGCATAACGCATAACTCATACCGAATAACGCATAACGCATAACGCATAACGCATAACGCATAACGCATAACGCATAACGCATAACGCATAACGCATAACGCATAACGCAAACGTATAACGCCCAACGCATAACGCATAACGAACAACGCATAACGCATAACGCATAACGCATAACGCATAAAATATAACCCATAACGCATGGCGCATAACGCAAAATGCATAACGCATAACGCATAACGCATAAAGCATAACGCATAACGCATAACGCATAACGCATAACGCACAACGGATAACGCATAACGCATAACGCATAACGCATAACTCATACCGTATAACGCATAACGCATAACGCATAAAGCATAACGCATAACGCATAACGCATAACGCATAACGCATAACGCATAACGCATAACGCATAACGCATAACGCATAACGCATAACGCATAACGCATAACGCATAACGCATAACGCATAACGCATAACGCATAACGAATAACGCATAACGCATAACGCATAACGCATAACGCATAACGCATAACGCATAACGCATAACGCATAACGCATAACGCATAACGCATAACGCATAACGCATAACCCATAACGCATAACGCATAACGCATAACGCATAACGCATAACGCATAACGCATAACGCATAACGCATAACGCATAACGCATAATGTATAACGCATAACGCATAACTCAAACCGTATAACGCATAACGCATAACGCATAACGCATAACCCATAACGCATAACGCGTAACGCATAACGCATAACGCATAACGCATAACGCATAACGCATAACGCAAAAAGCATAACGCATAACGCATAACGCATAACGCATAACTCATAACGCATAACGCATGGCGCATAACGCAAAATGCATAACGCATAACGCATAACGCATAACGCATAACGCATAACGCATAACTCAAACCGTATAACGCATAACGCACAACGCATAACGCAAACGTATAACGCCCAACGCATAACGCATAACGAACAACGCATAACGCATAACGCATAACGCATTACGCATAACGCATAACGCATAACGCATAAAACATAACCCATAACGCATAACACATAACGCATAACGCAAAACGCATAACGCATAACGCATAAAGCCTAACGCATAACGCATAAAGCATAACGCACAACGCACAACGCACAACACAGAACACATAACGCATAACGCACAACGCATAACGCATAACGCATAACGCATAACGCATAACGCATAACGCATAACGCATAACGCATAACGCATAACGCATAACGCATAACGCATAACGTATAACGCATAACGCATAACTCAAACCGTATAACGCATAACGCATAACGCATAACGCATAACGCATAACCCATAACGCATAACGCGTAACGCATAACGCATAACGCATAACGCATAACGCATAACGCATAACGCTTAACGCAAAAAGCATAACGCATAACGCATAACGCATAACGCATAACTCATAACGCATAACGCATGGCGCATAACGCAAAATGCATAACGCATAACGCATAACGCATAAAGCATAACGCATAACGCATAACGCATAACGCATAACGCATAACGCATAACGCATAACGCATAACGCATAACGCATAACGCATAACGCATAACGCATAACGCATAACGCATAACGCATAACGCATAAAACATAACCCATAACGCATAACGCATAACGCATAACGCATAACTTATTACTCATAACGCATAACGCATGGCGCATAACGCAAAATGCATAACGCATAACTCATAACGCATAACGCACAACTCATATGGCATAACGCATAACGCATAACGCATAACGCATAACTCATAACGCATAACGCATAACGCATAACGCATAACGCATAACGCATAACGCATAACTCATACCGTATAACGCATAACGCATAACGCATAACGCATAACGCATAACGCATAAACCAATAACGTATAACGCATAACGCATAACTCAAACCGTATAACGCATAACGCATAACTCAAACCGTATAACGCATAACGCATAACTCAAACCGTATAACGCATAACGCATAACGTATAACGCATAACGCATAACTCATAACGCATAACGCATGGCGCATAACGCAAAATGCATAACGCATAACGCATAACGCATAATGCATAACGCATAACGCATAACGCATAACGCATAACGCAAACGTATAACGCCCAACGCATAACGCATAACGAACAACGCATAACGCATAACGCATAACGCATAACGCATAACGCATAAAACATAACCCATAACGCATGGCGCATAACGCAAAATGCATAACGCATAACGCATAACGCATAAAGCATAACGCATAACGCATAACGCATAACGCACAACGCATAACGCATAATGCATAACGCATAACGCATAACTCATACCGTATAACGCATAACGCATAACGCATAACGCATAACGCATAACGCATAACGCATAACGCATAACGCATAACGCATAACGCATAACGCATAACGCATAACGCATAACGCATAACGCATAACGCATAACGCATAACGCATAACGCATAACGCATAACGCATAACGCATAACGCATAACGCATAACGCATAACGCATAACGCATAACGCATAACGCATAACGCATAACGCATAACGCATAACGCATAACGCATAACGCATAACGTATAACGCATAACTCAAACCGTATAACGCATAACGCATAACGCATAACGCATAACGCATAACGCATAACGCATAACGCATAACGCATAACGCATAACGCATAACGCATAACGCATAACGCATAACGCATAACGCATAACGCATAACGCATAACTCATAACGCATAACGCATAACGCATAACGCATAAATTATAACTCATAACGCATAACGCATAACGCATAACGCATAACGCATAACGCATAACTCATAACGCATAACGCATGGCGCATAACGCAAAATGCATAACGCATAACGCATAACGCATAAAGCATAACGCATAACGCATAACGCATAACGCATAACGCACAACGCATAACGCATAACGCATAACGCATAACGCATAACGCATAACTCATACCGTATAACGCATAACGCATAACGCATAACGCATAACGCATAACGCATAACGCATAACGCATAACGCATAACGCATAACGCATAACGCATAACGCATAACGCATAACGCATAACGCATAACGCATAACGCATAACGCATAACGCATAAAACATAACCCATAACGCATAATGCATAACGCATAACGCATAACGCATAACTCATAACGCATAACGCATGGCGCATAACGCAAAATGCATAACGCATAATGTATAAAACATAACGCATAACGCATAACGCAAACGTATAACGCCCAACGCATAACGCATAAAGAACAACGCATAACGCATAACGCATAACGCATAACGCATAACGCATAACGCATAACGCATAACGCATAACGCATAACGCATAACGCATAACGCATAACGCATAACGCATAACGCATAACGCATAACGCATAACGCATAACCCATAACGCATAACGCATAACGCATAACGCATAACGCATAACGCATAACGCATAACGCATAACGCATAACGCATAACGTATAACGCATAACTCAAACCGTATAACGCATAACGCATAACGCATAACGCATAACGCATAACGCATAACGCATAACGCATAACGCATAACGCATAACTCATACCGTATAACGCATAACGCATAACGCATAACGCATAACGCATAACGGATAACGCATAACGCATGGCGCATAACGCAAAATGCATAACGCATAACTCATAACGCATAACGCATAACGCATAACGCATAAATTATAACTCATAACGCATAACGCATAACGCATAACGCATAACGCATAACTCATAACGCATAACGCATGGCGCATAACGCATAACGCATAACGCATAACGCATAACTCATACCGTATAACGCATAACGCATAACGCATAACGCATAACGCATAACGCATAACGCATGGCGCATAACGCAAAATGCATAACGCATAACGCATAACTCATAACGCATAACGCATAACGCATAACGCATAAATTATAACTCATAACGCATAACGCATAACGCATAACGCATAACGCATAACGCATAACTCATAACGCATAACGCATGGCGCATAACGCATAACGCATAACGCATAACGCATAACTCATACCGTATAACGCATAACGCATAACGCATAACGCATAAACCAATAACGTATAACGCATAACGCATAACTCAAACCGTATAACGCATAACGCATAACGCATAACGCATAACGCATAACGCATAACGCATAACTCATAACGCATAACGCATGGCGCATAACGCAAAATGCATAACGCATAATGCATAACGCATAACGCATAACGCATAACGCAAACGTATAACGCCCAACGCATAACGCATAACGAACAACGCATAACGCATAACGCATAACGCATAACGCATAACGCATAAAACATAACCCATAACGCATGGCGCATAACGCAAAATGCATAACGCATAACGCATAACGCATAACGCATAACGCATAACGCATAACTCATACCGTATAACGCATAACGCATAACGCATAACTCATAACGCATAACGCATAACGCATAACGCATAAATTATAACTCATAACGCATAACGCATAACGCATAACGCATAACTCATAACGCATAACGCATGGCGCATAACGCATAACGCATAACGCATAACGCATAACTCATACCGTATAACGCATAACGCATAACGCATAACGCATAACGCATAACGCATAAACCAATAACGTATAACGCATAACGCATAACTCAAACCGTATAACGCATAACGCATAACTCAAACCGTATTACGCATAACGCATAACGCATAACGCATAACGCATAACGCATAACTCATAACGCATAACGCATGGCGCATAACGCAAAATGCATAACGCATAACGCATAACGCATAAAGCATAACGCATAACGCATAACGCATAACGCACAACGCATAACGCATAACGCATAACGCATAACGCATAACGCATAACTCATACCGTATAACGCATAACGCATAACGCATAACGCATAACGCATAACGCATAACGCATAACGCATAACGCATAACGCATAACGCATAACGCATAACGCATAACGCATAACGCATAACGCATAACGCATAACGCATAACGCATAACGCATAACGCATAACGCAAACGTATAACGCCCAACGCATAACGCATAACGAACAACGCATAACGCATAACGCATAACGCATAACGCATAACGCATAAAACATAACCCATAACGCATAATGCATAACGCATAACGCATAACGCATAACTCATAACGCATAACGCATGGCGCATAACGCAAAATGCATAACGCATAATGCATAAAACATAACGCATAACGCATAACGCAAACGTATAACGCCCAACGCATAACGCATAAAGAACAACGCATAACGCATAACGCATAACGCCCAACGCATAACGCATAACGCATAACGCATAACGCATAACGCATAACGCATAACGCATAACGCATAACGCATAACGCATAACGCATAACCCATAACGCATAACGCATAACGCATAACGCATAACGCATAACGCATAACGCATAACGCATAACGCATAACGCATAACGCATAACGCATAACGCATAACGCTAACGTATAACGCCCAACGCATAACGCATAACGAACAACTCATAACGCATAACGCATAACGCATAACGCATAACGCATAAAACATAACCCATAACGCATAATGCCTAACGCATAACGCATAACGCATAACTCATAACGCATAACGCATGGCGCATAACGCAAAATGCATAACGCATAATGCATAAAACATAACGCATAACGCATAACGCAAACGTATAACGCCCAACGCATAACGCATAAAGAACAACGCATAACGCATAACGCATAACGCATAACGCATAACGCTTAACGCATAACGCATAACGCATAACGCATAACGCATAACGCAAAAAGCATAACGCATAACGCATAACGCATAACGCATAACTCATAACGCATAACGCATGGCGCATAACGCAAAATGCATAACGCATAACGCATAACGCATAAAGCATAACGCACAACGCATAACGCATAACGCATAACGCATAACGCATAACGCATAACGCATGGCGCATAACGCAAAATGCATAACGCATAATGCATAAAACATAACGCATAACGCATAACGCAAACGTATAACGCCCAACGCATAACGCATAAAGAACAACGCATAACGCATAACGCATAACGCATAACGCATAACGCATAACGCATAACGCATAACGCATAACGCATAACGCATAACGCATAACCCATAACGCATAACGCATAACGCATAACGCATAACGCATAACGCATAACGCATAACGCATAACGCATAACGCATAACGCATAACGTATAACGCATAACTCAAACCGTATAACGCATAACGCATAACGCATAACGCATAACGCATAACGCATAACGCATAACGCATAACGCATAACGCATAACGCATAACGCATAACGCATAACGCATAACGCATAACTCATACCGTATAACGCATAACGCATAACGCATAACGCATAACGCATAACGCATAACGCATGGCGCATAACGCAAAATGCATAACGCATAACGCATAACTCATAACGCATAACGCATAACGCATAACGCATAAATTATAACTCATAACGCATAACGCATAACGCATAACGCATAACGCATAACTCATAACGCATAACGCATGGCGCATAACGCATAACGCATAACGCATAACGCATAACTCATACCGTATAACGCATAACGCATAACGCATAACGCATAACGCATAACGCATAACGCATGGCGCATAACGCAAAATGCATAACGCATAACGCATAACTCATAACGCATAACGCATAACGCATAACGCAAAAATTATAACTCATAACGCATAACGCATAACGCATAACGCATAACGCATAACGCATAACTCATAACGCATAACGCATGGCGCATAACGCATAACGCATAACGCATAACGCATAACTCATACCGTATAACGCATAACGCATAACGCATAACGCATAAACCAATAACGTATAACGCATAACGCATAACTCAAACCGTATAACGCATAACGCATAACTCAAACCGTATAACGCATAACGCATAACGCATAACGCATAACGCATAACTCATAACGCATAACGCATGGCGCATAATGCAAAATGCATAACGCATAATGCATAACGCATAACGCATAACGCATAACGCAAACGTATAACGCCCAACGCATAACGCATAACGAACAACGCATAACGCATAACGCATAACGCATAACGCATAACGCATAAAACATAACCCATAACGCATGGCGCATAACGCAAAATGCATAACGCATAACGCATAACGCATAAAGCATAACGCATAACGCATAACGCATAACGCATAACGCACAACGCATAACGCATAACGCATAACGCATAACGCATAACGCATAAAACATAACCCATAACGCATGGCGCATAACGCAAAATGCATAACGCATAACGCATAACGCATAAAGCATAACTCATACCGTATAACGCATAACGCATAACGCATAACGCATAACGCATAACGCATAAACCAATAACGTATAACGCATAACGCATAACTCAAACCGTATAACGCATAACGCATAACTCAAACCGTATAACGCATAACGCATAACGCATAACGCATAACGCATAACGCATAACTCATAACGCATAACGCATGGCGCATAACGCAAAATGCATAACGCATAACGCATAACGCATAAAGCATAACGCATAACGCATAACGCATAACGCACAACGCATAACGCATAACGCATAACGCATAACGCATAACGCATAACTCATACCGTATAACGCATAACGCATAACGCATAACGCATAACGCATAACGCATAACGCATAACGCATAACGCATAACGCATAACGCATAAAGCATAACGCATAACGCATAACGCATAACGCATAACGCATAACGTATAACGCCCAACGCATAACGCATAACGAACAACTCATAACGCATAACGCATAACGCATAACGCATAACGCATAAAACATAACCCATAACGCATAATGCCTAACGCATAACGCATAACGCATAACTCATAACGCATAACGCATGGCGCATAACGCAAAATGCATAACGCATAATGCATAAAACATAACGCATAACGCATAACGCAAACGTATAACGCCCAACGCATAA
Organism: Lasioglossum morio; assembly: GCA_916610235.2. Taxonomy (NCBI): domain Eukaryota; kingdom Metazoa; phylum Arthropoda; class Insecta; order Hymenoptera; family Halictidae; genus Lasioglossum; species Lasioglossum morio. The sequence continues at coordinate 3,794,808 of CAKAJA020000347.1, forward strand.
CGCATAAAGAACAACGCATAACGCATAACGCATAACGCATAACGCATAACGCATAACGCATAACGCATAACGCATAACGCATAACGCATAACGCATAACGCATAACGCATAACGCATAACGCATAACGCATAACCCATAACGCATAACGCATAACGCATAACGCATAACGCATAACGCATAACGCATAACGCATAACGCATAACGCATAACGCATAACGTATAACGCATAACTCAAACCGTATAACGCATAACGCATAACGCATAACGCATAACGCATAACGCATAACGCATAACGCATAACGCATAACGCATAACGCATAACGCATAACTCATACCGTATAACGCATAACGCATAACGCATAACGCATAACGCATAACGCATAACGCATAACGCATGGCGCATAACGCAAAATGCATAACGCATAACGCATAACTCATAACGCATAACGCATAACGCATAACGCATAAATTATAACTCATAACGCATAACGCATAACGCATAACGCATAACGCATAACTCATAACGCATAACGCATGGCGCATAACGCATAACGCATAACGCATAACGCATAACTCATACCGTATAACGCATAACGCATAACGCATAACGCATAACGCATAACGCATAGCGCATGGCGCATAACGCAAAATGCATAACGCATAACGCATAACTCATAACGCATAACGCATAACGCATAACGCATAAATTATAACTCATAACGCATAACGCATAACGCATAACGCATAACGCATAACTCATAACGCATAACGCATAACGCATAACGCATAACGCATAACGCATAACGCATAACGTATAACGCATAACTCAAACCGTATAACGCATAACGCATAACGCATAACGCATAACGCATAACGCATAACGCATAACGCATAACGCATAACGCATAACGCATAACTCATACCGTATAACGCATAACGCATAACGCATAACGCATAACGCATAACGCATAACGCATAACGCATGGCGCATAACGCAAAATGCATAACGCATAACGCATAACTCATAACGCATAACGCATAACGCATAACGCATAAATTATAACTCATAACGCATAACGCATAACGCATAACGCATAACGCATAACTCATAACGCATAACGCATAACGCATAACGCATAACGCATAACTCATAACGCATAACGCATGGCGCATAACGCAAAATGCATAACGCATAACGCATAACGCATAACGCATAACGCATGGCGCATAACGTATAACGCATAACTCAAACAGTATAACGCATAACGCATAACGCATAACGCATAACGCATAACGCATAACGCATAACGCATAACGCATAACGCATAACGCATAACGCATAACGCATAACGCATAACTCATACCGTATAACGCATAACGCATAACGCATAACGCATAACGCATAACGCATAACGCATAACGCATAACGCATAACGCATAACGCATAACGCATAACGCATAACGCATAACGCATAACGCATAACGCATAACGCATAACGCTAACGTATAACGCCCAACGCATAACGCATAACGAACAACTCATAACGCATAACGCATAACGCATAACGCATAAAACATAACCCATAACGCATAATGCCTAACGCATAACGCATAACGCATAACTCATAACGCATAACGCATGGCGCATAACGCAAAATGCATAACGCATAATGCATAAAACATAACGCATAACGCATAACGCAAACGTATAACGCCCAACGCATAACGCATAAAGAACAACGCATAACGCATAACGCATAACGCATAACGCATAACGCTTAACGCATAACGCATAACGCATAACGCATAACGCATAACACATAACGCATAACGCATAACGCATAACGCATAACGCATAACCCATAACGCATAACGCATAACGCATAACGCATAACGCATAACGCATAACGCATAACGCATAACGCATAACGCATAACGCATAACGCATAACGTATAACGCATAACTCAAACAGTATAACGCATAACGCATAACGCATAACGCATAACGCATAACGCATAACGCATAACGCATAACGCATAACGCATAACGCATAACGCATAACGCATAACGCATAACTCATACCGTATAACGCATAACGCATAACGCATAACGCATAACGCATAACGCATAACGCAAAAAGCATAACGCATAACGCATAACGCATAACGCATAACTCATAACGCATAACGCATGGCGCATAACGCAAAATGCATAACGCATAACGCATAACGCATAAAGCATAACGCATAACGCATAACGCATAACGCATAACGCATAACGCATAACGCATAACGCATAACGCATAACGCATGGCGCATAACGCAAAATGCATAACGCATAATGCATAAAACATAACGCATAACGCATAACGCAAACGTATAACGCCCAACGCATAACGCATAAAGAACAACGCATAACGCATAACGCATAACGCATAACGCATAACGCATAACGCATAACGCATAACGCATAACGCATAACGCATAACGCATAACGCATAACGCATAACGCATAACGCATAACGCATAACGCATAACCCATAACGCATAACGCATAACGCATAACGCATAACGCATAACGCATAACGCATAACGCATAACGCATAACGCATAACGCATAACGTATAACGCATAACTCAAACCGTATAACGCATAACGCATAACGCATAACGCATAACGCATAACGCATAACGCATAACGCATAACGCATAACGCATAACGCATAACGCATAACGCATAACGCATAACGCATAACTCATACCGAATAACGCATAACGCATAACGCATAACGCATAACGCATAACGCATAACGCATAACGCATGGCGCATAACGCAAAATGCATAACGCATAACGCATAACTCATAACGCATAACGCATAACGCATAACGCATAAATTATAACTCATAACGCATAACGCATAACGCATAACGCATAACGCATAACTCATAACGCATAACGCATGGCGCATAACGCATAACGCATAACGCATAACGAATAACTCATACCGTATAACGCATAACGCATAACGCATAACGCATAACGCATAACGCATAACGCATGGCGCATAACGCAAAATGCATAACGCATAACGCATAACTCATAACGCATAACGCATAACGCATAACGCATAAATTATAACTCATAACGCATAACGCATAACGCATAACGCATAACGCATAACGCATAACTCATAACGCATAACGCATGGCGCATAACGCATAACGCATAACGCATAACGCATAACTCATACCGTATAACGCATAACGCATAACGCATAAACCAATAACGTATAACGCATAACGCATAACTCAAACCGTATAACGCATAACGCATAACTCAAACCGTATAACGCATAACGCATAACGCATAACGCATAACGCATAACTCATAACGCATAACGCATGGCGCATAACGCAAAATGCATAACGCATAATGCATAACGCATAACGCATAACGCATAACGCAAACGTATAACGCCCAACGCATAACGCATAACGAACAACGCATAACGCATAACGCATAACGCATAACGCATAACGCATAACGCATAAAACATAACCCATAACGCATGGCGCATAACGCAAAATGCATAACGCATAACGCATAACGCATAAAGCATAACGCATAACGCATAACGCATAACGCATAACGCACAACGCATAACGCATAACGCATAACGCATAACGCATAACGCATAAAACATAACCCATAACGCATGGCGCATAACGCAAAATGCATAACGCATAACGCATAACGCATAAAGCATAACTCATACCGTATAACGCATAACGCATAACGCATAACGCATAACGCATAACGCATAAACCAATAACGTATAACGCATAACGCATAACTCAAACCGTATAACGCATAACGCATAACTCAAACCGTATAACGCATAACGCATAACGCATAACGCATAACGCATAACTCATAACGCATAACGCATGGCGCATAACGCAAAATGCATAACGCATAACGCATAACGCATAAAGCATAACGCATAACGCATAACGCATAACGCACAACGCATAACGCATAACGCATAACGCATAACGCATAACGCATAACTCATACCGTATAACGCATAACGCATAACGCATAACGCATAACGCATAACGCATAACGCATAACGCATAACGCATAACGCATAACGCATAACGCATAACGCATAACGCATAACGCATAACGCATAACGCATAACGCATAACGCATAACGCATAACGCATAACGCATAACGCATAACCCATAACGCATAACGCATAACGCATAACGCATAACGCATAACGCATAACGCATAACGCATAACGCATAACGCATAACGCATAACGTATAACGCATAACTCAAACCGTATAACGCATAACGCATAACGCATAACGCATAACGCATAACGCATAACGCATAACGCATAACGCATAACGCATAACGCATAACGCATAACGCATAACTCATACCGTATAACGCATAACGCATAACGCATAACGCATAACGCATAACTCATACCGTATAACGCATAACGCATAACGCATAACGCATAAACCAATAACGTATAACGCATAACGCATAACTCAAACCGTATAACGCATAACGCATAACTCAAACCGTATAACGCATAACGCATAACGCATAACGCATAACGCATAACTCATAACGCATAACGCATGGCGCATAACGCAAAATGCATAACGCATAATGCATAACGCATAACGCATAACGCATAACGCAAACGTATAACGCCCAACGCATAACGCATAACGAACAACGCATAACGCATAACGCATAACGCATAACGCATAACGCATAAAACATAACCCATAACGCATGGCGCATAACGCAAAATGCATAACGCATAACGCATAACGCATAAAGCATAACGCATAACGCATAACGCATAACGCATAACGCACAACGCATAACGCATAACGCATAACGCATAACGCATAACGCATAACTCATACCGTATAACGCATAACGCATAACGCATAAAGCAAAACGCATAACGCATAACGCATAACGCATAACGCATAACGCATAACGCATAACGCATAACGCATAACGCATAACGCATAACGCATAACGCATAACGCATAACGCATAACGCATAACGCATAACGCATAACGCATAACGCATAACGCATAACGCATAACGCATAACGCATAACGCATAACGCATAACGCATAACGCATAACGCATAACGCATAACGCATAACGCATAACGCATAACGCATAACGCATAACGCATAACGCATAACGCATAACGCATAACGCATAACGCATAACGCATAACGCATAACGCATAACGCATAACGTATAACGCATAACGCATAACTCAAACCGTATAACGCATAACGCATAACGCATAACGCATAACGCATAACGCATAACGCATAACGCATAACGCATAACGCATAACGCATAACGCATAACGCATAACGCATATCGCATAACGCATAACGCATAACTCATACCGTATAACGCATAACGCATAACGCATAAAGCATAACGCATAAAGCATAACGCATAACGCATAACGCATGACGCATAAGGCATAACGCATAACGCATAACGCATAACGCATAACGCATAACGCATAACGCATAACGCATAACGCATAACGCATAACGCATAACGCATAACGCATAACGCATAACGCATAACGCATAACGCATAACGCATAACGCATAACGCATAACGCATAACGCATAACGTATAACGCATAACGCATAACTCAAACCGTATAACGCATAACGCATAACGCATAACGCATAACGCATAACGCATAACGCATAACCCATAACGCATGACGCATAACGCATATCGCATAACGCATAACGCATAACACATAACGCATAACGCAAAAAGCATAACGCATAACGCATAACGCATAACGCATAACGCATAACGCATAACGCATAACGCATAACGCATAACGCATAACGCATAACGCATAACGCATAACGCATAACGTATAACGCATAACGCATAACTCAAACCGTATAACGCATAACGCATAACGCATAACGCATAACGCATAACGCATAACGCATAACGCATAACGCATAACGCATAACGCATAACCCATAACGCATAACGCATAACGCATAACGCATGACGCATAACGCATAACGCATAACGCATAACGCATAACGCAAACGTATAACGCAAACGTATAACGCAAACGTATAACGCAAACGTATAACGCACAACGGATCATGCATAACGCATAAAGCATAACGCATAACGCATAAACCAATAACGTATAACGCATAACGCATAACTCAAACCGTATAACCCATAACGCATAACTCAAACCGTATAACTCATAACGCATAACGCATAACGCATAACGCATAACTCATAACGCATAACGCATAACGCATAACGCATAACGCATAACGCATAACGCATAACGCATAACGCATAACGCATAACGCATAACGCATAACGCATAACGCATAACGCATAACGCATAACGCATAACGCATAACGCATAACGCATAACGCATAACGCATAACGCATAACGCATAACGCATAACGCATAACGCATAACGCATAACGCATAACGCATAACGCATAACGCATAACGCATAACGCATAACGCATAACGCATAACGCATAACGCATAACGCATAACGCATAACGCATAACGCATAACGCATAACGCATAACGCATAACGCATAACGCATAACGCATAACGCATAACGCATAACGCATAACGCATAACGCATAACGCATAACGCATAACTCATACCGCATAACGCATAACGCATAACGCATAACGCATGGCGCATAACGCAAAATGCATAACGCATAACTCATAACGCATAACGCATAACGCATAACGCATAACGCATAAATTATAACTCATAACGCATAACGCATACCGCATAACGCATAACGCATAACTCATAACGCATAACGCATGGCGCATAACGCATAACGCATAACGCATAACGCATAACGCATAACGCATAACGCATAACGCATAACGCATAACGCATAACGCATAACGCATAACGCATAACGCATAACGCATAACGCATAACGCATAACGCATAACGCATAACGCATAACGCATAACGCATAACGTATAACGCATAACGCATAACTCAAACCGTATAACGCATAACGCATAACGCATAACGCATAACGCATAACGCATAACGCATAACCCATAACGCATGACGCATAACGCATATCGCATAACGCATAACGCATAACACATAACGCATAACGCAAAAAGCATAACGCATAACGCATAACGCATAATGCATAACGCATAACGCATAACGCATAACGCATAACGCATAACGCATAACGCATAACGCATAACGCATAACGCATAACGTATAACGCATAACGCATAACTCAAACCGTATAACGCATAACGCATAACGCATAACGCATAACGCATAACGCATAACGCATAACGCATAACGCATAACGCATAACGCATAACCCATAACGCATAACGCATAACGCATAACGCATGACGCATAACGCATAACGCATAACGCA